>OX422209.1:55652634-56875134 GCA_949130495.1 Sambucus nigra | reverse complement strand
TTTCACTATAATTTTGTAAGATACGGTTACACGGATTACAATGAAAATAAGTGTGACATGGAAATACCCGCAGGCGTCGGTTCTGATGTCGTCGGCTGGAATCTCCCTCAGGAACTCCAGGTGAGCAGCAATGAAGAAGAGAGCGGCTTCTCCACAAGTATGAACAAAAGTAAAGCAGTGTTCTTGAGTTTCAAAAGGATTATCAAAGGTATGAAAATGATGTCTGAATCAAAACATGAGTTTTGGGACTCAAAAATATGAAGACTTGAGCTAATAGAACTCTCAAAATCGTCTCTCCAAGTCTTGAAAAATAACTCCCCCAAAGTTGGCTTTTATAAGGAAAACCAAAAGAGTTTTAAGTTTTTGGAACTCTTACAGCGTCAGGTACCCCAAACCGGTTCGGCATGTACCTCGAACTGGTTCTCCCCCCGAACCGGTTCAGCCTTCAGTTCACGAAACTTCGCTAGTTTTAGGGCAAAAATCACACAACATTCTTCCAAGGATTTTCTCTGAACTTTCTCTATTTTCAAAGGACCATAACTTCTTCACCGTAGCTCGGATTGAGGTCCCATTTATTCCAGTATCTTCGTGGCGTCGATCTCTTCAATTTTCTAGTAGACTGGACCTTCGAAAGGTGGCTGTAAAATTACCAAAATTCACTTTAATTTTCCTATCTTGTCTTTCTTTCATTGTTTTGACTGCTCTTGCGTACCACTTGCATAAACTCCCTAAAATCGTCGAACGTGAAGTCGTTGAGGCAGATGTGGAACACTTTATGGATATATTGAATGCTTGATTCCCATAATTCGGATAGAGGTCGTCATGTGAGATCGTGAAGTGACGTGCCTTTTTTAGCGGCGTACGACATACACAAATGTAAGATATCAGACATGAGAAAAATGTCCTTACATATATGTGTGTGTGTGTGTGTGTGTGTGTGTGTGTGTGTGTGTGTGTGTGTGTGCTCTTGTGCAGACTAGTTTGCATTTTAAAAGTGCGGACCGAACACTTGTCGTCTGACGGTGAGCCTAGAAGTTATCGGCTAAATTATTGGCACACTCTCTCTCTCTTTTCTGGGCTCACCGTCAGGTGACACATGTCCAGTCCACATTCTTAAAATGAGGACTAGTCCACACAAGAGCAGTACAGTATATATATATATATATATATATTAACTAACATTTTTTTATGAGTTGTCCAAAAATTTTCTGACAATCTGACTCAAACGGAACTCAAATAACATGTATATGAAAAATAAGGACCCGAATGCAACAATTAAAATTTTGGGGACAAATGGTCATTTCATATATTTTACTACCTCAAATTATGTTTATGGTGTTATTTTAATATTTTCAGGAGTTAAAGGTGATATGACAAAATTTGAAAGACGAAATATTAAAGACAAAAGGTTAAGATGAAGTTAATTGAAAAATGATTTTGGAGTCAAAATGCAAATATAAAAAAAGTGCAAAAATATCGGGTGAAATAATTTTTTAACAACATTATATGTATCTTTTTTTTATGTGTTAATTTATCTATGAGAGTCCAACATGAATCAAATAGCCCCTGACACTCTCCTTTCCCTCTTTTCCTAATTCTTTACAGCCCTAACATCTCCCCCCCCCCCCCCCCCAACACACACACACTTTTTTTTCCTTTTCTTTAACCACAATAGGAGGGGAATTCATCCTCAATTCTTTCGGCGTACTTTATTTTCAAGTAATTTTTTTTATTTCTTTGTTTTATCATAACATTAACAATTGTTAAATGAATGTTAATTTTTTGTATTAATGTGTGGCTATGGTGAATGTTATTAATTAGTTTACATTACTTAATTTTAATTATAAAATTTCAAACTATTTATTTTATTGTTGTCTTGATTAATACAATCATGTTAGGCTAAACTATTTAATTAGGATTTATGAGGAAATAATGGTTATGAAAATAATGTGTCTATTAGTATTAATTTGTTCTAAAAAAAATTATCCTGATTCAAGTATGATAACATAGAATTTATGATATACTTTTCATGCGACGTAATTGAGCCGTGTAAAATTTGAGTTGGCGTGTATTGTTTGATTAACTCCAACATGCCCATTAATAAATATTATGTATTTGGTGACATACTTAAGATTAAGTTAGCAATACTATTACAATGGGTCATTCAAATTTTGATTGTATTTTAGATTTATGTCATTAAAAATAAGGTTCTTATCATGTAATTAACTTAGACTCAGTGTATATATTTAATATAACTTGTTAGGACCCTCGAATTTATTTAAACTAAGTGACTATTTTTACATATCATGCAATAGAATAGAATTGTTATGGAACCATAAGTACTTAAATAGTTTTAGGATCATTAAATTAAAGTTTAAACTTTCCCGTTTAATATTTGCATAAGCTAGTCTTTTACGTTAATTGCTTTTATTTAGTTGCATATGCTTAATTTAATTTAGTTTCTTAATTAGATTTCTTTATTGTTTGTATTGCTTTATATTAGTGTCATTACATTCTCACTCGGATTTTCGCCTTGAAAGTTCAAAAGATCATAAAATTATAAAAAGACGAAAAAATATATATGTTAAAGATTCTACCTAAACTAATTCATTATCACGTTCCCTCGGGTTCGACAGTCGGATATACTAGAAATTATTACTACTTAACACGAACAACACCTATGCTTAGGTGAGATTAACATGCACATAGATCAAATTTTGTCCATGTGCACGTTTTAAAACTGCACGACCAACTCTTGTGCCTTGTGCAGGTATACTCACATGCATTTGTCCCTTGTGTTGTACTTGCCTAATATTTGGTTAGAGATTTTCCTTGAGTCAGAAAACACTTGTAGTTAGGTGGATCCCAATAGTAAAGGTGTTTCTTAGTCCACCAAATAGCGCCTCATATTATACCTCAAAGCCAAGTATAATAGCTTGCTCAATAACTATCTCGTCGGGGGCAACCAGAACTATACCTACTCTTGATCCCTTGGAGTTGGATGCCCCATCCACGAACACTGTCCATTTATGGGTTGAATATGTCAGTTGCCCCTCATTCTAATCCCCGAGCATTTCATTTTCAATGGATATGTCGCGACTGGATTTAGAATTTCTAGGCAAAAATTTTGTTGTTAAGTCAGCTAGGGCTTTACCCATAATTATTGTTCTGGGTTGATAGTAAATGTTAAACTTTCCCAACTCCACCGACCACTTGTAAATGGGTCCAGCAAGGTCGACCTTTCGTAATAATGCTATGATTGGAGAGGCGATTAATACTACGACTGGATGGCATTTGGAGTAATGTTTTAATTTTCTTGACTCGACAACCACCAATAAGTACACCTACTGCTCAAGGGGAGGTATATTTTTTATGTGTCAATTAGGGTCTTGTTGACGTAATATATGGGGGTCTTCCACTTTGCTTCTTCATGGTCTAGTGTTGAACTGACCGTGTGGTTGGATACAGATAAGTATAAGTATAGTAGAAGGTTTTCCCTTGATCGAGAACTACCAAAATAGCTGGTTTCCCAAGCATCTTATGATATCCTCTAGTGTTGATCCTCTAGTGTTGTAGAGCATTCGGTTTTCCACACTTTCTTCCTCTTCTTCCTTAATACTTGAAATGACGGTCAGCTCTCCTTTACCTCTGGTCGCCCATGCTTTAGTTGCTACTTCGAGGAGACATCCCCTCTTAGGGATGTTTCTTCCACTTTCTCCTTCTTTTCCTTCTAGTTTGGCCTAATCTTCGCAACAAGGAATTATTGTGTAGAGGCTGTATTACCCTGTCTTTCCATTACCACTCGTTCGATGATGCATTTGAGTTTTTGGTGGTATATGGAGGGTAAAATTTTCATCGTTTGAAACCACCATCTTCAAAGGATAGCATTATATTTTGATTCAATGTCTACCACCATAAACTTTACTAGCTATGATAGTCCTCCTGCTTGAAAAGGAAACACGACCTTCCCTAGCGAGAAACTCATCTTACGAAAATCTTACTAACGTTATAGTGGCCTCTTTAAGTTATTCCATCATGGGGTTGATCTTGTTGAATATTTTAAGGTCCATCACTTTAGATAAGCTACCATGATTGATCAAAATCTTGTCAATATCCGAATTGGCGATCCAGAGTGAGATAACAAGTGCATTATGATGGGGATGTTCTTACACCTATTAGGTCTTTTTCTGTGAAAATGATGTATCGGGTATGATCCCCCTCTTCATGTCTATGACATTTACTAGTTATGACTTTTCGTGGGTCAATTTGGATTGACTGCATCACAACGGTCACCATATTAATCTTCATCCTCACAACTTTCCGCTTAATCTCATCAGGTTTAAAGGCTCCTTGTATCACCATTGACATAGGTCCTTCACCTATGTTGTCTTAAACATTATTTGGTTTTTGGTCGTTTGTGGCCTTCTTTTTGCATTATCTCCTTTAGACGTAGTCCCCTAGATTTTTGACTTGAAGCATCTCCTCTAAATGAGATTTGAAAGATTTTCATTTTTCGGTGTACTGCCCATGGTCTTTATGGAAAGAATAGTGCAGTGTAGTGTTTATTTTCACGGGATCCCCTAACATCTTCCTCAGCTATATAAAGTACTGTTTGTCATTGATCTTAGGGAGGATTTTGTATATCAGCTCTTTAAAGACGGTGTTGATTCCTTGGTATGTTTTTTATTTTGATGATTCCAAACATTTTTATGTAAATTATTTATCTCTTTATTTACTCAGTTATTCTTTTTGGAGCATATTATACTTTCATATATATCTGTAACAATAATAAAGAGGACGAAATGCACAGTAAGTGAGACCTCTATTCTTCTCTTTGAGGTGCGCGTTTTTGTCCAATCTTTTCAACTGAAGCAAGTCTTTGTCATTACCAGCTGTATTTAATTTTGTTACTTTCTTTGACCCATTAGGTCCAATTGTCTTTTAGCTGTTATCTTCGTTTTACTCGATTATGACCTATGGTTAATGTAAGACCTAAGATTTTTAAAGCTTTCCAGCTTTAGGCGAGTATACCCTGTTCAGTATTCTTTATGGATTTGACCTCATACACTTAGATGTATTTGTTCAGAGATGTGGAACCCTTTTACCCTAAAGCTGCCAACCGAGTTATACCATGCAGTTCATATAGCTTTCGGCCATAGAAATCTCTACACGCCTATTATTTTTTTTAATATACCTCTTGCGTCCCATTAAGAGACCATGCATGTTGGTTTATGGTTTATAACTCTTTTTAGCCGAGGTAACTGTATGCATACATCATACGACATCAGCTAACACTTAAAGCTTTAAAGATATATCTATACATGCCTTGGACCCGCGCTACAGTTGGTGACTAGAACCTGCCTTTAGGTTCAAAATGTTTTAACCGAGACTTGTCCAGCTTTAGTGACATTCGGCCATACCTTATAGCTTTTAATAGGTCCGTACTTGCTATAGATTAGGGGAATGGTTTCTTGATGTAATATCATCTTCCTTAGGCCATGCATGTACCTTTGCCCCATCAGCTTTTCTACCCCACACCTCTAGCAGGTGATGTAATCTATATAGTCTAAATGGTTGAACTTGGTGACTTTATTTTGGTTGCTTACACGGATAAAATTTTGAGATTTCAATGACCGTTGGACAGTCCTAGTGCCACGTTGTCCTTTTAAAGATTATATTATTTGTATATTATCTATCAAAGCTTTATCTTGCTTAAGTAGTACACATCTCCCTCTCGTGAAAACTTCTTTGGGAAGTTAATTTATCTGTTCACTTTGTCTTTTCATTTTGTTGACTGACATGGACTATTATATTTAATAAAAATACTTCATCGCCAAACACATCTTATACCTTGGTCAGTTCAGACCATTGAGCCACGTTTTTCAACCTGTTATTATATATTATACCTTGTTATATTATTTAATATTCCTTGTGGTCAATTCCATCTGTGAGTCTCGTACTAGGAGATGTACCATCCCATGTGATTTTGAAAATGAATATTTCCTTTGCACACTAGATATCTCTTTTGCTTGATATAGACTGGTATTTTGGAGATCAAAATATACACGAATGAGGATTTTGAAAGATACACTTTCAGACTTTAGATATTATCTCTTGGACTCTATATATCAATCTGCTATTATCTCTTGAACTAACATTCTTTCTGCAGAAAATATATTGATCATCTACCAAGCCACTTTCAATCATATATATTTTTAGATTACCATTTTTGTGCTACAACAGCTATATTTTTATAGAGAAGATAAAAATGAAGATTTGCATATCAAATTTGGAGATTATTTTCACCTACCTCATCTCAGCAAAATCAGGAGCATTTAATGCTAAAAATGCATGTGTCTAACAGCTAGTTTTTGAAAGACACATTTAAAGCATTCAAGAGCTGCATTGAAGACTAACACTTGAATGAGAATATGATCAAGACTTGAAATATTATTCAGAGCATTTATTTTAATACTCAGCTACACATTCAAGAGAGCAATTAATCTTGTTATCTGCTCAATCATTGAAGAAGAAGACTTGTGCCTACTTCAACATCATTTATTGAAGTCTCATTAAAGAATGAGAAACTCAGATTACAAGTTGTATTTTAAGGAGTTTCAGTATTGTACCTTGTACTACAAAAATTCAGATTTGTTGTGAAGCTTTGTTGAAGCTTCGGTTTGTACCGGTAATTGGTTCCTACCCGCAAGTGGGCCACGGGGTTTGAAGCTCGGAGTTAGCTTGCAAACAGTTGTACGCGGTGGTTTGATCCTACCCACAAGTGGATCAGGTTTAGTGAAGCGCAAAGGAGACGGGGGGCTCTAGGCGCCTGGACATAGGCCGGGATTTGGCCGAACCACGTTAAATTTCGGTGTCATTTATTTTTCGCACTTTTATTTATTTATTTGCACATGCTTGCTTGAGTTAATATTTTCAACACACTATCTTGCAAATAAATTAATTCCGAAGTTTGACTAAATTAATTTTAAGGTTAAAATAATTATTTTTGAATTAAATAATTAATTTCAGAATATCACTTAATATTAAATACGAAAATTAATTTAATATTTTTAGTGTGTTAAAACCTGCATCTCTAGTTGTTTAAATTATTTGGTTGCATTTATTTGATATTGTTGGATTTATTCTTTATAGTTTTATTAATCTGAAATTTGTCAAAGTGTTATAAATTAAATATTTTTCTGAAATTTTAATTTGACTTAAAGTTTGTAAAAACTCAATTCACCCCCCTCTTGAGTATAATCTGGGCAACACACTCCTCTCACCATTCTTCTGGGCATCGTTATGTTTCCTCCATCCATTCTTGAAAATAGGCTCTATGATTACGTCTCCATTTGCCTTTACAAGCTCCTTGGTACGTAATCGTAAGGTCTATTTTCTAGTCATATATCTTGAACCTAGGTGCTGCGAACTTCTTTTGAGGTTCAACTTCATCCAAAATGAGGGGAAAAAAAGATCTCATTTGGTTGACAAGAGCTTTATGTTCTAGTTCTCTTGTTGTGCGATTGTTGACTTGAGTAACTCGTCCATCCATTTCTTTCTAAATGAAATTACATATATCGTCTCTTTCTTGTCCACACCCTGCTTTGGAAACTTGCCATTAGCTTCAATGTGTTGTTTTCGTTGGCTCTTCGGTTACGTACTCCTTCCTCGACTGCGAGTCTTGCTTGCCTAAGGGCTAAGGGTGTGCATATCTCACAACCCCCACATTTATATCTCTGGATTTCACATTCCATCTTTTCCACTCAGCATTGGAACCCAGTCATTCTCCTCTTGCCTCTTCTGAGAAATCCTCACCTGCTTATGAAGCCATTCTTCATAGGTGTCAAATCATTTTTTAGAATTGACTACGCCTATAGCTACCATTAGAATGATCTTCGTTTGGATGGTAACAGGAGCCAGAGGCACCCTCATTTCATTGAGAGCAAATAACGGATCTTACTTGGGGGTTCGACGATGAAGGAGGAGTAAGAGCTAGCTTTAATTAAAGTGGGGGCGGAATCGAAGCAAAAAAATCATGAGTTCATGCCACGACGATCTATATAGAAGGGTAATTTTGTTGATGCATTAGGATTGAGAATAAAAAAGAGAGATCGTTTTGTGGGGGTAAAGGTTGTCCATTGCCATGGAATGCATATGAATCATGGTGGTCTTGAGTGTCGGCTAGGATAAGATTTCGGTCGAATCAAGTTAATGAAACTGAGGAGTTATTTTCCATATATGACACCAATTGTAAGTGCACAAAACTTAGAGGTATGAACACCCGAGTTTCACGCGTCAAATTTATAATTGAAAAGGGATTAGAATTGATTGTAGAAAAAGGGATATTAAAATTGCCAACACGCAAGAATGACACATTGATATACGTAGTTTGGCATAACTGCCTACGTTCATACAGGGTGTAAGCCCCTTTTTAATCAAAAACTTTGCTTGTACGGAATTAAGTAAATGATGAATGCAAATCAACTTTCTTTTTGTGAAAACTCTTTTTCAATTTTATCAAACCAAGTTGTGACACAAATTAACTAAACCAGATTTTATCTTGATTAATCCTAAACATGCATCTAGTGATTAAAGCAAGTAAAGTTAAGTAAAGATACTCACAATTCCGTATGTACGAGGAAAAATCTAAAACGGAAAAAAACTCGGATGGATCAATACATACAATCACTATGAATAATGGTTTTACAAAGATATATTAGCCTTACTCAATTATTCGATCCCCAAGGGTCTTGACGCTCCTTCTGATCTTCTACCGTTCTTCAATAGTGCCCACGCAAAAATTTCGTCTTCCACGATGCTCGTCCATAACACTCGACTCCACAAATCTCTCGGTGTCCACCGATACGGCTTGATACATCTACGATGTTGAACACGATGTTCGTCTCTTCTCCCCCGCAAAACTAGCAATCACAAGTGTTCAATGATGAACGAACTCAACTTGGTGCAGTATGGATCACATAAACATTTGATAATGAAAGCTTAGATCTTTGCAAACTCTAAGGATGTCTTTAAGCCTTCAAAACCTTAGAAAATATGTGCAAATAGGTTTCTGGATCGTAAAACTATTTTTCCAGAATGCACGTAGTTCGAGAAAATTAGACACCTCTATTTATAATAAAATTGAGTCGGTGTCAGAATCTCATTCGAACGAGATGCCACGTCATTCGAACGCCAGTGGATCTTGTTCGAACGACATCAAATATCATTTAAATGACGTCGTTAGATAGACTTCTTAATTTAAACAGAGTTTTGATTAAAACCAACTCTTATCCAATTCTCATCCGTCCTTATCTGACATAAACGAAGTGTAAACAATTAAACCTCTTTTAAAAACATTTTTCTTTAAAAAATAACATCCTTATTTTTTATAAAATGAATTCTGAGTTACATTAACATTATGCATTCATACCTGTGTGATCTTGGAATTCAATTAAACCTTGAAGACGCGAAATTGCACCAATTAAACTTCGGCATGGTTGAATCTTTGTAGCTTTGCTAGAACGTCTTCAATAAATCTTCAATATGTCATAGACTCGAGGGATCAGACAATAAAAAAACTATCTATGACTCAAACCTGTTTTGTTCCGAGAATAAATCAAAACTACATTAAGACTCAATTGAAAATTTTGTCCTTACATAGGGAGCTCTTTTATTAAACGAATTCTTGAGTACAAATTAGCAGCGGAACGAGGCCCTCCCAACATATCTCTCTACAAATGGGGTGATTACAGTATTTATAGGAATGTCTTGTAACCTTTTAGATGTGGGCCCCAAGTTGTGCGTGGATCCCACGCGAGGCATAAAAGTAAACTCTGAACCCCACAATATATAGATATAACAATAAAAACACTTATTCTCTCTCTCTCTCTCTCTCTCTCTCTCTCTCTCATGCGCACACACATACACACAAACACAACTTGAAGTCATGATTATGGGATCCTGAACCCAATCCAAGCAGTGTTTGCAAAAATGGATTTACGGTTTGTGAAAGAATAGATTTTTTTATGTTTTTACAATTTTCTAGGACAATTCATATGTTCCTGGGGAAAACATGAAAGGCCGCTTAAAATTTATGAAATTATTGACTTTTCCTATAATATTGTAATAAAAAAAATTTGAGTCTTACTTATTTATATTTTTCGCATTTATAATAAAATGTGATTATCGACTTTTTTTGCATTTATAGGAACAACAGTAAACATAAGAATAAAAAGCCTTAGTTGGATTCTAAGAATTTTCTATAATATTTATTCTTAATTCGAATCTTGTTTATTCCAATTGGGAAAAAAATGAAAAAAAGCAAGCGCTTGCACACACACACACACACACACACACACACACAATTATATATACATATATATATACATATATATATACATATATATATATACATATATACATATATATATATATATACATATATATATACATATATATATATACATATATAGATATATATGTATATATATATATATATATGTGTGTGTGTGTGTGTGTGTGTGTGCCTGCGTGCGCGCGTGTGTGTGCAAAGGTGGATCGACATAAGGCTGAGGGCGGGCGACCATCCCTCCTAAGTTTTCGAGACGTTTTCAACCATTATTGCTATTTATTATTCGTAACGGAATATGTCCGTGATAACTTTGTCACGACAGATTTGTCAAGTTTATGTTCGTGAGAAAATATTATTTGCTATTTCGAATTCTAGAAACATTTGTCTTGGCTAAAGTCCATGAAAGCGGCACATAAGAATTTGTAAACAAGTTTTATTCATGACAAATATTTTAATGATATTTTTGCTTCTAGACCATTTGTCACGGTTACTATTCATTAACATTGCATTCATTTCATTAATTTCTAATAGTTTTCTCCATGACAAAAACTCGTAGAGAGACAACAAATTCATGCATATTTATTGCTCCGAAAATTTGTCTCAAATTAAGGCAGTCACAAGTTTTGTCACGGGTATAGTGTTTAAAAAATGAACACAGCATTTATACTGATAAGAAATTTATCACGATTTTTACCATTAGAAATGAGCTTAAGCATTTATGAAATTATTGACTTTTCCTATAATATTGTTGTTGATGCAAAAACCTGGATCGAATCCCATTTTTATGATCACAGATAAATAGATGAAAGCAATCCAATCAAGCACATGAGAGACAAAGATTTTTAAAGTGGTTCGGCTATAAGAAAAAGCCTACGTCCACTGTTATTTTATTCCCAGGGGTTTACAATAGCACCATAGGGTGTAGAGAGATAAAAGATGTGGATCTTGTGTATGGTGTTTCTAGGTTCTCTCGGATCTCCTCCCTTTTGGCTAAGGGAATACATGTATTTATAGTGATGGGAGATAAAGAGATTCATTGTATGTAGACATTTATGTCTACATTCAATGAATCCAATTGTTGAATTTCTTGGTATGCTATGTGTTGTCATCTATTAATACAGTATAAATGTACATTAAGGCTCATTAAATGCGTTGTCATCTTCATTAATGCACATTAAATGCATAGTTATCCTTTGATCTTCCAGGTTGGTATGCCGACCAACTCTCCTCGGGTGCCGACCAACTCTCCTCGGGTGCCGACCAACTCTCCTCGGGTGCCGACTAATTCTCCTCGGGTACTGACCAACTCTCCTCGGGTGCCGAATATTGCCACGTAGGATGACATGTGTCCTTTTCTGATTGGTCCTCGTAGATGGAGAATTTTGCATTAACAGAAGTCCCCAATGCTCCATGCTTGATGGTTTACTTGAAAGGATAGAGTATTTATTCTGCAGTGTTGCTCGGTGCTCGTGAAATTCTTGATCTACCTTCTTGATTTGTTCAACATAAAGTGCATTATCTCCTGGACGACATATGATGCAGGCTGATCGATGGTTGCTAATCTTTCTTTTGAGGAACTCCGTGTGCTATGTATCACCCCTGGGAATTTGGATGCAGCCATGCCATAGTATGCAGCTTGTAGCTTGTCATAATCTTCAAGTATGTTGATTGGTTTGCTAGCCGACCAACTGCCTCATGTGCCGAGCAACTGAGTGCCAACTTCACGTGCTTGATTCTTCTGATTTATGATTCTCTGAATACTTTGTAGAGTAACATACTAGCTTTTGAACCCAACTCTTCAATCTGATTAGTACCAAGCTAGTGGTGGACTTCGAAACATTTTCATACAACTTCTTCTTCAATATTGGTCGGGACAGTAGTAGTAAAGATCTCAGTGTTGTGGATGCTAAATTTGACTTCTGAACTTCAATAGTATGTGCATAATAACTCCTGAATATGTCTCCTGAACTTATGAATTCCTCCTGAACTTCAATATACCTCCTAAACATCAATAGCCTCCTGAACTTCAATATCAAAAATAATTCCTGAGCAAGAAAAAAACAACTCCTGAATGATAATTAGTCGGGGCCCCGACCGTGTGAGTTTGTGGAGTTGAATTTGATGCTCGACTGCATGATGTTATAAGAATGTGCCACCGAATGAATAAATATATTTATAATAGAATCCCCCAAGTGTGGAATGTTAACTTTGAATGCTATTTGCTTGATCGCTTTCACATACTCATAAAATGTTTCCGACCAACTGTAGTTGACAGCTTCTTATTTTCGATCATCTACTTCTTGATCGGTGACATCTCAGTCTTGTTCGAAGGGTCCAATTTACTGGTCGGCAACAATCCAACCATACACTTCTTGGTCGGAGACACCTGATGTTGTTCGGTGACCATCCAACAGATCGTCTGCAATATCAATGCACTATTTTTGTTGATCGGCGAAATCGCTCTGCTGGTCGGGGACCATTTGCTTCTTGGTCGTCACCATATATTCTATAACTTGAGATATCCTTAAATGTTGGTCGGCAACATCCATGCCGTTTGTCGGCAACATCCATGCCGTTTGTCGGCAGCAGAAGAATCTTGGGGTATTAAAAAATGCGAAGCACCCCAGATATTTCTTTAAACACGAGTTCAGCTCGGGGATAAATAGGGGGCTTAAGTCTTTTTTAACTTGTGATCACCCTAAAAATATTTTTAAAACCAAGTGATAAATAATTTTCAAACAGCAACTTATACCTGATTAGTTGTTGGAGATTAAATAACTTTACAAAAAACTCTACGTCTTATTTATGATGCATATCTGATAAAAATTTGTCCATCTCACACACATTTGGCATAAAAATATTATTTCATATTTTGAAATTTTTATTATTTTATGCTGATACACATCACATATTGTTTTTCTGAATAATTATTCACATGATAATAATTATTTTCTCTAGTCTCGACAGGTGCTCGGGAAGCTTATTAAAATTTCATAGGGACGAGATTCAATCCCAATGAAAGCTCTCGTAAACCTCTGGAAAAGTAGTATTGCTCGACATCAGGCAATTGTGCCTCGACATATCAGCCAACATATATTATTTCATTTTTTGAAATTAATATTTTTATTTCTCAACCATATACATATCATATATTGATTGGATGAGTAAATTATTCTCACGACTAATCAATTCAGCCTACACAAATGGTAGAGCAAGATATTAATTTTTACAGGTACAAGACTCAACGCCGACGAATGCTCGGAAATAATCTGGAAACTATTATCATTGCTCAGCATTATGAAATTTCACCTCAGCAAGGAACTATATATTTTATTATTGCTTTGGTTTGTGCTCAAGCACGAATTATTCTATATATCCGTTCGGGTTCATATTCTATATTCATCTCTTCATGGAGCTCGGCGAAATACTTATTATCATATTCAGCTCCGAGGAAAAGCTACCTATATTCCTCCGGGAAGTAAAGCTACCTATATTCTTCCGGGAAGTAAAGCTACCAATATTCCTCCGGGAAGTAAATCTACCTATATTCCTCCGGGAAGTAAAGCTACCAATATTCCTCCGGGAAGTAAATCTACCTATATTCCTCCGGGAAGTAAAGCTACCTATATTCCTCCGGGAAGTAAAGCTACCTGTATTCCTCCGGGAAGTAAAGCTACTTGTATTCCTCCGGGAAGTAAAATTTGTATTCCTAAGGGAAATAAAACTATATGTTTCTCGTGAGATAAAAGTATTCCTAAAAATGCCAACTTATGTCGGTTAGGAAGTAAATATATTCTCGAAAATGCCAACTTGAGTTGGTCGGGAGGTAAAATTATTTCAAAAAGACTAACTATGGATGGTCGGGGATAGAAACCCACCAACTGTAGTTGGTCGACAAGGGAAATTTACCCACCTTGGTTGGTCGAAAACATTTAAGAGAAAAATCTACTAACTATGGCTGGTCGGGGATAAAAACCCAATAATTGTAGTTAGTCGACATGGAGAATTTAACGACTTTGGTTAGTCGAAAATATTTTTAAACATTTTTTATACTCGTAACTTTATTACTAAGTTGGTCGAGAAACAAAACTTTATTATTAAGTGATCGAGCAACATTTTTTATACTCGTAACTTTTACTAAGTTCATCGAGAAACAAAATATTATTTTTGCCAAATGACTATCGCAAGTTCAAACTACACAATATTGTTATCTTTTTATCAGATATGCATGCACAAATATAAAGTGTTATAAGATAATAGCGAATAGAAATGAAAGTCTTTCATTAAATCCAAAACAAATTACATTGATAATGAAATGAAAGTTACATTGATATGTATACTAACAATTACATCAAAATTCCTACTCTACTGGTTTTTTCCCCTCTGCTTTTGACACAGGTTCCTCGCCAGCGGGCGGATCATTTAAAGCCAGAGGAGAATTTATGAAGTTGAGATCCTTTAAAATCCTTACATTCATCATGGATGGTCGATCTAGAAGGTAATCGAGACGAGATACTTCAACAATTGAATGTAGATTATAGTCGCCGAGATACTTGGAAATCAAGCTCCGAGGAATGAACCGAGCAGGGATCCAACTCTTATCCAGTTTGAATGGTGGCACGGGTAAGTCGAGAAGCCTGGGATCATGGTAGTCCCACAGGTAATGACCCTGTTCGAGCTGCAGCACACCTAAGGCATTCAACCAGCCTTGTTTGTAGCCCTCATTATTGGCATTCTGGATACGATCGTCCAAGCGAAAGAGAGCTTCGTTGTATCCAGCCATCCAGAACTCCCTGGGATGTTTATGGAATTGGTATGTTAATCTATCCAGCTGCTCGTGGAGATTTTTGATGAAGATCTCTTTATTCTCCAAGGTAGACTTCTGAGTGGATAGCTACTCTTCCAGGTCCCTGATTTTCTTTGACATTTCAACCAAAGCCTGGTTCTTCGCCATTAATTGGAAGGCCTGGTTCTTCGCCATTAATTGGAAGGCCTGGTTCTCTAGGGCAGACTGAGTCCTCTGTTCCTCGACAGGAATCCGAGCTGCTCTTGCTCGTCCCCGAGGAGCCCTTGCTCGACCCCGAGAAGATGTGGAAGGGCCAGACCTCTTCAAGGTTTCCAACTCGTCCCTCAAGTTGGCGTTCTCGACCTCTAAGAACGAGAATTCCTCATCGGTCACTGGGATTAAGGCTTTTGAAGAAGAGGTTGCAGACTTCAACTGTGATAGCTCTTTCTGCAAGTTGTTGTTCTCTTGCTCTAGCAACTCGGCAATTTGTCTGCACTCCTCGACCTCACCCCTCAAGGTTCTCTCCCTCACATCGTACCCAGCAAAAAACTTCTCGTAGCCCTTGTCGGCAATGATCTGCTGGTACTTCTTCTCGTACTCCTCATGCAATAGGGCAGTGGATTCTTTGTATTGAAGCTGAAGGTCTTCGAGGGTGCCTTGGAGATCCTCGATCATATCATAATAGGCCACATTATTGGCCACCGCTCGATCAAGCAGGCACTTCAGATATTGATATGCTTTCACTGCCTGTTCTGAAGCATCTTGGTCGAGGATGTCTGCAACTTGTGCTGCACTCAGGTCTGTGTGACCAGCTTTAAAGTATTCATTACATTGTCGCAGCAGCTTTGTATCATGGGCAGATAATAACTCCATCTTGGCCAGAAACTAACAGAGAAAGAAAAAGCAGTAATCAATAAGAATCAAGACAGAGTATGAATAGAATATAGACGACAGTATGCAAAAAAGTCCAAGTTTTATTAGATCATAGTTCAGAGTTACAAGTTCTGGGTTACATTTGATAAAAGAAAAATAAAATGTAAAGATAAACCCGAACAACTCTACACCTTTTCCTTGTCTCCCAAAACCTTCTCGGGAGGCTGGGACGAGGAAGTAGGTTGCTCGAAAGGAATGGATAGTTGCTCGGGGAGCACTAGCAATTACTCGGAAGAAGTAACAATTTGCTGAAGCTCCTCGGAAGCAGGCTGAATGGCTGAGGGATGATCTCCCATCACCATAGAAGACTCTTCGAAGGCAACTTCGTCCTCTTCTAAGTCTTCAAGAGTTGGAGGGGGACCAGGGATGTGTTGCTGAAAGAGATCGGAATTTTCATCCACTTTCATCTCCTGAAGAGCAGCAACCCATCCATCCCTAAAGTATTTGAGGCTGCCATAGTCCACTTGCAACACCATGGCAGCCAACCCCTTGTTCCACCCCTTGTCCCAGCCAGCGCTGAAGGATTTCTTCACAACCATCTTCCTCTTCAAATTCTCCGAGGAAATCTTCTCGGATAGCATGGTATCAGCAGCTTTCAATTTATTTTCAATCTCCTCCTTCTGCCGACCTACTTCCCGAAGTTGAGCCAACTCCTCCTCGACAGCCTTAAGTTTATCTTCAAACTCTCCAGCAGTTTTGAGCTCCTCTTCAAGCTCTTTATTTTTCCCTTCTAACTCCTTTATTCTCTTCTCCAACTCCTTGGAGACCTCAACAGCTCGAGCTTTCTCCTACTCGGTGGAGGCAAGCTTCTTCTCCCAGACAGCCTTGTCAGTAGCATATGTCTGGCGAGAATCGTCCAAAGACTTGATAGCTTCTTCCAGAGCTCCCTCCACACTGAATGAGGAGCATGAAGCTTTAATTGATTCATCCTTCTTCATAATTATATTAAAGCAGCTCGTCAACTGTGAAAGTAAAAAGAAAGCAAGTCAGAAACAGAAATGACAAAAGAAATATGAAAAGTTCAAAGTAAGAAGACTTACAGAAGCAAGATGACGAGCAGCTAACGAAGTGACCATGTCCCGAGTAAGGTTTTCTTCAGTACCTTGGACCTCGGGAATGATCCAGGACTTTACCGAGCTCATGGCAGAGCTCGGGGGAACAAAAGTTCGAACCCCAGTTCCAGTAACTGGGGGCTGAGTGACGGTGTCAGCCAAATTGACCGAGGAGCTCTTCTTCAGCCTCCTCGGGGGAACAGGAACAGATTCAACCAAGGAAGAACCCTTGGTCGGTGATATTACAATCACCTCTCTAGGAGCAGCAAACCTGCTCGGAGCCACTGCGGGCTTCTCGGCCACCTTCACAACAGCAGCCGAGGAAGGTGCATCATTCTTCTTTGTCCCCTCCCCTGGGACATCAACTTTACTTATTTTTGCCTCTCCAGAACCAGAGGCAGGCTTCTCGAAGAGAGTGGGAGGTCTTCTCTTATTCATTCTTTCACTCAAAGGGACGTGAGATTCAGGCGAGGAACTGGTGGAAGCTGGTATTGGCTCTGATTCACTTATTACTGGACGAGCAGTAAAAGAGGTTGTGTAGCTCTTGTACTGCAGCAGATATGAGGCTGATCTAATGTGCTCGTCGACAACAGATTGATGCAGACTCCAGATAAGTTTCAAATTCCTTATATTGACATCTGCTTCTTTTAGGCACTTTCTTTTACTGTCAACTGCAAATAAATAAACATTGAAATATCAGTGGCACATTTTATCAAATACAAAAGAAGCATGATTTCAAAATAAATAAAATGAAATAAAAATAACCTATCCCATTGCCATAAGGAAGGCATCTAGGACCCTGATAAACTTCATCTCCGGATAAAGGAGCATGTTGCCAATTTTTTATGACAACCCCATGCTCAAAATAATCCCTATTGGCATCAGGGAGATTGACTACTAAGGCTCTATTTAAAAATCTAGTTTTTAAATAAAAAAATGTTATCATTAACTGCCCATCTATAGCAAAACATAATCTCAGGAATTCCTATGCGAGTTCCGTGGATTTGATTTAATCTATGCACCCCATTAACTATTCTCCATGTGTTGGGGGCTATTCTTGCAGGAACAACGTCAAAGTACTGACAGAATTCCAGACACAAGGGATTTGGTGGAAAAGAAAATCCACACTCAGCAATAAAAAGGCTGGGGAACCAATGTCCCTCAGCCAAACGGAAATAATCAGAAGGCTCAGAAAGCTCTTCCAAAACAACCCAGGAGGGAATAGAAAAATCAGAGCGAAATTTATCAAGAGATTCAACAGGGTAAACCATGGTGAATAAAGGAAATTAAGAAGAAGGAAGAAAATTTTACAGAAAAAGAATGGATCTGATGACAACGGACGATGGAAGAGATGAATACACAGGAGAGAAAGAGACGATGGAAAACTTGAAAATACAAATTTGAAAAGGTAGAAGACGATGGGAGTGTCTGTGAAGTTTAAATACCTTGCCTTGGGAAATGGTAAAGTAATGATTACAAAAAGAAATAATTACGCTACCGACGGCTAGGGAAACAAAAAGGGCGCGGCAATCGAAGCGAGAAGAAACGATTACGCTACAGGAGGCTAAAAGGACAAAAAGTACGCAGAGATCCAGGCGGTTGTGAAAATTCAAAAGCCTGATTCTACGAATTTGGAAAGAGAAATAAATGCAAGGGAAACATTCCTAAAAATCAGGAAGACTATTTAAAGCTATCATATTCCGAGAAAGAATGTTCCACACTCCTCAAAATTCGAACTATGAAACATTGGGGGCTTCTGTTGATACCAAATTTAATCTGCTGATAAGGCCTAATAAAGTGAAGACACGTGGCAGTCTACGTGGCAACAACAAACACTTCCGAGGAACCCACACATTCCGAGGAACCACACTACAACGAGGAACACTGCTTCCCCGAGGAACTCATACGCTCCGAGGAACTCATACTCTCCGAGGAACAAGAACTCTCCGAGGAACTCTTGAATACCGAGAAGCTTAGGCGGTCCGAGCTGCACCTCGAACAAAGCATTAATAGCTGGATAACCAACAGTTTAACTGTTCATTAAATGCTCATCATTCAGATGCACACGTTTAAGGGGCATTGAATGTATTACCCTTTCATATGTACATCATTTAATGTATTACCCTTTCACATTACAGCCCCAGGGCTATAAATACATTGTACAATCCTCATTGTAGAGGGACCGGAATTTCTTGATAGAACTTGTAATCGAGAATTCCCAAACAATCAGCAATAACATAACAGTGGACGTAGGCCATTCTTATAAGGCTGAACCACTTTAAAATTCTTTGTCTCATTTATTTATCTGTGATTAAATAATTAGATATAATCTAATTTTTTACATCAATAATTGTAATAAAAAAAAATTTGAGTCTTACTTTTTTATATTTTTCGCATTTATAGTAAAATATGATTATGGACTTTTGTTGCATTTATAGGAACAACACTAAACATAAGAAGAAAAAGCCTTAGTTGGATTCTAAGAATTTTCTGTAATATTTATTCTTAATTCGAATCTTGTTTATTCATATTGGGAAAAAATGAAAAAAAGCGAGCGCTTGCGCGCGCGCGCACACACACACAAATATATATATATATATATATATATATATATATATATATATATATATATATATATATATATATATATATATATATATATATACATGGAGACGTTCTCTAGTGGACCAAAAGAATGGACTTTTTAATGGACCTTAACAAAAAACACATTAATTTTAATTCCTCTAGTGTAATTGGTCCGCTCTAGAGGCACCAAACATGCGTGTCGATCGACCCCAACGCCCCCCCCCCCCCCCCCACCACCACCACCCCCATGGCAGCCCTGTTGCCATAAGTGCTGTTATGGTGATGGTGGTGGTTGGATGGGTGGGTGGGTGGGTGGGGGTAGTGAGGTCCCGAGTGCCGCTGGCGCTAACCAGTTACACTAAAGGAATTAAAATTAATGTGTTATTATGTGTTTTTTGTTAAGGTCCATTAAAAAATCCATTTTTTTGGTCCACTAGAGAATCTCTCCCTATATATATATGTGTGTGTATGTGTGTGTGCGTGTGTGTGTGTGTGTGTGTTCGTGCATGCGTGCACGCGTGTGTGTGCAAAGGTGGATTTACATAAGGCCGAGGTCGGGCGACCATCCCTCCTAAGTTTTCGAGACTTTTTCAACCATTATTGCTATTTATGATTCGTAATGGATTATGTCCGTGACAACTTTGTCACGGCAGATTTGTCCAGTTTATGTTCGTGAGAAAATATTGACTGCTATTTCGAATTCTAGAAACATTTGTCTTGGTTAAAGTCCATGAAAGCGGCACATAAGAAATTATAAACAAGTTTTATTCGTGACAAATATTTTAATGATATTTTCGCTCCTAGAACATTTGTCACGGTTACTATTCATTAACATTGCATTCATTTCATTAATTTCTAATAGTTTTCTCCATGACAAAAACTCGTAGGGAGACAACAAATTCATGCATATTTATTGCTCCGAAAATTTGTCTCAAGTTAAGGCAGTCACAAGTTTTGTCACGGGTATAGTGTTTACAAAATGAACACATCATTTATACTGTTTAAGAAATTTATCACGATTTTTACCATTAGAAATGAGTTCCCCCCCCCCCCCACACACACACACACACACACACAACAAAATTCTTAGATCCGCCACTGTGTAAAATGTAGGTGTATTTTGGGATTTTCACTATAAACTTCAATGAACTTGACTTGACTGCTAAATTAGGCCAACGGATAACTAACAGCTCCTTTCAAAAAGTGGGGTTCAATCTTCAATTAGTTTTAGGTAAGAAAATTTAAATAACCATTACATTTTTATATAACCTTTATTGGGCTCATGAATTCCTTGTTTGCCGCTAAAGGATTAATAAGTGACCAGAACTTAGATGTGATGGTGTATTAGTGTTGTTGGAAAGTGTGATTTACTAGAAGTTTAATACCAGTGCCTTTTCTCATATAATATTTTAAAAAAAATAATAACCTGTATGGAAATTGACAGGAAAAAATAACTATTTGCTGTTAAAATTTTCAATCTTTGGATAGTTGTTAAGACAAAATTCTAAAATATAACACTAACACCCCCTGGGACTTTGTTTTTTGAGATTAGTTTAGTTGATATTGCGGTAGTTAAAATGAAGATCATTTAGGCGCTGTTTGGTTGCGCAAATTGTTTGATTATGTAAATTGGTTCATTGTGAATTAATGAATTGTAAATGAGTAGATTTGAAATGAGTTTAAATCCAATTTTACACAATGTTTGGTAATCTGAAATTGATGTTAAGGTTTTATGAGGAAAAAAATATTAAAACAAATTAGATGTGTGAGAGTGTGTGTGTGTGTTGGGAAGGGAAGGAAAGAGAGAAATGAGCATGCACATTATGTGACTCATATTTCAAATGGATGCATTTCACGTTTTTTGTGAAATAATCCAATTTCAGATTTTACACATGAGCTAAAATAAGGCAATTATTGAATCATTTCATTAATGAAACCAAACACAATTAATGGATCAATTTGTAAATGGACCAATTTATAAATGAGTCAATTTACAATTTTGGGACAACCAAACAGCGCCTTAGGGTCTGCGAATATTTTATAAATTTAAATTGAGATTTTATGCCGCGAATATATTTTATAATTATAAAAAATAAATATACATAAGTCCTGGTGGGTGTAAAAAAGAATATAGGTGGAACCAACCCAACTACTGAGAACTAATGAGTTGAATTGAGTTGGTTAATTCCAAGGGTGTGTTTCGAAATTTTTTAGTTCAAATTTATTAAAATTTGAATTGAAAATTTGCCAATTCCAAAGAACGGAATTGGGCCCCAAACGCACATTGATTGTAATTTTAATTCTAAAATCATAAGACCGGTCTGCATCAGTTGTGGTATTGGTTTATCTGCATAATCGAACCAACCCAACTCAAATGCGCCCCTAATTTCATGTATAGCTAACGATTTGTTCATTGATCTAGTTAGACTTTCCGTTTAGGTCCCCATTCCGTTTTGTGGGCTTGTATTTCAGCCGGATCGAATCTGAAAACGTCTCTTCGAAAAAAATTCTAATTTTTTCGGAAATAAAATAATTATGTCTATTTCTGATCTGATTTTTTTTTCAAAATTAAAAAAACTCCGAAGTGGGAAAAATTGAAAAAACGGGAAAAAAATCGAAAATTCACAACAGATACTAAAAATCCAGAAATTTCGAAAATTGCAAAAAAAAAAAAAATAATAATCTAGAATTTCCGATTACTCGAAATTCTCATTTTAAAGAAACAATTTGTGTAGAGGTTAGGAGGAGAATCTCCTTCCATAAAGCACTACTTTGGAACTCTCATCCACTCCCAACCGATGAGGGATATGAGAAAGTTTCAAAAATCGAAAATTGGAAAATAATTCGAAACAAAACGGAAATAATTCGAAAAAATTGGAAAATCGAAAAATCAAAATTATTTTCGATTTCTGATCCCCTTTTTTTTTGGAAAAACGGAAATCTAAAAATCAAAAATAGGCAAACTATAATTTCATTCCGAATTCAAAATAAATCGGATCCGAAATCGGAAGTTCGGAGAAAAACAAAGCCCTACTGTTTAGTGTCCGAAATTTGAGGCCAGCCTTGATCTTTTTCTGCTTTCAAAATAATTTAAATTTCAGGATCTCTGGCCTTACCCTCTTGAAGCTCTTTAAAAAAAAAGGACTGCCGCAATAATGAAACTGAGTTAATATTAAGTTGCAAGAGTCACAATATGGCTTGAGATGAAAATTTTAGAGGAACACATTGTCCTTAACAAATTGATATTTCATTTATTAAGCACAAGGTCAAGCATGTATGTACTCGCCAAAAAGATGAACAAAACGAAGAAGAATGTATACATGTAGCATTTCTTCAAAGCAATTCAAACATAGCAATAACTTGAAACATAGTCTAATTCCTCCCACATTTTAAGTCTTTAATTTTATATATAATCCCTTCAAGATTCTACACAAAACGCCGCATCGGCCAACCAACTTCATCGTTCGCCAACTCCACCGCAATGGGTTTCATAACACAATATCCACCGGTTGTAGAACACGAACCCACCGTCCCTCTCTTGTTCCCGCCACAACCACCCGTGTCGACAACAAGCCTTCTCCTCTCCATCTCATGTATCTCTCTCCTTCTTAGATTTTGCTTCTTAATCATAGAGCTCAACCTTTCCTTGCTACAATCTTTAGTTATTGGCATTGGCATTGCTTCAAGCCCCATCAACTTAGCCACCACCCCCGGTTTGCACCAAACCACTCTCTCTCCCGCTAAAGTTGCCGGCAAACACCGTGTTTTCTCTAACTTCGAATCAAAACCGTCCTTGTTTAAAACACTCGATTTTCTACCACACGTGCGAATATGGGGTAAGTTGCGAAATGATGATCGATACATAGCATCTTTTCCGTCAAGAGAAAAACGTGGGTACTGATTTAACGCATTCCTCGCGGATCGCAGTATGTCGGAGCTGTTGACGCATGACATCCGGTGCTTGATTTCGCCGTATTCTTCTAGCTTTGATCTTCGAGACATCTTCTCTTCTAACTCTAATTGTATTATCATTTCCTCTAAAGTTGGTTGTTTTTTCTCTTGAATTGTATTGTCTAAGTAGGGAGAGGAGTCGACGAGAGATTGCGTGGCCATGCATGAGGAGCTCGGATTGTCAGTTTTTTGTTGGTTGAGGGTCGAGGTGGAGCCATCCCCGTTGCAGAAGTTTTTGAAGCCTTTTTTCATCTTGGCTCCCAAATGGTTTTTGAGGAGTAAGAAGGACAAATCCTTCATTGTTTTGAGGGGGAGTTTGTACAAGAAGCTTGAGAATAAGAGGATAAAGGTGGTGGTGAGCATTCAAGTCTAGAAAGCAGATCAGGTGTCAAAAAGGAGTAAATTACACTTGTTACCCATGAATTTCACCTTTTTAACAATTTGGCAACTAACTTATTAATTGTAACAATCTGACCCTTTTAGGTATATTAAGTGCAATATATGACCCTTCCGCCAAAATTTACTGTAAATCTAACAGAGCCTTGCACATAACTACCAACCCATGACAAACAAGTCATTTTGACCCCCAAATAAAACATTGTTGGACTCAATACTTAAATAAAACAGAACTCGTATCAACTTTGTGAAACAATTTTTTACCCAAAAATTAGACATTGTTTGGCTCAAAATAACTTATTTACTCTGGGTTAGTAGGCATTTTCAAGGTCTGTACCTTCAATTGTTACATTTAGGGTGTGTTTGGAAACCCGATTCCATAGCTTGTAATTGAAATTCAAAAAAATTCAATTGAAAATTTTGAACTGAAAATTTTCCAATTCCAATTTCAAACCTTGGAACTAAGGCTGACAAACAAACCCTTAATGTACTTAGGGTTTTTTTGGTAGACAAATTTTTACATGGCAAAGTTTAAATATTCCGTATTTTCCATTTCTTTGGTGTATTTAACTGCCAAAGTTATTTTCCATCTTTAACTAAAGTACAACCTCCAAATGCATATTTTCAACATTTGCCATTGGAAAATTTTCTCTGGGTAGGTGGGGTGGGGGGGAACAGGGGGTGAGGGGTTTCCTTGCCAAAATTTCCCACCAAATCCTATCAAACACACACTTAGATTGTTACATTATTGGAACAAAAATAAATCGGGGTCCAAATCATCAGGAGAAAAAGTTCAGGGGCCAGTAGTGCAATTTAGTCAAAAAGAAAATATGTAACGTGAATGAAGTGAAATAAGAGCGGTGAGACTTTTGGATAGCTTTAATGGCAATCACATGATAAAAGAGGGGACTTCACAAGTTTTCTCACTCCCAAAGCCTCTCATGTTCAATGCATTGTCTCATGGTTTTAAGGACCACTTATATATATTTGTTGAAAGCATTGATGAGCAAACTCAAAATTCAAACTTAAAAATGAAAAAGCTAACTACAAAATATTGAATCGGCAAGAACAAAAATTAAATCTACCAGGAAGATTGTTATATTACAACTGGCAAATTAGTGCTAATTATAAGCACAGTATGGTTGGATAGTGATATACATTCAATTGTTTAATTTAAAGTCCAGCAACTGCCATTAATAATTACCAAATGAAAAGGTATTATCTGCACTATTATTATATTTGTTAACGAAATACAAATTATATCTAACACAAGTTGCAAGAAAATAGCAAGATTCAAAAACCCCGATTTGTCAAAATTATATATTACACAGAAATAAAGGTTGTACCCAGTGTACAAGGCTCTCGCTATAGCAGGTTTTGAGAGAGGTAGATGTATACAATGGCAAATCCAAGACTTTTGTTCAACGGGGGCGAAAGTTTTTAGTGGTGCCGGGAGTTCGAGGGCGGAAACTCCCTAGGCGATTTTTTTTGGGATTATTTCAAGTTTTATACAAATTATAACTTTATAATTCCCAAACAACTACAAATTATAGCAGACCTTGTTTTTACGTTTCTTATTTTAATTAATTACAATCTTTTTTACACCCTCAATTTTGTAAATAATTAGATGTATACCTTGAAGTTTGAAGTTTTACCAAAAAAAAAAAATATATATATATATATATATAATCTTGTACGGAGTAGTCCGCATTTTAAGAGTGCGGACCGGACATGTGTCACCTAACGGTGCGCCTAGAAACTATCGCCTAAATTATAGGCACACTCTCTCTCTTTTCTGGGTTCACCGTCAGCTGACACATTTTCTATATATATTAGTCCGCATTTTAAGAGTGCGGACCGAAAATGTGTCAACTGACGGTGAACCCAAAAAAGAGAGAGAGTGTGCCTATAATTTAGGCGATAGTTTCTAGGCGCACCGTTAGGTGACACATGTCCGATCCGCACTCTTAAAATGCGAATTAATCTGCACAAGAGCATTATTATATATATATATATATATACACTAAATTGAACCGGGTCCCCCGCCCCCCTTGGGCCTATGTCCATCCGCCCCTGGATGTAGGGAAACCTTCCCTCCATTTTTAAAGAGGCTACTTTCAAGACTCGACCCAACAACATAAAACTTTGGGCGGGCAAGCACTAGCCATCGCACCAAATCCGACCTGTCAGCAGTAAGGTTATCCCATTGTGACTTGGAAGTCAAAGGTTCGAATCACGAAAACAATCTCTCTGCATTTGTAGGAGTAAGGTTGCGTATATCTAATCCTCCCACTATCCCGCAGTGGAGGGACCCTCGTGCACTGAGTTTGCCCTTATATATTACAGGAAAATATATGCCTATAAAATTTTCCATTCTAGTTCATTGTAATTATTAATTGAAAAATGAATGATATTCAATATGTTTTTTGTTGATGAAAAAACAAATTCACATCTGTATGGGACAAATATAACGTGAATACATATTTCTGAATGTCTTGAATCTCTCTCATATAAGAGATTATATATCAAACATAGTTCATGAATGACGAGGACTCTAAAGATTTTGTCCCAAATGATAGATAATACTATTTGCACGAAAATTGCAAGATTTTAAAACGCTAATTTGTTAAAATTATGTATTTTACAAAAATAAAACATGCATATAAAAAATTTATTCTAATTCATAATTATTATTAATTGAAAATGTATTATCTTCACTATTACATTTGTTAATGAAAAAACGTGTTCATTTCACAAAAATATAGCATGCAGATAAATTTTCTAGGGGCATTAAACAAAAAGCCCATAACATATTATTTATTTAAAAAATTAAAACACCCATATCATTAATTTAACAAAAAGTCCATTACCTACCCCCTCCGTCATTCTACCAGACCGGTGGGTGGGGTGGGGCCCGGGGGTGGTGATGTCGCTAGTCAAAACCTAGATCATAAAGGATACAGATTTGTGTTAAAAGGGAGTTTTCATTAAATATATCTTCTTTTAAAATTTTCATGGATATTATCTTGGAAAACTAAACACACTATGGAGCCCAATTTTCTTTTCTAAACTGAAAATTAAAATAATATAAAAAGCATTTGCTTACCTGAATCTTCCACACATGTTAGAAGGGTTGTACGTAGAGGTAGCATTCTTAAGACGAACTCGACATGAAAAACAATTTATAAATGGATGACATGAACCTGGAAATACTCAACCTGAAGCGGCTGAAATTGACGAATACTCGGCTAAAAAACACGACACGAAACCTATACATGACTATATATGGTTTGGATATTAATAGAGTCAATCTTTACACGAAACACGACACGTTGTCAGCCCTAATTGTATTAAGAAGCACATAGCAGAATGTAGTAGTCGCAATAATATATTCCCATATCCATATAATAAAAAAAAAATACAAGAAAATAACATTTGAAATAACCGAGTAACAACCATACCTACACAACATTAATCATTTAGCCGAAAAGTAGCTAATCTCAAATCCTCATAGAACACACCATTCAATTATAACACTACTCAGCTGTCAGAATCTTTAATAGCTCCATCCCTCAATTCCAATAATTCGAATGCCAAGTAAATTAGATTTTAAAAAGATTGTCAAACTATTAAATAGATCCAATTTGACAAAAAAAAAAGGTTCATATTCCAAAATTGGTCATCAATTCTAATTTTTTCAATACATTTATAGAAGTACTAGTGGCCAATTGGTCACCAGCTCCGCACCTTGTGCATCTATTTCTATTCAGGAGCGGTGCTACATGCACCGGTTTTGTGCACCGGGTCCACAAAACACTTGCACAGTTGACTAAAAAAATACATATTTATTTTTTTAGTCAACTGTACAAGCGTACAAGTGTTTTGTGAACCCGGTGCAAAAACCCGCTGCAAGTATCATTTTTCTTCTATTCAGATCAACTTAATATCATATCAAATCTGCGAGAGAGAGAGAGAGAGAGAGAGAGAGAGAGAGAGAGAAATTGTTGATTCAAAAAATAGCACGTGAACATAAATTATACATTTTGATTACAGATTGTAGGAAATATATACATACAGACAACAAAGATAAGTTCATTGAAAAAATTTAAGACTGACCTAAGAATCTGGAACTTCACTAGCCTTGACAAACCGACCCTTAACTCGCTTCCTTGTATCAGCTCTTGCCTTCCTTGATTCATACCGGATGTGCTTCTCATATCTATTCACAATATCATATACTCAGAAATTACTCGTTATTTTAGGGGTCGTTTGTTTACCTATTAAGTTCGAATGGTGCATATCTTTTAGAAATTTCCGGACGTTAACTGTCATTTTTTCCGCTAATAGGAAGAAAAGCCACTGAATCTGAATTTAACTAAAAAGGGCAAACCCAGTGCATGAGGCTCCCGCCGCTGCATGGTACCGGGGGATTAGATGTGTATGCAGCCTCACCCTACATATGTAGAGAACCTGTTTCTGCGACTCTAAACCATTCAAACTTATGTAGTACTAGATAGTCATTTTTGCGTATCTAAGGGTTGTTTACTTTTGCCTTTTTAAGTTTAAATCTAAACCGTTCAAACTTGGGTCTGTTTGGTTTACAACTATAATTCTCTTTTCTGTGTTTAAATACGATTCCGATAAAAATTTGCGTTTGGCACACTGTTTTTAAATAGTGAATCATAATATTTCTGTGTCATAATCAAATAAAAACAACAAAAGGGAGTTTTCTAACTTTTATTTTTTATTTTTCAATTCAGAATTATTCATTCTTAATATTTTAGTGCATTTATACCCTTAATATATAGTATACATGCAATATACATAAATGTGTGTAATTCTTATAAATAAAAATATATATGTACATGTACACAAAATCATGTATATTTATATGTATTAAATTATACAATATATTAAGACCCACATATTAAATTATATTATCAATAGATACATGATACTTGTATATATTTTATACATGTATTATTAATGCATGGAATAATATAAAATATACATAAAGTGCATATCTATCAAAAAATATTATCAATTCATGCATGTATATAATTTTATTGTGAATTACACATGCAATATCATTATACATATATATATATATATATATACACACACACACAAACACACACACAAACACTCACATGTATAATATAAATATACATGTTTTGTCAATTTTGTCAAATTTTCAAAAAGTTGTATTTAAAACAAGTTTACCAACGTGCACCACAATTTATAAACACCAAAAACTGAATTTTAAAACTGAATTTAAAAACAGTATTTAAGTCGAGTTTTCGGAATATAGAACCAAACGGGCTTAAGGATTACTAAATAGTCATTTTTTCCCCTTAATGGTTGAGAGGTTAAAAAAAGCATTTCAATCTGATTTTGAGACTCAGATTTCAGATTCCGGTTAAAAAAAACACGCCCCTAAATACAATGAAACGAAAGAACTACATACCTCCGTGTTTTCTTCTTCTCTTTGTAGCGTAGCATGGCATTGCCTCGGTTTTTCGCAAGCTGCTCTGTATCAGCTGCTGTTGTGCTTTCACCTCTCACCATAACAGTTTGGTCAATAAAGTGGATATCTTTTGAGTCGCCATAGAAGTTCGGTTTACCAAAACCTGAACCAGATGATGGCCTTGATATTGTATAATTGTTACCCTCGGATGTTGTTGGCCCATGGTTTGCTGTTGGGTTATTTGAGTTATTCTGCATTTGTAAATAAAGCATGAAAAAAAAAAATCAGGCCATCTGCAATTGAAGAAATAAATTGAATTATTTGTATCCACATAAAATAACAAGGCGTCTATAAATTCCAATTAACTGCTAAATGGTATTCTCCATGTATGAATATACTCCATTTAGTATGTGTACATATATTTATATATTATTCCCCCCAGACACCCACACCCCACCCACTCACGCATATATTTAACCTTTCTGGGTTTGATAATTATATTTTTTTCTATTTTTTAGGGGAGGAGGTTTTTTTTTTTAAATTATCTTGTTATTTAAAATGCCAAGTACAATTATTTTTGACAAAAACATAATAGAAATGGGGCGAAGTCTAGCTTCATGGATTAAAAATTGGGCTTTAACCCATTTAGTCCCTTAAACAAATATTAATACACGATTAGTCTAAACATTTTATTTTGTTTCAGAAAGTCCTTCACCACATAAAAACACTCAAAATAAGGACACATACAAACCCATTTACTCACCTCCCCCCCCCCCCCCCAGCCGGAGATCCGGCAAGACTGCCGGAGCTCCAGTGGGGAGATTCGGTGAGGACTAACAGAGCCTCGGACGGTTATTTTACTCTAATAGTGAATAGCTTTATGCACAGCCAAACAAACTAAATATTTTCCAAAAACATACAACGTATTCCCATTATGTGATGTGCGTTTCATGCATAGATGTTTGTGAAAATGATTTTATTAGAGACATTTTTTAAAGAGTTTGTTTTAGATAACATACCCAATCTAATTGTAGATACGTAAACATTTTCAAAAGGGAGCAAATAGCAGAAAGAAATGTGTTTACGAAGGATATAATATCAAATCCAGTTATAGATACTTATACAGAACAAAAATGTTTGAAAGAAAATAAATCATCAAGTCAGATTGACTTACGGCAAAACCTGCAAAATCCTCATGTGCCATGGAGCTACTCAACCCATAAGATTCTCTTGAGCCTCTTGTACTTGCAAAGGAGGCGTCCTTTAAAACTTCACTATAACTTCTCATCACAAATCCTGCGTCGTTTACACCATACCCAGAATCTAACGGACCAGATTCCTCATGACCCCTACACCGCCCCAAATTAAAATCCCATATCTGCCAAATCAGAAGTAATGTCAGTCATTTGCACTTTTCTGCAGTCAGTTGCACAATTTTCATTCAAAATGATAAAAGGTCATACCCAGTACACAAGGCACCCGCTTAACTGCAGGGTCTGGGAGAAGCGGATGTCGGTTGGCCTTACCCCCATATATGGAGAGGCTTCTCCCATGTCACGAAACCCAAGACCAACCGTAACTTAGGCGAGGACACTTGACATCACACCAAGGTATGACCTCTTTTCATTAAAAATGATAATGTAATAAAATAAAATAGAAAATGTGCAGACAAGAAATGAAGTTTAAAAAATGGACTTCCATTATTTGAATACTTGAAAATTGTATTCAATATTTTCAAGGAATAGACGATATTTGATAACATGCAAATGTATTTTTAAGATCCAATTAAAATGTGTTCAAGAATGTAAAACAATGAAGTGAGAGACAGCATCAGTTATAAACACGTTATTCCCGAAAATATAACTCAAGTGAAAGTAACAGGGAATATAAAAAGTGGTTCTATAATACGAGTGGAAAACATCAAATTTCCACGAATCTCATGACATTACAAATTCAAGAATCATGCACATAATTATTTTTCTTAGGATACACAACAATTCTTATTATAGCATCCATGCTGGTGGCTTAAAGAATAGCTCCAGGAACAAAAGCGCTCCTCACGTGTTCCCAAAGGTGTAGATTAAGGAACAAAGTTACTCCTCCATAGAATATCCGCACACAAAAGTTGTTTCCTGACTATTTCGGGATATAACAACTGCAACCCGCATAAGGGGTTTGTGTATGGTTGGCACACATAACCCTCGGACGTTTCAGCATGTGGCACTCATAAGGGCTATGTGAGCCTAAAATAAAAATCCCCCCACCCACAAATACACGTAATGGGTGTGTGCATATGGGGCCACAAAGCCGTTAAAAATATGTGTATGCTTTTTAGCCACGGTGAAAGTGTTATGCGAATGGGATCACAAAGGCCCCCACGCATAACCCTAATGTGTGTTGGAGTCTTCCACGCAAAACCCTTGTGTGTATGCTTTTTAGCCACGGTGAAATCTTGATAAATAAAATGATGGAAATAGTTGATTTTTAAGGCTTTATTAGTCATTTTATTTTCTTTTGTTATTTTCTTTATTTTTGTTATTTGTATTTTCCTTTATTTTTGTATTGTATTTAGAGGTAAGGAGTAGTAATGAAATTTTTGTAATTAGGGCCTAAGCTACTCCTTTCTTTTAAATACCCCCTTGTAGCCTCATTTGAGGTAGACTTGAATTTTAAAATAGAAAAGAGTGTTTCTCTCTCTAAATTGGTGTTTAGTTAATTTTAGGAGCCTTTTGACGGGTGGTTTACATCAAATTGATATCAAAGCGGGTGTCGCTCCACATTTGTGTTGGTGTATCGGTGTATTTTTTTTTCCAAATCATACACTACTCTTCAATGGCTCCAAAAAGATCAGATCAAGTAATCGAGGAGATTAAAAGACCAATGAGAGAGTGGGTACAATCACAACAACAAATCTATACCCATTTCCAAAACCCTAACCCTAACCTTAGAAATCCCTACCCACAACCCTACACCAAACCCACCACCCCGAAACCCAAATCTTGACCCCTAATTTCCCCCCAAACCCAAATTCAAATCCATTCCACAAGCCCTCCATTCAAGATCCAAGACAATCCATTTTTAGGGTTTCACCTACCATTTTACAATCCAATCCACAATTTACAAACCCTAGCCTCCAACCGTACAAAATTTCTCCACCACCAACCCGAATCCTCCAATCCACCACTCATTTTTCAAACCCCAAACATCAAAAAAATTACGTTTCCGCCCCGATTCACCCCGATGCTCAATTCAAAATTACGTTCCTATCCTCTCGGGATTTACTGCAAACCGGTACAAGGGGCGTTTCCGAGGACAGCTCTTCTTCCTAGTGAGGAGCCTTTGATGGTTGCTGATTTCTTACCGTTCATCTCCTACGCTCGAGGACGAGTTTTTCGATGCCGGGGAGAGTGATAGAAATGGTTCATTTTTAAGGCTTTATTAGTCATTTTATGTTCTTTTGTTATTTTCTTTATTTTCGTTATTTGTATTTTCCTTTATTTTTGTATTGCATTTAGAGGTAAGGAGTAGTGATGGCATTTTCGTAATTAGGACCTAACCTTGGAGCCTAAGCTACTCCTTCCCTTTAAATACCCCCTTGTAGCCTCATTGAGGTAGACTTGAATTTTGTAATAGAAAGAGTGTTTCTCTCTAAATTGGTGTTTAGATAATTTTAGGAGCCTTTGGTTTACGTTATAAAATATCTTAACGGTGGTTTAAGAACTACTGTGGATGGTCTTATAGATCGGGAAGAAACAAAAAACAGTCATTATAGGCTGGGTGATAGGGCGGATCATCATTACAAAGAACGCAAATAAATAAGATCTAAAAGAAAAAGAAAAACAGGGGAGCAGCCCCTCCAATAAATATCATATACACTCTAAGCAAGCGTTGTACAGCTTTAGAACTCAAGTAACACCTGTTTCCCACTTTCCCATAATAGAAAAGTTGCCCCAAGTAACGCAATAAAACTGATCTTCATCCATAGCTCTTCTTTCTCCATAGACTTCTCCTAATATACCAATTATTTCTCTACAACCAAACATTTTACATTATAGTCATGAAAAAATACATCCCCACAAATACATGGCCTTTTTCTTATCTCCCTTAAGAACCACTCTACTGAAGAGAACTTCTTCTCCCTTTCTTAGGAACAACAGCGATAATCCCAAACTCTTAAAAGACCATATACCCAAAAAAATCTAGTAAACAAGCAATGAAGGCCCCGCAGAATATCAACATATCCACTAAGGCTTGGGCTGCCTTTAGATACCCCATCACTATCTATTTTTACTATTTGTGGGAGGGGACTGATCAACTAGATCTGGCAGTTACAGGAATAGGAGTTCAGTCAATACTGAATTTGGTCTGGATAAATCAATCTTCAAAAGACATTGTCCTCGAAAGAAATACTGCCACATAAGAGATCAATCTCCTCTGAAGCTTGAATGATAATTGTTTCTGCATTTATTTGAATTCCCCTCAAGATATGCCTTGTTTATACTCCATAGTTTCCCTAAGACCCACCATTGGAGTTATTTGAATTAGAGTATTCCAATAATATTTTAGAGATCTCCTTAGCCACCGAGAAAGGAAAACAAGTACAAAGTTGAGTCGTACAAAAGTAGTGAGCATTGATTAACCCATATTAATGAGGGGATATTTATAGTGTGACGAGATGTGTTTGTGGCCATTGGATTTCAAAAGGGTAGGATCGGTAGAAAATAGGTAATGTCAAGTGCATTAAACGATAAGTAACTCTACTTATCTGGTAAGGTATCAAGAGGGGGGTTGTTGGGGCTGAAGTGACATAAAGTAAGATCTAGTTTGCAAGTTTGCCAGAGAGGATGAAATCAATTAATCTGTGTGATAATTGTGTTTTAATAGGTTTTAGATAGCTAGTCAGGATATAGTATCAAGTGGGTTGATAATGGGTTTATAGATGATCTTCGCGTTGGAGGATGAGAATGCTTTCTAAAATGAGTAGAAGGTCAATCATCGAGTGGGGGTTGTAAGGTGGTTGTGGTATATGTTTGCTGTGCAACTTCGAGCGTGTATTGCTATCGAAGTTGCCACTAATACCCGGAGGTGGCTATGATATGCTTCAATGATATTTGTAATTTTGTGAAATGCTGTTGCTTGTGTAGGTAGGTACTGAGAAAATGATTATTCTCACCCTACACATGGAAACGCCATAAAAACAATATAGACTAATTCATCCTATTACATTCACGTGATAATATGTTTGGAGCAGTAGAATGTCAGGTATGATCTCTATCCTTGACACCATACTTGGTTGGAAGTCTTTCATTTTCTCTTTCTGTTATTTCTCAGTTTAGGGAAGGAAAAAGAACAGGGAAATTTTCCTAATCACGTGTTTGGGTCTTCTTTCTTACATTATATTTTCCAATACTCCACCTCCTGTTAATCCACAGGGGTGACTTTATTAACAAAAAGTATCACAAGGATTCCCAATTCATTGCAAATTTTCATCTATTATCCATATTATTCTTAACAAAGTATTACAAGTTTTCCTATTCATTGCAAAATTCCATCAAAACATTACGAAATGATGCCAAACAGGACTTGAGTAATAACTTGAGTACTTAAGCTATATGATCAGTTGATTCTTATCTCTTCAAATATCTATCAAAGGTAGAGAAATATAAATAAAACGGGAAGGGTCAATACATTTTGGTGTATTATCTTGAAAATATTTTAAAAAACATCATCAAATCAAAATTGTATACAGTAAGGTCCCATTTGATAAGCGGGATATAGCAACTAGATTTAACATCTGATCATGTGTTTGACTCTTTGGTGAGTTGAGATGAGGATGGATATAAGATTGAATAATTTATTCTGAATTTCCAAGTATTGTTCTTATCCTATTATCCATTGATTTGTCAAAATAAGTCATCCCACCTAAGAAGTGTGATCATTTCATTCCATTGGGATATATATATATATATATATATATATATATATATATATATATATAGAGAGAGAGAGAGAGAGAGAGAGAGAGAGAGTTGTTCAAAACCCTTAGCCTGAGTGGGAGTTCATGTGCAATATGACTGGGACAATAGCTAATATGACAGTATATTTCATAATATGATAGAAATATTTTCTAATTTGACAAAAAAAACTTCTAATATAACATGCCCATTTTGTTATATAAATTTTCGACACGAGCTTACATTTTCATATAACAATGTCACAATATGACACCTCTATAAGTTGTTAGGGTTTACTACTAAAGGCCCCTAATTTCTTCATCGCAACAATCAAACAGGGCACACATATGAAAAAACGAATCTAATGTCCCAAATTGAAATTGGGATGATACATATTACATACAATACATGAACAAAGAACACTATTAGCATAAACAAGAAAAATATCATTAAATTACTCAACTTCAGATCAATAAAAAAACAAACCTGACTACATCGATCACTCGAATTATTCGCGTTCCACAGCAGCTCCCCATCCACCATCCTCCTATCACTCTCTTCCGAATCCACTTGGGTATTCATCATAAGCAAAGACGTCAACGGCGCTTGTTGCTCCTCCTGTTGTAATGATACATTCGCAAAATCCACACCTCCCTCAACCTCATTCCCTAACTCACCACCACTCCTATTTCGCATTTCTTCATTTCTCTCAAACAATCCCATCAATTGTCTCAATATCACTTGTTTTTGCTTCCCACAACTCGAACTCAACTTTTTCGACACCCCCAACATCATCTCATTCTCACTCGGCACCATCAAATCCCGCAAAATCTCCGATCCCGATCCCTGATTCTTGTACATCCAATTATCGATCGACGAAACCTCATAACTCCAATTCGACATTAAATCCTCGAAAAACCTCGGTTTCTTATCCTCCAACTCAATTCCCCAAACCGAAGCTAACTCTAAAGGCGACGGACACCCCGAAAAACCTTCGACTTGATTCCGATCATGTATATTAGACGAATTACAACTACCGTGAGCATCGTAATCGCACTCTTGACAAAGCACGAGATTATCGGTCGAGCAAAAAACAGTCACGGGCTCCGAATTACAATTATCGCATATTTGCGATCGGAGATGCTTGCGTGAAAGCGCATTAGCTGAATGAACATGTTGATCGCATAATAGACATAATTTCGCCAAATCGGCTCGGCAATAAAGTACTGCTATTTGATCGTTGCAATAATCGCAACGGACTTTTTCGCCGGTTTTCAATCTAGATCTTTCCATCTCAAATTACTATCACAACTTGGTATTATCTTGAAAAAAGTGTTTGGCAGCCGAGAAACGTCGAGAAAGTTCGGATCTTTTCGATGATTATAACAAATTGTCTATCTAGATCTTTCAAACTCAAATTACTAGATCTTTTTAACCAGTTTTCGATCAAGATGCTCGAATTACTAGAACTGTTTGGCAGGCGAGAAACGCCTAGAAAATCTGGATTTAAATAGTAAAAAAGAGAAAATTCAAATGACTAACAATTAAGCAACACTAAAAAGGCTAAAAACTGTTTGGGAGGTTAGAAACGCCGAGAAATCCAGATTTAAGTGAAAATCAACTACCTGAAATACCTAGACCTGTTTGGCAACCGAGAAACTTCGAGAAAATCTATATTTAACTGATTCAGAAGAGACAAATATATCAGATCAGATCTTCCAATCTCAACTTACTATAACAATTCCATAACAACTAGAAAAAAGGTGTTTAGCAGAAACCTCGAGAAAATCCAGATTTAATAGAAAGAGAAAATAACCATAATTACACAAATCTAATCAAATCCTGAACTAATTGGGAGCGGAGAAACACCGAGAAAATCTAGATTTGAAAAAAAAAAAGAGCTTCAATTTGATGAATAGCTGAAAATCCTCGGAGTGTTTGGCAGCCGAGAAAATTTATCCTCCGTCGAGAAACACCGAGAAAGTTCAGATTTAAGTGGAAAACTAGAATTTCAATTTGATAACCATAACAAGCTGAAAATCCAGGAGTGTTTGGCAGCCGAGAAAATTTATCCTCCGTCAAGAAAAGTATAATTTCAATTTGATGACTGCACAAGCTGAAAATCCAGGAGTGTTTGGCAGCCGAGAAAATCCGAGAGAATTTAGATTTAAGTGAAAATCAACAGCCTGGAAAAGAGTAAATGTATAAACAAAGCAAATGGAAAACTCTACGAGTGTTTGGGAACCGAGAAAATGAGAGAAAGTGGAGGCTTTTAAGTGTCTTGAGAGACATAATTGATCTTTTTGGTGAGTTTATATTTGGTTGTTTGTTTGGAAAAGTGACAGAGGATATTTTTGGGTGGGGCCCACTGTATGAAAATATCTTTACCTTTTAGGCTGAGTTGGCTTATCTTTTTCACTGTCAATTAGTTATAAATACTTTTTGCACTTTAGTATACTTGGACAAACACTACTAAAACTGGTGTGTGCGCGCTTGTGTAAACAATTAAAGCTACTATATCGGGATTTTATGGGGGTTTTTTGAGTTAGAATTAGGCATGTGTAGTTTTAGAGGGTTTTTTTTTTAAGTTAACTCTCAATTTTTAATTTAAGTAAAATTATGGGAGAGTTTTATATGCATGTTGGTAATTTCATTCAAAAATATCTCTAAAATATCACATAAAAGTGAAATACCCACTTTACTAATAACACATAAAAGTGTTGTACCTTTTTATTTAACAAAAATTCTATTTGTACAGAATCGTCTGTACAGACTGACGTGTCGTGTCTGTATTGGTCCGTGCCTTGAGCCAAGGCACGAACCAATACAGACACGATACGTTAGTCTGTACAGATGATTCTGTACGTGTGGAATCACTCTTTATTTAATCACAATGCCTAAAATACTCCTAAATAACCTAAAAATTACACACTCTAAAAACATCACAAATAATAACACATTCCAAAACACCACAAATATTAACCTTTCAAACTCTTCACATTCTACCGAAAGAAACCCTTTCACTGTTAAACCCAGCCATTTTTCACCTTCTTCATTTGTGCCAAAAGCTTGGTTTGTGTAAATTCTTCTCCTAGATGTTCCTACTTGTTATGGAGCTTTTACATGAATGAAATATGAATAAAAAGAGTCCTAATGACTAAATATGTAGGCTGGAGGTTGTTTAGAAGAGTCCCCAAAACATAAAACTCTTTTGGCTAAAAGATAAGCACAAAATAAAAATTCCGTATCTGCCAATTTGTCACACTTATAAAGCGTCACTAATTTTATAACGGATCTGGAGTGTGACTAATGACCGGATCGGTTTGGCTCTGATAGTTTTTTTCTTGTATTTCTTTCTCAACTTAAATTGGGCATAACTTCTTCACCGTACTTCGGATTGAGGTGCCGTTTTTTTCAGTGTTCTTGTAATTGAAAGCTCTTCAACTTTCCAGTTGGCCCCACCTCCGGACTAAGGCTGCAAAATTATGAAAATGCCCTTCAACTCCCTGATTCTTGGTTTCTTTCACTATTTTGAATTCTCTTTTCCATCTTTCTTGCATGAAATACCTTTAAAATACATAAGAGATACACAAAATACGAAATACTTTCCAAAAAGGGTTAGTAGCATAAATATGAGACAAATTCAAGCTATTTACACAGCCCGGGATCATAAAAATACCAAAATTAAGGGGATAAATGTGAAAAATTTATACCTAATCAGTTTGTATCGTTTACTTGTGTTGTGTTGTTGTAGGGTTGTTTTAATACAAAAAATAAGGTTGAAAGAGGCTACATTGCCATGGGTGAAAAAAAAGAAAGTTGATTTGAAGTTTCTCAAAAGTTAGACATCAATTGCACCTTGGATGATTTTGAGGTATTAAAACACCTCCACGTACTTTATAATGTCTAAAACTATCTAAAAATGAAGCAAAGAGTTAAGAAAAATGAATATAATGTACGTACGGTGACGTGCTTCCGAGAGTGATACACCTTTTTTATGTCATCTGGTCGTAAACTCCTTAGCAAATGAATATTAATTCACGGTTTAATGTAAATGCATTATCCGGTCATACAGTTGGATTAGAGCGTGAATGATACGATAACGATTGAGTGACACCGCGGTATGTCGACAGTATTGGTGTTTAAAATTATAACCTGGAACCCCGGGGTTTATTCACCGTGGTTCTCAAATGTACGGTTGGCTTATACCGTGAGTTATATTATAACGGTTGGATCACATTGTAAAATATAGACAATGTTGGTTATAATGGTTCCATGTGGTCATGGATTCACTTATCATGGTTAAATATCATTGTATATTCACCCTTACGGTGTACTGTAACCATGCAGTGGACAGTTACGGTTTACTCTAACCGTATTAATTTTTACTCTGCCAATTTTTATAAACTTCTCATAGCAAATGTATTCTCAAATGTTAGTTGTATTTCAGATAGATGACTCGGTCCTCGATAATTCGTTTTTGCTAGATATAGATAATGTTGTTGTATCGAGTGTTTTGACTAAATCTGCTTCACTCGAGAAATCGAATATGCGTGAATGATGCACGATTGAGGATTCAACAGCATCAATTGCGAGCAAATGTCTGCGCGATGTTTTCCCAGATTTCACACTGCCTATGGTAAACAATAATTTCCACTAATTGACGCATTAACTGTATGATATAATTGGATGACCCTAACATTTGATTGTATACTTTGATAGGATATGAGAGTAAATGAAGGCTTGAATGTTAATGCGATTACGTAAGACCATACACTCCAAATTCACTACTGACAAGGCATGTTTAATTTCTTTATATGTGACATGAACAAGTTATACTTGTTCATATATAGTTGTAATTTCCATATATAAGTAATTTTAATTAACAATGTATGTTATACTTATACAGATTTTTTATGACCGAGACAAAATGATCGATTGATGTCAGCAAATAGATTGCAAACTTCATGTCATTGTCATTATTTTGAAATTCGAGAAGGCCAGTCAAGTTAGAAAGGGGAGGGTAATACTGGGTTGTGAGCGCGGTGAGCTTCACAGGAATAGGAAATACTAGGGGTGGACAAAAAGAGGAAGATATGTTTTAATACTTGAAAGTGTGATTGTCACTTTCGATTGAAAGGCGTGTCGAGAGAGGATAGTTGTTGGGGTGGAAGTTGTCTATGGGTTACACAACCACGAGGTATCTGAAATACTTATTAGACATCCTTATAGTGCGTAACTTTCCCAAAAAGAGTGGAATATAACGAGTAAGATGATTACCAATGGGGGTGGGGCCAAAGGAACTACTCCACACTTTGAAACAAAGGTCAGAATACAATTATTCATACATTATAAAAATTCATAATGCAAAGCACAAGATGAAAAATGTTGATATGCAAGGCGCACGGTGATGCAATAATTGATACATTTTCTAGCAGAAAAGAGCTATGTTCACCAGCATAGGAGAAGTGAGCAGACCGAAATTGTGGAGAATAACTTTTTCGCACATCCTACATCTTGTTTGTTGGTTAAGTGATTCCCGACTGTACTAGTGATTGATTGCACCTACTAGATCAATCACTATAATATACCCTTATTCGAGATGATTATAGTCACATTGATCGGGGAATCATTTTGCATTGCCTTTGCATTCTTAAAGAATGAGAAGGAGGCAAATTTTGTTTAAACATTGCAACATTTGCGGTCATTATACGGGCCATAAACTTTGCCACATGTTGTATCTGAAAAACAACGGTCTTGCTTAAATGCGGTGTAAAAGGTGTTTCCACTTGCCACCCTTTTGTTATGTTTATTCCATGTTCAAAAAAATATAGAGGGTGCATGTTTGAAAGATAAAATTAAAGATCAAGAGAATAAGTTATTTATGCAGGGTTGGATTGTGGTGGAGTCCGAGACGGCGCATGATTTTGAGAATTCATGGGCGACTTTCCGTCAAAATTGGCATAAGTATTCCAACGTGATTTCTTATATACACAAGAATTGGTTGCCTCTACGGTATCAGTTTGCACATGACTAGACTAAGAAAGCACCTCACGGTGGCAACCCACAACTAACAGAAAGGAAGGGGTCGATGCCCAAATTAAAAAAATCTAATAAGTAGCATCGATTCTTCGGCAATTGCATGGAAGGGAATTAATGCATTACTTGGCCACCAAGTGACTCAGATACAAACAGAGTTTCAAAAATCACTTCATATAAACAAGCACAACCATAATCAATCATTTTTATGACATATTCGTGGTATGACATCACACTATGACTTAGACTTGATTATTTTAGAAATTGATTGCTTGATATCGGTGTTGAGCGAATTTGTCGTCAACACCCAATATACAGAGTACGATTCTCGCATCAACTCCGTACGATCTACGGATTACTTTGTCTACATGAGTTGGCGCAATGGGAAAAGTTAGGCCAAACAATCCCCCAATGGGCACTAGACAGACATTGAAAGAAGTTTGCAATTATCCCAAACATCCTTGTGTACCGTGAGATTGAATATACTCCCGAGATGATATTGTTTAAACTAAGTTGGACTGAGGCGGGTGAAGCGGTGAGGAAGATAATGCAAAGCAAGTTACTAGAAATTGTTCAACCCTCTCACACACCGTGGATGGAGCCCGTGCAAATTTAGCAAAAATGTAGACCCCCTAAGGGGGAGAAGTCTATTAATACGCCTACAAAAAGAATCTCGTGTGCTTGGGAGGAGGATGTACCTACCACAGCCGAGCTGAAGAACACATTTGCAAATTGGACACAATTAATAAGCGTCAAACCGAAGACGTGATCGAGGGAAAAAATCTATATTAGGCATGTTCCCAACTTCTACCAATCATTTATGGAAGAGATATACGATGTCAAATCTGATGGGAACTGTGGTTATACGGCAATTTCTAAAGGACTCGATTTAGGGGATGGACTTCCACATTCTCATGTTATTTGTAGTGCGTTGTTGTCTGAGCTACGTAGGGACAAACCTTTTGGGGCTACTGTTATGAATTTATATGATATTGATGACTATGAGAGGATATTGGACAACTTTAGGCACTCATGTACTAGAGAACATTGGTATATCATGCCGGAGTTTGGGTATTTTGCATCTAATGCACTGAAGCTTATGGTGGTACATTGGGATGAAATCTATGATAGAAGAGAATTGCATAGTTTCCATCCTCAACGTCTCAAATACTCATTGGGTGAATTTGAAATGCACCCGCTTTTATCCCCTACCACCGTTTGCCTTTCACTGGAAATTGAGGGTAACTCAAGATGCCCTTAAGTGGGCTAATATGTTCAAGGTTCGCTTAAAGACTTTTCAGAATATCTATCAGAAAGACATTACGATGAAAGATTAACCATGTTTAGTTTCATCGGATGAAGATGAGTACATGATTGTGCCTTGATTGTAACGTTTTTGTAACTTGGTTATAGCATTGATTGTAACTTTTGTGAAAATATGTAATTTGGTTATAGCATTGATTGTAATTTTGTGGTGAAACATGTAACTTGGTTATAGCATTGATTGTAACTTTTTGTGAAAATATGCAACTTGGTTATAGCACTGATTTTAACTTTTTATGGTGAAATATATATCTTGGTTATATCATTGATTGTAACTTTTGTGGTGAAATATGTAACTTGGTTATAGCACTGATTGTAACTTTTTGTGATGAAACATTTAACTTGGTTATAGCATTGATTGTAACTTTTTCAAATATGAAATATGAAATATGATCATTGCATGTGATCAATTAAATAAAATTATCAATTTTCCCAACATGATATAAGGAACGTGCAAGGAAAAATTTCCAATCGAGTTAATTTATTTGTAACTGGCTTAATTCTGAACAAAACTGGTTTGAGTCATAAGATAGTCTTTGAGTTGTGATCCCACAAATTCTATGACATTTAGTGTTGAAGAATTTACGGCATAACTTCGTGCCTTCATATTTCTTCACACTTGGTTTTCCTAGATCACACAAGCATGAATGCTTCATGGATTATGAATTTAGGATCTTAATTAAGGATGATTTTTTAAATCAAACTATGTTGGGAATTTGGAAAAATATTTTTGGAAACATACTTTTAAAATACTTGTTGAGTTAATTATGTTTAGAAATTTCGAGGATGTTTTTAAAATAAAAATTATTTTTCCCTATCGTTCAAATGAATCTAAGATTTGTTCAAATGAGATCTGTTTTTTGCTCGAACGAGAGTTGTTTACCGTTCGAACAATGCGTTGCCTAAAAAATTATGTTTTCATATTTAAGGACTTCTTTCACTCAGAAAAATAGAATAACTTTTGCAAAAAATGTATCCGCATATGGTTTACAAAAGTTTCTGAAAGATTCCCATCATCATGTGTTATCAAGATCAAATTTGATAGTTCCAAAGTTATGTGATCTTAAGTTTGGCACCAGAAATTGATCCATCACTTTGAATAATTATTTTTGTGCTTTGGACTCCGCTGATTACGAAGAAGAAGCAGTGGATTCTGTATCGAATTCGTAGACATTACTAAGGCTACATCGGTGGATAGCAAGGTACATGTGGACCCGTGTACTATGAACACTTGCGTCGGTGGACTCGTACGTGGCACTGTGGAGGAGTGGTAGAAGAGAAAAAGAGGCGTTAAGGCTGGTGGGTGATCGAGTCGTTGAGTAAGACTAAATTCTCTCTTTGTAATTTTCCATATCATAGTGATTGCCTGGCCTGACCATCCGAGGTATTTTCCATTAGTAGTTTCCTCGTACATCGGTGTGTCTTATGTTTTATTTATTTACTTTATATGATAATCACGTAGATGTATGATATATGTTTAACAAGATAAAATTGTAAAACAAATTGGTTTTCACAAGATAAGTTAGTGGTTGCTAAAGATAAAATTTTAAAAATTCTGCATTTGCTTAGAGATAACTGCTTAGGGCCCTTCTCATAACTTACCTGTACAATAACACACAGCCAGGTTTAGACGTCTTATAGACATGCACAGTAACACGACACCATTTTACAGCCTACCATAATGTGGAACACGGTAACATGGTTTTCATAAGACTATAGTAATCTCACACTGTTGAATTTGACCGTGAATGAGAGTAGAAGGGTTGGCTCACACCGCGGTATTTACACATTTTTGGGTTTAAAATATAAAACCTTCTGCCACTGTGTTGTTTCACCGTGGTACTCAATTATATGGTTAGATTAAACCATAAATGATATGCGAACGGTTGTCTCACACCGTGGTATTTAGACAGTATTAGGGGTATAAATTATATTTTCAACCACAATGTCATACGTTATAATACTCATACGTATAATTGTATTGCCCCATGAATGGTATTATAACGATTGGATCACACTGTGGTATTTAAACAGTGTTATGGTAAAGTATATAACCTTAAACAAAGGTCTCAGATAACTGTGGAACTCTAACACACGGTTGACTTAGACTGTGAAGTATAACAGTTTAGTCACATTGTGGTATGTAGACAATATTAGGGTATAAATTATAACCTTAACCCATGGTGTCATATCACCATGGTACTCAAACACACGACTGTCGTAGACCGTGAATGGTAAAATAATTGTGGGCTTATACCGCGAGTGATATTATTACGGTTGGCTCATACCGTAGTATTTAGGCAGTGTATAAGGTAAAAATTATAACTTCAACCACGGTGTTAGATCGTTGTGGAACTCACACACACAGTTGGTTAAGATCTTAAAGTTCAAATTTAATAACACTGTGCATACCAAATCATTTCAATAACACTTAGATTCAAATCACATAGGTTGAAATCTAAAATACACCGTCATATATCTCAAATAATAATATTACATACAAAATTATTTCAACCATATACAAAACCTATAATAAATTGTTTTAAATACAGTTACAGCTAATAATAAATTATTTACTTTCTCCTAAAGCGCTTTTAGGGGGTGGGCTTATTGTTGGGAGGGCTTTTGGCAGAGATAGATCATGATGTACCTTTGTCCCGGTTTCACAATGCTTGGGTGCCTTTCTTTTTTCTTTTTGAGACTATGTTCCCTTTGCCTCGAGTAGGGCATCAACCGTTGCACATGCGGAATCAAATACGTCTAAAAAATCTTGATCCGAGCCAGCATCAATTGTCTCCTGTAGCAGACTGATGGCTACGTAAATACCATGAACATGTTTATATATAACCATCAACTATGTGTTAGAAAAATAAGTGAATTGGACAAATCCATTTTTGAATATTTGCAACTTACCATTTTATCGGAGTGTTTTACTTTAGGCTTCCTAATACGGTGATCAGGATTTTGAATATAGGGATAAGATCTTTTTAGGTACCAGGGCATATAACCATCAACACATTCCCATGGAATGTTCGCCATCGCATTTGGGCATCCAGTGTCAGAGAGAACACAGTCCACCTAGTTAAGTTGATATAATTTCTTGATATCAAACTGCACTTTGTAGCGGGCCTGGATCTTTCCCCTATCTTCCAATAATGGGAGCATATGAGTCTCAAAATTGTTTGTATAAACGTGAGTCTCCTTTTATTTGTATAAACGTGACTCTGATGGATGAAAATCCAGATTCCTTACACCCCTTGCCAAATTGAAATGGTCGTATATCCATGCCTGCATCGAATTGATAAATTAATTGGTAAATTTATATATATCCAAAATATAATAAATATAACATGATAAGTGTAAAATGTTTACCACTAATAGAGGAAGATATATGGCCACCTGTCGCACATCTACACGGGACGCAACCCTAAGTTGTCGATACAAATGAGTTAATATTCCCATCCCCAAGCGAATTCATTGTACTTTCCAATTTTTCGCAATGTTTGTAGGCCGTAAATCGAGACTTGGTTCCCTGATTTTTCTGGGAACAGGAAGCACCCGATCCTGAGCAACAAGTATCCTATTGTTGCTTGCTCAATGTCTCTTTTGGTTGGCATTCTCCTCCAACGTTTTCACTGTCCCCTTGCACTGATGCATGAGCCAATCAAAACGGACTGCATACAAAGACTTGTTTTCTTCCAACGCCTCCTTCTCACTACAATCAATGTATTTGGTTAGCTATTTAATCTGTTTATCAATATCTTTGGCTTTTCTAAACACCGTCATATAGATCGATTTACCAATGGCCGGGATGTTGAGGAGATGATACACATCATTCAGGGTGATGGTCATCTCACCGAATGGCATATGGAATGAATTCTTCTCTGGTTGCCATTGTTCAGTGAATGTCAACACCGATACATAGTTGATGTATCGGTACGATTGTTTTACCAATCCCCACAAACCCATTTTTGTAACCAACCCAACCAGCTGTTCATCCTCCTTTTCTATATCCCACTCGATAATTTTTTTGAAGTGGTACATGCATTTCATCATTCCCCTATCCTCGTAGAGGTTCCATATCGGACAATCAATATGGTTCAGAATTTTTTTAAGCAACTCAGGGTTATTTGGCATGCGCCACTATAATGGTTATGAATCTAAGTAGCTAATTTCTTTCCATGGTTTCTTCTCGAGTGTTTTTGCAGATGTTGACGGTTGCGTTTCCTCTTATGAAGAGGAAGACTCATCTTCTGTCTCATCTCCTTGATCATCTTCTTGATCTCCTCCTTGACCTCTTGCCTCATCTCCTTGCTCTCCCACACCGACTACTTCATGTTATCCCTCCTCAACTACCTCGTGTGAACTATCATCCCCTCCCTCAGCACTCGCCCCTCATCACTCTCACCCCTCCACCTCAAGAACCTCCTCTGCATTGTGTACCACTTACCAGTCTCCATCCCCCCCCCCCCCCCCCCGTACATCATCAACCAACTTCTCAATAACCTTATTTAATGCTTGTAAAGTATAATACCCTCTACATTCTTTATTGTCACTACCCCTCGATGATACGGGTTGTTCACCTCATCTAGCCGACTCCAACCTCCTCTTTCGCTCTGATGCGATAAGAATATTTTTGGATATTTCCATTTATATATCCTATAATTGCAATAACAAAAGAGTGAGAAATCCTGGATAAAGAAATTCTAGATGGATGGGAAGAGTATTTTCGGGGATTATTGAATGATGAATATCCGAAAAAAGATGTTGAGAACATTGAACAGAATATAGGAAAGGTATGTCCGATTACTGAAAAGAAGTGGATATATTAATAAGTTGGCTTGGATAAAATACCCATAGAGGTTTGGAGAACCCTTAGAAGACTAGGGGTAGAATGGTTAACACGCTTATTTAATAAAATTTTAAGAGAAAGAAACATGCCAGATGAGTGGACTAAAAGCACTATAATACCGTTGTATAAAAATAAAGGGAATATATAAAACTGGGTTAATTATAGAGGAATCAAACTGATGATTCACACTATGAAATTATGGGAAAAAGTTATAGAATAAATATTAAGAAATGAGTCAACTATTTCGGACAATCAATTTGGATTTCTGCCAAGGAGATCAACCACGGAAGCTATTTACTTATTAAGATAGTTAATGGAGAAATGTAGAAGTAAGAATAAAAATTTATATATGATTTTTACAGATCTAAAAAAGGCATATGATAGAGTACCTAGGGATATAATTTATGGGCTTTAAGGAGAAAAAGAATCCATATGGGTTATATTAAAGTTATTGAAGATATGTATACTAACACAAAGATTGGTGTTGATGTAAAAAATTAGATTGCTCTAATTATTCAATTACAGATAAATAAATAAGACAAAGAATTTTAAAGTGGTTCAGCCTTATAAGAATGGCCTACGTCCACTGTTATGTTATTGCTGAGTGTTTTGGGAATTCTCGATTACAAGTTCTATCAAGAAATTCCGGTCCCCTTGAATGAGGGTGATACAAGGTATTTATAGCCCTTAGGCTGTACATGAAAGGGTGATACATTAAATGATATACATATGAAAGGGTAATTCATTTAATGCTATTCAAGCGTGTGCGTCAAGATGATAAGCATTTAATGAATAGTTGAACTATTGATTATCTGGCAATAAATGTTGTGGCCGAGGTGCAGCTGCTGTGGTCGAGATGCAGCTCGGACCGCCTTAGTTGCTCGTCGTTCAGGAGTTCCTCGGAGTGTTGGCGTTCCTCGGAGTGTTGGAGTTCCTCGGAGTATCCTTGTTGCTCGGAGCGAACATGACTCGGTCGGGGAAATGAACTTCCTCGTTGTTATTATGCCACGTAGATTAACACGTGTCTTTTTATTATTCGTCCATATCAGCATACTAATTTTGGTATCAACAGAAGCCCCCAATGTTTTATATTTCGAACTTTGAGGAGTATGGAACATTATTTCTCGGTATATGGCAATATTAAATGATCTTCCTAGGTTTTAGGAACATTTCTCCGCATTTGAATTTCCTTCCAAATTCGCAGAATTCGCCTTTTTGCATTTTTACAAGCGCTTCGATCTTCGTGCACTTTTTGTCCTTTTAGCCGCCTGTAGCGTAATAGTTTCTTTTTGTAATCATTTCTTTCGTCGTTTCCCAAGGCAGAGTATTTAATGTTCATTGGCAATCCCATCATCTTCTACCTTTTCCAATTTCTGCTTTCGAGTTTTCTATAGCCTTTCTCTCTCTTGTGCGTTCATCCCTTTCTTCGTCTGTTTATCAACAGATCTCCTCTTTCCTGTAAGATTTTCTTCCTTCTGCTTCATTTCTTTTTATTCACCATGGTTTATTTTATCGAATCTCTTGAGAAATTCCGTTCTGACTTTTCTATTCCTTCTTGGGTAACTTTGGAGAATCTTTCTGAGCCTTTAAATTATTTTAATTTGGCTGAGGGACATTGGTTCCCTCTTTATTGCTGAATGTGGATTTTCTTTTCCACCAAACCCTTTGTGTTTAGAGTTCTGTCAGTATTTCGATGTTGTCCCTGCAAAAATAGCCCCCAACACATGGAGAATAGTTAATGGGGTGTATAGGTTAAATCAAACTCATGGAACTCGTATAGGAATTTTTGAGATTGTGTACTGTTATAGATGAGCTGTTTTAGACAATGTTTTTTTATTTAAAAACTAGATTTTTAAATAGGGCCTTAGTAGTCAACCTCCCTGATGCAAATAGGGATTATTTTGAACACGGGGTAGTTATCAAAAATTGGCAACATACCCCTTTGGTTGGAGATGAAGTATATCAAGGTCCCAGATGCCCCCTATATGGCAATGGGATAGGTTATTTTCATCTTATTTTATTTTTGAAATTACGATTTCATTGTGTTTGACAAAATGTATGACTAATATTTCACTATGTATTTGTTTGCAGTTAACAGTAAGAGAAAAACTCCAAAAGAATCAGAAGTAAATAATAAACATTTAAAACATATCTGGAATTTGCATCGAAGAGTTGCAGACGAGCACATCAGGTCTGCTTCATATTTGTTGCAGTATAGGAGTTATACTACATCCTTTACTGCTCGTCCTGTGGTCAGTACCAGTGAACCAGCATCAATTCCTGAGGACTCTTCTCCAAAATCTCACATTCCTCTAAGTTAGAAGATGGGCAAAAGAAGAGTTCTTGCTATCTTCGAAGAGACTTCTTCTGTTGGAGATGGAAAAAGAAACAAGAATGATGTCCCAAAGGGGACAAAGAAAGTAGATGTTGCCCCTTCTGTTGCTCTTCAGAAGGCTGCTGAGAAGCCCCCAGTGGCTCCTAGTAAGAAGGATGTACCAGCAGGAGTGATCACCATCTCCCCAACCAAAAGTTCCTCTTTGGTTGAAACTGTTGAAGTGCCACTGAGGAGATTGAAGAAATCCTCCTCGGTCAGTTTTTCTGAAACCATTCCCCAGCTCCAAGCTAGTGGAGCTGGAGTTCCAACTATTATTCTCCCAAGTTCTGCAATGAGCTCGGTAAAGACTTGGACTATTCTTGAAGTCCAAGGAATTGAAGAAAACATGTCTAGGGATATGCTGACATCCCTAGCTACTCGTCACATTGCTTTAGTAAGTTTCTCTTATCCTAAATTTTTCTTTCTTTCAGTCAATATATGTATCTCATCACTGACTAATCATTACCTTTTTCTTTTTCCAGCTGGTGAGTTGCTTTAACACCATAGTGAAGAAAGATGAAGCACTCAAGGCTTCTAGCTCCTCGTCTGGAGTGGAGGATGCTTTTCTGGGTTTGGCCCAGTCTTTGAAGGATTCCCGTAAAAAATATGACGAGGATAAGGGTGAATGGGAGAAGAAGTTGGCTGCATCTGAGGCAGAGAAGGTGCAGTTGGGAAACAAAGTAAAAGACTTGGAGAGAGAGAATAAGAAATATGCTGAGAAGCTCACAAACTTTGGGGAGCTTGAAAATAAGTTAAAATCGGCTGAGGAAGATCTAACCCTTCTGCGAGAAGTAAATCGACAGAAGGAGGAGGTGGAGGCCAAGTTGAATGCCTCCGAGGATCTTCTATCCGAGAAGCTCTCCTCGGAGAAAATGAAAAGAAAAGTGGCTGTGAAAAAATCTTTCCGCACCGGTTGGGATAAAGGATGGGACAGGGGGGTAGCAGCCATGATGACCCAGGTCAAGTATGGGAGTTTGAAATACTTTCGAGATGGTTGGGTTGCTGCCCTGCAAGAATTGAAGGTGAGCGAGGACTCTGAGCTATTTCAACAACATCTTCCCAGTCCTCCTCCTAGAATTGAAGATGAGGATAAAGACGAAGCTGCATCCGAGGAGTCTTCAATGACAGTGGGTGATCAAGTCCTTGCTCCACAACCCAATCAGACAGCCACCGAGGAGATTTCGTCTTTGCCTGCTCCTCCTGAATAAGTCCCGACTTCTGCCAACCAGCTCATTATTCCCACCGAGCAACCAAGCTCCTCGTCCCAGCCTCCCGAGAAAGTCTTGGGAGATAAGGAAAAGTTGTGAAGTTGTTCGGTATTCTCTTTCTGTTTTTCTTTTACTTGTGCTCTGTATTCTGAACGCTGTACTCCTTTTGATGATGTAATAAAATTACCTTTTTTGTTCCTCTACATTGTTGATGCTCTGTCTGCTTTTTTTTATTAACTCTTGCCTTCTCTTCTTTATTAATTTATGGTTAGAATGGAATTGCTGCCTGCCAATGATACAAAACTGATGCAACAATGCCATGAATATTTTAAAGCTGGCCATACTGACCTGAATGCATCAGAAATTGCTGATATCCTTGGTCATGATGCTTCAGACCAAGCAGTGGAGGCATATCAATACTTGAAATGTCTTCTTGATCGTGATGTAGCCAACAATGTGGATTATTACGAAATGATTGAAGACTTGCAAGGTACTCTCGATGAACTTCAACAGCAATATAAAGAGTCTTCAGTTCTTTTGCACGAAGGTTATGAGAAGAAACTCAAACAACTTAGTGCTGAAACAGGTTATGACAAAATGCTTGTTGGCTACGATGTCAGGGAGAGAACCCTAAAGGGTGAAGTTGAAGCTTGTAGACAGATTGCCGAGCTGCTAGAGCAAGAAAATAACAATTTGCAGAAAGAGCTAGCACAATTGAAGTCTGCAGCTTCCTCTTCAACATCTGTAATCCTAGTGACTGATGAGGGATTTTCCTTCTTAGAGGTTGAGAATGCCAAATCAAGGTAAGAGTTGGACACCTTGAGAAGATCTGGTACTTCTACTGCTACTCGGGGGCGAGGAAGAGTTTCTCGTGGACGAGGAAGAGTTGCTCAAAATGTTATGTAGGAACAAAGTTCTCGACCTGCTCGGGGAGGATCCAGAGGTCTTCGTAGTAATGTTGAAGAAGCTCGTACTCAATCAACATTGGAAACTCAAGCGTTCCAATTGAATGCAAAAGATCGGGCTTTGTCTGAAATGTCCAAGTAAATCGAAACTCTAGAGGATCAACTTGCTTCGACAAAGTCTGCTCTGGATAATAAGGATGTTTTTGCTAGAAACATTCACGAGCAGTTAGAGAGAATAACTTTCCAATTCCACAAATAACCTCGTGAGTTCTGGATGGCAGGCTACAATGAGGCCCTTTGTCACTTGGATGCTCGCATTGAAAACGCCAATAATGAAGGTTATAAACAGGGATGGTTGAACGCCCTGGGTGTATTAAAACTAGAGCAGGGCCATTATTTATGGGATTACCATGCTCCTGGGCTGCTCGATCTACCAAATCCACCATTCAAGCTTGATATGAGTTGGATCCCTGCTCGGGCCATCCCTCGTTGTTTGATCTCCCAGTATTTTGGTGACTATGCCCTTCATTCGCAGGTTGAATTATCTCGTCCGGAGCATTTACTGGATACACCTTCAATAGTAAACGTCAGAATGCTGCGAGATCTTAACTTCATTAATTCTCCCCTTTGCCTGGAAGATCCTCCTGCTGGCGAGGATCCTATATCGAAAGATGAAGGAAAAAAGCCAATAAAATAGGAAATTCTGATGTAATAATCAGTACACAATTTAATATCAATGTAATAAACTTGTGTAATTCATTTTGACTTTAATGAAAGAATTTCATTTTTGTTTGCAAATTTGTATTGCTATTGTATTTGTCAAACACTTTATATTTGTGCTTGCATAACAATATTGTGTGGTTCATCGACCAACTTAGTAATAAAAAGTTACAAGTATCAGAAATGTTGCTCGATCACTTAATAATAAAGTAATGAGTATAAAAATGTTTAAAAAAAATTTCAACCAACCAAGGTTTGTTAAATGGTATTTGTCGACCAACAATGGTTATTGAGAGTTTATCCCCGACTAATCATACTTGGTAAATTTTGGTCTTTAAAATGTGATCGACCAACCAAGGTCGATAAATTCTCCTCGTCGACCAACTACAGTTAGTGGGTTTTTATCCCCGACCAACTATACTTGATTCAGTTTGGAATATTTTGTTCTTCGAGGAACTTTTGTATTTTTTGTAATAATCTTACCTCCCGACCAACATAAGTTGGCATTTGAGAGCATATCTTGTTTCCTAACCAACCGAGATTGGCCTTTTTAGGAGTATCGTGTTCTTGCTCTTTTACCAACCAGAGTTGGTCTGAGTTCGAACTATCATGTCCACTTGCCCTTTTACCAAAAATTGGTCTGAGCCAGTGTCAGCCTCCTAACCAAAGGAGTATGGGGTGTTCCCGCCCTTTTACCAACCGGAGTTGGTCTGGGTTCAAATTATCGTGTTCTCGCTCTTTTACCAACCGGAGTTGGTCTGAGTTCGAACTATCATGTCCACTAAATCTTTTACCAACCGGAGTTGGTCTGAGCTAGTGTACGCCTCCTAACCCAAGGAGTATAGTTTGTTCTCGCCCTTTTACCAACCGGAGTTGATCTGGGTTTGAACTATCGGTGTTGCTTTTATTGCTGAACAGCGTAGTGTTGCACACTAGTATTCCCCGAAAAACTTTCAATAAAAGAAAGAAGATGGCGAAATATCATCATTTTATTCATATTGATGGAACTGCTTTACATTTTACATCACTGATAATACTTGCGTAGGTGTTCATCATTTCATACATTCTTAAACTCCTCTCCTTCTAGAGTTGCTATGCGGTAAGTTCCTGGTCGAACAACTTCTGTAACTCGGTAAGGTCCATGCCAGTTTGCTTCCAATTTATTGTGCTTCTGAATGACCTTCTTTAGCACGTAATCTTCTTCTTTTAAGTCACATTTCTTCACCCTCTTGTTGTAGAACAGAGCGGTTCGTTGTTGGTAAGCAGCATTCCTAATGGCTGCCTCTTCTCTAATCTCCCCGAGCATGTCCAAATCTAATCTCCTCATTAAGTCGCTTACTGGGGAATTGAAATTCAGCACTCTGTGTGTTGGAAGACCCAACTCGGCAGGTATTACAGCCTCACTTCTAAATGCCAGCATATATGGTGATTCTCCAGTTGCTGCTCGGGGGGTTGTTCGGTAAGCCCACAGTACTGACTGTAGCTCGTTAATCCAATTAGCTTTAGCTTCACTTAGCCTCTTCTTCAAACCATTTAGTAATGTTCTGTTCGTCACTTCAGTCTATCCATTGCTTTGAGGATGGCCTGGTGCTGAATGAACCTTCAAAATGTTCGACTGATGACAATAGGCGGCGAACTCCTCATTATCAAATTGTGTTCCGTGGTCTGTGATGAAGGCATGGGGGAGACCATATCGGCAGATGATGTTTTTCTAAACGAACTGGTACACCTTCTCGTATGTCATATCAATAAGTGGTTCAGCTTCTACCCACTTAGTAAAATAATCCACTACGACGACGAGGTACTTGAATCTTCCTCGGGTCGTTAGCAGTGGTCCAACCAAATCAATTCCCCACATGGAAAATGGCCAAGGGGAAGTTATGGGTGTCAACAATGCTTTTGGCGTACGTCGGATGGAAGAAAAACGTTGGCATGTATCACATCTTTTGGCATAGGCTATACAATCAGCCCTCATTGTTGGCCAGTAGTACCCCTGCGTCATCACTCTTTGTAAAAGTGTCCGACCTGCTACATGTGCTCCACAAGACCCTTCATGGATCTCTTCAATCAATTTTTTCACCTCGGAGGGATGTACACATCTCTGCAAACCTACCATAATTCCTCATTTATACAAAACACCATTAGTTAGTACACACCGAGCAGCTTTAAACTTCAATTTCTTTGTAGAGAGCTTATCCTCGGGCAATTATCCCTCCTCAATGTATGCCCTGATGGGATCCATCCAAGATGGTTCTAAATCAAGGGTAATAATATTCATTGTCAGGTTTTCATCTATGCTCCGACTTTCTAATACTTCAATTGGTATCGTTCTTCGCAGCTCGGTACGAGTAGCTGATGCTAGTCGGGCCAGCGTGTCTGCTCGTGCATTCTCCAGTCTTGGTATTCTGATCAACTGAATGGCATCAAATTCTGCCAATAACCCCATCACCTTTGCATGATACCTGACCATTAATTCTCCTTTAACAGCATATATTCCTATCATCTGATTCACAATTAATTGATAATCACTGAATACCGTCACTTGTTGTGCTTCCATAATCTTTGCTAAATTAAGACCTGCTATCATGGCCTCATACTCAGCCTCATTATTAGAGGCTTTGAATTGAAATCGCAGGGCATATTCCATGTCGATCTCGTCTGGAGTGCTCAGAACTATTCCCGCGCCACATCCTGCAGTGCAAGATGAGCCATCTACATATAACCTCCATATAGGTAACTCGTCTTCAAATTTCTTATCTGACAAAGTTCCTCGGTGAAATATTTGTTGTTTCCTTTCATACTCCCCTGATATTTCTCGCTCCTCGTCAATCATCTCTTCTCGTCCTTTTACCAACCGAAGTTGGTCTGGGATCGAATTTGATGATCCTTCAATATCCACAAGACCTTTTACCAACCGGAGTTGGTCTGGGCTTGTGTTTGATGATCCTGTAACATCCACAGGTTGATCAGCGAGCAACTTTTGTTCCTCGGGGGTATCAGGATATGTAAACTCTGCGATAAAATCTGCTACAGCCTGCCCTTTTAGTGATGATCTGGGTTCATACACAATATCATATTCACCGAGCTCTATTGCCCAGTACATCAGTCTCCCTGATTTTTCTGGCTTATGAAGGGCTTGTCTCAATGGCATGTCGGTATACACGACGATGGTATGGTCCTAGAAATATGGCCTCATTCTTCTACTTGCCTCAATTAATGCCAATGCCAATTTTTCCAGCTTTGGGTACCTGATCTCTGCACCTTGGAAATCCTTACTTGTGTAATAAATTGGCTTCTGGACTCCATTCTCCAATCTGATCAATGCCGAGCTGACTGCATTTTCTGATACTGCTAGGTACAAGTACAACTTTTCTCCCATTACTGGCCTGGACAACAGCGGAGGTGCTCCCAAATATTTTTTTAAGTCTTGAAAGGCTTTTTCACATTCATCATTCCACTCGAAAGTTTTTCGAAGTGTTTTGAAGAATGGGAGGCATCTATCAGTTGATCGGGATACAAATCTGTTGAGCGTTGTAACTCGTCCTGTAAGACTCTGCACTTCTTTCTTCGTCGTTGGCGATCGCAACCCTAAAAGAGCTTTGATCTTTTTTGGATTTGCCTCAATGCCTCGCTGGTTGACAATGTACCCGAGGAACATTCCTTCTCGTACTCCGAAGGTGCACTTCGTCGGGTTGAGCTTCATTTGGTATTTATCTAGTTGATCAAAGGTCTGACCTAAGTCAACTAGATGATCAACAGCTTTCTTGCTCTTTGTTAGCATATCATCGACATAGACTTCCATATTGCAACTGATTTGTTCGGCAAAAACCTTGTTCATCAGCCGCTGGTATGTCGCTCCTGCATTTTTCAAACCAAAAGGCATAACATTATAACAATAAGTTCCCCTAGGGGTAATAAAAGAAGTACTTTCCCTGTCTTTAGGTTTCATTTTTATCTGGTTGTAGCCAGAGTAAGCATCCATGAAGCTGAGCAGCTCGTGTCCCGAGGTAGCATCCACTAGTTGATCAATTCTGGGCATTGGAAAATGATCCTTTGGGCATGCCTTGTTGAGATCGGTGAAATCAACACACATTCTCCATTTATTGTTTTTCTTCTTCACCATCACCACATTTGCCAACCAGTCTGGATACTTCACATCTTCAATGAATTGAGCTTTTTGGAGCTTCTCGACCTCCTCTTGTATAGCTTGATTCTTCTCGGGACTAAATACTCTTCTTCTTTGCTTTACAGGCTTGATCTCCTTATTCACACTGAGCTCGTGACATAAGAAGTTTGGATCTATTCCTAGCATGTCTTCATGACTCCACGCAAAAGTTTTCTTTCTGTTTCTCAAGAAAGCTATCAACTCTTGTTTTATTGAAGCATCCAACGACGAACCTATCCGAGTTGTTCGCTCAGGGTGTTCATCGTCCAGAATAACATTTTCTGTATATTCCACCACCTGTCCCTTTACAAGTTGGAATTCATCTCTAGGATCCAGTGTTTCAATTTTTGTACCTTCATCCACCTGGTAGGTAGTAGTCTTTTTCATTGACTCTTCAAGCTCCTCTTGCTCAGCAGATGAATAATAGCATTCCCGAGCTACTTTCTGATCACCTTTCACAACTCCTACTCCAAAATTTGTTGGGAATTTTAAGCACTGATGTACTGTAGATGGAACTGCTTTGAACTTCTTCAAACCAACTCTTCCCATGATGATGTTGTAAGCTGATTGCACATTCTTATCCATCACAAAGAAGCGTATTCTCTCTGTTCGACAAGCAGGCCAAGTTCCAATGAAGATATCCAACTTGATCGTCCCTAGTGGAAAAACTTTCTCGCCAGCAAAACCCAGGAGAGGTCTGTGATAAGGTTCCAATTGAAATAATTTCAAATTTAAACTGTCAAATCATGAGTAGTACATGATGTCCGCCGAACTGCCATTATCTACCCAAACCCTTGAAACCACTACTTCTTTCATCCTCATTTTGATTACCAAAGGGTCGTCGTGAGGGTAAAGAACACCTGCCAAGTCGTTTTTTGAAAAGCCAATGACCAGCTTTTCTTTGTTTATCTTCCTCGGGCGATCCTCCTTAGCCAAATTTATTCGCTGAATATATGAACAAGCTTGAGCCTCTCCAAGGTAAGCCTTTCTTTCTGCAGTAAGGTCTCCTCCTCCTGCATCTCCTCCTGTAATAACATTACAATCAATTGTTCCGAAACTGTAATACCCCGTATTTTTGTGATATTTATTTTATGGGATTAATTAAATTAAATGAGTATAAATTAGAAATTAATCCGGATTAAAATACTAGCGATATGCGAGTTGGTATTTGATTATATGTGCATATATGATTATATATGAATACTGAATTATGAAATTTGTCGTGAGATTGAAATACGGTAATTTGGAAATTTTGTTGAGACGCATGTGACAGTCGCGTCATGGTATATTATTATGATAATTAAAAAGTGAATTTTAGTTCTATTAACCGTATGGTTGTTTTGAGTGCGCCAACGCGTCCAAAAGGGTCGAAATAGTCAGAAAACACTAGCCGGGGGTTTAGTTTGGGTCCCGGGGCATTTTTAGGCGATACCGGCAACGTATAAGGGTAGTTTGGTAATTTTGGATTTTTGGGAATTAAAACCTACGAAAATTGGGAATTAATATATGATTTAACAATAACCCACTAATCCCACTAATAACCAAATAACTACGGAGGTTATTGAATTTTCTTCCTAAGAGTTCCTAAAGCACAAACCCTAGCCTCCATTACCACCATTAGAGAAGAAAGCTTGCAGAGAGAGAGGAGGAATTCTGCAGAGGAGAGAGAGAACCATTCATCAGATTCATCATCAAATCCAGAGTTACCCTTAAGGCAAGTGGTTTAATTCCAATTAATTTCAGAGAATGCTTCTTCCATGTGTAGGAATTTATAAAAATCTTATTGTTCTTGGGAGTTTGATAAAAACCCATTAATTTGGAATTAGAAACTTGTATTGTGATGAGGATTTACATGTAGAACTATATATAGGTGAATAATATGATGTTAATACATTTTGGATGAAACAAAAACGGATCTAATTAGACTCTTTGATGATTTATAAATTTTAGGGTTCATGTTATTGAAATTGGGGATAAATGTATGGATTTGGTATTTGGATGATGTTTATAGTGATTTAATCCCCAAAAAAACGTTAGCAGGTGACCTATGTATGTTTAGTATGAATTAGGAACCTTAAATTGATGTTGGAACGATGTTTAGAGGAGATTAGAGGTGTAGAGAAATTTGAAAAATGAGTAGAGAAATTTATGGGCTTGAATCTGGCCACTCGTTAGAAGACCTACCCAGGTCATTCGAACGAGGTCGTTCGAATGAGCTTCTAACGAGTTGACAGTTTGGGTTCTAACGAGAGGGATGTTCGTTCGAAGACTTTCGTTCGAACGAGATCTCGTTAGAAGGCCCAGTTCGTTCGAACGAACTCTCGTTCGAACAGCCTCGTTCGAACGAGACTTCTAACGAGCTGACAGTTTAGGCTTTTTAGCCTGTTTTGATCCCGAGTGTCCCGTAACCTTGTGTATATGTAGAGATAACCTCCCCTTGATGATTATTTGATATATTTGGGATGTTTGGGATATAATGAGGAGTCAAACCTAGTAGTGTAGTTTGAACCTAAGGGTAAATGTGAAGTAGGACGTGAGTGTCTATTACGATGTGAGAACTATTGACGGCCCAATTTATTATATTAACCGGGAATATATAAATTGTGTAGTACTATATGTCGGTACGAGAATGAGAAGTGTACCACCAATATATTATGGTGATTACTAAGACGTGTGCATACTTAGTATATGTATTGATTTTATGTGTATGACATACCTACCATACTTGCTATCACGGGAGGTTTACGTTCGCTTAGGGCCCTGTAATCCTTGTGTTGCTCGGATTTAGACTGGTTACCTCGATGAACATAGGTCAGAGAAGGACTTATTGGGATGTTAATAAGTCTGATGATCGTGGGAGCGTAGGTATGTACGTGACCAATGTGATGTGACTGTGTTCGCCTCCATTATTTGTGATGTTGTTATCTGAGAACTATTCCTGAGAGATTCGGAATATGTGATACTTATGTACGTGATGTACCGGGATGGATAGCAGAGTATGTGTGCACCGCAGCTAGTCTCAGGGTGCTTGTATTGTATATTTATGACGTGAATAATATACACTTAATTAATGGAAACTTTCATGTTGTTATTGTGAACATAATTATGGTAATGTGGTGAGAGAACATAACGAGTTAACTGATAGTGAATTATATTACTTATTGAGAATCTGAGTTTAAGTGAAGCCCTCTATTTATTTATCAACACTAGAATGTAATATGGGGATCGAGTAGTAAGGGGCAGAACTTATTACGGTTTGGTTAGATGTGTATGTCATGTAGATGGGTACGGTACGTTAGGAGTGCACATGTAGTCGAGAGGTGAGAATTTCATGTGAGTGCACGTCCTAACATGTATTTTGCATTTAATGTTTTAATGCTATTAAAACACTTGCTGTTTTTAAAATGATTTCCACTTTCGGGCTCTGACCCATTTGCTTTCAAATCTATTTTTGTAAAAACCATTTTAGGTGCCCATCCACAAGGACACCATGCTTAGGATTCTCATTCAGGTGACGAGCTGTAGCTGTTTGTGGAAGTTACAGGACTTTGCTTGTAGACGCTTCATCTATCTTGACTCGATATTCTTCAGTTATCAGTTGTAGGGCATGTCGCCCATTTCTTTTAGAGGCATTTCATTTATTTCAGTATTCAGACTTTTGGCATGTAATTATTCAGGATTCAGACTTGTCGTATTATTTTCCAGTTGTGGGATTATGGTGAGGAGTTTTCCTCCAGATTTATATTTACTTCGTTGGTTATTCATTACTTCATTATGGTGAATGGTTGTTATTCTTTCATTATTCTTTTACTGCATGTTAATCAGACTTAACTTAAAATTTGGCACTTACTTTTAAATACTAGGTGGTTAGTAATTATTAAAATGTTTTCGACAGTGATGCTATTAACTGAACCAACTTGGCATTTTGAATTAATTTAATAAAGGAGTAGCTACCCGGTATTTAATTAGACGGGGTGTCACAGGTGGTATCATAGCATGAGGTTCTAGTGTCCTTTAGGATCTGAACGACTTATTATGTTTCCGCTGAGCTTTCTTTGATATAGAGCCCTATATTTTAGGACTGTTGTATTCTCTTGTATGTGCTACGTTCTTCAGCTATTTTAAGTTTATAACTGCGAACTTATAAACTTCATTCTTATTTCAGATGCTTCCACGATGTGCACAAAGGATTCCCAGGGATGCAACGCCAGAACCACAGCCGCACCAGTTCAGGGCACGATGAATGCCGCCGAGGTTGCAGCAATTGTGGTCCAGGCGGTAAATGTCGCACTAGTTGTAGTTCAGCAGGCACCACCTCAGGCGCCAATAGCCGCGCCAGTTCAGGCTCATGCATTCCCGTCTGCTTGGGAACGTGTACGTGATGATTTTCAGAAAGCACACCCTCCGGAGTTCGCAGGTAGCTCCGATGTGGTAGTTTCGAGTTAGTGGAGGAAGGATATACAGCGCCACTTGAGGATGTATGAGTGCACAGATGTCCAGAAGCAGGTACTAACTACCTTTAAGCTAGTAGGGTCTGCACTACAGTGGTGGGAGTCTATTACCACCGTGGAGGAGAGAGATACTCTCACTATCCAGGAGTTTTGGGTGCGGTTCGACCGCAAATACTTTCCGTCAGCTGTTCACACGGAGATGAGAAGAAAGTTGATGAGCCTCAGGCAAGAGGGTAAGACTGTGGCCGAGTATGAGGCCGAATTTACTGATCTTCTGAACATTGTTCCGGATGAGATACCGACGGAGGAGAAGAAGATACAGAAATTTACGGACGGGTTGACATGGAGGATTCGTCAGCACTTGTTAGGGAACCTCTCGTTAGCCACTTATTCTGATGTGGTTAACGCTACAAGGGGAGGTTATCTCTTCATGGATCTCTTCAATCAATTCTTTCACCTCGGAGGGATGTACACATCTCTGCAAACCTACCATAATTCCTCGTCTATACAAAACACCATTAGTTAGTACATACCGAGCAACTTTAAACTTCAATTTCTTTATAGAGAGCTTATCCTCGGGCAATTCTCCCTCCTCAATGTATGCCCTGATGGGATCCATCCAAGATGGTCCTAAATCAAGGGTAATAATATTCATTGTCAGGTTTTCATCTATGCTCCGACTTTCTAATACTTCAATTGGTATCGTTCTTCGCAGCTCGATACGAGTAGCTGATGCTAGTCGAGCCAGCGCGTCTGCTCGTGCATTCTCCAGTCTTGGTATTCTGATCAACTGAATGGCATCAAATTCTGCCAATAACCCCATCACCTTTGCATGATACCTGACCATTAATTCTCCTTTAACAGCATATATTCCTATCATCTGATTCACAATTAATTGATAATCACTGAATACCGTCACTTGTTGTGCTTCCATAATCTTTGCTAAATTAAGACCTGCTATCATGGCCTCATACTCAGCCTCATTATTAGAGGCTTTGAATTGAAATCGCAGGGCATATTCCATGTCGCTCTCGTCTGGAGTGCTCAGAACTATTCCCGCGCCACATCCTGCAGTGCAAGATGAGCCATCTACATATAACCTCCATATAGGTAACTCGTCTTCAAATTTCTTATCTGACAAAGTTCCTCGGTGAAATATTTGTTGTTTCCTTTCATCCTCCCCTGATATTTCTCGCTCCTCGTCAATCATCTCTTCTCTTCCTTTTACCAACCGAAGTTGGTCTGGGATCGAATTTGATGATCCTTCAATATCCACAAGACCTTTTACCAACCGGAGTTGGTCTGGGCTTGTGTTTGATGATCCTGTAACATCCACAGGTTGATCAACGAGCAACTTTTGTTCCTCGGGGGTATCAGGATATGTAAACTCTGTGATAAAATCTGCTACAGCCTGCCCTTTTAGTGATGATCTGGGTTCATACACAATATCATATTCACCGAGCTCTATTGCCCAGTACATCAGTCTCCCTGATTTTTCTGGCTTATGAAGGGCTTGTCTCAATGGCATGTCGGTATACACGACGATGGTATGGTCCTGGAAATATGGCCTCATTCTTCTACTTGCCTCAATTAATGCCAATGCCAATTTTTCCAGCTTTGGGTACCTGATCTCTGCACCTTGGAAATCCTTACTTGTGTAATAAATTGGCTTCTGGACTCCATTCTCCAATCTGATCAATGCCGAGCTGACTGCATTTTCTGATACTGCTAGGTACAAGTACAACTTTTCTCCCATTACTGGCCTGGACAACAGCGGAGGTGCTCCCAAATATTTTTTCAAGTCTTGAAAGGCTTTTTCACATTCATCATTCCACTCGAAAGTTTTTCGAAGTGTTTTGAAGAATGGGAGGCATCTATCAGTTGCTCGGGATACAAATATGTTGAGCGTTGTAACTCGTCCTGTAAGACTCTGCACTTCTTTCTTCGTCGTTGGCGATCGCAACCCTAAAAGAGCTTTGATCTTTTTTGGATTTGCCTCAATGCCTCGCTGGTTGACAATGTACCCGAGGAACATTCCTTCTCGTACTCCGAAGGTGCACTTCGTCGGGTTGAGCTTTATTTGGTATTTATCTAGTTGATCAAAGGTCTGACCTAAGTCAACTAGATGATCAGCAGCTTTCTTGCTCTTTGTTAGCATATCATCGACATAGACTTCCATATTGCAACTGATTTGTTCGGCAACAACCTTGTTCATCAGCCGCTGGTATGTCGCTCCTGCATTTTTCAAACCAAAAGGCATAACATTATAACAATAAGTTCCCCTAGGGGTAATAAAAGAAGTACTTTCCCTGTCTTTAGGTTTCATTTTTATCTGGTTGTAGCCAGAGTAAGCATCCATGAAGCTGAGCAGCTCGTGTCCCGAGGTAGCATCCACTAGTTGATCAATTCTGGGCATTGGAAAATGATCCTTTGGGCATTCCTTGTTGAGATCGGTGAAATCAACACACATTCTCCATTTATTGTTTTTCTTCTTCACCATCACCACATTTGCCAACCAGTCTGGATACTTCACATCTTCAATGAATTGAGCTTTTTGGAGCTTCTCGACCTCCTCTTGTATAGCTTGATTCTTCTCGGGACTAAATACTCTTCTTCTTTGCTTTACAGGCTTGATCTCCTTATTCACATTGAGCTCGTGACATAAGAAGTTTGGATCTATTCCTGGCATGTCTTCATGACTCCACGCAAAAGTTTTCTTTCTATTTCTCAAGAAAGCTATCAACTCTTGTTTTATTGAAGCATCCAACGACGAACCTATCCGAGTTGTTCGCTAAGGGTGTTCATCGTCCAGAATAACATTTTTTGTATATTCCATCACCTGTCCCTTTACAAGTTGGAATTCATCTCTAGGATCCAGTGTTTCAATTTCTGTACCTTCATCCACCTGGTAGGTAATAGTCTTTTTCCTTGACTCTTCAAGCTCCTCTTGCTCGGCAGATCAATAATAGCATTCCCGAGCTACTTTCTGATCACCTTTCATAACTCCTACTCCAAAATTTGTTGGGAATTTTAAGCACTGATGTACTGTAGATGGAATTGCTTCGAACTTCTTCAAACCAACTCTTCCCATGATGATGTTGTAAGCTGATTGCACATTCTTATCCATCACAAAGAAGCGTATTCTCTCTGTTCGACAAGCAGGCCAAGTTCCAATGAAGATATCCAACTTGATCGTCCCAAGTGGAAAAACTTTCTCGCCAGCAAAACCCAGGAGAGGTCTGTGATAAGGTTCCAATTGAGATAATTTCAAATTTAAACTGTCAAAGCATGAGTAGTACATGATGTCCGCCAAGCTGCCATTATCTACCAAAACCCTTGAAATCACTACTTCTTTCATCCTGATTTTGATTACCAAAGGGTCGTCGTGAGGGTAAAGAACACCTGCCAAGTCATTTTTTGAAAATCCAATTACCAGCTTCTCTTTGTTTATCTTCCTCAGGCGATCCTCCTCAGCCAAATTTATTCGCTGAATATATGAACAAGCTTGATCCTCTCCAAGGTAAGCCTTTCTTTCTGCAGTAAGGTCTCCTCCTCCTTCATCTCCTCCTGTAATAACATTACAATCAAATTTTCCGAAATGTATTGAAAATACCTCGCGTTCTGGTTTCCTGGGCCTTTTGGGAAGATCGGGGTCATCCTCTGCATCATCTTTATGATCCCTCTTCTTCTTCTCCTCTGCTCGACGAGGAGATCTAGACCTCTCTCTAGTTCGGTTATTATTTCTTCTTTCGCCTCCCCGATCAACATACTTTGCTAGCTTCCCTCTTCGGATGATTATTTCAATCTCGTTCTGAAGAGCTATGCAATTTTTGGTCATATGACCATAATCCTTATGGAACTCGCAATATTTCTCCCTATTCCTCGTATCAGGGTCTGACCTCAGTTTCTTCGGCCACTTTACCTCTTCGCTATTCTTGATTTCTTCCAAGACATGATTAATACCCATTTTCAAAGTAGTATAATTATCGAATTTCTTCAGGACTTCCCATGACGACCTACTATTCTTGGAATGCTTGTCACCACCATTGCCCTTATGCTCTTTCTTCTTAGATTTGTCGACTTCCACCTTGGTCTCTTTATCCATATTCTTCTTCGCAGCTATAGCCTCCTCGACATTCATAATTTTGGCCGCTTTTTCCATCAACTCTGACATAGTTGTAGGTGGATCTTTGGCCAAAGTGTAATACAACTTGTTAGGCAATAACCCACTCATCAAGGCGGTGATTGTTGTCTTTTCTTCATAATCTATGACTTCCAGTTTCTCGTTATTGAAACGAGTTATGTAATCTCTAGTACTTTCTCCAGATGTTTGTCTAACACTTAACAAGTGTGCTACTCGTTTCACTGGCTTTGATCCAAAACAGAAATTGCCGATGAACAACTCGACCAATTGAAAGAAAGTTAAAATCTTACCTCGAGGAAGATTGTTGTACCATATCTGGGCAGATCCAGTAAGAGTTCCTGAGAATGCTCTACATCTCATCTCGTCGGGGACAGCGTAGATGTCGACGACAGCTTGATATTGCTCTATGTGAAGAACAAGATCTGTCTTTCCATCATATTTGGGGGTCACCACAGGTGCTTTAAACTTTGACGGGGTAGGAAAATCCACAATGGCCTGTACAAAAGGTGTCCCTTGAACAAAAGTTCGTTATAAGTGATTCTTCGCTTTAGCCATTTCTCCCAATCTATCCTCTAACCGCTGAATGGATCCTTTCCAAGCATCATTTCCTTCCTCGGGCCTATTAGTTTGAGCAATTGATTGTTCTGAAGTGGCCTCTTGAGATCTATCTTGACGAGCAACTGGTCGTGATTGCGCTGATCCTTCTCTTAGATCTGATGGTTGTCGAAAACTCCTCGACATGGACTTAGGCGGACTCCTATTCGTCCTAGGACCTAATCGACTGAAAGGAGACGCCCTACTCAGTCTTTCCAAGGCACTGGGTCTCTCTGGAGAGAGAGTGATACGTTGCTCAGTATCTGTAGACCGCATTGACGAAGTTCGCCCAGGTTGATAAGAGAAATCATCAGATTCTTCATTACGATACGCATCTGTACGCCTAGATCGTGAAGAAAGTAAATAGGTTTGCCTCTGACCACTTCGCTGTCCCGAATGTGCAGGTGCACCGCCATGAAGGGTTTGTATGAGTTGCCGCATTGTTTCTTGCATGGCGGTTTATCCTTGAGCCAGATTCGTCATAATTCCAGCCAGATCTGGAGGTGCAGAAGGATTTGGAGGATTTCCAGCATTTCCAGCGTTTCGATTGCTGGATTCCGAATTATCTGCCATTGATAATAAATGATTTTTGATGAAAAACGATAACAACAGTCGTTTCCCACAGACGGCGCCAATCTGTTGATGTAAAAAATTAGATTGCTCTAATTATTCAATCACAGATAAATAAATAAATAAGACAAAGAATTTTAAAGTGGTTCAGCCTTATAAGAATGGCCTACCTCCACTGTTATGTTATTGCTGAGTGTTTTGGGAATTCTCGATTACAAGTTCTATCAAGAAATTCCGGTCCCCTTAAATGAGGGTGATACAAGGTATTTATAGCCCTTAGGCTGTACATGAAAGGGTGATACATTAAATGATATACATATGAAAGGGTAATTCATTTAATGCTATTCAAGCGTGTGCATCAAGATGATAAGCATTCAATGAATAGTTGAACTGTTGATTATCTGGTAATAAATGCTGTGGCCGAGGTGCAGCTGCTGTGGTCGAGATGCAGCTCGGACCACCTTAGTTGCTCGTCGTTTAGGAGTTCCTCGGAGTGTTGGAGTTCCTCGGAGTATCCTTGTTGCTCAGAGGGAACATGACTTGGTCGGGGAAATGAACTTCCTCGTTGTTATTGTGCCACGTAGATTGACACGTGTCTTCTTATTATTCGTCCATATCAGCATACTAATTTTGGTATCAACAACTGGAGTAAGGAATATATGTGGAGAAACTAATGACTTTACGATTAAAGTGGGTTTATATCAAGGATCAACTTTAAGTCCTTATTTATATTTCGTAATTTTGGATGATATTACTAAGGACATATAAGAAGATATCCCATTGTGTATGTTATTTGCGGATAATATAGTTTTAGTAGACACTTCAAAGAAAAGCTTAGCGATGAGAGTAGATACTTTGAGAAAAGCCTTATAATCTAAGGGTCTAAGAATCAGTAGAAATAAAACGAAATTTATGGAATGTAAATTTAATAATGAGGCGTCGAGTAACATAATGTTAAAGATTGAAGAAAAAGTGATAAACCAAACCAATAAATTTTGATATCTAGGTTCAATGTTACAAAGTAATGGGGATATTTATGAGGATGTTACAAGTAGAGTATCAACTGGTTGGATGAAATAGAGATAAGAGAGTGGGGTGTTATGCGATAAGAGGATAACTAATAAATTAAAAGGAAAATTTTATAAAACAATTTTTAGGCTAGCAGCCCTGTATGGAGCGGAATGTTGAGTGTTAAAGAAAAAACATGAACAAAGTCTCCATGTTAGTGGGATGAGGATGCTCCGGTGGAAGATAGGAATTACTATAAAGGACAAAATTAAAAACCAATGTGTGAGAGAAAAGTTAGGAGTAGCTCCCATTAGTGACAAATCAAGAAAAAGTAGAATTAGGTGGTATGATCATGTATTGCGTAGACTAGTAGATGCCCCTATAATAAGAGTAAGAATGTTAAAAATAGATGGTAAAAGAAAAAGTGGTCGCCCTAGGGATGGCAATTTTCCCCGAAATTTCGGGTCCCCGCGGATACCCGAAAAAAAATCCCCGAAAAATCTCCGACATTTCAGGGATCGGATCGGGTTCGGGGAGTGGAAAAAATCCCCGAAAAGTTTCGGGTCGGTTTCGGGTATACCTTCGGGTCTCCACGGGGATACCCGAATTACTAACATATAATAAAAAATATATATTTATATTATAAAAAATATATAAACTAACTAAAGCCCTACTTTATTCCCTCACACTCCCTCACAACATCTGCTAACGCTAAGGCCAGCCGCTGCCTCCCTCCCTTCCCTTCCTCACTCCCTCACACCCGGCCCTCACTCCCTCCCTTCCTCACTCCATCACCCCGCTGCAGTTCTCACGCCGCCCTCACCACTCCCCGCCTCTCACGCTGTCACGCCCTCATCACCCCGCTGCAGCTCTCACGCCGCCCTCACCACTCCCCGCTGTCACGCCCTCATCACCCCGCTACCGCTGCAGACAGGCAGCTCTCACGCTATCACGCCCAGCCCTCACTCCCTGCTCAGCCAGCCCTCACAGCTCTCTCACATCAGGTAGATCTTTTGTTTTTTGGGTCTCAAATGGTGATATCTAACGTTATAATGAATCTTTGAATTGGCCGCTCAAAGCCCTAGATTTGTTGATTTCATTTTTTAACAAACAAAAAAATGATTGTCATATTCTGACTTATTCTTTAACAAACAAATTAATATAGAAGTAACTGTCTTATTCTGACTTTAATTTAGTTCCATATGGATGTCATATTCTATTGATTTTATTAATTTTGATAAATAATACAACCTCTCACAGAATTTAACAACCTTCATATTTCATTCCATAGGTTTCTGTAAGCATTTTTTTTGGGGGGTTTTGTGTTGTTAAATTCAAAACGGGTTCCCCGCGGGGAATCCGATACCCGTTTTAAACGGGGACGGGGATCCCCGAACCCGTTATAACGGGGAACGGGGCGGGGACGGGGAATGGTTTTTCTAACGGGGACGGGGACGGGGAGTTAAAACCCGACCCCGAACCGACCCGTTGCCATCCCTAGGTCGCCCTAAGCTATCGTGGGAGGAAATTATTGGGAGAGACCTTAAGGAATTAAACTTGAATGATAATAATACATATAATATATTATTAGGAGAGACCTTAAGGTTTTTTTAAGTGTAGAGTTTAAAACCGTTTTAATTTTAAAAAATACCGTTTTAATGTTTTATATATATAAAAATTTGTAGTATTTAAAAAATGTTAAGAAACAGTAAAAATATAGCGTATAATTTATTTTTTACGATATTTGAAAACAAATTTAAAAACTGTTTTGTGGATTTTTAAAAAACATACATTATTTTAAAAGGTTTTTTATACATAAAAAATATTTTTTAAATTTAAATGTTAAGGGAACAATTTTCTTCGTAAAACTTTTTTTAATATTTTATAAAACAGTAAATATATACACAGCTTACACCCCACCAAAATCCCCCATAAACTAATATGCACAATGACACAAACCTATAAAACTTCATCCTCATTTCCCTCTCCTTTCTCCCACATTACCTTCTCCCTCTTGTACAAATAAAACGACCATACATGTGAACCCATAAAGCCCATAACCCACCTCACATTGTTCCAAAACAAACCTGCCTCAAACAACCCCACAAACCCCTTTTCTTTCTCGTGTCAAACACCATCTTTCTCACCATACATCCCAAAACATCATACACCCATGCTATTACCAACACTCTTTTACTCCCTCTCTCTTACTACGAACCCGATAAAATCAATATTAGCAATGCGCGTTCTTTCTCCAATATGATACCGGCACACTAGAAATTAATTATATTAACATATCAAACCCAGCTTACAATGTGCACACACTCTCAAACCCCGTACACAGTCCCTCGCAGTATGTCTAATGTAGCCTCACACACAAAACTCAATAGTGGTCACTGTATCATAACACTAAAAAAGAGAGATGTGGGTTTATGTCCCATAACACACCTTTATAAACACAGCTCCCATACATTGTTAAAGTTATATACAAAATCTAAAACAAAAGTACTATTTTGAGAGCACATAAGTCGTTGCACTATTACATCTCATGTAATGGGAGAAATAAGCAACATTTTAATTGTGGTGCAGTTACTCTGGTTTTAGTTACTTATCATTTTTTTTAAAATTAATATGAGACCCACATCTAATCTCGTTTTTTATTACTAAACATTTTTTTAGTTTTGTACTAATTGTAAAATAAAATTTTTAATTGTTCAAGTTGAAGTTGATCTGGTTTCAATTATTGAAAATTTATTTTCAGATACTAAAATTTATGAGACCCACTTCCTTCTCTCTGATAAGTAGTATGAGCAACAATATGGAAAAATAAACAAACCCAATTTAAAAACAAACAAACATGTTAATATACTAACCAGAGTAACCTCATCAAACTTAACATCCATTTCCAATGAGGATATTGTAAGCGAGTGAGGTGGGTTGGTGGAGTTTGTTGAAAATGGAGATGGCATAGTCAATGGGTTGTGGGAGGATAATGAAAGCGGATTCGAGTAGGTTTTAGGCTATGTAATGGTTATGAAGATGTCGTGTTTTGATGAGCTGGGCATGGGTTTGATTCAGATCTTTGATGGTCTTGCATTATTCAAAAATCAGTGTTTTGGGGTTTTCGGGGAAATGGGTGGGGTAAATTTGTAGTGAAAAGTGAGAGAGGAAAGGGTGCATAGAGAAGGGGAATGAAACGGGCGATTTATTATGATATTTCGTATTCAGTTATGTGAGCGTGCTTTTTGGTGTTCGGTAAAGAAAATACACGTAATATATGAAGAGCAGCATTAAGTGTCATGTATACCTCTAATACTATCGTATTACAGGTATATAATATATATATCCATCACTAAGCAGCTTGGTTTCGTAAAATTCATGCAAAGAATTGCATACATGATTAGTGGCTCACATACCTACACATTAGTACCATAAGACATGATTTATATACAAGTGAATGGAACATACCTTTGTTGTTCAATTTGTTGTGGAAAACCAAATAATTTTTTAACAATTTTGTTGACTCCTTGCGGTGAAAACATTTACACTTGAGCTTTTTCACACCTTCCCAATGCTCACGAGTTGCTTGAGGGACCATAACCTATTTTGAGACTTTTTTGCTTCTTCTTGCATATGGGCTTATAAGTGAAACCTTTCTAAAAAAAAATCACATCCTAATTTTTTTATGAGACCCTCAATTGTTTGTAGTTCTTTATGGAGTTCCGCTAATAAGTAAGAAGTTTTTTCATATTATAATTCGGACATTACTACTTAAAGGACTTGGGAAAAGATTGGAAAATACCATTGATTTTTGTCCTGGAAATTTCAAGTTAATTGAGAAGAGTCTTCATCCTTAAAATATGTTCCCTCATAGGGGTCCCCTTAACTATGTTTGAGTTTATGAGTTCCTTCATGAGAACTTGTCTTGAATCACGATCTTGATCCCCGAACATATATTTGAGGTTTAACATCATGTCATGGCACTGGTCATTGGTTGATGTTAATGTTGTCAAATATTTGATGTAGATGTCAAAATGTAACATTTCACCATCTCATTAACCTTGATCTATTTTTGGTAAGCATGTGTTCATTTTCGATCGTCCCCTCAACAGATTGCTTAGGATAAGTCTCAAAAAGTACAAATTTGTGCTCGTCGACAATTAACATTATATCCCAACCCCTTTTCTAGTCAATATAATTATGTCTAGTTAATTTATTTTACTTGAGAATGATAACAAGTGGATTAAAAGAGATTCTCATCTTTAAACTCAGAATCAAATAATAAAATAAACTATAATAGGGCATAAAACCTTTTGAATTCAAAATTAAAATTAAGGCCCCCTAAACAATTTTAAAATAATTCACCGTCATCTCAATTTGCATTTGAGTAAGATCCCTTTTTGGATAACCTACCTTTCAAAAGAAATTATACATACTAGTTCCTTTTGAGTTTTAGGTAAAGGCTGTGCCAAATAAAATAAAATAAAATAACTGACACGTTGGTCCCAGAAAATAATAGCATTCCTCTTTGTATAGCATACTATTATTTCATGTATAAGTGTATGCAAACAACTAATTTTAGAATATCTCATGTCACATAGACTCCCAAAGCCTATGTGAATAATGAACCCAAAATTAACCTTAAGAAAATTTATATCGACCACCATAATTATTAGTTTTATAATTTGGATGTAATGACATATTTTTATATCATTCCTTTGGTTTATATTATTCAAGACCAAAAAAACAAAAAAACATAGGTCTAGGTTTACCTTTGTGTCTTTAAGATGAGGCATGCCTACGAGTGAGTCTTCTATTAAATGCAACATTACCACATTCACTGCCATCAAGGATGTATTTGATCATATGCTTTCCCTTGTTGAAGTCAATGTTGAGGATAATGTCATAGAGTCCCATTTTTATAGCTCCAAAGATGAAGAGGGGGAGTTTAGTGAAGAACATATAGGTTGACATTAAAAAGGATTACTCTAGATTTATGACTTGTCCCTCAAGATGGTAAAGGTAAATGGCAAGCGTATTATTAAGCTTAAGAAGTGTGAGGAGGAGATTAATGTCATGAAGGAATGTGCGACACTTGTGAGCAGGGGTAAATCTATATTAGGGGAGGAGGGGCGGAGGCTCCTCCTGAGTTTCCAAATACGATTAGAGTTCTATATGTAAATATATAAAGTTAGAGGCATGAATAATGAGATTTTTGCAACTTTTAGGGTAAAAAACATAATAATTTTGTATAAATCTCAAATTAAAGTTATAATTTGTATAAAGCTTGAGTTAACCTAAAAAATCATCTCAGAGACTCCCGCCCCCGAACCTACGGCACCACTTAAAACTTTGACCCCCTCCAAAAATCTAGGATCCATTACTCCTTGTGAGTTATTTCAAAGCTCGTGAAGCTACTCTTATAAAAAATCTTAAAGATGGAATGTGTTGAGTAATCTTTTCATGAAAATATTTCTAGCTTAAAGAAGGAACTTATTGAGTCTTCCCGAACTCAAATCTTGATAGAATATAAGAATGTTAGGCTCAAGAAGGACATTAAGACTCGAGGATGGTGAAGATTGACCGCGAATGGAGATTTGAGAAGTTAAGGAAATTCTATTTCCACCATCCCAGTTCTTTAAGGATAAGACTAGACTTGGCTATGACTATTCGAAGGGACAACTATCAAATCCAAGAATGTCTTTATCAAAATGAGAAACAGTACTCCTACGTGTACCCTGCTTAGGAACACTCCTAAATACAAGAAGGTGAACACCCTAAAACCCTAAGTTTACACCTTGTTGATGTCTGAAATTGGTAGAGACGTTATCTTAGCTAATAATCTCCAATTTCATAATGACTGATTATTAGTTGAATAATGCAAATGATAATAATAAGGAACAATAAATATTTTTAAAGTGGTTCGGTTTAGGAAAAGCATACACCCACTTTTATAGTATTATGCTTGAAGGTAGTTACATAGCATTCTGGGTAGTTTTGCTTGTGTGTGCTAGACTTGTCTCTGAAGCTAAGGGAAATAAGATATTTATAATGGTTCGAAAACCTAGGGGCGAAATGTTTTTATATATCCAGACATTTACACCCATACAAAATGAATGAAACTCTTGACTTTCTAAGTAATGTGTAGAATGTCTATTGATAATTCCAATGTGATTGACCTTTCTTCTTCCTGATGGTTCATCTTTTTGAGTTGATCGGTCGATATGCCGACCAAGTAGCTTTGGAGCCGACCATGTATAAATAAAGGACTGAGTTGTATACTCAAGAGGACAGGTGTCCCAATATCATAGGTCCATGTGGCATGAATAATTTAAAAAATAGCGAATCGCAAAAGGGCATGCTGGTCTTTTTGCATCTTTAGAAATCGTGCAGCCATCAAGGGTTCGATCATTGGTTCAGTTAATCATTACTTTTCAACTCTCGGGGTAAGTTATAAAAGGAAGAAGGTTTCCCTATATTTTTCTTCATCACCAAACTTTAAACTTAAGATTTCTCTTTCTTCTCAAGCTTTTTTTCTCTGCTTCTACTGTTTTCTCTTTATCGTTTCTTCTCAAACTCTGTAAGTTTTGTTTCCTTCTTCTTCCCCTTTTTAATTTTCTTCCTTTCAAACATGGTGTATATTGTAGATGAAAGCTCCTTAGAGGAGTTTAGGGAGAGAAGAAAAATCCTTACTTGGGTGACTTTAGAAATGGCAAGTGGTACTGTTGATGTTTTGTCACTCAATGAGGGTCACTGGATCCCCCACCTTATTCATTGATAAATGTGGCATCACTTTTTTCCTAAATCCAATTCTTCTTCAGTTTTGCCAATATTTTGATATGGTTCCAGCAAAGGTAGCTCTCAATACACGAAGAGTGGTGAATGGGGTAAATTGGTTGAATAAAAAATCCATGGGACTGACATTGGAAACCATGAGGTGATACTTTGTTTAAATGGGGAACCTTTGGTGATAATACCTATTATATGAAAACTAGGCAGTCCAATAGAGCATTGGTGGTCAATTTACCAGATTCAAATAAGGATTACTGGGACTATGGTGTAGTAGTGAAGAACTGGTAATATGACCTCCTTCCTGAGGGGGTAAGATATACTGAACCCAGATGCCCTCAGGACCTGCATGGCATAGGTTGTATAATATTTTGATTTTCAATTTTTTTCCAAGTGCACTAACTGTTTGATGATATGCCGACTAAATATTTTGCTTTATTCTTGTGCAGAGGAGAGCAAAAAGAAGTGTCTGAAGGAAGGAGAAGGTAATATTGATGATCTTAAATACCTGTGGACTATCCACTAAAGACTTAAGAGAAGAACATCCCCGAGCAGCCTCTGTTATGCTAGAATACAAGAGATCCATCAATTCATTTGATGCCCGATCAATAATTATTCTGCCTTAGTCCCCCATAAACTTGGATGAGGAATCGATTTCTACCTCTTCAATTGTTGATTCGCCTAGAGTAAAAAGAGACCTTGAATTAAGAGGAATGTCATTGTTAATACGAAAATTAGTTAGCTGACGTGGACCAATTATATGAAGACATGTATCATCTTATGTGGCAAAATGCTTATACTCACCGAATAACTCGCAGCACCGAGATACTCATCACCCCGAGATACTTAGCGTGCCGAGCTACTCAACTTGTAGAGCATCTAGCTAGGAATATCAAGCGACGATTGCACATTCAATGAACATCGGATTTAATGAACATTCTTATTGTACAGATATATATGTCTATTAAATAACAGCATATCGTCTATTCATACTGACAGCCCCATGGCTATAAATACATTGTAACGCCCTCCATAACGGGATAAATTGATCATTAGCAATTGTGATCGAGGTTAAGGCAAACCACCCAGCAATACAAAATAGTGGATGTAGGCCATTTTCATAAGGCTGAACCACTTTAAAAATTCTCTGTCTTATTTCTTATTTCATATTTATCTGTGATTAATTAATTAGATCAAATCTAGTTTTTTATATCAACAGATTGGCGTCATCTGTGGGAACGACTATACGTAGCGTTTTCACTAAAATATTCATCACAAATGGCTGAGATTCCAGAATCCAGTAACAGGAATAATGACCGAGTTCCCCCCAATCCATCTGCTCCCCCAACTATTCAATATCTCACCTGCATAGTGGCCAATTTAGCCTAAGGGCAAACAGATATGCAAGAGACCATGCGTCAACTCATTCAAACTATTCCTAACGATGCGCTTGCCTAGTCAGGTCAACGAAGCGTTCAGAGAGCCACCCATTTTCCATCTTCAAGAACCTGACGTAGGTTGTTCCTAGATGTTTCTCAGTCCAGACGCACTGACTCTCATTATATTGAGAGGACTAATGATCCCTCATATCAGCCTGACCGGACCTCTTCGATAAGAGCTACAGATTCTCAACGAAATGTTACTTTAGCCCCAGAATGAACAAACGCTCTAGAGAGGTTGAGCAGAGCCTATCCCTTTGACCGTTTGGACCCTAGTAGGAATAGAAACCCTCCTAGGAATGCGTCGAGACATTCTCAATGACCAGATGATCTAAGGGAAGGTTCTGCCCAGCCACGACCAGCAACTTGCAATGAAGGATCCCAAGAGGAGAATTCAGCGCGATCCGTTGTACGGATAAATAGGTCTGAGGCTGGAAACAACGCATGGAAGGGCTCCATTCAAAGGTTGGGAGACAGGTTAGGGGAAATGGCTAAGGCCAAGAACCCTCCCCAAAGAACTTTCGTCAAGGGATCACACTTTGTACAGGTAATTGTGGATTTTTCCACACCATCAAAATTTAAAGCTCCTGTAGTAACGCCTAAGTATGATGGAAAAACTGATCCCGTCCTTCACATAGAGCAGTACCAAGATGCCACTGATATCTATGCAGTTTCTGATGAGATGAGGTGCAGAGCATTTCCAGGAACTATCACTGGGTCAGCCCAAATATGGTATAACAACCTTCCTTGGGGACAGATTGCTACATTCCACTAGCTGGCAGAGCTCTTCATAGGGAATTTCTATTTTGGAGCAAAGCCAATAAAGAGAGTAGCACACCTACTGAGTGTAAGGCAGAAAACATAAGAGAGCGCCAGGGATTACATCACTCGTTTTAACAACGAGAAACTGGAGGTAATTGACTACGAGGAGAAGACAACCATTAGAACCTTGATGGGTGGTATTTTACCAAACAAGATGTATTATACTTTAGCTAAAGATCCCCCCAAATCCATGGCAGAATTAATGGCTAAAGCAGCCAAAATATGAACGTCGAAGAAGCTATGGCTGTAAACAAGAACGGTGAGACCAAAGCAGAGACTAAAGCTGAAGGTAAAACTGAGAGGAAAGTGTCACACCCCGCCCAATTAAATATAGGGTGATCAGTCCTCTACCAATTTAAAACAGGATATTCAGTTGGTTCATTCTCAGCATCACTGTCGAAAAACTTTTTAACGTATTAATCCCCTAATATAAATTAAGCTAGGTGTCAAAACATTTCCCATTTTAATAAAACCAAGTGAATCCATTTCTTTCCATCTTAAAATATAAACCATTCACCACACATAGGAAAGTAAATAAATACTGAACATGAATCAAGTACTGAAATAAATAAGACTGGATAAAACTTCCCAGTTCAAAACTCCAAATTATACAATAAACTGAATACAATATCTCTGATGAAAGAACTAGAAGTGAAACTGAATGGAAACGATAGATGCATCTACTGCAAGGACCTACAACTTCCACAACAGCTGCAACACGTCAAGCAAACCAAATCTCTATATTTGATACTCCTGTGGCTGAGCACCTGATATAATACAGATATATAGCAAAAGAGAGAAGAGATATAAGAAATGGGTCAGAGCCCGATGTGTAAACATATTTTAGCAAGTATTTAAAGCTGGTTCTTAAAACAAGTCTTATACGCATGTTAGTTATCGAACTCTCACATGAGTTTCTCACCTCTCGTCTATTGTGCACGCCTTACGTACATCTAATCTCCCCCTAGTTATACCTCCCAGTCTAACTAGTCAGAAACCATACTAATTCTAACTATGCTCACTAACAGTATTCCCGTATCGCCCATACAATACGCTATTCAGACAGTTTATCTCACATACTAAGTTTCATTATACATCGTTTGAATGGTTAATCTTTTATTCACTAAGATTATCTTACTTCTCATTTTCATTTTATCTACTAGTCTCACAAGTAGAAAGTAACCCAAGTACACTCATACATATATATAGTCTCATCATCCCTATATATACACTAATCCTGCACACTTAGGTTAAGACCGCTTGGTGCAATGTAATGATTATTATTATTACCAATTCTACTTATTTCACACAGTAGCAATATTCACAAGTCCATATATATATATATATATATATATATATACTAATCCTTCACCCCCGGTTAAGCCCCATTAGTGCATATCTCCAAAAAATCATGCATCCCCAGGTTAGCACCCATTAATGCACCTATCAATAATAATTCAGCACCCCCGGGTTCTCACCCATTAGTGCGCCTAACAATAGAATATTGCATCCTCGGGTTAGCACCCATTAATGCACCTATCAATATTAATCCAGCACCCCCGGGTTATCACCCATTAGTGCACCAAACAATAATCATCTTTGTACTTTGGGTTATCACCCATTAGTACACTTAATAATAGAGTTTCTGCACCCTCGAGTTATCACTCATTAGTGCTCTTAACTATAATATCACATAATAGGCATACACACATCCTATTATAATTTATAGGTATTTTCTCCAACCTACATATATACTCCCCATACGTATTTTAACCTCATTACTACGTATAGTATAAATAATTAGATTACTATCCCTCTCGTAATCTCCAAGGTACATTCTCTCTATAACGAAATAATTAAAGTATTAATTCCAACATACTTTTCCCAAAATTCCTTCTTATTTGAATTTATTAGTTGGTAGTTTCTCTTACTCCAATAAACCAATAAACTCCAAACTGGGATCAAAGCAAATTCCCAGAAATTCACCCTGTGATTTGAACCAGAATGACTTGTGGTTTAAGCCAAAACGACATGTGGTTTGAACCAGAAGACATGTCGTTTGAACCAGAAGACATGTCGTTTGAACCACTTCGCGCAAGATCCTCATCTCGTTTGAACCGCTTTGCGCGAGATTGCAATGTTCGTCTTCTTCACCAAACTTCAGCGTTTTTCACCATTTTTAAACCCAAAAACCTCTAAGATTCTATTCCCAACAACTCATCATCAATACCCATCAACACCTAATAGGTTATAAATCATTCCTAACCTCCTAGGTGCATTAATTCGTCATAAATCATTATAAATATATAAAATCCCCAAATTAATTCATATGAACCCTAGTTTTCAAATTTTCAATTAAAGAACCTTATCAACCCATATTTGTTCATCAATATATAATAAAATTCCGTGATTAATCTTCTACATACATTAAAGAATTTCAGCCACTAATTAAATTAAACCTTAATCATAATTTAAATCTCCAAATTTTCACCTAATTAACATATAAATCATGATTAAATCCACCTATTCTAACATGAGTATGATTATTGCTAAAAGAAAGCAAGTAATAAACACTTGCCTCGAATATTACGGTCTGATCCATTGGTGATGTTTGTATATACGCGTTCCTCTCTTCGCGATCTACGCGTTGGTGGTCACGGTTGTGCAAGGTGATGTCAAATGAGTCTCCTCTCTTGGAATTTGATTCTCCCTCACACCCTCCATGGCCGTTTTAACTTCTGTCACTTCTTAACCCTAATGGATTTTCCTTAGATGATATAATTAATCCCAATTTTCGTCCATTAGTTTAGCCCAAAAATCCAAATTACAAAACTACCCCTACGGGGTGCCGGTTAGGCCTAAAATCGCCTCAGGACCCAAACTAAACACCCGGGTATACTATTCTGACTATCTCGACCCTTTAGGACTCAATAGCGCACTCCAAATGACCATACGAGTTAATAAAAATAAATTTTCTTTTTATTCCATTCAATTAGTCCCGACACGACTCACACGCGTGTCAGACTTAAATTACCAAACTGCCGTATTTCTCACTTTCGACAATTTATCAAATATCATAATTCCATATTACATATCACACAGTAATATTTAATAGTTCACAACAATAAGTATTAACCCTTGACACGCTAGTTAATAATTATTTTAATCTGGATTAATAACAAATTAATTTCTCGCATTTTAATTTAATTAATCCAACAACAATAATTAATTGCATATTTATTCCCATAATAATAATTAATCACATAATTATTTAAATCGTCAAAAATACGGGGTGTTACAGAAAGATCAAAAGCATAATGGGGGTAGCAAGCAGCTGAAAGGCAAGGAAACTCTAGAGCAGTTGAGGAAGTATGGGAATTACACTCCCTTAAAAGTGGAGATCAACTATATTCTGGAGGAGATCAAGAGCAGCGAAGAGCTAACTTGGCTGGAGAAAATGAGGACAACCCCAGACAAGAGGGATAAGTCCAAATACTGCGAGTTCCATAGAGATCACAACCATACGACCAAGCGCTGCATATCTCTCCAGAATGAGATTTAAGCACTTATTCAACGAGGAAAATTGAGCAGGTCGTTGATCGTTAGACTGATGGAAAGACTAACGAAAGAGGAAGGCAAAGGTCCAGATCTCCTCACCGAATAAAAGATGACAAGAAGAGGGACCATGAAGATGATCCAGAAGATGACCTTGACTAAAAAGCCAAGACAACCCGAACGTGAGGTATTTTCAATCCATTTTGGATCATTTGAATATAATGTGATTACTCGTGGAGATGCAGGGGGTGGGGATCATACTGCCAAAAGGAAGGCTTACCTCAATAAGGCCCAAACTTGTTCTTATATACACCAAATAAATCTGGCGGAGGAGGATCGCCTGAGGAAGGTGAACAAGGATAAGCTAGTAATCGTCTTTTCCAAAAATGATCTGGAAGGTGTCTTATATCCTCACGATGACCCATTGGTTATCAAGATGAGGATGAAGGATATGGTGATCTCAAGAGTGTTGGTAGATAATGGCAGCTCTGCAGATATCATGTTATATCCGTGCTTTGACAGTTTAAATATGAAGCTAGCCCGGTTAGAGCCATATCACAGGCCCCTCCTCGATTTCACTGGTGAGAAAGTCTTTCCTCTTGGGACGATCAAGTTGGATATGCTTATTAGTACCTGGCCTGCTTATAAAATAGAAAAAGTACAGTTTTTTGTAATGGATAAAAATGTCCAATCATCCTACAATATAATCATGAGGAGGGTAGGCCTGAAAAAGTTCAAGGCAGTGCCATCCATGGTGCATCAGTGCTTGAAGTTTTCGACCAATTTCGGAGTTGGAATTGTGAAGGGCGAACAGAAAGTAGTTCGGGAGTGCTATTATTCATCTGTCGAATAGGAAGAGTTGGAGGAAGCTAAGAAGAAGACCACCATATACCAAGTGGAGAAGTCTGAAGACGCAGAGATTGAGACTTTGGACCCCAAATATGAATCTGAGCTTGTGAAGGGTAAGGTCATGGAGACTATGGAGAACATCATCTAGACGACGAACGTCCAGAATGAATAACTCAAATTGGTGCCTCACTGGACCCGTCAATGAAGCAGGAGATACTGGCATTTTTAAAGAACAGAAAGCAAGCTTTTGCGTGGAGTCATGAAGATATGCTAGGGATAAATCCATCCTTCTTGTGCCACGAGCTAAATGTTAATTAGGAGATCAGGCCAGTAAAATAACGAATAAGGGTATTTATTCTAGAGAATAACCAAGCTATCCAGGAGGAAGTCGAGAAACTGCAAAAGTTCTCTTTTATTGAGGATGTCAAATATCCTGATTGGTTAGCTAATGTGGTGATGGTAAAAAAGAATAATAATAAATGGAGGATGTGCATAGATTTCACAGATCTCAATAAAGCCTGCCCAAAGGATCATTTTCCTTTACCCTAAATTGATCAACTGGTGGATGTTACTTCGGGACATGAATTATTGAGCTTTATTGACGCTTATTCCGGCTACAACCAGATTAAGTTGAAACCAGAAGACAAGGAGAGTACTTCTTTCATACCCCAAGGGTACAATGTTATGCCATTTGGTCTGAAAAATGCAGGTGCAATGTACCAGTTATTGATGAATAAGGTGTTCACAGAACAAATCAATAATAACATGGAGGTTTATGTCGATGATATGCTGATGAAGAGTAAGAGAGATACAGACCACATAGCTGATCTGAGCCAAACTTTATATCAACTGGAGAAATATCAGTTGAAGCTAAACCCGACTAAGTGCATTTTTGGTGTACGAGAAGGCATATTCCTCGGGTATATTGTGAATCAGCAAGGCATTGAATCAAATCCTGATAAGATCAAGACTTTGTTAGCACTGAAATCTCCAACTACTAAGAAGGAAGTGCAAAGCCTTACGGGGCGTGTTGCAACTCTAAACAGGTTCGTCTCCAAAGCAACAGATAAATGTCTCCCATTCTTCAAGGTGCTTAGAAAGAATTTTGAGTGGAATGACGAGTGCGAGCAGGCATTTATAGCTTTGAAAATATAATTAGGGAGACCATCTTTGCTCTCCCGGCCGGTGATGGGAGAAAATTATACTTATATTTGGTTATATCTGACAGCACAGTTAGTTCAGCCTTGATAAGAGTTGAAGATGGAGTACGAAAACCTGTGTATTATACGAGCAAAACTTTCCAAGGAGCAAAGGTAAGATATCCCAGATTGGAGAAGCTATCCTTAGCATTGATAGAGGCAAGTAAGAGGATGAAACTTTATTTCCAGGCCCATACCATAGTGGTGTACACTGATATGCCGCTCAGACAGGCTTTGCACAAGCTAGAAAAATCTGGAAGACTGATGTATTGGGCAGTCAAACTGAGAGAGTATGATATTATTTATGAGCTAAGGACCTCACTCAAAGGGCAGGCGGTAGCAGATTTCATTACGAAATTCACTTTCCAAGATACTGCCGACCAACAAGGGTCTAATGCAGAATAACTTATGGATATTAGGGAATCACCGAAGACTACCCCCAATCAACTCTTACCAACAGATGTAATGAAGGGGACAAGCACCGAGAAGCAAGAACCATCAGACAATAACTCAGTGTTAGGAGATAACAAAAGGAAGTATCAAATATTCCATCAGGGAACTTTGTCAGACCAAGAGTTTGATAATGGCATCCCCATATGGAATTTGTATGTTGATAGCTCTTCGTGTGCCACAGGTAGTGGAGAAGGTATAATTCTTCACAGCCCAGATGGATTGGATATGGAATATGCATTGCGTTTCCAGTTTAAAGCTTCCAATAATAAAGCTGAATATGAAGCTATGATGGCAGGTGGCGTTGCTCGGTAGAAGGAGTTGGTTATTCAGAGGGCAGGTGGCGTTGCTCGGTAGAAGTTATTGCTTGTTGAACTTGATCGGAGGGTTGAGGAATGGTGAAAATAGGTACTTATTCTACTATCATCATAGAATACTCATTAAATGAAGCTTCATCTTCTTCTTCATCATCAATAGTAGAAGGAGGGCCATGAGTGTGTTTCTGAAACAATTTAGAACCATCTGCAATACTCAACTCTTTCAATCTTGCGACCCATCTGTCTCTGAAGTACTTCAAACTTGCATACTCCATCTGGCAAGTAATAGAAGTTAAGGTTTTATTACATCCTTTGTCCCAACCAGAGTTAAAGGACTTCTTCACGACAGATTTTCTCTTCACTTTCTCAGAAGAAGCATATCCCTCAGCAAGATTCACCTTCTCCTCCAGATCTTTCTTACGCCGTTCAGCCTCTTCAAGCTTGCCATAAGCTTCTTCCTTTCTGGAAATGGTGACCTTTAATTTTACCTCCAACTCCTTGGAGACATTTATAGCTTGGTCTTGAGTTGTATTAGCTTGTCGATGACCTGTCTCTGCAGATACAAGTTTCTTCTCCCAAGAAGCTTTATCTTCCTCGTACTTCTATCGGGAGTCCTTCAAAGACTGCGATAACCCAGTAAAAACCTCTTTCACCCCACTAGAGGAAGTTGAAGCCTTGATAGCCTCATCTTTCTCCAAGATACTATTAAAACACGTCATAAACTACAAAAGAAAAGGAGTTCGGATCAGAATATAAATACGGTATATGGAGATGAAATAGTAAGGATGATGATACTTACTAACGTAATATGTTGACCGGTTAAGTTGGTGACCTTCTCCCGAGAAAGGGAACCCTCAACGGCTCGATATTTAGGAATGGTCCAAGATTTGATCAAACCTTCGGCCGAGCTTGGAGCAATGAGAGTTGGAAAGTTAGCTCTCGAAGAAGGATCCTCAGCATTAGAAGGTTGAGCAATAATTTCTATAGGTCTTTCTGCAAGACCTCTACTCAATCTTCTTAAAGGATCACCTTAAATCAAAGGTGCTGCCTCTTCTTGTATAATAGCAACACCTTCAATCAAAGGTGCTACCTCTTTTGGGACAATAGGTGGTTTCTTACCGACCTCCTTAACAGTTGGAGTTATTCCCTTAGATGGAGCCATATCCATTTTCTTCGTCCCTTCAGCTGGGACATCCCCTTTGCTCTTATTTTCCCCATCAATGCCAGGAGCATCTTTGATAAATAATTCTGTCATTTTCCTCTTCCTCGTCATCAAATAAGCAATAGAGGTACCACGATCAGAAGAATATTCTTCTACGCTAGCTCGAGATGATGGAATTTGATCAAGATCAATTATCACGGGAGGAGCAAGAGGACGAGTGATAAAAGAGGAAGTAGTGTTTTTGTATCTCAACAAATAAGAAGCAGCTCTAACTTGCTCCCCAACAACTTATTGATGCAAACCCCAGATGAGTTTCAAATCTTTTATATTAATGTCACTCTCTTTTGGGGGCTTTCTTTTGTTATCAACTGCAAAAAATAAAATAACTATCAGTGACGCATTTCATCAAATATAAACAGAGCTAAATCGAAAAATTAACAACCTATCCCATTGCCATATAGTGGGCATCTGGGACCTTGGTAAACATCATTTCCATTTAATGGGGGGTGTTGCCAATTTTTCATCACAACTCCATGATCAAAATAGTCCCTATTAGCATCGGGAAGATTGACCACTAAAGCTCTATTGGAAAACCTAGTTTTTAAATAAAATGTGGTATCACTGGTAACCCATTTATAACAAAACATAATCTCAGGGATACCTAAATGAGTCCCATAAATCTAGTTTAACCTATGTACGCCATTAACTACCCTCCATGTATTTGGAGCTCCTTTTGCAGGAACAATATTGAAATATTGGCAAAACTCCAAACACAAGGGATTAGGCAAAAAATAAAAGCCACACTCCGCTATAAAAAAAGGGAGGGAAACTAGTGTCCCTCAGCGAGAGAAAATAAATCAGAAGGGCAAGGTGGTTCTTCTAGAATAAACCAAGAGGGAATCGCAAAATCAGCTCGGAACTTATCCAATAATTCAATAAGATAAACCATGGTGGCTAAAGCAAAGAAAGAAGAAAGAAAAGTTCTTATAAAGGGATTGAGAAATCTGCTAAGAAGAATGACAGAAATAATGACAGTACAAGGATAAAATGAGAAGACATAGGGTTTAGAAATCTTGAGGTAAAAAGTAGATGACAATACGTATCTATCGCTTTTAAATGCCTTGCATCGGGAAGAAGGAAAATAAATGATTACTAGAAAAGACGATTGTGTTTCCGACAGTTAAAATGATGAAAAATATGCAAATACCCAAGCGTCTGTCGCAGATTCAAAATATTTAGAGGTTTGCCATTTCTCGCACAAATTACAAGACTAAAAGGGAAAATTCCTAAGTGTTGGAGATCTGTAATTAATCAAAACGTAAAAAGGTGCCCGAGCAACTTTTGGGTAAAATGTTCCACACTCTCATATCAAAACTCAACTGTGAAACATTGGGGGCTTCTGTTGATACCAAAATTAGTCAGCTGACGTGGACCAATTATATGAATACATGTATCATCTTACGTGAAAAAATGCTTATACTCACCGAATAACTCGCAACACTGAGCTACTCATCACCCCGAGCTACTCAACATGCAGAGCATCTAGGCAGGAAGATCAAGTGACGATTGCACATTCAATGAACATCAGATTTAATGAACATTCTAATTGTACAGATGTATATGTCTATTAAATAACAACATATCGTTTATTCATACTGACAGCCCAAATACATTGTAACGCCCTCCATAACGGGGTAAATTGATCATTCGCAATTGTGATCGAGGTTAAGGCAAACCACCCAGCACTACAAAACAGTGGATATAGGCCATTTTCATAAGGCTGAACCACTTTAAAAATTCTCTGTCTTATTTCTTGTTTCATATTTACCTGTGATTGATTAATTAGATCAAATCTAGTTTTTTACATCAACAGTCATCTCCTTTAAATCCCTTGATATCACAACCATCCCAACTTCACATCATGGATAAACGGTAAAGAGAAGAATTTTCAACTTGTTAGTTGGTTCTCCCCCTCCTTCTAAGAAGAGTATAAACATTAAAAATAAGCCTCAATCCCTCAATGTAGACTATTCAAGAACTATTGATCCACAGTTGAAGAAGTTGAAAAGAGGTTCAACCAATCAACAAGAACTGGCCCAAAAAGTCTCCGCCGACCATGATAGTGTTGAGTTTGCCTCTGTGGCACTGAACCCTGGGTTGGACAGGGAATTGATTTGGCTGGAATTCTTCCAACAGATAGTTCAGCTTCTGTCCCAATGTCCGGAGCCCATTTGGTAGAAAGGTCTAACCAAAATCTCGCACTTGTAAGTATTTTAGTCCTTTATTTTATTTTAATAGTTTATGTTGAACATCTTTTATACTAATGTTGTCGCTCTTTCCTTTTGCAGTTCTTGGTCGATTATGACCAACTTTTGATTAAGGATGAATGGTTGAAGTCATCTTCAGTTAATGTAGAAGAATATTTTGAAGGCTTGAAGAAGTCCTTGAAGGAGTCTGGGGAGGCCCTGGAGAGAGAGAAGAAGCCATGGCAAGAAAAACTCCTATTGGCTGAAGACAGAGTAACATTAGCTAAGGAGAAGTTGAAGGAAATTGAGAACAAGGCAAATTTTACCGGGAAGAAGGCCATCAACTTAATTACTGAGGTAGTGTAACACCCCGTATTTTTATTAGTTTATTTAGTTAATTAATTGGAAAATTCGAAAAAAATAAAATTTTGAATTTTATAATTTTTATTGGTTAAATATGTTGGTTATAATTTTAGAAGAATAAAACTTCAAGTGTAATTGAAATTGGAGTTAAAACGGATTTTATATGAATTTTTAAATATTTGTCCCTTGTAATTTTTTAAGCGAAACTGTCAAAATAACTGGGCGATCGATCGATCGACCCCAGCAGATTTCATGTGCAATAGGTATATTTTGGACAAATTTGAGTTATATTAAAACTCTTTCACCTTTATATAATTTTAGTGACGGGGCTAGATTTTAAAATACTAATTTATGAAAACCCTAAGAGCAGAAGACTCTTTTTTTTATCATCTTCTACCACAAAACCCTAGCCACCATTAAAATTACTATTCAAGATCAATTTGGAAGGCCAAGACTAATCTTTCCCAAGTTGGTTCAAGAAGGGTTTTGATCCATTTTTCGAGAGGAACTCATATATCAAATCAGATTTTTGACAACCTAATCACAGGCATGTTTACCCTATTCTTTTTCTTTAGTGTTATGTGTCTTGATTGTAGCCTCCATTAAACTCATGTTTTCTAAAATATGTTATGAATATATTTCTTAAAGAGATAAATTTCGGGGCTGTTTTGCATGAAATATTAATGTTACGGAATACTTATAACCTTGTTGTTCTTTGGGTTGTGTTGGTATAGTTGATTATGTTATGGGCATGTGCATGTAGAGGAGCCCTTAGAAAGTAAATTTTGATATTTCATGTGAGAATCCTAGATAAAATTAATTACTCATGTTAGAAAATAATAACTATGATAGGACTTGCATGTAGCTATTATTCGAAAAATAACAATATTTACATGTCCTTGATTTCCATTATTTAGATTTAAATTATCTAATTGGGAATTTAGTGTTATTATGAATGTTGTTATAATTTGTTAATTGTGTCACTTTATGGAAATATTATAATGTATCGGGGACATTGGGTATTGTAAGTAATTAGTTTTCACCCATTGTTATAGTACACTTGTTAGGTATGGGACTAATAAGTGGGCCTTAGTTGTGATTTGTGCTAATTAGGTATGGAACTATGTAGTGTGAGTCTATGCGGGTTATGTAATTTGGGGTGGGGGTTAATTTTCTATATTATGCCATTGTTACGATATCCTAGGATTGATATCTAGGTGGAGTGAAATTTTTATAATCATCATTTACTTAGGATATGACGAATTTGTGTCTTGGGAACCCTTAGTTGGGACTAAGGGGTATTTTGAGAATTTTCACATCGATTTTAAGGGTGGAGGAAATATATTTGATTTAATGAGTATAAGAAACTTTTGAAATTAATATCGCAGAACTAAAACGGATATTGAAAATTTATTGGCGACATAATGTGTCTAGGGCCGACAGTTTAAACGGGTCAGAGGATGATTTATGTCATGTCATTTGTGGAATCTTATCATATCGCAGGATAAAAACGGATCAGACGGCGGACTTGACAAGGGGATGTGTGTGTGTGTGTGTGGAACGTTGTCATATCGTGAGGATCGCAGGATAAAAACGGATCAGACGGAGGACTTGACAAGGGGACGTCTGTTGGTAAATTTTCTTCACGGTTAAATTAATTAAATTTAACATTGTTGGGAAGGTGGGTTAATTAAAATAATATTGGTGTGGCTTGTATAGAAACCTTGCGGGTAGTTAGTAACTTATTTATGGTGATTATTAATCTCGTAATAACAAGATTCTATTGTTATGATCGGTATATATTGGACGATTGCCTGGTTTTAGGGACTCTAATTGAGAAGAGTAACCGATTTTCATGCTAGGGGCTTTGGCTCTGACACATGCGTTGACTAATCTTTTTCAGGATTTATTTGGAGTTGCTGCATAGGATTCATTGGAGATCTTTAGGAGGTGCAGCTGGATTTAATTTTATTGCTTTAGTAGCTAGATTTCTCTTTCCATTCTGTCGTTTTATTTATGAGACCACTTTTGAGGTTATTGGGCCTTTCGGTTCCAAAGTTGTTTTAAGATTTCAGTTGGATTTATTTATTTAAGTATTGAGATATTCAGAGATCACATGTGATGGATTTTTTATCGCACTTTGGTATTTTATCAGTTAGATGTTATTCATATTTGGGTTTGATTAAAATAATTTATCTTGTGGATTAAAATTTTTATCTCTCATATCTGTCACATGCTAAGGATGGTATTTAATTTACTCGCACCTGACTTAGTTTTCGTGGCAGCCGACGCCATAATTTAGCGGGGTGTGATAGGTAGTTGACGATAAGAAGAAGTTCTTGGATTTGTAGGCAAAGAGCAAGACAGATAAGGAGGAGGCATATAAAAATGGCTGGGATAAGGCATTCGTCTCTATCGCCATCCATGTTGAATATGCCAAGAAACTTTCTTACAGGATGGTTGGTCGGACGCTTTCAAGGAGGTTGGCACACAGATAGACACTGAACTGTTATAGAGGCACGATCTAGGAAATCCTCCTAACTTTGATGAGGAGTGTAAGGACATTATTTTATAAGTCCGTTATCAATTTATTATGTCGTATACCGCTACACCGTCGAAGAGCATTCGAGAACATTCAAGCATCAAAGACGGATCCGAATAACAAGTTCTTCATCAAAAAGACTCCGGGAAGTTTACTTTGGTAAGGTTATGTTTTTAATACCTTAACTTTCCACTTAGAGCTTTTGGGATATTTTTCTAAAATATTTTCTAAGTGTTGGAGCAGACTTTTTCGTTAAAATTTGAGAATGAGTATTTTTTCTAAGTATTGGAGCGAACATTAAAATAATATTTTTTTGACGCAACAGTCGTTCAAACGACATAGCACTATCATTCGCACGAGATAATAATGTCGCACGATCTCGTTCGAGTGACACGTGTCCTTCGTTCGAGCGATATATTTATCTCGTTCGAACGAGGTCTAATACCGAGACAATGCGTTTTTGTATAAATACTCATTGAATGGTTTCGTTTTCATTAAGAAGTCCCAACATTTTGAAAGATAGAAAACAACGAAATACCATAATCCTTTTTGACTTCTTCTTTTAGGGTTTAATCCCTTTTTGTTTTCAATTCCCAAAAATCCCATATGCTTTGGTGTATTGTTTTGGTGTTAAAGAACACACTTTGTTGTGGTTTATTCTTTGTGGGGAGAACTCTACAACCGGAGAGCTACGTGCTATAGTGGATGGAGTCCTTATAAAGTTCACACTTGTGGAGAAGCCATTTTCTTCTTCATTGTTGACCATCTGAAGTTCTTGCAGGAGATTCCAACCGACGACATTTCTAGCCGTTGCTTTGAAGTTTTGACGAAGACACCGTGCGTTACACTTGTGGGCGATTATCAGGTTGTATATAAGTCAATGGTCTTGTGAATTATTCAAAGTTCTAGAAATAAAAGGTTTTTCCCTTTGGGGATTTTTCCTTAAATTTGTGTCACATGTTTTTATCTATTTATGGTTTGATAAACGCACACACATAGTTGCATGTTTAGGGGATGATTTGATTTGGTTTATATAGACTCTAATTAAATAAGTGTGCCAAAATAGAAAGTTACGAATTAATTTAAATCGGTATAACACTCCGCGTTCACACATTTTACAAATTGGTATCATAGCTTATTTAAGCGATCACTACTTCTACAAATTGGTAACAGAGCGAATTACGCTAATTTATCGTGTATTCCCATTTTCCGCAGAATTTGTGTGATATTAATTTTTTTAAAAATCAATTTCGTGAAAAATCCTAATTTTTTCGATGGAGCACTTATGTAATCGGATGCCCCCCTTTGATGACACGAGTAAGAGTTTTGGTGATATAAATCATTTGAATTTGACGTTTACTAAAAGAATTGATTTTTTGAAAAAAGAAACTTCTCGTTTTTAATCCGCGTTGGATCTTTTGCAAACGGTTCAAAATCAAAGAGATTTTTATGGTGAAAAATTTGTTTCCTTGGATCATGACTTTGTTGCTTTAAAATGGTCCAAGAAGGATAGTGATGATAAGGTCCTATTTTTAGAAAAAAAATTGGAGGACCTTAAAATTTCGATGGTTTGTGTTTGTGCCAAAGAGGATAAAAATATTTTAGTCAATGAGTTTAGGGCACGTGAAGAGACTCTTAGGAAAAAGTTTTCTTTAATTGAGGGGGAGAGAGATAACCTTATAGGTTTGATTGATAATTTTAAGAAGGAGTACCTCAAATTGGAAGAGTTTAATTATTTGCTTGAGTTGAAAATTTTGAAGTTAAAAAATGATTTGACAGACTCGAGTAGGTTTAATAGTGATGGTAATGGCTCATCTTGTTCTCATGCTTCTAGTGCTAAAGACAAAATCATTATTTGTTTTAGAGGGTCAACCAATATCAAGGATGTTAGAAAAGGTCAACCCATAGGTGTCGTTCCACCCGTTTATACATGTTCATATTGTGGTAGGAAAGGTCACCTTAGGCGTTTTTTGTTTTGATCTTGAAAAATGTCCTAGGTAGTTTATGTCTAGTGTTCCCGTGGTTTCCAAAGCCCCCACACGACATTTCACATCTATTTGGGTGAGAAAATCACTTTTAGAGACACTAGATTTTACACAAGTTGATTCTCGTTTGCTTGCACATGATTATTCTCTTGCCATATCATATAGATGATTGTGTTTGCATGTTTGTCATACGCTTGTTATGCTTTTTGATATATTTTTGCTAGCGTTGTGACATGTACTTTTTGTATAAATTTTTTCTTTTAAATTTTTTTGAAAAATACAAAAAGATTTTATTTTTATAAATTTTTTGAAAAATCCAAAAAGAGTTTTGTATTTTGTTTGCACCGTTTATGGATGGACACTTAGGATGACCGAGTCACAACATCATTTCTTTTTTTTTCATGTGATAATTTTATAGTGTTTTGAGACAATATATCATGTCATCTTTGTGCTTTATAATGTTTGGAGTCATTAAGATGTATTTCGTTGTTACTACCTACATGTTTGACTCATGATTTCCTTTATTGCACACATGCACGGATTTGTGTGATTATTGTGCTTGTATTATCACATGTTGGTTGGGTGTTTTCACTTCAATCCCATCCTTAAAACGAACCAAGCGCGATAAAACTTGATAAGAAAGTTGTGCATGTAAAAGCCGTTTGTGAGTTTGTGTGCTTTATTTGAAAACGGTGAAGGGTTGTGAAAGATTATCATTTATACTTTGTGATTAAGCCACCGTTATATTAGACCTAAAAAATTGAGAAATTTTATTATCCGGGGTCCAAAGAGGTTTAAAAGAGTCCGGAAAATTTTTAAAGGCAATATAAATAATTTCATGCCAATTATGGGCCAATTAGGTTTTTGCACTAATTCTCCAACGTTTGAGAATTTAGTTTATAGACCTCTAAACGAAAATATATATAAGGGAGTTTGGATGGAGAATTAAAACGGGTTTGCACGTCCTTGAAAATCTTGAAAAAGCATTAAATAGTTTTGGACGTTATTGGTGTGGAAATCACTTTGACTTTGGTTTGTTGATTTGCATAAGATGATGTCATCGAAATTCAACAATTTTTACACCTAAGGAGGCTTTTGATGTTCATTCGTTAGGAGTACACATATTCATCGTGCACATATGATTGATTGAGTTTATTTATCTATCGAATGCGTTCACACCCATTCATTCCATTTCCATGACTTGGTTGTTTGAGTTTAAATACTTGGTGTCATTTTTTGTATCTCATTTTTGTTGTTTAAAAAATGAAAAATCAAAAAATAGTTTGTGAAATTTTTGAGATATACCTTTGCATGCACATACTTTGATTCATGTTTGTTATGCATTTTATCATGACACTCCATGTTTTGATTATTTCTTCTTATCTGTCTATTTGGGGACATCATAAAAAGGGGGAGAAAGAATTATCATGTTATGGGGGAGTTTTTACATTATGGGGGAGATTTGATTATATTGACTGATTTATATTTATATCGTTTCAAACTCGATGCGTCACGAAGGTTTTTGCTTTATCTCATGTGTGTAGGTACAAAGATTGATGATCATTGCACACCCTGATGAGAAGAGCTTTGAGATTTGATGAAGACTTTTTGAAGAGCAGTTTGAGATCTTGCAAATTTATTCAATGGGAGGGTAGATTTGTATAGGCATTTTGGTATTTGATAATTCGGATGTTTTTATGTATGTACCGGCATGGGAGATTTGTAAGGACTTTATTTTATAAGTCCGTTATCAATTTATTATGTCGTATACCGGTACACCGTCGAAGAGCATTCAAGAACATTCAAGCATCAAAGATGGATCCGAATATCAAGTTCTTCATCAAAAAGACTCCGCGAAGTTTACTTTAGTAAGGTTATTTTTTTAATGCATTAACTTTCCACTTAGAGCTTTAGGGATATTTTTACAAAATATTTTCTAAGTGTTGGAGCAGATTTTTTTGTCAAAATTTGAGAATGAGTATTTTTTTCTAAGTATTGGAGCGGACATTAAAATAATATTTTTTTGACGCAACAGTCGTTCAAACGACATAGCATTGTCGTTCGAACGAGATAAGGATGTCGTGCGATCTCGTTCGAGCGACACGTGTCCTTCGTTCGAGCGACATGCTTATCTCGTTCGAATGAGCTCTAATACCGAGGCAACGCATTTTTGTATAAATACTCATTAAATGGTTTTGTTTTCATTAAGAAGTCCCAGCGTTTTGAAAGACAGAAAACTGCGAAATTATAGAATCCTTTTTGACTTCTTCTTTTAGGGTTTAATCCCTTTTTGCTTTCAATTCACAAAAATCCTATATGCTTTAGTGTTGAAGAACACACTTTGCTGTGGTTTATTCTTTGTGGGGAGAACTCTACAACCGGAGAGCTACGTGCTATTATGGAGGGAGTCCTTATAAAGTTCACACTTATGGATAAGTCATTTTCTTCTTAATTGCTGATCATTTGGAATTCTTGCGGGAGATTCCAGCCGACGACATTTCTAGCCGTTGCTTTGAAGGTTTGACGAAGACACTGTGCGTTACACTTGTGGGCGATTATCAGGTTGTATATAAGTTAATGGTCTTGTGAATTCTTCAAAGTTCTAGAAATAAAAGGTTTTGCCTTTCGAGTATTTTTTCTTAAATTTATGTCACATATTTTATCTATTTATGGTTTGACACACGCACACACATAGTTGCGTGTTTAGGGGTGAATTGATTTGGTTTATATAGACTCTAATTAAATAAGTGTGCCAAAGTAGAAAGTTGTGAATTAATTTAAATCGGTATCACACACCGCGTTCACACGTTTTACAAATTGGTATCAGAACTTATTTAAGCGATCACCACTTTTGCAAGGAGATTGACGATGAGGAGGGTTCTGGGGAGTCCTCTGTGGTGCCAACTGTTGTAGCCAACCTACCTCCTCCTGAAGCAACTGCTAAAGACAAGGAGAAGGCATAAATTTGAATGTTTATTTTTTATTTTTTGCTCTCTTAATTTGTGATGGAAATATAGTTGTAATCCTTGATTTGTTAACGAAATAAAGAAGTTTTTAATCCCTTTGATATTCCTTGTTGTTTGATTTACATTATTTATTTTTCTTGGTCGTACTTGTGTTCTTATACTTATGATTTTCCAGTTTCATGCCGGGAAGATTATGATCATTTCTGTTGAATTTGACCTGCTGAAACGTTGTAACAGTTTGCTTAAAGTCGGCCACGTGAGTTTGACTGAAATAAAGTTGGAAGGATTTCTCGGTGCAGTCGCCTCAGATCAATTGAAGGATGCCTATGTACATTTCTATAGTCTTTTTTATAGGGCAATGGAGAACAACGCTACATACTATGAGCTTATCGAGAAACTGCAGGAGGATCGCAACCTTTCTCAGGTTCTGTTCCATTCTGATTATAAAGCCAAATATGAGGCATTGAGTGCAGGTTGGGGCTTTCATTAGAAAATGTAACAGATTACATCGATATTCAGGAAGAATGAATTTTTATTCAACAAGGAGGTGGAAAGTGCTCGGGAAATTTCTACTCTTCTTAAAAAAGAGAATAACAAATTAAGGAATGAGTTAGAGAGCATGAAAAATTTAGCTGAGGTTAATAAGAGCCAAGGTGCTTCTTTCTTAGAGCTTGACAATGCAAAATTATTGGGGGAGCTGGAAAATTTAAAGAAGAAAAAGATCAAAATTTTCTAGCCATCTAGGCAGCTGGTTATTGGTCAGCCAACTGAGGAAGAAAAAAAAACTAAAAGGCCTTAGCCGACCAAGCAACATTGTCAAAAGAAAAAGATAACACTACCAAGAAGCTTCAAGACAGAGCGAACCGACTAACTTTTCACTTCCACAAACAACCCAAAGTTATCTAGATAAATGGTTATGGTGAGGGATTTACCCACCAGGGTGATCATCTGGAGCAAGCACGTCGAGAAGGATACAAATGGGGTTTGTTAAACGTGCTGGGGTTACTGAAGGTAGATGGCAAGAGTGATTTATGCCATTAGAAAGACCAAAAAATGTTTAGATTATCTAACCCTCCATTCAATATTGATGCCGAGTGGACTTCGACCAATGTTATTCCCCAAAGCTTAGTTAGAAAATATTTACGAGACTATGGTCTTCAGGGTGAAGATGTGTACATTTGCCCCCTCATCTGTTGGATCAGTCGAGCAGCAGTGGGTGTAATAGTTTGAGAAATTTTAGAACTAAAACTTTGCTCAAAACTCTTGATATTCCTCCTGCTGGAACGGATAAGGCTAAAGGAAAATGCCCCGCATAATGAATTTGTTTCTCTTGCTTATTTTTTATTGTATGAAAATTTGGTGGAATAAAAAGACTCTTTTGGCAAACATATTTGTTAATGTACTTTAGTCTTTGATCCATAATTAAATTTTTTTATTAATGTATTGTCTATGCAACCAAACTAACCTTCTGAATCTATTTGTGTCTAGTCAAGTTCTAAACTTGAACTATAGGGCCTTAGTTCTACTAATGCACTTAGAAAAACGTTTTTAGAACTAAGTGTTTGTATTACTTACCAATGGCGACCAAGTGTATTAGGAATTTAGGTTTTTCCTAAATTGAACTTGGTTGGGTGAAAACTCGTTATTTTTTACTTTAAGCCATACATGAAGTTTCAGGGACTTCTTGTTCGTGACTTGTCAAAGACAAAATCATACATGAAGCCTAAAATAATGTTTTTTTGAAGTTGGAAAAGTTTATTGGAGTTAATAGGACTTATTTTTCATGACTTGTCAAAGACGAAGTCATATATGAAGTCTAAAATTTTTCTAAATTTTATTTTGAAATTCGAAAAGTTTAAATTTTGAAGTTGGAAAAGTTTTGTAAGTTTGTTGAGGGATATATATCATCACCGTATCCTAAAAAAAAGAAACATAAAAAGGAATCATACTTGGTAAGAAATCACAACTTTATTAAATTGGATGAAACGATTACATTAAATAAAAATTACTGATCATATTTTCTGAGATGGTCGGCGTTCCACAGATTCTTAAATTCTTCCCTTTCAAGTGCGATAGCTTCCTGGTCAGAAAACTGTCGAAATATGGGACGGACCATGCTAATTTGATTCCAACTTTTTTCCCTTATGGATTACCTTTTTAAGGATATAATCTCCTTCTTTCAAGTTAGTCGGCTTGACCCTCCTATTATAAAACATAGCAGTCATTTGTTGATAAGCAGTCATTCGAAGTGCAGCGTCTTCCTTGACTTATTTAATCATATCTAGATCTAATATCCTCATGAGATCATTTTTGGGGGAATCAAATTTTAACACCCTGTGTATTGGAAGACCTACCTCGGCTGGTACCATGGCTTCAGTTCCAAAAGTAAGTATATAAGGAGTCTCACTGGTGGCCATCCTCGACATAATTTTACATACATAAAGAACATTGTGAAACTCATTTATCCAATTTTCTTTAGCATCAAATAACCTCTTTTTCAACCCATCAAGTATGGTTTTGTTGGTAACCTATGTTTGGCCATTATACTGTGGGTGTCCAGGGGCAGAGTGAATTTTTTGAATATTGGACTGAATACAGTACTCTTCAAACTCCTCATTATCAAATTGAGTGCCATGATCAAGGATGGAGGCATATAACATTCCATACATGCATATAATATGTTTCCATATGAATTGAAAAACTCTTTCGTAAGTCATTTCAACTAACGGCTCAGCATCCACCCATTTGGTGAAGTAGTCCACTGCTACTACAAGGTATTTGAACCTTCCTTTGGTCCTCGATAATGGGCTGACCAAGCCACTTCCCAATACTGCAAAAGGCCAAGGGGAAGTAATGGGTGTTCAGGCATCCCCTGGTTTTCTGTGAATTGTGGCAAACTTTCGACATTTATCGCACTTCTTTATAAAAGAAATACAATCTGCTATCCTGTGTGTTAATGATCGGTCAACAGAATGTGCCCCACAGGAACCTTCATGCAATTATCCGATCAAGTTTGGTACCTCGACTGGGTGAATATAACGAAGCAATAAAATAGTGTATCTTCTTTTGTATAAGACTCATCGCTCTAATTCATAACTGGATGCCTTGAACCTTAACTTCCTGACTTCTTTTGGATCGACATGTAGTACGCCTTTGTCAATGTAATTTCTGATAGGATCCATTCATAGGGGTCATAAATCCATCGTAATAAGACTGTGTGTAAGAATTTTCATAGGGATGGTTTGCCTGGGTTCTGTCCTTGTTGTTGAGGACATACAAGCAAGTGCATCTTCTCGGGTGTTCTCTATTCTTGGAATTCTCACCATTTTAACAGCGATCAACTTGGATATGACATCCATGATTTTGAACAGATACTTGATCATGAGATCCCTCTTGACTCCATATATTTAAAACACTTGGTTAATAATTAGTTGAGAATCACTATACACCATAATCTGCTCGGCTCCCAATGATAAGGCTAACTCCAAACCTATGATCAATGCTTTGTACTCTGCTTCATTGTTTGATGCTTGGAACTGAAAAAGAAGTGTATAATCCACATCAATTTCATTCGGAGTGTTGATGATTAGACCTACTCCACTTTCAGTAGCACATGAGGATCCATTCACATACAACTTCCAAATCGGAATGTCGTTATTGAATCTTTCCATAAATAGTATGCCTTATTGTGATATTTCCTTGCTCTATTTATAATACTTTTAGGCCATATCTTGGGTGCTAATTTTTTAGGTTGGTCATTGATCTTTTTAGTTTGCTTTGGAGTGGAGTTTTCTTCCAATAGAGTGTGCTCGACAGGAAAACTTAGAGTAGTGATCACCTCTAGATACGTGAATTATGTAATAAAGTCCACTAAGGTATGTCCCATCAATGCTATTTTTGGATCATATTGGATTTAGTATTCTCTTAAGTGAAATGCCTGGCGTAAAGGCAAATTTGTGTAAATCACAATGGTGTGTGCTTGAAAGTATAACTTCATCCTCTTTTAAGCTTCAATAAGAGCAAGTGCTAGCTTTTCCAGGTGAGGGTATCTAATTTCCAATCCTTTGATTGCTTTATTGGTACTGTCTTTTGAATTTCATATTCCAACATGAACAATTCTGAGCTAACAGCGGATTCTGAAATAGCCAAATATAAATAAAATTTCCCTCAAAAAGCTGGTCGGGAGAGCAGTGGTGGAGATTCCAAGTACCTCTTCAACTACTGAAAGTCATTTTCACATTCTTCAATCCATGCGAAGGCTTTCCTCAGTTATTTAAAGAATGATAGGTACATATTAGTAGCTCTGGACACAAATCAGTTGAGGGTGACCACTCTTTCATTCTACTTTTGTACATCCTTCTTGCAGGTTGGATATTGCATCTGAATCAGTGACTTTATTTTATATGGGTTAGCTTCGATGCTACTTTGACTTACAATAAAGACAAAGATTATTCCTTCTTGTACGTCGAACACACACTTGGTCAGATTTTTATTCATTTGATGTTTTTCCACCTGATCAAATGTTGACTCGAGTCTTTGATATGATCGACAACTATCTTGCTCTTAGTAAGCATGTCGTCCACGTATACTTTCGTGTTATCCCAATTTGTTCTTCAAAACCCTTATTCACTAGACTTTGGTATGTTGCTTCAGCACTTTTAAAACCAAGAGGCATAACGTTGTAGCAGTAGGTACCTCGGCTCGTGATGAAAGATGTGCTTTCTTAATCCTCAGTTTTCATTTTGATCTGGTTGTAGTCAGAGTTGGCATCTATGAAGCTATATAACTCATGACCTTCTATTGCATCTATAAATTAATCAATCATTGGTAAAGGAAAATGATATTTTCGCAATGCTTTATTGAGGTTGGTAAATCCACACACATTCGTCATTTGCCATTCTTCTTTTTTACCATTACTATGTTGGCAAACCAATCGGTATACTTGATATCTTTTATAAAATGGGATTTTTACAATTTGTTTACTTTTTCATGAATAGCCACATCTTTCTTGGGATTAAATACTTTGCATTTTTGCTTGATCGGCTTAGTACCTTTGTTGATGTTGACATCTTAGCATATGAAATTAGGGTCAATCATGGGCATATCTTCATGGCTCAAAGTAAAAACATTTTCCCACTTTCTAAGGAATGTAATTAATTCATATTTGAGGGAGGGTGTTGGTTTGAGACAATCTAAGTGGTTCTCTCTGGTTTTTCAACATCTAGTACAATGGTATTCGTGTCCTCCACAACTTGCCCTTTGACTAAATCAGCTTCTTCACGAGGGTCCAAAGTGTTGATTTGGTAGGTGGTAGTGCTCTTCTGAACTTCTTGCTGGTCGGCAGAGGTATAATAGTACTCTCTTGCTTCCTTCTGGTTTCCCTTTACCACGCCAATAAAATAGTGAGCGGGGAACTTCATATACTGATGAACTATGAATGCCACTGCTTCAAACTTATTTAATCCAACTCTGTTCAGGATCATATTATAAGTTGAGGGTACATTTTTTTCCTGGATGAAGAAGTAAATCTTCTCTGTTCTTCTTGTTGGTTAAGTGCCGATCAATACTTCTAACTTGACAATCCCCAAAGGATACACCTTTTCTCTAGAAAAGTCGATTAAAGGTCGATGGTAAGGTTCCAGTTTGCTATCTCTCTGCCCCAGGCTATGAAAGAAATTATAGAACATGATGTCTACTGAGCTACCATTATCCACGAGAATTCTTATTATCTCGGCATGATATACCTGACAGGTAATGATTAGAGGGTCATTATGACGATACAAAACTCCCGACAAGTCATTTTTGGAGATAGCGATGACCAACTAATCTTTTTTCACCTTTCTGGGTCGACTATCTACTGTGTTTGTTAAATCAGCTTGCCAAATGTAAGAGCAAGCTTTAGCCTCATTTAAATAGGACTTTCTATCAACTATTTCATCTCTGCCTCCAGTATCCCCTCCTATACTTAAATAATTACCAAAATATATCATGCCTACCTCAAGTTCAGGCTCCCTGAGTTTCTTCGACAAGTCGGGGTCATCTTCAGAATCATTATCTCGACCTTTTTTCCTGTTATGTTTATTTTTGCAATAGGATTCAGACCATCTTCTGGTATCTCAACCTTAAGTCTGGTCAACAAACTTGGATAATTTTTCTCAGCGAATTAGGAATTGAATTTTATTTTTTAAGGCAATACAATTATCAGTGGTATGTCCACGATCTTTATGAAAGTCACAAAACTTGGACTTATCTTTCCGACTAGGCAATAATTTTAGCTTCCCGGGCCATTTCAAGTGTTTACTTCCCCTAATTTCCTCCAGGATGTGATGCGCACCTATAGTGAGAGGAGTATATTCCTCATAATATTTAGGCTTCTCATCTCTCTTGTCTTTCTGCTCCTTCTTATAACTCTTCTGCCCCTCAGATTTTGTCCAAGGGGTTTGCTTGGAAGCCATATCCTCTTCGGCATTCATGATCTTCCCAACTTTTTCCATTAACTGAGTCATTATTTTCGAAGGTTCCTTTGCTAACGTATAATACAACTTTTTAGGGAGCAGCCCGCTCATTAAAGTTGTAATGGCTATTTTTTCTTCGTAATCAACTACCTCCATCTTTTCATTACTGAAACGAATGATATATTCTCATGTAGTTTCTCCTGGTCGCTGATGAACACTGAGTAAATAGGCTACTCTCTTAACTGTCTTGGATCCAAAGTAGAAATTATTGATGAATAGTTTAGCGAGATGATGAAAATTGGAAATTTATCTTCGAGGTAAATTATTGAACCATATGTGAGTTAGAATAGTTATTGTACTTGAAAAACCTGAATCTCATCTTGTCAGGAACATAATAGTTATCAATAATAACTTGGTATTGTTCAAAATGAAGGACGGTATCGATTTTACCATCACACTTTGGCGTGATCACAGGCGGTTTGAATTTGGAAGGGGTGGGGTAATCCACAATAGCCTAGATGAAAGGAAATCTTTCACAAAACTTCTCTGAAATGAATTCTTAGTCTTCGCCATTTTTCCCAAATGATTTTCTAGTTTCTCTATGGATCCTTTTCGAGAATGTTATTCTAGTTTAGATTTGGCTGAGATGGGTTTGGTGACCTTGTTATGTACTGTGCAGAGCTCTCTTCCTAAGAAGTCTACTCGGTATATGCAGATCCTCTGATGTTAGTCTTAGACCCGACGGACCCTTCCCTATGCTCGCAAGATCTAGCTGGCTCTCTATAATGAACTTAGGTTACTCGGGGACTAAGATGATCAAAAGCACATCCCTTGATCAAACGTTCTAATACGCTTCGCCATTCAGAGGTTAAAGATCAACCATCATAGTAATTGGTAAACCGAATTGATGATGTTATCCCTAGGTGATAATATCTACCACAGGAGGACCTGGAATAACTACTTCTTTCATTTCTGGTGGGAGGTGGTAGAATTTCCCTCCTAGATGGTGCAGCAGTGGACTTGTCTTTTAACGTCCGAGTCAATTGCCCAACTGACTCTTATATGACTTCCTTCCCTTTTGCAAGATTGAGTAAGATTCCTTGAAGATATGCAATACTAGGAGGAACAGTTTAATCTAGAGCGTTACTTGTAGCTGCAAGGTTTCTCTCAGGAACTTTCATCATCCATTTGAAGACTTTATAGGGTAACAAGTGAATAAGATGGGTAGAGAACGATGACCAGTAGTCGTTCCCACGGATGACGCCAATCTGTTGACGTCCAAAATTGATAGAGACTTTTTCTTAGCTAATAATCACCAATTTCGTAATCACATATAATTAGTTGAATAGTGTAAATGAAAATAATAAGGAACAATAAAGATTTTTAAAGTGGTTCATCTTAGAAAAAGTCTGCGTCCACTGTTATAGTATTATGCTTGAAGGTAGTTTCATATAATTCTGACTAGTCTTGCTTGTGTGTGCTAGACTTGTCCCTTAAACTATGGGAAGTAAGATATTTATATTGGTCGAAAAACCTAGGGAGGAATGCGTTTATATATCTAGGCATTTATATCCGTACATAATGAATGAAACTATTGATCTTTTATAGCACGTGTGGAATGTCTCTTGATAATTCTCATGTGATTGACCTTTCTTCTTCCTGATGGTTCATCTTCTTAAGCCTATTGGCCGATACGCCGATAACGTATAAATAAAGCACTGAAGTGTATACTCATGAGGACAGGTACCCCAATATCATAAGTCCACGTGGCATGAATAATTAGCTCACAACACTCCTATTTCCATATAAAAGGGTTACCTTAGAGAATTTTATTTTGATCTTAGAAAAATGTCAAGGATGCCTAGAACTAATAGTTTCACTAGTCAAAACTTGGAGTCTAACCACATAGGTCGAAATATTAGGAACCTCATTAGATAAATAAATGATATGTAGGTTCGAGTTTTAATTCCAGGGAACCTCCTAGGTCTAGAAACAAAATAAATTATTAACACTATGCTCCCATTATTAGATCTATTTGGGTTAGGAAATCCAACTTGGTTGTTCAATTGATTGATAGGCATGAAGTTTCTCACCACGTTCCTTTAGACACACATAACTCCATGCCTCTATTAGGTAGGGATTTTTTTTCTTCACGGGCGAGTTATTTATTTTGCTCCATGGACTAAATTTGACTATTGTCGATTTGTTCCTAGGCTTAGGGTGAATTGTATAGTAGCCCTGGATTGTTTTTAATACATGATTATTTATATCCTTAATTGTTTATATCTTGGATTTTTTAATGCATGATCATTTATATCCTCGTTTAGATATGTATTATATTATTTTCACACGTTTTTGAAAAATTAGAAAAAGCACAAAAAGATTTCTTTATAAGCCTTTTAAGATTTCATTTTTTTTATATATGAATATTACAAAAAAAATTATTTTATTTTGAGTCATTTAAGAAAATCAAACATATTTTTGTTTTGGTTTTTTTTTACAAAAAAAGTTTTTATTTTTCTGATTTTTTTTGGATAGATAGTGTTAAAATGACTGAATATTTGTGGAACACGTCTTCTTATCTATTTTCTTATTCTTGTATTAGATTATTAAGAAGATATATAGTGCGAACTTATGCAAGTTTTGCTGAATCATTTATAGAGTTCTGCGAGAATGACTTATCTTGACTATGTTGTGGTCACTGCCATGTCACACACACGTACATGAGTTGTCTAGGTTGTATTTTCGATTTTGATCCAAAAAATATACCCTCACCTGTTTTCACCCAATCGAGTCAGATTTTATTCACTAGATTTTTTTATGTTTGTGTAAAAACCATTACTTGTAAGTTTATTATAAAAATGATGGGATAAGCATTGATAAGAGCTGCTTAAATAGAGTGATACCATTGATAAGAAACTTACATGTATTTGCTAGTGAGAGAAAAAAATGAATAATCTATGCAAATTCATACTCTCAAAGAAAAATGAACTATATATATATATATGCATATTTTAGGGAGTTATAATTTGCATATCAACATATTCTCATATTTTCGTCAAATATATGATTTTTGGCGTTATTTAATGTTAACATTAGCGGTTTATTTTAGGTCTTAATTGGCATGAACCTATGAACACTCAATATTTTCTTAATGTGATTTACTTGTAATTATTTTCTAATATAAGTTGCATCAAATGGTTTGTTCATAATATAAGTGGGGTCTATTTAACGTTTTTTGGGTTTTGAGTTTATCCATATTCCCATTAGATAGTTTGTGTGGGATTTCATATGTTTGACGTTATCTTTCACTTGTCATCCACTTATGTATGATTTAGTTTATCTTTATTTGTTTTCGTTATGTTGAGACATAGATATTTGGACTAAATTGATGTATGTTTTTTAATTCATATTTCCATGTTTTTGTATGTCACTTATATCGTTGAACATATATTGTAGTATTGTCCCTTATATCGTTGAACATATATTGTAGTATTGATGACTATTTTCTTAATTTTATCATTTGTGATATATTTATGGATTATTTCCTATGGCTATTCATGGAAAAAGGGGAGACGTTTTGAGTAAGGGGCAGTAGTTTACTGCATGCATTAAATACTTGTCGATTTAGAGTTCAACTTTATATTTTGTACATCACGAGTATGTGGTTATTTGAGCAAGATACAATATCATCAAATACTGATTTTGAAGCCTATTCAAATATCGAGTCTCGTGAGATTTTAGACTTGTAAAACGTGACTGTGTGATAATTGATTAAATTTGCAAATTTTTAATTTGACACACTTATTTAATTAGAGTCTATTTTTAAACAAATGAAATTCAGCCCCCACACGTGCATCTAAACATCATAAATAATTCAACCCATGCATGAAAAATAAAGATGATCGATTCAGGAAAAAAAAACCTTTCGGGTAAAACCCTTTTATAAACACTTTGAAGAATTCACAAGACCTTTGACTTACATACAACCTGAGAATTGCCCACAAGTGCGTAATGCATGGTGCCTTCAGCAAATCTTCAAAGATACGAGAGATAGCGAAATACCCTCCAGGCGTCGGTCCGTCATCTTCGGCTCGTCCACACGCAGAATGACTACGCTCGGTATCCACCGATCAAATATGGAGATCCCTTCTCCACAAAGGTTGAACAAAGGAAAAATTGTGTTCTTGAAACACCAAAATAATTCACTAAAGCAAATGGGAGTTTTGTTAATTGAAAAACCAAAAAGGGATTAAACCCCAAAAGGAAGAAGCCAAAAGAATTCTGCTTTCGCAGTTTTTCTGTTCTGTAAAACGCTGGAACTTCTTAATGAAAACGTTACCAAATAATGAGTATTTATAGGAAAAACACGCCTTCTCAAAAATAGAGCTCGTTCGAATGAGATCAGCATGTCGCTCGAACGAAGGATAGTTGTCATTCGAACGAGATCACGCGACATGCCATCTCGCGCGAACGACATGCTATGTCGCTCGAACGACTGATGCGATAAAAAATTATTGTTTTAATGTCTACTTCAACACTTAGAAAAAATACTCATTCTTAAATTTTGAGGAAAAAGTCTGCTCCAATACTTAGAAAATATTTTGTAAAAATATCCCAAAAGCTCTAAGTGAAAAGTTAAGGTATTAAAAACATAACCTTACAAAAGTAAACTTCGCAGAGTCTTGAATGATGAAGAACTTGAGTAATTCGGATCCGTCTTTGATGTAGATGGCTCTTGAATGCTCTTTGACGGTGTAGCGGTATATGACATAATAAATTGATAACGGACCTATGAAAATATGTCCTTACAAATCTTCCCCATGTCTATGCCGGTACATACATAAAAAAAATGAATTATCAAAAACCAAAATGCCTATACAAATCTACCCTACCATGAATAAATTTTCAAGACCTCGAAACTGTTCTTCAATCATCTTCATCAAATCTTAAAGCTTTTCTCATCAGGGTGTGCAACATAATGATCTTCAATCTTTGTACCTACACACATGAGATAAAGCAAAAACCTTTGTGACACATCGAGTTTAAAATGATATAAGAATAAAGAATGAATAATCAAGTCTCCCCCATAATGCAAAAAAGCATGATAATTCTTTCTCCCCCTTTTTATGATGTCCCCAAATAGACAAATAAGATGAAAAAATCAAAACATGGAGTGTCACGATAAAATTGCAATGAAAACATGAACCAGTCAACGCGCATGCAAAGAAGTATCTCACAAACATCCACAAACTATTTTTGGATTTTTCAATTTTTTAACAAAAATAGGATACACAAAATAAGATACTAAAAAAATTACACCATGGATTTAAACTTAAATAACCAAGTCATGGAAACGGAATTTATGGGTGTGAACACATTCGATGGGTAAATAAACTCATTCAATCATATGTGCACGATGCATACGTGTACCCCTAATGAATGAACATCAAAAGTATCCTTATGTGTAAAAACTTGTTGGATTTAAATGACACCGTCTTATACAAATCAACAAATCAAGGTCACAGTAATTTCCACACCAATAACGTCCAAAACTATTTAGCGCTTTTTCAAGATTTTCAAGGACGTGCAAACCCGTTTAAATTCTCGAACCAAGCTCCCTCAAAAATATTTTATTTTAGAGGTGTATAAACTAAATTCTCAAACTTTGGAGAATTGGTGCAAAAACCTAAATGGCCCATATTTGGCATGACTTTCTTTTTATTGCCTTCAAATTTTCCGGGCTCTTTTAAACCTCTTTGGACTCCGGATGATAAAATTCCTCAATTTTTTAGGTCCAATTTAAACGGCGACTTAATCGCAAAGGATAAAAAAAACTTTCGTAGCCCTTCAAACGAAGCACACAAACTCACAAAACGGTTCTTATATGCACAACTTTCTTATCAAGTTTTATCGCGCTTGGTTCGTTTTAAGGACATGATTGAAGTGAAAACACCCAACCAACATCTGATAAAACAAGCACAATAATTAAACAAATCCGTGCATGTGTGTAATAAAGGAAAACATGAGTCAAACATGTAGGAAGTAACACTTAATTACATCTTAATGACTCCAAACATTATAAAGCACAAAGATGACATGATATATTGTCTCAAAACTCAATCAAATAGTCAGATGAAAAAAATGGAATGATGTTGTGACTTGGTCATCCTAAGTGTTCATCCATAAATGGTGCAAATAAAAAATAAAAATCTTTTTGGATTTTTCAAAAATTTTATCAAAATAAAATCTTTTTGTATTTTTCAAAAGCAAAAATTTATACAAAAATGATACATACTAGAAATAGGCAAATAATGACATCATGAAAATCATCCTATGCTAGTAAACCAGTCAAACCTCAATCATTAGGTGCGAAGGGGTTTTCCAAAGGTGGTGCCAACTTATGAAAACCCTCCATCAAATCTTGTGAAGTTTTGACCAAAAACTTAACTTGCTCACCTAAATGTGAAAAATCTCTCATGTAGTCTCCGGGAGCATGTAAAGTATCATGTGTGGGTGCATGTGTGTCATAAATATGTGTAGAAGAAAAATGTGACACATAACCCAACTTAAAGCAAAATTCCCTAAGGTGTCCTCTGTTTTTGCAATGGGAACAAACATAAATAGGCCTAGGAACACCTCTCTCAAAAACTCTAGGACGCACTCTCCTAATAGGAATGGGACGCCAAGGTGGGTTAGGGTGAGACTCACGTGAATCTAACACTAAAGTGGGAACCGGCTCGGGTGTTAATTGGGAAGAAGAAGCACCGTCATGACTTATTCCTAACTTCTCACCTTTACCGTTAAGAATCACCTTTTCAACCTGCTTAGGTGCGTTCTCAAAATTGACTTTGACCTCCCTAGCACGTTCGAGATCACTCTCGAGATGGGATACACGTGTCGTCAGACTAGACAACGTGCCGATCAAATAACACTTCTCCTTTCTTAAAACCTCCTTCTCTCTCTCCAAATCTAAAACCCGACGACCTAAATCTCTATTATACTTCTTTGTTTTCAAGGTCCCGTTGTACAAATCTCTAAAAGTTTTTTGGAGCTCACTTTTATCTCCACTCTCCTCCTCGCTTTCTTCCTCACTCGAAGAACACAAATCACTATCATCGCTCTCGTGTGCACTCTCGTGAGACAAAGTGGGTGTGCTCACACGACTAGAAAAAGCGAAACCATCCCAGTGCTAAACCTTTATCTCCCTCATCTCCCTCATCACCCTCACTATCACTAAGAGTGGCGGGCATAGCAATCTCTTTGCCCTTTCTCCTTATCCTCGTAGGACACTCTTTAGCTATGTTCCCTTTGCCCTCACACTCAAAGCACCTGATCTCATCCTCCTTGCCACTATCTTTGGCCTCCACTTTCTTTTTATTTGACTCAAAAGATCTCCTTTTATTGCAAGAATTTTCTTTATTCATTTTGAGAAATTTTTTAAAAATTTTCGCTAACAAGTCCATATCAAAATCTTCCTCAGAATCAGACTCATAAACTTTTTCTTTCTTTTTCTTAAAATGAGTCTTTAAAGCAACGCCATTATCCTTTGCCTTAATGATTTCGGGAAACATGTCGATCTCATATGTTTGAAGATCTCCTACAAGTTCTTGCAACTTAAGTGATTTCAAATTTTCCAAAGAGTTCAAAACAGTGACTTTAGGAATAAAACGTTTTGGAAGAGATCTCAAAATATTTTTAACGACACACGTGTTATCAATCACCTCATCCAAATTAAAACTGGTGTTAACAATGTCCGATAAACGTGCATAAAAACCATCAAAGCATTCAGACTCAGACATGGTGATAGTATCAAATTGGGTAGCCAAATTTTGTAACTTAGATTCTTTAATCGTGTTCGTACCCTCATGTGTCAATTTCAAAACATCCCATGTCTCTTTAGAAGTGGTGCACGTTATGATTCAGCGGTACTCGTCGGGGGTGATGGCTCCAGAAATGGTACTCAAACCACGAGAATTAAAATTATAAATTTTATAATCATCTTCAGTCCAGGATGACAAGGATTTTAAAGAGGTGATATTATCAACGGTGACCGTGGGAGGATTCCATCCATTTTCACAAAGCAACCAAATACGCTCGTCAATAGATTTTAAAATAGATTTCATACGAGCTTTTCAGTAGGCATAATTAGACCCGTAAAAAATAGGCATCTGATTATATAAGTGCTCCATAGGAAATATTGCGATTTTTCACAAAATTGATTAATATCACACTAATTTTGAGGAAAATAGGAATACGCGATAAATTAGCGCAACCCGCTCTGATACCAATTTGTAAAACATGACTGTGTGATAATTGATTAAATTCGCAAATTTCTAATTTGGCACACTTATTTAATTATAATCTATTTTTAAACAAACGAAATTCAGCCCCTACACATGCATCTAAACATCATAAATAATTCAACACATAAATGAAACACTACACCAAATCTGCCGAATTGTCACGGTCATTGACCTTGACAAGTTCAACTTGTTAAGGTCAATGACCGTGACAATTCTGGGTGGGACAACTTTTTTTGTCACGGTCATGGACCGTGACAAGCTCGTTAGAATTGTCACGGTCATGTCACCGTCCCTGACCGTGACAAGTTTTGTTACGATTTACGACTGTGACAAGCCCGTGAAAGTTTGTAAAAAATTGTCACGATCAATGACTGTGACAAGTCCGTGACAATTATCCTTTGTCACAGACTTGTGATGGTCATTGACTGTGACAATTCTGGGCATAATTGAAAAAAAATCTGTTGGGCAGTATGGCCACTGCCACTGCCCAGCAGTATATTTGTACCTATTATAGCAATGTTGTACCTGTTCAAACATCATATATCCAAATAAACTAGAGATAATGCAAATATATATTCAAAATAGAAACAATATGCAAATGAGACAACTTCGTGTCATGCTATATTTTTGTCATTTCAATGTTCTTATTAATTTACTTATTTTACTAATCATGTGCTTTGAACACTTTGGAAGCTTTAATTGTTCAACACCACCCTTCATCTTTATTATAGTCTTCTCCAGAACTTTGGCATTCTCCACAAAGTACCTCAACTGTTCAACTCCATTGTTCGACCCCAATCCCGTAATTTCAATTGTCTTTAGGTGTGATCTCAAACAATCAGGTACATACCGTTCCAACCATGATGTCCCGATTTGTTCACAACAAAATGAAAAATCCTAATATAAGAAGAAACAACATCACCATCAATTATCTCAAATCTACAAACTATTTAGCTGGAAGTGATGTTATGAACCCTTGACGTTCCTCAAAGATAAGAACCTCTAGAAGAGGATAACTTTTGAGAAGTTCCAGTACCAATTTCCAGTTCTAGTTCCACTATAAGAATCAACCACTGCAAGACACTGCACAAGAGAGATTTTATAAATGAATTGAAAAGTAATAAATCTAAAAAATATAGTTATTTATGCAAGCAACAATAGCAGAGATATTATAGCTTACCAACATGGTAGAATATGATTGTTGATACCAAATTTAGTATGCTGACGTGGACCGATTATGTAGAGACACGTGTCAACTTACATGGCACCCGCAAATATTTTTTGAACAACACCTTGACTCCGAGGAACTCAACCTCCCCGATCAATTCAGAACGCTCCGAGCAACAAGTGTTCTCAGAGTAACTCTACTGTACCGAGGAACTCATGTATGCCGAGCTACTTAGACGGTCCGAGCAGCTTAGGCGGTCCGAGCTGCATCTCGTACAAAGCATTTATAGCCGAACAATCAAAAGAGATACTGTGCATTAAATGCTCATTATTATCACACAGATGTACACGCCTATTGGACAGCTATGTATTATTCTCTCGCATGTACATCCTGAGGGCTATAAATACATTGTAACCCACTCATTAGCAGGGGACTCAAAATTTCTTAGTAAACCCATTATCGAGAATTCTGCAAACAGTCAGCAATAACACAAATAGTGGAAGTAGGCGCCATTCTTTCAAGGCTGAACCACTTTAAAAATCTCTTGTCTTATTTATTTTTATCTGTGATTAAATAATTAGATATAATCTAATTTTTTACATAAATAGATTGGCGCCGTCTGTGGGAAAACGACTGTAATTTTAATTTTTCACCAAAATAATTCATCCTCAATGGTTGATAATCCTGAATCCAGTAATCAAAATGCTGGAAACCCCCCAAATCCATCCACTCCTCCAAGTGTCCAAGATATGGCTGGAATAATGGCAAATTTAGCTCAGGGCCAGACCGCCATGCAAGAAACCATGCGGCAACTCATGCAAACTATCCAGGGTAGAGCACCTGCCTAGTCAGGACAACGAAGGATTCAGAGAAATACCCAATTGCCTTCTTCGCGTACTAGACGAACGTTATTCCCAAAGGAATCTCGATCTAGACATGTCGATTCATATCGCACTGATAGATCTAATGATTTTTCTTATCAACCAGGCCAAACTTCATTTGTACGAGCTACAAATACTGAACAAAACATCACTCTATCTCCAGAAAGGACCAGTGCTCTTGAAAGATTGAGTAGAGTCTCTCCCTTTGATTGTTTAGGTCCTAGGAGGAATAAAAGTCCCCCTAGGATGGTGTCGAGGAACTCTCAACGATTCTTTGATTTAAAGGAAGGTTCTGCCCAATCCCAACCAGCCGCTCATCGTGAAAGATCCTAAGAGACAAATTCAACACGATCAGTTGCTCGGACCAACAGGCCCGAGGAGGCAAATGACGCATGGAAAGGCTCTATTAAGAGTTTAGAGGATAGACTAGGGGAAATGGCTAAAGCCAAAAATCCTCTACAAAGAACTTTTGTCCAAGGGACACCTTTTATCCGAGCAATTGTGAATTTTCCCACACCATCAAAATTCAAAGCCCTAGTAGTAACACCAAAATATGATGGAAAAACTGATCCTGTTCTTCATATAGAACAATATCAGGCAGCTACTGATATCTATGCTGTTCCAGACGAGATGCGATGCAGAGAGTTCTCAAGAACTCTCACTGGATCTGCTCAAATATAGTACAACAATCTTCCTTGGGGGAAGATTGCAACTTTATTTCAACTGGCCGAGCTCTTTATTGGAAACTTCTGTTTTGGAGCAAAACTAGTTAAACGAGTAGCACACTTGTTAAGTATTAGACAAAAAGCAGGGGAGAGCACCAGAGATTATATTACTCGTTTCAATAACGAGAAGCTTGAAGTTATTGATTAAGAAAAGAAGACAACAATCACTGCTCTGATGAGTGGATTATTGTTAAATAAATTGTACTATACCTTGGCCAAAGATCCACCTAGGACCATATCAGAATTAATGGCAAAAGCAGCCAAAATCATGAATGCCGAGGAAGCTATGGCTGCAAAGAAGAGCATGGACACTAAGGAGACCAAAGTTGAGGCCGAGAAGATTGAGAAGAAGGATCAGAAGAATAAGGGTGGTAACAAGCAGTCAAAAGCAAAGCAAGCATTGGAATAGTTGAAGAAATTTGGAAACTATACTCCTTTGAAGGTAGATATAAACCACGTTCTGGAAGAGATCAAGAACAACGAGGAGTTAAACTGGCCTGAAAAAATGAAGACAGATCCTGACAAGAGGAATAAGGCCAAATATTGTGACTTCCATAAAGACCATGGTCACACGACCAAAAGTTGCATAGCTCTTCAGAATGAAATTGAAGCGCTCATCAGACGAGGAAAGCTGGCCAAGTATGTTGATCGAAGAATGAAGGAAAAAACAACGATCGAGTAAGGTATAGATCTAAATCTCCTCGTCGAGCAGAAGAAAATAAGAAAAGAGATCATGAAGATGATCTAGAGGACGACCCTGATCTCCCTAAAAAACCAAGACAACCAGAACGTGAGGCATTTTCTATCCGTTTTGGGTCATTTGATTACAATGTTATTACTGGCGGAGATGCAGGAGGTGGAGACCTTACTGCAGAAAGGAAAGATTACCTCAACGAGGCTCAAGCTTGTTCGTATATTCAACGGATAAATCTAGCTGAAGAAGATCTCCCGAGGAAGGTGAACAAAGATAAACTGGTCATCGGTTTCTCTAAGAATGACCTCGCAGGTGTGTTATATCCTCATGATGACCCATTGGTGATCAAAATGAGGATGAAGGAAGTAGTGATTTCGTGAGTCTTGGTGGATAATTGCAGCTCGGTAGATATTATGTTCTACCCATGTTTTGATAGTTTGAACCTACAGCTATCGCAGTTGGAACCATATCATCGGACCCTCCTCGGTTTTACTGGCGAGAAAGTGTTTCCACTTGGGACGATCAAGCTGGATATGTTCATCGGTACATGACCTGCTTGTCGAACAGAAAGAGTGCGCTTTTTTGTGATGGATAAGAATGTTCAATCAGCTTACAATATCATCATGGGAAGGGTAGGATTGAAGAAGTTCGAAGCAGTCCCATCTACTGTACATCAATGCCTAAAATTTTCAGCCAACTTTGGAGTAGGAATTGTGAAGGGTGACCAAAAAGTAGCTCGGGAATGCTATTATTCATCTGCCGAGCAAGAAGAGTGTGAAGAATCCAGAAAGAAAACTACTACTTATCCAGTTGATGAGATAGAAGACGCAGAGATTGAGACTTTGGATCCAAGAGATGAGTTTCAGCTCGTTAAGGGTCAGGTCATGGAAACTACTGAAAATATTATTCTGGATGACGAGCATCCAGAGCGAACAACTTAAATCGGTGCTTCACTAGATGTGCCAATAAAACAAGAGCTGATAGCGTTCCTAAAAAGCAAAAAACAAACTTTCACATGGAGCCACGAAAATATGCCGGGAATAGACCCAAATTTCTTGTGTCACGAACTTAATGTGAACAGGGAAATCAAACCTGTGAAGCACGAAGAAGAGTGTTCAGTCCCGAGAAGAACCAAGCTATACAAGAGAAGGTCGAGAATCTCTAAAAGGCTTACTTTATTGAAGATGTCAAATATCCAGACTGGTTAGCTAATGTGGTGATGGTGAAGAAGAAGAACAACAAGTGGAGGATGTGTGTAGACTTCACCGACCTCAATAAGGCATGCCCAAAGGATCATTTTCCATTGCCCCAAATTGATTAATTAGTGGATGCTACCTCGGGACATAATCTATTGAGCTTTATGGATGCTTATTCTGGTTACAACCAGATTAAAATGAAACCTGAAGACAGGGAGAGTACCTCTTTGATTACCCCTAGGGGAACTTACTATTATAATGTTATACCTTTTGGTTTGAAAAATGCAGGTGCAACATATCAGCGGCTGATGAACAAGGTGTTTGCAGAACAAATCAGTTACAATATGGAGGTTTATGTTGATGATATGCTAACGAAGAGCAAGAAAGTTGCTGACCATCTAATCGATCTAGGTCAAACCTTTGATCAATTAAATACATATCAAATGAAGTTAAACCCTGCCAAGTGCATATTCGGAGTATGAGAAGGCATGTTCCTCGAATATATTGTCAACCAACGAGGTATTGAAGCAAATCCAGAAAAGATCAAGGCTCTCTTGGGGCTACGATCTCCAACGACGAAGAAGGAAGTGCAAAGTCTCACAGGGCGAGTTGCAACACTTAATAGATTCGTATCACGAGAAACTGACAGATGTCTACCATTCTTCAAAACACTCCAAAAGAATTTTGAGTGGAATGATGAATGCGAAAAGGCCTTTCAAGAGTTGAAGAAATACTTGGGAGCACCTTCATTGTTGTCCAGACCCGTGATGGGAGAAAAATTGTACTTGTATTTGGCAGTTTCAGAGAATACAGTTAGCTCGACATAGATAAGAATGGAGGATGGAGTGCAAAAACCAATTTATTACACTAGCAAGGCCTTCTGAGGAGTAGATATCAGATATCCAAGACTAGAAAAGTTGGCACTAGCGTTGATCGAAGCTAGTAGAAGAATGAGGCCGTACTTCCAAGATCATACCATAATAGTGTATACTGATATGCCACTAAGGCAAGCTCTTCATAAACCAAAAAAATCGAGGAGATTGAAGCACTGGACGGTAGAACTTGGTGAATATGATATAATTTATGAGCCTAGGTCGTCGCTTAAAGGGCAAGCAGTAGCAGATTTTATCGCGAAATTCACTTATCCTGACACCTCCGAGGAGCAAAACCTGAATACCGACCAACCTGTGGATATTACAGGATCATTAAACTTAAACCCTGACCAACTTAGGTCGGTAGACGAGCTAGAGAAGATGGTCGACGAGCAACAGGAAGTGTTAGAAGAATACGGAAGGAAGCATCAAATATTCCACCGAGGAGTTCTATCTGATCAAGAATTTGATAATGAATTACCCGTGTGGAATTTGTATATAGATGGGTCTTCCTGTACTACATGTAGTGGAGAAGGAATTATTTTGAACAACCCAGATGAGATAGATGCAGAATATGCTCTACGCTTTCAATTTAAAGCTTCTAATAATGAAGCTGAATATGAAGCTATGATTGTTGGTCTTAGTTTGGCAAAAACTATGAAAGCAGAGTAGGTCATCGTATTTAGTGACTCACAGTTGATCATAAATCAAATACTGGGAGTATATGCGTCCAAAGGAGAATTAATGATCAAGTATCATGCGAAAGCAATGGAGATGGTATCAAGATTTAAAGCAATACAGATGGTTAGAATACCAAGATCAGAGAATGCAGAAGCAGATGCCTTAGCTCGGTTATCCTCAGCCACACGCATGGAGTTACGAAGAACAATCCCAATAGAAATTTTGGCTAGCAGGAGCATCGACGAAGATCTGATGATGAACTTTATTACCCTTGATTTAGGACCATCTTGGATGGACCCCATTAAGGCATATATTGAAGAAGGGGTTTTACCAACTGATAAGCTTGCGGCCAAGAAACTGAAATTTAAAGCTGCTCATTATGTGATAATTAATGGAATTTTATACAGACGAGGAATTATAGCAGGTCTACAAAGATGTGTGCATCCCTCCGAGGTGAAAGATTTGATTGAAGAGGTACATGAAGGGTCCTGTGGAGCTCATGTAGCAGGTCAGACTCTTTTGCAAAGAGTAATGACCCAGGGATATTATTGGTCGACGATGAGGGCTGATTGTATAGCCTATGATAAAAAATGTGACAAACGTCAACGCTTCTCTTCTATCTGAAGAACTCCCCAAGCTTTATTAACACCCATCACTTCCCCTTGGCCATTTTCCATGTGGGGAATTGACATGGTCGGGCCACTTCCAACGACCAAGGAAAGATTTAAATATCTCGTAGTCGCGGTGGATTACTTTACTAAGTGGGTGAGAGCTGAGCCCCTTATTGATATGACTTATGACAAGGTGTATCAATTTATATGGAAGAACATCATTTGTAGATATGGTCTTCCTCATGCATTCATCACCAACCGTGGAACTCAATTTGGAAACGAGGAATTCGCTGCATATTGTCATCAATCAAACATATTGAATACTCACTCTGCACCAAGCCATCCCCAGAGCAATGGACAAACTGAAGTGACAAACAGAACGTTGCTGAATGGTTTGAAGAAAAGACTGGATGATGCGAAGGCAAACTGGATCAACGAGCTACACTCTGTGTTGTGGGCTTATCGTACTACACCACGAGTAGCAACAGGAGAATCTCCATACATGCTGGCATTTGGAAGTGAAGCTGTTATACCTGTCGAGTTGGGTCTCCCCACCCACAGAGTAGTGAATTTCAATTCTCCTATCAGTGACTTGATGAGAAGGTTGGACTTGGATATGCTCGAGGAAGTTAGAGAAGAAGCAGCAATCAGGAATGCTGCACACCAGCAATGAACAGATTTGTTCTACAACAGGAGAGTAAAGAAATGTGACTTGAAAGAAGGGGACTATGTGCTAAAGAAAGTAATTCAGAAACACAACAAACTGGAAGCTAACTGGCATGGACCCTACAGAGTAACAGAAGTTGTTCGACCAGGGACATATAGGATTGAAACCTTAGAAGGAGAGGAGTTTAAGAACGCATGGAACGCAGAACATCTGCGCAAATATTATCAGTAGTTCACTTCCTATGTAATGCGGTTTTCTTCAATATGAATAAAGCTTTGGATGTTTTACCCAATTCTCTCCTTTTGTTGAATTTTTTTCGGAGTATTAGTGCTACACACTATGCATCAAGTTCAAAACCTAAACCCCACCAACTACAGTTGGTCGGTCTACCAACTACGGTTGGTCAATAAATAAAACCCTACCAACTAAGGTTGGTCGGTCTACCAATTACGGTTGGTCGATAAATAAAACCCTACCAACTAAGGTTGGTCGGTCTACCAACTACGGTTGGTCGATAAATAAAATCCCACCAACTACGGTTGGTCGGTCTACCAACTACGGTTGGTCGATAAATAAAATCCCACCAACTACGATTGGTCGGTCTATCAACTACGGTTGGTCGATAAATAGAACCCTGCCGACTAAGGTTGGTCGGTCTACCAACTACGGTTGTTCGATAAATAAAATCCCACCAACTACGATTGGTCGATAAATAAAATCCCACCAACTACGGTTGGTCGGTCTACCAACTACGGTTGGTCGATAAATAAAATCCCACCAACTACGATTGGTCGGTCTACCAACTACAATCATCTTTAGTTGTTTAAATTAAATAGGATCATGAGATAAAGGATGTTTTATCACATAAAGATCAAAGATTGATAAATCACTGTAATGAAATAAGCAACCAACAAGTATAAACATTCTATAAATTATTTAGAAGAAAATAAAATGACAAAAGGGGAATTTTCATTACCAAAACCTTTTCAAATCGAGAAAGATTACAAATACTATGGAAAGTAGAAATTATTACATAAAGTCCTATTCTATGGGTTTCTTTCCCTCTGCCTATGAAACAGGTTCCACTCCAACAAGAGGAGCATCTAAGGCATAGGGAGAGTTTATAAAGTTTATATCTTTCAACATCCGAATATTCATCACAGAAGGACAAGCAAGCAGGTGCTCTGGCCGAGATATCTTAAAATTTGAATGAAGATTGTAGTCACCAAGATATTTAGAGATCAGGTACTGAGGAATTGCACGAGCAGGAATCCAACTCATGTCAAGTTTAAATGGAGGCACTGGGAACTCAAGTAATCCAGGATCATAGTAATCCCAGAGATAATGGCCCTGCTCCAACTTTAACACCCCCAACGCATTTAGCCATCCTTGCTTATAACCCTCATTATTTGATTGTTGGACTCGATCATCAAGATGGTAGAGAGATTCGTTGTAACCAGACATCCAAAATTCTCCAGCCTGTATGTGAAACTGGTAGGTCAACCTCTCTAACTGCTCGAGAAGATTCTTCACCAGATTTGTTTTATTTTCCAAGGCAGAACTTTGGGCAGCAAGTCACTCGTCAAGGGTCAGAATCTTCTTGGACATCTCAGCTAAAGCTTTATTCTTAGCAACTAACTGAACTGCTTGATTTTCCAAAGATGCTTGAGTTCTCGCCTCTTCAATAGTAATCCGAGCAGCCCTTACTCGTCCCCGAGAATCTATTGCTCATCCGCGAGCAGATGTTGAGGGTCCAATTCTCTTTAAAGTTTCCAATTCGTCTCTCAAATTGACATTCTCAACCTCTAGAAATGAGAAACCTTCGTCATTGACAGGGACCAAGGCTCCCGAGGTAGATGCTGCAGTTTTTAGTTGGGATATCTGTCCTCGCAAGTTATTGTTTTCCTGCTCCAGCAGTGTGACACCCCGCCGAATTAAATACCGGGCGATCACTCCTTTATTAAATTAATTCAAGGTGAAAAGTTGGTTCATTCTCAGCATCACTGTCGTTAAAATACTTTTCCAATTTAAACACCCTAAATAATTAAGCTAAGTGTCAAAACCATTTAAAACCTTATTCTCATTTTATTAAATCCGGTTATAAAACCTTAAACCATTAACGTCTAAAGAGTCATACAATAAGTAGAAGAATAAAATGAACATTCAAGAGTTTACCCAACAATAGTAAATCCCAACATTAAAATACTAAGGAAAACATCCTGACATTTATAATCCCGAAATAAAGATACTGAAATTAAAAGAATTACAATCTCTGACAATACCAACTAATTAATAGAAAGAGGGCGACACATGCCCCTGTTGGATAAAACTGAACTAGGAGTAGAATCAAATGGATGAAGTCGTCTAAACAGCAGGACTGCAACTCCCACCTAAGCTGCAACTCGTTCCTGCCAAAGGACCCTATGCAAGACGCCCCTGTGGCTGGGCACCTGTAATATATACATATATATATATACAAGAGAGAAAGAGAAAAGGAAACGGGTCAGAGCCCGATAGTGTATATGATTTAAAAATTCATTTAGCAAGTATTTAAATTGATTACAGGCCAATGCAACAACATATTAGTGCGACACTCTCTTGAGAAATTCTCACCTCTCTTCTAATGTGCACACCTATCGCACTAACCTTCCCAGTGGTCTATCTCGTCATATACCACACTATCTTTCCCCAATGATTTACTTATCTTAGGTTATTCGCAGGATTTAAAATTGAACAACACAAGTATTTAAAACGTAAGATTTCAATTTGTAACCAAAGTTCTCCTTTTTACTTTATTAATCAATAAAGTTTTCCAGTGTCATATTATACTTTCTCAAAATAAGTATTTATAATTTGAGTCATCAACCATGTCCTACATATCAAATCACAGTAGGCAGTTCCAGATTTCAGAATTTCATATATATATTAACTACTCGTATAATATATATCATAACGGCACCCCACATAAAAACTATGGTGCGGGCATACTCTGCTATCCAATCCCCATATCAATCACACTAAAGGGAATACAAGTTCGGAATCACTCTCGAACTGTACAAATACATACACAAACAATATTGAGGCGAAGCATAGATTAAAAGTCCAAGAGGTCAGTACATACCCTCACGTCTCTTAGGACCGTCCGACTATCGATCCGATAACCCGTACCTAGGATTTCTATCTTCTAGGCTACGAGTCAATATCCCCCATAAGTCAACACAGGATAAGATCGTCCCAACGCGGTAACCTCAGGGATAGCAAGTAGCGCGGGCATGATTTTCACAAGTATATAATATATGCATACACAATCATATAAATATACCACTTTTATTATATCAATTTAGGTTTATCTCATAACCCATATTCACAACATTTATCCTTATTTTCCCATTATTAGTTATCGCGTATAATGGTTCGTTTCTCACTTTAATTCGAAGGGTTTCTCCAACTTACTACGTAGCCCTCATGGACTCTATCCTTCCAAAGGTACAATTCAGTAGGTATTCATTTATGTTCCAACGTAACCCTCTTACGTGTCTCTCCCCTTTAACATATACTTACATTGTCCCTTATGTAAGATATCCCAAAAATATAGATTTCACCTTACATTAAAGGTCTCTTATTCATTAATGAATCTTACTGGTCATCATTATCTCCCAAATTATCTTAACAAGGATGTCTAAGGAGTTTTCTTCATTTAGAATCAATTCAACAATTTTAAAAGGGGAAACTTTAGTCTGCCAGGAGGGGTCGATCAATCGAGGTCTGGGGCTCGATCGATCGAACCTTCGATCGATCGAAGCTCTGGGCTCGATCGATCGATCAAACAGGTATTTCGAAAATCTGCAGATTTGCAGTTACGGGTTTCATCTTCTAACCTTCACCAAATCCATATTTTTCAATCCCAATCGTCCCAAAATTTATACTACTAACATTATATCATCATACCAGATATTTCCAACGTAAAACATGTAGATTTATATCACTAAACATGGATTAACAACTCAAAATTCATGTAAATATCAAGAACCCTAGAAATCTCTTAAACATGGTTCTAACACATCTTTTCCAGAATTTCCTTCTTATAAAACATCATAAATTCGTGGTTTAATCCTCTACATGGAAAAAGGGTTTCCAGAATATCATTTAAATCATCCCTACATGCAATTTCCTATCTCAAATGGGGTTTTTCTTCCATACAACTCATCCTAATCATTGCTACACTAATATGAGTGATGCACCAACGAAAATAAGCAAGATAAACACTTGCCTGGGATTTTTGACGTTCTAGTTTGGTGCCAAATTTGGTGTGGTTGCGTTCCCCGTCTCGCGATCTACGCGTTGGTGGTGGAGGCGGTGCAAACGGATGGATTTTGAGCCTTGGATTGCTTTGGAAGCTCTCTCCTTCCCTCTCCTATGGCCTTCACTTGTCTTTAGTTGTTCTAACCCTTTTAATTTTCGTGGGTTTAATTACCCAAAAATAGAAAATGACTAAAATGACCTCCCGGGGTACTAATTAAGCCTAAAATAGCCCCGAGACTCAAACTAAACCCCCGGGTACACTTTTCTGACTATCTCAACCCTTACGGACACGTTGGCGCACTCAAAACGACCATACGAACAACCTATAAAATATTCACTTTCATTAATCAACATTTAGTCCCGACACGACACAGGCGCGTCCCGACTTAAATTTCCATAATTGTCATTTTATTCACACGTGACTATATTATAAAAATAAATCTCATATATTACTATACTCATCCACTAACATTCAACAAATATCAAATTTCCAATAATTACTAACTCTCGTCACGCTAGTAAATATTTAAAGCAACATTTCGAATTAAAATTAAATCAATTTATCTCAATTGAATTTAATAAATCCCATAATTTAAAAGCTACAAAAATACGGGGTATTACATACTTTCCCCCAATAACGGAATTTCATCCCGAAATTCGGAAAATAAGGCCTATCCGGTAGCACAATTCTGGATATCCTTTTCCGTACACAAACTAACTACACATTACGGCGCTCAATCACTATAGCCCTTTCTTCACAACAACATTGTTTTACATTCTCATTGGAGACACTTCACATTGTGCTCTCAATCGACAACATACGCATAGGTCACGCCTATACGTTATAATTTCCTTATCTCACTATCATTAGGAGGCCGCACCTCACTACATGACAAATACTCGGATTTATTCATATACAAAACTCCCATTCTGAGAAAATATTACGAACATTTGATCACTCTTGCTCGCCTAAAACAGTCGTGGAATTCTACCACATTTATTGGATGTTCTCTCGATCGATCCAAAAATTCTGATTATCTACTCTCCTCTATACATACGGGAGGAGAATAGTCGAGGTTCTTCCATAACAAAACCTTAATAAGTACCTTGTATGCGACAAACAGGTACGAGTGCTTCTACAGAGCATTCTTGAAATCATCGTATCAAGATTCCAAAATCTCCTTCACGTGTCTCCACAAATCTTTAATCACTGTGCGCCTATTCCCTGGCTACAGGTGATACATCCTACTCGAAACGAAACCTTATCTCCGCTTGTTTCTGAAATCCCATATCAAAGGTGGGATTCACCAATCTCATCCTGATTTAGAAATTTATACTGCGTCGGGTCATGCACTGGCGCGATCCTTCCTTTCAAAGGAAGTCTGGGGCATACTAGTTAATATTGTAAGCCAGCCCAAAGGAATATCAATCACTTCCTTCTCAGGCTTAATTCACATGTTCGGGATGAATCCTCGATCTTGTTTTGACGATGGCAACCCATTAAAGAACTGTACCGACTTTACCGACCTCTTCCAAATACAGGAATTGTAGCTAAACACAAAATTCTTTGGTTGATTCTCCTCTTTCAACCCAACTTTACCAATGGGTGGTGCATGTAGAGACTATTACTACGTCCCGCTAAACATCGATTCTTCCTTGAAATGTCTCACATTAAGTGACACGTAAGACTCCCCTTCCTTCCTTGTAGTATGCCGAAAGTTCCACCCGTGCCCTTCTCTCCGCGAAGCGCACTTCTGGATCTCCTATACCATACCAACATCATCACCCTTTGTATGTGCAAGTCGCTCTCATACTTTCCTACTAACAACTCCGCTCTGAGTGTTCTTCATAATCATTTAATTCTGTTTCATTCAAGGAATACTCTTCTTAAATGACTTCCCACAGTCTTCCAATTCAAATTTGGGTGTGCTATTCTAATTACACACCTATGTATGGATTATCTCCCCTCATATGACGTTTAATCCACTATATCACTTCCACTTCGTTCTGTTAGCCCCACAAACACATTTTCCACACGTCCATTGCCACGCCCCTTCATCTCAGAGGAGTTTTAACATCAGTTAACCAGGATGTCTACACACCCTATAAACCGGGCATACTAGCGTAAGCATCACATACACTCCATACTATTAAACAAATTCTTTGTTTTCCCTGGTGCTTGCAACGTGATTACAACACTTTAATCACCCTAAAAATCAAGATTTTAAATCTTCCTTACCATCGTTCCACCCCTCAACTCGTGGGGTAACTTTCAATGCTTTCTTACCACACAACCGGCTCCAATGGCTTTAAATCAAAATTCAACTTCCAACTTACATACATAATTAGTTGATCCCATTTCGACCAGGGTACCGAACTCATGGAATAGTGACCAAACGTCTCCCTATTTCCAACCTTACACTAAGTTTCATGCGTGGAATGTCTCGCAAAGCGAAATCCAAACAAGGAACCCCCCCGATACACTACTACCTAGCATTGTCGATTATCGAAATCCGTTAGGTCCTCCGTCCATAGTATATACCCCTTTATTCCGTCCCTTGATAGAAAAGTTACAATTTCTCCCGTAATTATGCTTAACAAAGAACGTTTCACTAATTGCACTGTTGTTCAGTATAGGTTGGTGGTAATAGCATTCCATAAACCTCGAATACATACAATCGGAATTATCGAAATTCCTTTCCCTAATAATAGGGGTATAAACATTAACTCCCACATCTCTAAAGGATAAATATAACAATGCACTCTTTCCATCACTAAGTCCGGAGTGCTAAATATAATACTGAGTCAAATCTTTTCGCCCAACGGTAAATCCCGATACATACGGAATTGTACTGACAAAGTCTATACATACTTTGGCATCGAATATATCGAACCCACTATCTCCTCCGAAGTCTCTAGGATAGATAATATAAGTGCGAGTCCAACCTTCTCACAGGTAAAACCTCGCCAAAACAAACATAAAACATGTTGCACTAATGCAACCACTCCGATAGTCTTGCAATAAATGCCCACTATCGTACTAACCATTTCTATAATGTTTTAACAAAGATAATATCATACTCGTGTATCGCATCACTACAACGAGTAACCTCAATAAAGTATAAAACGCTGCTAATATACTCATTCATCCTCCGCGGATAGCACTAAAGAAAAAAAATCCCGCTACACTATGAAAAAATATTCACATTTTAATAACGTTTAAAATGATATGCATTAATCTCATCTTACATGCTAATCTAGCAAGGAACAAAATATAGTGACTCGCTCGTGTCACATAAACACGCCTCATCCTCTGAGGATGCAACTTACACTTTTACCTTGTCAATCGTCTTGACTGTGCAAATGGTTTCCGAACGTAACACGTCTACACAAACCAAACAAAATTACTTTAATCGTTGCCTTTTACTAGGCACCGTATTCTTGTCCTTTTTCTCACTTTGGAACATATTATCGCGAGCGATCTCAATCCGCACAAAATATCTCAACACATAATCCACTTACCACATGTCCTACTAACCAGGTTAGGATTTGTCCTCCTCTCGGACTTCAGTAAACTCGATTCCTGTTAACCATCCCGGTTGTTCCCTTAGCTTTTTAGGTCATAAAGATCATGTTACTATCTATAATAGTACTCACTGAATTTACCATCACTTGGTAAGAATTCTATTATCCGAATCATTTAAATGGGTCCCCTGATGTATATCCACATCCCTTTGCGGCGCTATATCAACACCGTTGTATTCAGTCTTATTCTCGACTAAATTCTTCGATTCCTTTAACTTCCCCCACAAAGAAGCGTTATCATCTATATTGACAAAATATGACATTGTCAACCTCTGAATAGGTCGTCCATCAGAATTTCCTCCTCGAGTATTTATCAACAATTATTACGAGTTGGTCTCGCACTTGGAGTCACTTCCTTCGCTCGTATCTCCATCTTCCGACGCAAAATTCGCTAGCGGTTAAGATTCATACACAAATGGACCCCTGTCATGCCCTCCCGCGATGAGTTCAGAACCACGTTTGCTTCTAATCCTGAACAGTTGAGGAAGGACTATACGGTCAACATTGTACCTAAGGTTCTCCTATAGGCATACCATTCCATTTCTAAAATTTCCCATTGACAGTCTCTACACGTTTTTGTAATACGTTGGATAAGTTTACCCTCGCACCTCATTTGACTATAACAGCATTTGGAAATCACTATTGCGCCTTAGTCGCCTTTCTAGTCTTGACTTCTCGTGCCATAATAGAGGTGACCTCGACTACGGTCATCATCCTCGGATATATTTTATAATCTCAACTGAGCCCTGCCTCCTGATGTCCGCTTAACAGTCCTCTTCTGACATCCGTCATCGCTCGACACACGCACACATCCGAACGAAATTAGAATTCACTAATGTATACACATATAGCAGGAGAATGAAATCTCGTCAAAGAAATCGACAATCCTAAACATAGGGCTCTATATCAAACAAAGCAACGCTGAAAGCATAATAAGCCGTACAGATCCTAAGGACACTAGAACCTGATGCCCTGATACCACCTGTGACACCCAGCCTAATTAAATACCGGGCGATCACTCCTTTATTAAATTAATTCAAGGTGAACAGTTGGTTCATTCTCAGCATCACTGTCGTTAAAATACTTTTCCAATTTAGACACCCTAAATAATTAAGCTAAGTGTCAAAACCATTTAAAACCTTATTCTCATTTTATTAAATCCGGTTATAAAACCTTAAACCATTAACGTCTAAAGAGTCATACAATAAGTAGAAGAATAAAATGAACATTCAAGAGTTTACCCAACAATAGTAAATCCCAACATTAAAATACTAAGGAAAACATCCTGACATTTATAATCCCGAAATAAAGATACTGAAATTAAAAGAATTACAATCTCTGACAATACCAACTAATTAATAGAAAGAGGGCGACACATGCCCCTGCTGGATAAAACTGAACTAGGAGTAGAATCAAATGGATGAAGTCGTCTAAACAACAGGCCTGCAACTCCCACCTAAGCTGCAGCTCGTTCCTGCCAAAGGACCCTATGCAAGACGCCCCTGTGGATGGGCACCTGTAATATATATATATATATATATATATATATATATATATATATAAATAAATATATATATATATATATATATATATATATATACAAGAGAGAAAGAGAAAAGGAAACGGGTCAGAGCCCGATAGTGTATATGATTTAAAAATTCGTTTAGCAAGTATTTAAATTGATTACAGGACAATGCAACAACATATTAGTGCGACACTCTCTTGAGAAATTCTCACCTCTCTTCTAATGTGTACACCTATCGCACTAACCTTCCCAATGGTCTATCTCGTCATATACCACACTATCTTTCCCCAATGATTTACTTATCTTAGATTATTCGCAGGATTTAAAACTGAACAACACAAGTATTTAAAACGTAAGATTTCAATTTGTAACCAAAGTTCTCCTTTTTACTTTATTAATCAATAAATTTTTCCAGTGTCATATTATACTTTCTCAAAACAAGTATTTATAATTTGAGTCATCAACCATGTCCTACATATCAAATCACAGTAGGCAGTTCCAGATTTCAGAATTTCATATATATATTAACTACTCGTATAATATATATATCATAACGGCACCCCACATAAAAACTATGGTGCGGGCATACTCTGTTATCCAATCCCCGTATCAATCACACTAAAGGGAATACAAGTTCAGAATCACTCTCGAACTGTACAAATACATACACAAACAATATTGAGGCAAAGCATAGATTCCAAGTCCAAGAGGTCAGTACATACCCTCACGTCTCTTAGGACCGTCCGACTATCGATCCGATAGCCCGTACCTAGGATTTCTATCTTCTAGGGTACGAGTCAATATCCCCCATAAGGCAACACAGTATAAGATTGTCCCAGCGCGGTAACCTCAGGGATAGCAAGTAGCGCGGGCATGATTTTCACAAGTATATAATATATGTATACACAATCATATAAATATACCACTTTTATTATATCAATTTAGGTTTATCTCATAACCCATATTCACAACAATTATCCTTATTTTCCCATTATTAGTTATCGCGTATAATGGTTCGTTTCTCACTTTAATTCGAAGGGTTTCTCCAACTTACTACGTAGCCCTCATGGACTCTATCCTTCCAAAGGTACAATTCAGTAGGTTTTCATTTATGTTCCAACGTAACCCTCTTACGTGTCTCTCCCTTTTAACATATACTTACATTGTCCCTTATGCAAGATATCCCAAAAATATAGATTTCACCTTACATTAAAGGTTTCTTATTCATTAATGAATCTTACTGGTCATCATTATCTCCCAAATTATCTTAACAAGGATGTCTAAGGAGTTTTCTTCATTTCGAATCAATTCAACAATTTTAAAAGGGGAAACTTTAGTCTTCCAGGAGGGGTCGATCGATCGAGGTCTGGGGCTCGATCGATCGAACCTTCGATCGATCGAGGTCTGGGGCTCGATCGATCGAACCTTCGATCGATCGAAGCTCTGGGCTCGATCGATCGATCAAACAGGTATTTCGGAAATCTGCAGACTTGCAGTTACGGGTTTCATCTTTTAACCTTCACCAAATCCTTATTTTTCAATCCCAATCGTCCCAAAATTTAATCTACTAACATTATATCATCATACCAGATATTTCCAACGTAAAGCATGTAGATTTCTATCACTAAACATGGATTAATAACTCAAAATTCATGTAAATATCAAGAACCCTAGAAATCTCTTAAACATGGTTCTAACACATCTTTTCCAGAATTTCCTTTTTATAAAACATCATAAATTCGTGGTTTAATCCTCTACATGGAAAAAGGGTTTCCAGAATATCATTTAAATCATCCCTACATGCAATTTCCTATCTCAAATGGGGTTTTTTTTCCATACAACTCATCCTAATAATTCCTACACTAATATGAGTGATGCACCAACGAAAATAAGCAAGATAAACACTTGCCTGGGATTTTTGACGTTCTGGTTTGGTGCCGAATTTGGTGTGGTTGCGTTCCCTGTCTCGCGATCTACGCGTTGGTGGTGGAGGCGGTGCAAACAGATGGATTTCGGGCCTTGGATTGCTTTGGAAGCTCTCTCCTTCCCTCTCCTATGGCCGTAACTTGTCTTTGGTTGTTCTAACCCTAGAAGACAACCTAGATATCTTATATAACCCTTTTAATTTTCGTGGGTTTAATTACCCAAAAGTACAAAATGACTAAACAGCCCTCCCGGGGTACTAATTAAGCGAAATAGCCCCGAGACTCAAACTAAACCCCCGGGTACACTTTTCTGACTATCTCGACCCTTACGGACACGTTGGCTCACTCAAAACGACCATACAAACACCCTATAAAATATTCACTTTCATTAATCAACATTTAGTCCCGACACGATACAGGCGCGTCCCGACTTAAATTTCCATAATTGTCATTTTATTCACACGTGACAATATTATAAAAATAAATCTCATATATTACTATACTCATCCAGTAACATTCAACAAATATCAAATTTTTGATAATTACTAACTCTCGTCACGCTAGTAAATATTTAAAGCAACACTCCGGATTAAAATTAAATCAATTTATCTCAATTGAATTTAATAAATCCCATAATTTAAAAGCTATAAAAATACGGGGTATTACAAGCAGATTTGCGATCTGCCTATGTTCTTCAACCTCGGTCTTCAAAGTCCTCTCCTTAATATCGTAAGTAACGACTAACTTATCATATCCTTTGTCAGCATTTAGTTGCTGATACTTTTTCTCATACCCCTGATGCAAAAGGGCAGAAGATTCATTGTATTGTTGCTGAAGTTCCTCGATGGTACCCTGGAGATCTTCAATCATCTCATAATAAGCCACATTATTGGCAACAACTCGGTCGAGTAAGTATTTCAGATATTGGTAAGCTTCCACTGCTCGATCAGAGGCATCTGAACCCAGGATATCAAAAATTTGTGACTCATCCAAATCTGTATGGCCAGCTTTAAAATATTCATTATATTTTTTCATCAACTCAGTATCGTGAGCTGACAAGAGTTCCATCCTGGCTATAAACTAGCAAAGAGAAGCAATAAACAGGATTAATAAATGATAAAGGCAGAGCAAGACAAAGAAAGTCAACATGAACAATAAAAACTCGAATTTTTATTCATCAAAAGACAAGTACAAGGTTCAGGGTTACATTCAAAAGAAATAATAAAATTAAAGCCCGAGCAACTTTCCACCTTCTCCTTGTGTTTTGCGACTTCCTCGGAAGGCTGAGATAAGGAGGCTGGTTGCTCGGAGGATATTGGCAGTTGCTCGATAAAGGTACTAGTAGATTGAAGCTGCTCGGAAGGAGTAATTGTTGGTTAGGGCTGCTCAACAGTTGGGACCTGATCCCCAACCATCATTGAATATTCTTCAGAGGCAGCTTCGTCCTCTTCTTCTTCGCCAGGGGTAGGAGGAGGACCATGAACATGATGTTGAAACAGCTCAGAACTCTCTGAGACCTTTAACTTCTGCAGAGTAGCAATCCATTCGTCTCTAAAGAATTTGAGGCTAGCAAAATCCAATTGAGAGGACATGGAAGCTAGGCCTTTGTTCCAACCTTTGTCCCAACCATCACTAAAGGACTTTTTAACAGCCAGTTTCCTCTTCACCTTCTCCGAGGAAATCTTCTCGGATAGAAGTTCCTCGGCAGCTTTCAATTTCTTTTCTGCCTCTTCCTTCTGACGATCAGCTTCACGGAGTTTGCCCAGTTCCTCTTTAGTAGTTTTAAGCTTGGTCTCAAGCTCTCCAGCATTCTTGAGCTTTTCTTCAAGCTCTTCATTTTTCTTCTTAAACTCTTTCATTTTCCTCTCCAACTCCTGAGAGGCCTTCTCAGTTTTTTCTCTCTCTTGCTTAATGGACTTCAATTTCTACTCCCAAGCAACCTTATCTTCTTCATATTTTGACGAGAATCCTTTAAGTATTGAGTCAGACCTACAAAAGCCTCCTCCACACCTCCCGAGGAGCTCAAAGCTTTAAGAGCTTTATCCTTTTTCAGAATAATGTTGAAACAGGTTACCAGCTGGAAAAAGAAAATAATTATAAGTCATTACAGGGATAGAACATTGAAAAATGAAAGTTTAAGTAATACTTACTGAGGTAATATGTTGAGCTGCCAAGGTGGTAACCCTATCCCGAGAAAGAGTGTCTTCAAGACCTTGGATTTTTGGGATAATCCAAGACTTCACAGAGCCCATGGCAGAGCTCGGAGCAACACAAGTGGGAACGCCACTTCCAGCAGTTAGAGGCTGAGAGATGGATTCAACCAATTTATCCGAGGAGTTTTTCTTCAATTTCCTCGTGGGAGCAAGAACATTCTCGACCAAGGATGTTGTCTTGGTTGGTGATATAACTACAATCTTTCTTGGAGCCACAGGGGGCTTCTCAGCAACTTTCTTAGCGGCATCAGGAGGGGGTGCATCAACTTTTCTTGTCCCTTCTTCTGGGATATCCTGCTTATTTCTCTTTGCCTCTATATTGGAAGATTCTAATTTATCAAAGTATGAGGGAGCTCTTCTTCTCTTCATTCTGTCACTGAGAGGAATATTTGATTCAGGAGAGGAACCTTCAGAAGATGGTGCTGGTTCTACGTCACTTATTACTGGACGAGCAGTAAAAGATGAAGTGTAACTCTTATACTGAAACAAGTATGAGGCTGATCTTATATGTTTGTGAACAACAGTTTGGTGCAAACTCCAGATAAGTTTCAAATGCCTCAAATTGACATCGGTTTCTTTAGGAGATTTCTTTTTGCTATAAACTGCAAATAAATAGAAATTAAAATGTCCATGACGCATTTGATCAAACACAAAGAAAACATAATTTTAAAAATAAAATAAAATAAAAACAACCTATCCCATTGCCATAGGGAGGGCATCTAGGACCCTGATACACATCATTTCCATTTAATGGAGCATGTTGCCAATTTTTTATAACAACCTCATGCTCGAAGTAATCCCTGTTGGCATCGGGGAGATTGACAACTAAAGCCCTATTTAAAAACCTAGTTTTTAAATAAAAAGTGCTATCACTAACAACCCATCTATAGCAAAACATAATTTTTGGAATTCCTAAACGGGTTCCATGAATCTGATTTAACCTATGGACTCCATTAACTATTCTCCAGGTATTGGGAGCTATTTTTGCAGGTACCACGTCAAAATATTGACAGAATTCCAAACACAAGGGGTTTAGAGGAAAAGAAAATCCATATTCAGCTATAAAGAGACTGGGGAACCAATGTCCCTCAGCCAAATGAGAATAGTCAGAAGGCTCAGAAAGCTCTTCCAATATGACCCAGAAAGGAATAGAAAAATCAGAGCGAAATTTGTCAAGCGACTCAACAAGGTAAACCATGATGAGCAAAAGAAATAAAAGAGAAGGAAGAAGATCTTACAGGAAAAAGATGAATCAGGTGACAACGAATAATGGAAGACACGAACGCATAAGACAGAGAAAAAATAAAGAAGTTCTACAGATGCAGATTTGAAAAAGTAAAAGGCGATCGAGTTTTCTGAAGCGTTTAAATACTTTACCTCGAGAATGGAGAAAAGCAATGATTACCAAGATGGACGATTGCATGTCTGGAGGCTAAAAAGAAGAAAAAGGCACGAAACACGAAGCGGTTATTGAAATTCAAAATACTTTAAAAATCCTGATACTATGCATTCAAAAAGGGTCTATAAACAATGAATGATTGTCTAAAATCCATGAAGTTTAGGCAGCGTAATGTTCCATACTTTTCTTCAACATCAAATTACGAAACATTGGGGGGGTTCTGTTGATACCAAATTTAGTATGCTGACGTGGACCGATTATGTAAAGACACATGTCAACTTACATGGCACCCGCAAACATTTTTTGAACAACACCTTGACTCCGAGGAACTCAACCTCCCCGATCAACTTAGAACGCTCCGAGAAACAAGTGTTCTCTGAGGAGCTCTACTATACCGAGGAACTCTTGTATGCCGAGCTACTTAGACGGTCCGAGCAGCTTAGGCGGTCCGAGCTGCATCTCGTACAAAACATTTATAGTCGGATAATCAAAAGAGATACTGCGCATTAAATGCTCATTATTATCACACAGATGTACACGCCTTTTGGACAACTATGTATTATTCTCTCGCATGTACAGCCTGAGGGATATAAATACATTGTAACCTCCTCATTAGCAGGGAACTCGGAATTTCTTAGTAAACCCATTATTGAGAATTTTGCAAACAGTCAGCAATAACACAAACAGTGGACGTAGGCCATTCTTTCAAGGATGAACCACTTTAAAAATCTCTTGTCTTATTTATTTTTATCTGTGATTAAATAATTAGATATAATCAAATTTTTTACATAAACAATGATAATGAAAGAGACTTTACGTTGGAAATCCTTCGAAGAAGCTTAAATAAACATGTGGCATAACCAAAGGCGGAGTCAGGATTATCATAAGGGGTGGGCTAACAACAAGAAAATATTCATAATAATAGAATTAAGCTAAAACAAGAAGAAAAAAATGACAAAGCATAGTTTAATATTATAATTCATTCACAATAAAAATTAAAATGTATATAAATTGTGCATGACTAATCTTAAAAGAATTCAAATTCATCGAGTGCAAAAATATTCTACCAAAATTGTGCAAACGAGTCTTTAACGATTCATATCCATCGATTATAGAATCTAAATCCATAGTCAAAGTAAGTTACCGTTAAAGAAAGAGAGATAAGAATTCGACAAGAAATTCATTTCGCATTGAGTTGCGATTCGATTTTATAAATCCCTAACCAAGCACAATCATAAATAAAATTTAATAAATGAAATTTAAATTAGAATAATATAATGTAAATATAAAATGAAATTAAAATTGAAATCGAAATCGAAATCGAAATTGAAATTGAAATTGAAATTGAAATTGAAATTGAAAAATTCATATAAATATAAATATAAATACATTTCATGTAGTGCCACCCAAACAGCTAACTTGAGCTCATATGGCACCTCCTTCCAACTAATGTACCCCGGGCAATCATGTCAAATATAATTCCCTTCATATCTGAACGCTAATAAATTCCATAATCATATGGAGTTATGCTCTGGAAATTCCTTCCAACCGTTGTGCAGCCAAACATCACCAGTTGAAGTTGTCAATTCCACTTTCCATATTTTCCCATGTTTTGCTATAGGTTCCAAGTGGTGGGGTATGGAAAGTGGAATTGACAACTTCAACTGGTGATGTTTGGCTACACAACGGTTGGAAGGAATTTGCAGAGCATCACTCCATAGGATTATGGCATTTCGTAGTGTTCGGATATGAAGGGAATTCCTCATTTTTTGAGCTAAAGGATAGAAGAAGAGATTCGGTTTCCTCTCCACAAAGAGGACACCCCAAATAACTATGTACTAATCACCTATTAAAGGTAAGAAGCGTATATTCATGGATTAGTATAAACAAAACTTAAATTTCAAATTCAAATTCAATTTATAATAGAAAGTTCCTCCAAAAGTAACAACTTTAAGCCACTAAGAATATTATACAGAAATTATGCAGTCCCAAACTGTCCAAACGGGACAATTCGAGGGGCTCATTACAGCGGTAATGACTCTCAAACGGGTCTAAGGGCTATTGAATGTGTACGCATAAGAACTAAAAGGCTAGTATCTATGCGCACTATATGTAATTTCAAGTATATTTCATTTAATTATCATATTATATATATATATATATATATATATATATATATATATATATATATATATATATATATATATATATATATATATATATATATATATATATATTTTTTATATATATATATATATACATATTGTTCGATATACAAAGTAATTTTCAAAAAAAAGTTGAAAAATCCCACCCCTATATGGACAATAATCCAGTAGTCATGCCACTTTTAAAATTAACCAACCCAACATCGATCCAATATAATCCAACAGCAATGTCAACAACAAATGTGTATCCCGTACTCCTTCTAATTCATCTACTCAATTAATTATTTTCATCAATTAAACTAACAATTAAAGTATACAATTATTAATTTACTAATTTACAATGAGGGGCAATCCTATTTTCATAATTAATCATATATTAATTTACTAATTTATAATGAGGGGCAATTATATATTAATTTACTAAAAAAATTAATAATCAATCAATTCATTTACAAGGGAAACTACGCACAAAAATGCACATGCACGCACACTACACACACATACACACACACGCGCACATACACACACACATGCAGCCCCAACCCACCCCCTACCCCCACCCTGCCCCACCCCCTTCCCCCACCACACACACACACAAACAGCCCCCTTCCCCTCCCCCACCACACACAACCTGCCCCCCTTCCCCACCCACCCCTTTCCCCACCACCACACACACACACACACACCCACCCCCTCCCCTGCCCCACCCCTTCCCCCACCACCACACACACACACAGACCCACCACCTCCCCACCCACCACACACACGCACATATATACACACACACACACACACACATATATATATATATATACACACACACACACACACATCTATATAAATGGAAGAGAGAGAGAGAGAGAGAGAGAGAGAGAAACTAACCTGAAAGTAAAGAGAGAGAAAGGGGGAGAGCAGCATAGACAGAGAGAGAGAAAAAGGAGGGAAGAAATCGATGGAAAAAAAAAGGAGGGGCAAGGGTTTTTTGCTGCGAATTTTGTCACGGACTTGGCATGGTCAATGACCGTGATAAAAATGCGTGTTTTTAAGCTAACCGCTGGAAGGGTGCCAATTTATCTTTTTGGGTGTAGTGAAAAATAAAGACGACCGATTCACGAATAAAACCCCTTTCGGGTAAAACCTTTTTATAAACACTTTGAAGAATTCACAAGCCCTTTGACTTACATACAACGTGATAATCTCCCACAACTGTGTAATGCACGGTACCTTCAACAAATCTTCAAAGATATGAGAGACAGTGAAATACCCTCCAGGCGTCGGTTCGTCGTCTTCGGCTCGTCCACACGCAGAATGACTACGCTCGGTATCCACCGATCAACTATGGAGATTCCTTCTCCTCAAAGGTTGAACAAAGGCAAAATTGTGTTCTTGAAACACCAAAATAATTCACTAAAGCAAATGGGAGTTTTGTGAATTGAAAAACCAAAAAGGGATTAAACTCCAAAAGGAAGAAGCCAAAAGAATTCTGCTTTCGCAGTTTTTATGTTCTGTAAAATGCTGGGACTTCTTAATGAAAAAATTACCAAATAATGAGTATTTATAAGAAAAACACGTCACCTCGAAAATATATCTCGTTCAAACGAGCTCAGCATGTCGCTCGAACGAAGGACAATTGTCATTCGAACGAGATCGCGCGACATGCCATCTCACGCGAACGACATGCTATGTCGCTCGAACGACTGATGCGACAAAAAATTATTATTTTAATGTCCGCTTCAACACTTAGAAAAAATACTCATTCTTAAATTTTGACGAAAAAGTCTGCTCCAATACTTAGAAAATATTTTGTAAAAATATCCCAAAAGCTCTAAGTGAAAAGTTAAGGTGTTAAAAACATAACCTTGCCAAAGTAAACTTCGTGGAGTCTTGAATGATGAAGAACTTGAGTAATTCGGATCCGTCTTTGATGTAGATGGCTCTTGAATGCTCTTCGACGGTGTAGCGATATATGACATAATAAATTGATAACGGACCTATGAAAATATATCCTTACAAGACTGGGTAGTTTTGATGTATAAACATAAATTGATTCGTCCATTTTTTGATCTTTTTCAATTTATCTTATTTTTAATTTTTATACCGAAATATCTAGGGGGAGACCTGTAAGGATATTTTTTATATCCTTCCTTTATTTTGTCTTATTTCAGATCGATAAAACATAAAAATGTAGGTCTAGGATTGTCTTTGTGTCTTGAAGATGTGGCATGCCTACCTAAACCTTATTACCACACAATCTCATTGTATTGATGAGCACATCTTGAGATATTAAAAATTTTGGTAAGTTTTGATTTTGGTTTTGTAGGTCCCCGTATATAACTTTAAACAAAAACTTTTGCTAGAGCGGAATTAAGTTAAGAATGAATACAAATCAATTTCCCCTTTTGAAAAAATCTTGTTCAAATTTTCTAAACCTCACCAAGTTGTGACACAAATTAACTTGACCCAATTTTATCTTGTTTAAACCTAAGCATGCAACTAGTGATTAGAGCAATTAAAATAAAGTAAAGCAGTACTCACAATGCCGACGTACAAGGAAAAACCAAATCGGGAAAAAACCTCGGACGACCCAGGCCAGATAATCACTATGACAATGGTTTTACAAAGTGAGACGGTAGTCTTATACAATGACTCGATCCACCCACGAGACTTGATGCTCCTCTGATCTTCTACCAATCTTCACAATGCCCACGCGAAAAGTAACCTTCTTTCACGATGCTCGTCCACAGTAGTCGCCTCCCTGAATGCCTCAGTATCCATCGATACGACCTTGTGTCGTCTACGATGTTGAACACGAAAGTAACCTTCTTCGCCTCTCCACAGCAAAACCAACAATGTTCAAGTGTTGAACAAACCCAACTTGGTGCAACAAATATCACATAAACATATGGTAATGATAACTCAGATCTTTGTAAACGCTAAGGATGTGTTTAAGCTTTGAAACCTTAGAAAATAATTGCAGAAACATGTACTGTTTGAACACTGTTTATGTTTTGCAAACACTTTGAGAAAAGGAATGAAACACGCCTATTTATAATTATTTTAAGGCGGTGGAGGATCTTGTTCGAACGATGAGGTTCATCGCGCGAACGAGATACAATATCGTTCGAGTGACATCTGATCTCGTTCTATCGACATCTCATGTCATTTGAACGAAGTCGTAATTAAAGTTTTATATTAAACCAACTTTGATAAAAGAGTTTTACATAAAACCAACTCTAATCCGTCCATATCTGATTAAAACGAAGTGTAAGCAAGTAAAACACTTTTAAAACAATTTCTTTTAAAAATAACATCCTTATTTTTATAAAATAAAATTTTGAGTTTCATTAACATTATGCATTCATACCTGAGTGATCTCGGAATGAAATTAAACCTCGAAGATGAGAAATTGCACCAATTAAACTTCGGCATGATTAATACCTTGTAGCTTTGTCGTAACATCTTTCATTAATCTTCAACAAATCATTGTCCCGTAGTGATCGAACAATAAAAATCTACCTATGACTCAAATGTGTTTTGTTCCGAGAATAATTCAAAAATACATTAAGACTCAATTGGAAATTTGGTCCTTACAGGCTTGTGTTGTGTCTTTACTTGATTTGGTTTGTCATGAATTTTTATAAGTGAGAAAAAATATTTTTTTGATGTTCTGGAAAGTCTTTAAGTTTTAAAAAGTTTGAAGGTATTTTTGGAAAATCAAATACTAAAATTTCAAGCATCTCAAAATAAGAAAATTGTAGTTGTTAGTAAGTTCTAAAATACAAAAAATCGCGTGTCATTCCAACATCTGAGTCAAAAGTTTCTCAAAACAATAAACCTCTTACAAAGTGGTTTCACAAGTTTGAACCCTCATTCGAAGATTGTTTGAAAGGTGTTTCAAGAAAGATCCCCACAATTGAGGCAAAAAGGAGTTCAAAACAAAATTTAAACAAGAAGACCCTAGTTCAAACCAAACCTCATTCGAACGAGGGCTAAATTTTAAAAAATAAATTTTTTAATATATTTTCACATAAAAACTATAAATAAGACTCTAGTTTTGATTCAGGACAACCCTTCTGACTATTGTAATCTTTAAAAACTCCAAATAGATTGTATTGTAAGTTTTCTTTTAAGTGTTCATGAGAGATATTGTGAAATCAATCATTATATGAACACATACACCAGATTAAAATCATATACATCTAATTTTGTTGTAGTTTGAGGCATGGGTGAATTTTTAGGCTGAGTCTATAAAAGACTGGTGTGCTTGGGAGTTAGTTTTGTGATGAAGGTTCATATAGAACAACTTCATTAAAATATATCAACATGAATGATCATGTGTGAAAATTGAATTCCTAGTTGAGAATGGTGTGTATCGAGACTTGCGGGATCTATATCTCGCAAGCAGTCGATTGCTAGTACAAATATAGGCATCGAAACAAAATGAAATTAAGAGGCATCGTGGCATGTATTGTTGTCGTATATGTATCGTTACCTGTAAACATTATTATTACTAGTGGACTTAACTGGGCTAAAACACGATAGTGGATTTTGTGGGAGGGCTTCCACTTTAAATACATGTGTTCATTGTGTATGCTTGCTTTTAATATGTCTTACATCATTTAGTTTGCAATCACCGCATATCATAATTAAATCTATTTAATTAACTTGGTAAATTTTGAAATTGTCAATAATAACATTGATTGGATTTAATTAACATGTAATTTTATTTCATCTCTAAAATTGGACCAAAATAATTATTATGGGTAAAATTAAAATTCGGTATCTATTGAACTGTCTCTTGTAGCAACTAACAATTATTCAAACAGCTTTTTATTAAGAGTTATTTTTTAGGATGAAATAATTTTTTTTAATTATTTAAATAACTGGACTTAGACTAGTGTGGGACATATCTATTTCATTAGAGGACCTACTTGTTATTGAAAGTATACAAATCGATGATGAAGAACATGGAATTTTCTTAAGGCAAATTCCCTATCCTACTTAGTAATTTATAAACTTTATGAGTGTTATCAAAATATGTGTGAAGCTAGGATAACTAATATATTTCCAAAATTAACGAGATACCTTATTTTAATATACATAAAGAATGTTTGTAATAAATAAACTTTCCAATTCCCTTAATTATTCAAAAATGTAAACTCATTTTTTACATTCTAACTACATATATTCATGTCCAATTTAATCGTAATTTAGTCACACGGATATCCATTTGATCTAAGTTCGGTTGATTATCCATGTTGTACATAATTTTAAGGGAACTATTAAAACATATTACCAATCCATCAATGAAACATGAATAATAAAGACATATAAATCAACAGAAATAAGGAAACCAACATAACTAGGATTCCTAACTATTATGTTTAATATGAAACTTTTTATAGATAAGAGGTTACTTCATCTTAATAACCAATGATCCTCCTTGTACCCAATCAACTATTCGTGCCCACTACATTAATTTACATTGTCAAATCTGATTTCTATGTCAAAAATACCTCTGAACTTTGATCTGGTCTGACAATTTTTGATAGAAAACACCATATACAAAAATAACATATTATATGTGTCTTATGCCTCTATAAAACCGTTCACATTCTTACTTCTAGAATGTAACAAAATGACATAGTTCCTATGCTTCCCAACTATATCAATAATACATTCACCCAACGTAATGAAATTTAAACCCGAATAAATCATTGTGGGATTCAGTCATATAAAATATAAATCAAAATATGTGACAATAATAGCGGGATTAAATTAATGAAAAACTGATGTTAGCATATATCTACATACTACCAAACATCCATGTACATATATGATCATTTTAATTAGACAACATAGTCGTGTTTAACCTATACGTGGTATCAACAAGTACTAATTGTGGAGCGGTTGTCCCATGGTTTGTTGATCACGCATATAAACTGAACTACAAAAAAATCAATACCCCAAAATGTAAAACCCCAAAAGGTGGGATTTAAGTTTACCTTTGACATCTTTCTACTTTAATCGTATCTCAATGCAAATAGTATATGATGAAGATCAATAGAGAAAACTGACTCGATGTACTTCACAATCTTCTCATATGTTCCCAATATGAATTATCACGAACAAAGTGTGGGTTCTTCGACCATGATGTCCTTCTGGTGTATCTTTTGTCTCTTTGTCTCCTAAATCTAAATTAGAGATTTTTAAATTCAAAGATTTATGAACTAGTGAGAATAATAAAACCTTATATATATTATGGTAAGGATCCTAAGGAAAAATAAGGACTAGGATCCTAATGCGTCCTTAAAAATCTGATTTGACTCAAATCTTAATCTGAGTTCATTTATTATAATTAATTATACTAGAAAATTAATGGTTCCCAACTCTAATCCTTAATCTATTAAATTCTATAAAACTAGAGACTTTCACAAGCATCCAAGCTATCCACATGTCACCTCTTAAAGATCCATTTAATAAACCCATATCTCCATTTTATTGTTCCTTTTTTTCATTTCATTCGTTCTTAATTATCACTCTTCGTCTTGAAGCCTATAGTTAATTCCCCTCTCTTTTTATATTTTTCCTCTTTCACTCACGTTTCCCAAATACGCAACCATCAATGTTGTTTGTCTTTCTCTCTCAACATTTCCTATAACCTATTTTGTTTATATTTTCGGCTTCTAAACGCTTCTCTCTTTCTTTAGATGTTGGGTTTTATATTTGTCTTTTTATCATCCATCTTTTGACGTATGTTATCTTTCTCTCTCTCTAGATATTTACCAAGCTTCCAATGGTAAATCTCTCTCTCTCTCTCTCTCTCTCTCTCTCTCCCTCTTCTCTCTATACATTTAGTTTTTAATAATTTTAGTAGTATTAAAGTTAGTGTTTCAATGGTAGGGTTGTAAGGGTTTCAAAATTTTAAATTTGGATACATATTGGGCTAGGTCGTATTTAAGTTTTATTGTTCCAAACTTAGATTTTCATATATACATAGGAGTATCAAAATTAATTGTTTTGAAATTTTGGAAATGCCTATATCTGTAACATATTTGCTCGATTTTTTAGAGTTTAAAAATGGGGGATATAAATTAGAAACTAAGCAAAACAAATAGCGTAAAATATAATCTATGTTTTAATAATGATATTTCATGTGTTAGTTGGGTTTTCTTGAAACTATTTTTTATCATAGTTTGGAAGTGAATTTAATTTGTATATGCCTATAATTTATTTTTCTTGTCGAACGTTTACTTGAACTTTTGTGTTAACAATTGTTGTATATATATTATCACGTGTGGAGAGCATGGTGTATACTACAACTAGTGCATGTTGTATACTACACCGTGAAGCCAAATATATTTGCAATTGGGGCTATCCACTAGGTAGTTGCGATCAGTGAATCTTATATAGTATTTTCTTATAGTTCACTTGATGAAAGAGTCTAAGGAAATAATAATAATAATAATAATAATAATAATAATAATAATAATAATAATAATAATAATAATAATAATAATAATAATAATAATACGATCTAACATAAGTAATTTTGCTTATTGATGCAATTAATATCTCTAAGAGTATGTATTCATGTTTAATTAATCAATTGTGACTATCAAAATTTTGTGTATCATTAACTAATTTTACTTTGTTTGGTTTTGCAATAAGGAAAGAGGTGGAAGAGTTAAAAAGGGGAAATCATGATAAAAGAAGGGATATTGGAAAGAGAACAAAAGGGAATAATATGATATTTTTCTATTCTTGGCTTGAAGGCGTCAATAAGAGTCTTCAAATGGTAAATGGTATGAAATAGATGAGCTAATTGTATATGTCTAACCGTTTAGGTTAGGGAAATACCCAACAGTTTGTATATTTCTTTAAGAACTGGATTGTAAAAGTAAGGTCTTTAAACCTAATTTGTTAAAGAGGTAGTAGTGGTGTTAGTGGACTACATAGGACATATGTAGTATTTTATAATGTAATTTCCAAACCCATATACCATTCATATATGTTTATAATTATTTAATTATTTTCTAACAAATAATATTCAATAAAAAACAAGGTATTGGTTTTTTTTGAAGTTTTGTTTGGGTAAGTGTTAAATTTTTTTAAATTATTTAAAAATAATTACCATATGCAATAATATTAGATTACTCATGCAACTTGACTTACAAATACAATAATAGAATAAAATGCCAATGGTGTTTAATTATTTTTGAATAATTATAAATGAAGATATGGATGTAGGGCTGTAAACGGATATTCAAAAATTTGCATCCGTTTGTTATTCGAATCCAAATCTGTGGATATTTATCCAAAAAACAGGAAACGGATATGAATATGGATACTCTACAAAAAATCCGAGAAAACAGATACGGATACTGATAGTACTAGTATCCGACATGGATAATCCGTATCCGATGCGAAGTATCCATTTTACCGGATATTCGTATCCGTCAAACACATGTTTAAAATATTACTAATAATATTAGTGTTAGTATTACTAATAAAGTAATATTTAAAAAAAAACCTTAATTGTTTATTCCCTAAAACAAAACAAACACATACTCCACTCAAAACAAAAACACCCTAAAGTTATTTTTTTATTGGGTATATTATAAAATGCCATGTATTATTATTTTATTAGGTATATTATCATGGAGTTACACTAAAGTTATAATACACCCTACCACACATAACATACACCCACTAAAGAACATATACTTTACTCAAAATTAAAAAAAACTCATTTCACTCCATAAAAAACCCTCATTCTACCACCCCCCTCCGTCGCATCTGCCTGTCACTGCTTATCATGTGGTTGTTCATTAGTTTTGTCAATTATAAATAAATGTAGAAGAGAAACAAAAAAGTAAAGAGATGGTTTTGATTGTGATGAGAACTGAAGTTAACAACATGTATATTATATACGAAACAAAAATGTATACTTATTAAAATAAAAATATAAGTTTATTTTGAAGACTAAAAGGTCCATGAGGTTATCATTCTGAATAAATTTGATTTAATGTAAAAGGTGTATATTTATATCTACTGTTATATTGTTATTTTTTTTTATGGCTTTAAGCTTATATGGTTGTAAAGTATGGATGACTTTAAGCCATATTATGATTATAGAATGCTACTATTATTATGGAAATCATAATTATTGATGTTAGGATGTAGTAATTTTGTTATATATTTATTTGGATTGGATTGGATTTCAAATGATTGGATATTTTAATTTCAATTTTTCGCGACGGCTAGACAACGTAAACAAATACTGATATTATCCGAATCCGAGGAATACGAGCGAATACGGATATGGATAGTTGTTTAAACTATTCGGGTGGATATAGATACGGATAGTGCATCCAAATAGCGGATACGGATATGGAAAACATGATATCCAATCCGTATCCGTTCGTTTACCGCCCCTGTATGGATGTTACTGTTAACAAATAGTTGATTTAGTCTTTAATCAAAAGCGAAATAGAAAGAAACATCTGTGTTTCTAATTTCAATCCAAAATGGTCCAAGAGTCTGCGTTTTTATAGATAGTTCGTAATATTTAGCTACCCGATTTTTGTAAATTAAGATAAAGTATCGTGAGCTCTCCGTGTATCACTCACCAAATTCCTCTTTTGTTTTTACTCAATAAAAATGAAAACATGGCTCTTATGTTTCCCCAACATTTTTTTAATTATTTTTTTTCTTGAATTTCTCTCAATATTTTATCATATATAGACAAATTTTATGTTTGCACGTGTTTTTCAAAATGATAATGTAATTTTTAATCACAAGAAATGTAAAAACTATTAACTCCTTAATGAAAAAATTAATTAAATTTCCTACTACTTAGATCCATCCTTGCATCACACGGATTGCATGCTAGTCCACATGCATATTTTATGCTTTTATTATTAATTAATTATCGTCATGTTAAGGTTAAAGATACTTGTTAGTAATATAAATTACTGGCAATCTATTTTTAATCAATATATTTAAGTCATTGAGCAGGCCAACCTAACTTATTTTTAGTAGTTGATTAACAAAATCAAATTGTAGGGTTTGACATATACAAAACTTATAAGAATCTCAATGGAGTATTACTAATATCTATACTAAATCATGAATTTCTTCCATAAATGACTTTCACATTACATTAATCACCACAGCTCGATTTATCAGGCTTCATGATTCAATTATAAATTTAACTCAAGAGGTCAAGCAGTAATTAACTAATGCACATGTCTGTCAAGTATATCATGATTACGAGCCTTAAGTAATCCTAATAATCATGAGGTGCAAATTTTCCTTTAAAATGAGTACAAATACAATGACCTCAAAGTGGTCATATTCAATGCACGCAAAGTGCATCGGCACAATAAGTTTAAATTACATTATTTTCTGTAATGAAGATCGACCTACTAAAATATAGTGCTACAACCCTACCAATGGTGTGTCCATCTCCATCTAAGATTCTGCACAAAATTAAGTTCCAAAAAACATTTGTTTGTATTTTAAATATTTACATACGGTTCCAAAAATCCCCCACTTGTTAATTTTTTAAAACATTTTTCAGCGAGCAATATTTCATAGAATTGTGCATACACTACAGTAACCTTAGTTTTTAAATATATCTCTAAGAACATCTCAGCCACAACCCTACTTGAGTGTAGTTTCAAAGCCAATACGTTATGGACACGCGCTTCTATCCCAGTGAAGTGAACGCTCTAGAGAATTTGCCCAAAACTATCATAGGAAGTGAGGACACTTCTATATTCACATAAGTGACACTATCAAGGTCCTGTAGCTACATAACCCACTCAATATACATTTATAAATCTCATTAAGAATTATAATTATCTCAAACTTTAATCACTTCAGTATATCACGCTCCATAGGAATGAACTCAAAGTACAACCTCGTTAATCAATAAATAGCATGATTAAACCCATATTACTTGCGAAATGGATAAGGGAATCACGAATTCCATCGTTTCTGAGAGTGTGCCTGTCGACGCTAACTATCCAAATAAAAATTAATTCACATAATTCAAGAAAAATTCGGAATAATTTTTTTATTACAAAGGGGTAAAAAAACCAAAAAGTCTAAGTGACAAAATATCTTACTAAGTTATAGAATCCAAGTTTATCTTCTTAAATTAATACAATGATTATAAAAGACGGGGAATAATCACAAGACCCAACATAAGAGGGAAAAACTCACTAATTGAAAAAATTTCGGGCCAATAAGAAGGAAAAATGCACTATGGTAGAGTTTTACAAAGAAAACTGTGAGATTCAGAGGAAGGCGCCGATAGCTAAAGAACGTTACATAACAACCATCAGTTTCTCACTCTAACTCCATATTCATCTATCATAGAATAAATCGAAACATCCTAAACATCCATACACAATCTCTCATGTTTTGATCTCAAGTGTGTTCTCATATTCACCTATAATCAGATTTATTAATGTGTGATGGCCTATTTGTGGAGATACTATATCGAAATTGGTCCATTATTAAACATAAAATTGAAACACAATTCAAATAGATCTAGGAGTAATGAACAACAATAAAAATACAAAAAATGCAAGATTAACTATAACACGTTAATGCTTAGAAGAGAAACTACTCTGATACCGATTGAGGTTTGTTGTGTTTTATTAAGTGTTCTACTCAAATAAATCGGGGGGGGGGGGGGGGGAGCTGAATAGGTTTAGTTACAAACATTGCTCAATTTAAGCCAATTTTAATTCTCTTATGAATTTAAAAAATCCTAACACATGGTTCAATTAGGTGAGATAATAAGATACACGTGGATCAATAACTTATATCATTTAATTAGGAAATATAGGTTAATTGTGACAACATATACTAAATGCAAATCCTAAGGTAAAATTTAATGAAATAAACTAGATATAACCGATTTGTGTGTGCTAGAGGGTAAGCAAACATGTTAAATAACACACAAACAATCCACAAGACCAATTTATAAGGAACTTCCCCCCCCCCCCCCCCCCCCCCCCCCCCCCATAGGGGTAAAAAATCTCGATACACCCTAATCTCTCATTCAACTTGAAACAATTTTATACAATGCAAGAAAATATCTCTCTCTTATTCCCTAAAAAATTATCTATGAACATTGAACTCACCCCTTTGATGATGAGCGATCCATCTGAATCTCCATCGGACTAACAAGGAAGTCATATTCTTCTTCTTAGAGTCTTAATATCTCAAACCACTCCTCACTCTCAATTCCTCACAAACCATAGATCAAGTCTAGATCTACATTTTCTCTCAATTGTGAAAGGAACAAGTGATTTTGAATAAAGAGAATCAATTGAAATGCTCCCAATCTAAAAAGTACTCTTTCATTAGTAGAAAAGTAAAGAAGAACTCATATATTTTGAAATGGAGGAAAAAAACCTTGTTTATATTACTTCTTGAAAATCTAGGCCTGTTGTGAGCACAATGGCAATTTAGCTCAGTGCGCACGATTTTAGGCATAGATTAAACACATTCCCAAAAAATTCATAAGTTCATATGTGTATAAATCCCAACTCTGTGCATGATTTTAGGCATAGAATAAACCATGCCCAAAAAGTACAAGGTCATGCGCATGGGGCCAATATGTAGCCATGCGAATGGATCAAGGCATAAAATGTTTTTTCTTCAATCAAATTTCATTTTGAAAACATAGGTCTTTACCAATGCCATACACATAACTTGTCAAAGTATAAAATCACTCGTTCAATTCAAAGCCTCGTTAATTAAAATATAAGGAAAAATGTGTGTGTGTGTGTGTGTGTGTGTTCATAGCTATAGTCGTTCAATCATAATTTAAAGTCAAAAGGATATAACTTCGATGAGTTCAGAAATAAAAATCTTTGTTATAGAGAAGACGAGTATGATCTTCAAAGTTCAATATTCACAATGTCTAGCGAACACGACTATTAATTAACCAAACATTTATATGAATTGAGGATTTTTAGCTTGAATAATGCTAGATTCAAATGCGTTGACATGAAATAAAGTCAACTAATTTTTTTATACAAATGTTTACGTTTTCATCTTGATCATGAGTCAATCCCATGACTTGTTGTTGGGGCTTCTTTTTAAGCTGACCAGCGTTGAAGTGAACTTGTTCATGGGTTGACATTGATATGGATTCTTAATTACAGGCACATTAATACGAGTTAATATAATCTTATATATAATTAGGAAGAATAAAAATATTTATCACATCCTACCATCCGCTAGGACTGAAATGATAAGAAAAAATAATAGTCATGTGCGACCATCAGTCGGAACTTTTCTATAATAATCATGGACACCACATTAGTCATTCGTCATGACTGATGTGAGAAGATAAAAGAATCTTCATGCCCGACCATCCATTTGGTATTGTCTGTACATTGAAGCTTACGTGAGTATTTTATTAAGATTTACGTCCACACACTTAGGCACACAAAGCACCTACACAAACTATATCCCTTGGCATAATAGAGAAGATAGAAGGTTGCTAGCAACGAAGGAAGAGAGAGTGGAACAACTTTTCTGGACAAGAATCAATCCATTGAGTACGACTCTTGTTTAGGTATCTTTATATAAAAGGTTAATATTATGTTCATTGTGTTTGTTGTACTTGTATCCTTATCTTTGTTTTTAGTCGACATTTAGTTTTGCGACTTAGTAACCACAACTAGGATGTTTCGTCCATGGAGGTTTTACCCAGTATAAATCTTGGCCTTCTGTGTTTATTGCTTATTTTCATATCCTATATAGTTTGAGATTAGTGACTAAACTACTAGGTTAAGTAATTTTGATAAAATATTAATAAAATATTTTCAAAATTAAAAGTGACTTATGATTATTAGAATTAGTTTTAATACTTGTAGTATAATTCAATTTCCATTTCATTCAAAAGAGGTGTTCAGACAAACCGATTTATTAAATTAAACCAGAATTTAAACATTGTGTTTAAAGTTTGTGTCAGTACATTCAAGGTAATCAACATAATGTCGAAGATTATTGCAGCAATATTTAAAAATCAAGATTTGGAACAGGTATTTTGAAAAAAAACATACTAGTTTTCATATTTGACTAAAAATCTATCATATCTAATTGTTTTAAAGATTTAAAAGGTTTTATGACATAAATATTTATACCTGAGCATAATTGTGTGCAAGATCAGTTTTGAAACCTTACAAATATTATATAAACCCTAATTATGATTCTAGAGCAATATGTGAGTGAGAATGTCAGATTAGGTTGTGAGGATTTACAAACATGTAAAACCCTTGAACTTTATCTCTATTTATGGAATGAAGATAACTATTTTGCTCAAGGGATCAAGACCTAAGCTGTGAACCGAATTGCATGCATTAAAACCCTCTTCTAACACCAAATACTCACACAGCTTTATTTCTTCTTTGAAAATGTTTGATCTATTTTTCTTTTATCTCCAATCTGCCTTTCTCTCTCAGTTTTTTTCTAAGATATTTATATTTCTCTATTTAACTAAGCTCCCTTTCTAGGGTTTCTCTCAAATGGCTGTTAAAAGTGTGTTATAAAAGACAACAACCGTTTAGATACTGACAAAGTTTAAACTGTTAACATGGGTTTCAAATGAACGATTGGCATTAAATGTAACTCTTAGATAATATCCAATTATTGGAAATTAGGCGTCTCAAATACACTGATCGACTAACATAAGTTGAGCCGGTAACTTAATTTGATTGGTTAGTCAACTCATGGGGATCTCAATCTCAGCCCTTGGATCTTGGCTCTTGATCGATGGCTATAAGTCAATCTTAAGTAACAAGGCTCATAGAAAACACATAATCCAAGTGATGTGTTTCTTCCAAGGCAAAAAAATAATTGAACAAGAAATAAACGCTTTAGATTAATCCTAACCAATTTTATCAACAGCTCTAATAAACACGCGTTTGAGGATTTAGGGGATATTTACAAAAATGATTAAAATAATTTACAAAGACCATTTATTTCTTAAAAAATGTACAACAATATTTAAAATTAAAAATGACTAAAATAAATCTGGAAAATTCAGAAAAATAATTTTACCAATTTTAAGCATATTTCCAATTTTGTCCAAATTTATCTTGATTAAATCATGCAAATTCATTAACTTATGTGTGCATATAATTGTGAATTGTGTGAAATTAAATTGCGATAAATTATGAGAGTGCGCTTGTGATCTTAATCTATAATTTCTCTAATTAAGTGCCAAGCACACAATAGTCCAAATTTTATTTTTACTACCCTAAACAAGCAACGAGGTGATAAAGGATATATAATTGTGCATGGAAACACAAACAAGGAAAATGAGGAAAAAACCCTTACGGATAAAACCTTTTATCATCACTATAGAAAGTTTTACAAGGCGCAACTTATAAAACTTCTACCGAATATAACTCAATCCAGAATCGTCCATTGGTGGCGGTCCTCCCTTGGTATCCACCGATTATCCTTGGTCTTCCTTTCAGCAGTGATCCCCTCGAGAACCACAACGGGTCAGCAGTGAAGAGAATCTCCCCACAAGAATATCTCAGATATAGAAATCTAGGGTTTTAAACTGATTCACACAAATATATTGGGAGTGATAAAGGTGAATCAAAGTTTTTGACCTAAAAAGATGAGTACTATTACAGCAGATTTGCAAAATTCAAAATCACAAAACTCTATAAAAAAATCTGCACGAAATAGGTATTTATAAGTCGAGTCAAATTTTGAGGCGATTAAGTTCGTTCGAACGAAAGCTTGACTTCGTTTGAACGTTTGAATGGAACTGAAGTTGTCTGAATGAAAACCTAATCTCATTTGAACGAGCTTCAAACGGGTTTCATACATGATAATACAATAAGCCATCGTTACATGTTCGATTGGTGAAACCATCTTACGATCATGTCGAATGAGGTTGCAACTTCATTAGAATGAGATGTGCATCGCGTTAGAATGATTTGGACGTTTTTTGATTTTTTTTAAAGCATGAAAAAAGTTTTGAAAAATGCCTTGATTTTGATAAATATAACTCCTGGATATAAATGAGAATCAATTTAAGTCCTAAAATATTTATACCGTTGTTTTGTGAAGATCTTCTTGAATTTGGAGATGATGATGCAGGTTCTCTGTGATGGCTCGATACAATCGGTAGAAGGATATGGCAAAAATTAAATGTAGCCTAAGCTATGAGCAAGTGATCAAAATCATGCTCTTACAAAGCTCCCCCTTTTTGGCTATTCCAATCGAAATATAAAATTGAAATTCCAGATTACAAAATATCCCCTAAGACGAATACAATATCCTAATACCCTCCCAATTGCTAAAATGGATAGGTACAAAGATATAGTTGTCTTTAAATCAAAGTCTTCCAGTCTTCACTTCTTCATTGTCTTCTCTTGGACACTTTGCCTTCAATGAGTGTAATCTAAATATGATCTTCCAAATACCTACACACATGAAACAAAGCAAATACTTCGTGATACATCGATGTTGAAATAAAAGCATAAATATATAAATATATGAATTCCCTCTTGGATCAAACTCCCTGTAATTTGTTCTCCCCCTTTTATTTTGTTCGAAATAGACGAGCAGTAAAAAGTAAACATTAAACATATTGGAAACATCACCGAGCATACAAAGATATTATCACAAAAGGATATGAATTTATAATCATGAAATGATAATCTCAAAAGACCTCATAAACTATTTTTGCTTTTTCAAAATTTTCAAGTGAAAATAATTTTACAAAAATAACACACCATGGAGAAACACAAAAATAACCGAATCATGAAAATGAAATGTAGGGGTGTGAACATGATATATATAAAAAAATCAACGTAGATAAACATAACATATGTGTATGAAGGAATGAGACACAACTAAAGCAAGATCTCAAAGTCTACCTTAGATGTAAAAAATGGTGAACTCAAGTGAAATTGACTCAACCTATTCAACTAATCAATATCGTAATGATTTTCACACCAATAATGCCCAAAACTATGTAATGCTTTTACGAGAATTTTTTAGGATGTGCAAACCCATTGATCTTCAGCTAAGCTCCCTCAAAACTCACATATTGAATATTTCTCTCCACTCTTTTTGTTTGAAATAAACCAATGCTCATATGTAGCGAAGCATCAATGTTCTTTGAAATTGACCAGGCACTTTATGTTTTTTCTTTTTATGTGCCTTTAATCTTTTTGGCTCTTTTCTTTTGCAATGGTGGCTATTCACGTAAAGATAACCTATCTTTGGCAGCTCGATTCCATTGCTTTAAATATATACCACATTTATAGGAGATATGATTTTTAATTTTTCAATCCGTGCAATGGTTGTTACAAGCACTACTTTCATTATCTCGTTTTATTGCATTTGGTTAGTTTTAAAAGCAAGATTGAGATTAAAACACTATAACCGACACGTGAAAGGTAAGTGCATACTCAAATAAGTTCGTGCTTGTGTGCATTAAAGGTGACAAAGAGTCAATCATGTAACAAGTAGTCATCATATCACATCTTAATGACTCTACACATTATAAAGCACAAAGTGAAATGATATCACGTCTCAAAACACTACTAAATGGTCATGTGGATATGGAATAAATGGGTGACTCGAAGATCTTTAATGTTTTTCCACATATATGGTGTAAAAAAAAAATTGGTTTTTTAAAAAATTTATCAAAAATAAAATTCTTTTTGGCCTTTTCACTTTTTATAAAAAGAAATCAAAAATATTTTTGTATTTTTTAAAAAAATTTCAAGAAAACAAATCTCTTTTTGGATTTTTCGAAAAATATATCAAAATGAAAAAAGATCAATACAACGATAATACAATGGTAGTACAATCTAGCAATAGGAATAAATATGAATAAGCATGAAGAGCATCATATACGAGATAATATATTTAATCTCAGTTAATAGTGAAAATATCTAAAGACTTTCTAAGATCCTCGAATTGAAGCGCATCTAAAGGTTTCATAAAAATATCGGCTAACTGACGATCGATGCTCATAAAGCTCAAGGACAAGACCTTCTCCTCAAACAGGTCTCAAATAAAGTGCCCACGTGTCCTAATGTGCTTTGTGCACGAATGATGGACTTGATTATGTGAAATATGAATGGCAGTCGTATTATCACATGAAATAGCCACCGTGCCCTATGAAATGCCATAATCCTCCAATATTTGATTTATACATAAGAGTTGCGTACAACAACCCTTGGCGACTATATACTTACCCTCCTCTGTTGACAAAGATATGGAGTTTTTCATATTTCTCATCCACGAGAGAAGATCACTCCCAAAGTATAAACGCCCTCCCAAAGTGCTCCTACATCCATCAACATCCCCTTCCCAATTGACATCTGAATAGGCGGATAAGCGGTCATCAGTATCAGGAAATAACAAATACCGTATGATAGAGTCCCACTCATGTATTTGATAATACGTTTAAGAGCATAGAAGTGTGATTCTTTCGTGGACGTCTGGTATCACGCACAAACTTTAACACTAAAGGAAATATCAGGTCGACTAGCGATAAGGAAACGAAGACTGCCTATCATGCTATGATATAAAGTTTGCTCTACGTCGTTGCCTAAGGCGTATTTGCTAAGCTTTGTCGATGAACTCATAGGGGTGCGAGTGTGCTTAGCGGAGTCAAGATCAAATTTCTTCACAAAGTCTCTTGCATATTTTGATTGAGATATGAATATTCCATCCTCAAGCTGACCAATCTGGAAACTTAGGAAGAATATAAGCTCAACTAACTTCCTCATCTCAAACTCACTCCTCATCTCCTCCTCAAAAGTGTGAGCGTGGCGTGAGCATATGGATCTAAAGACTATGTCCTCCGTATAGACCTGGCCAACCAAAATAGCACCATTCTCTATCTTCACAAATAACATCTTATCTACTCCTCCTCTTTTGAAGCCACAAGGTAAGGGGTAAGAAGTCTTACCAAGCATGGGGAACTTCCTTCAAACCATAGAAGGATTTTCTAAGATAGTATACATGTACTGGGTGCATAGGCTCTTCAAACCCTTTCAGTTGTTCCACATAAATCTCATCATGTAGAATGCCATTTAGAAAGCCACTCTTGACATCCATCTGACATAACTTGAAGCGCATATAACATGCTATGGAGAGTAGTAAACGTACGGACTCAAGCCTAAAAACACGAGCGAATGTATCTTCAAAGTCTACACCCTCAATCTGTATGTAACCTTGAGTGACCAACCTAGTCTTATTGTGAACTATGGTACCATTTTCATCCATCTTATTCTTGTATCATGTTAGTATCTTCAGATTGGGGGACCAACTCCCAGGCATCGTTCTTTCTAAACTGAAGCAAATCTTCTTGCATAGGTGATATCCAATGCTCATCCTTGAGTGTTTTTTTTATGTTTTTGGGTTTAACAAGGGATGTGTAGCACAAAAAAATAATAACATTTTTAAGTTGAGCGTGAGTCTTGACACCTAGTGTAAGATCACTAAGTATAGAAAAAGGGTCGTGGCTCTTTCGAACCCAAGGTGGTGTATCCCTCAATGTTAGAACGGGTCCACCGTGGTAGCCTGAGGAAGGATGGCATCGTCATTAGGGGTGCATCATCATCACACTACGGGATAGGACCAACAAACGTCGGTGGCTAGTTATCTCTAATAGTGACATTTATCGACTCCATAACATTAGAGTTAGACAGATCATAAATCCGATAAGCCTTACTCGTCGATGAATATCCTAAAAATATCCCTTTGTCGCTTGGGAGTAAAATTTTTGTAAAGTTTCTCTATCTCGCAAAATATAGCATGTACTTCAAAAGACACGAAAATATGATAAGTTGGGCTTCTTTCCTCTCTACAACTTATAAGGTGTGTGAAGTGTGTATGGACGAAGATATACCCTATTCACCGTATAGCATGTGGTACTCGCCGCCTCTACCCAAAAATGTCAAAGCACGTTTCTCCCAAGAAGCATGGATCTATCCATCACTTTCATCGTCTGGTTCTTCCTCTCAATAATCTCATTGTGCTTAAGATTACGAATGGCCAAAAACTCATACTTTATGCCCACTTCAACGCAATAGCTATCCACTTTTTATTCTATAAATTCAGTGTCGTTGTCACAATGCATCCGATTAATAGTGACACCGTGGTAGTTTTGTAGGACATAAAACATGGTTGTAAAGATCTCAACCGCATCGAAATTTTCTCGAAGGAATTCTACAATCTAGTATCTAGAAAAGTCATTGACCATTAATATAATGTATCTCTTACCACCTAAGCTCTCCGTGCGAGTAGGACCTATAAGATCCATGTGAATCAACTCCAAAACACGAGTGGTAGTAATCGTATTTAACTTCCAATGGGGACTTCAAATTTATTTACCATGTTGGTAAGGTCCACAAATCGAGGAGGTTTGTTTCCCAAGTGATGGAAAGCCATGAACTAGGTCTTTCATAACTAACCCCTCAAGATCTCTAAAGTTCACGTGACCTAGTCGTTGATGCCAAAAGTCTATAATGGAGACCGTGAGACTGATGCACAAAAAGTGGACTTGGGAACAATCCCATAACAATTATCTTTCATCATCACACCTTATAGTAATAGTTTATCGTATTTATCATAAACATTGCATTCAGACGGGTTAAACTTTTCCGCAAGGTTTCTGTCGCACAGTTGGATTATGCTAATCAAGTTCGCTTTCAACCCCTTCACGTATAACACATAATCTAGTTTAGGAAATTCAGGTATCTCAACACTACCACATCCTAAAATTCTATATCTACTCCCATCTCCAAAGGTGACTTTACCCTCCTTACAATCCTCAGGGTTAGTAAAAAATGATACGTCACCTGTCATGTGACTAGAACACCCACTATCAAAATACCATTGGGAAGTATTATAAGCCTTAAGAGCAACATGAATAACAAGGCTTTATCATCTTGCTTCGGTACCCAAGTAGCGGTAACCTTTTGCTAGCTCTTGTCGTTGTTGACTCTAGTCGAGATATTGGAAGCGTTCTTAAAAACCAAAGACGTTCGTTGAAAATTTTCCATTAAACTATAGAAAGTCGAGACTAGAGATTCAACTTGCTCCCTAAGACTAGCAAAGTCGCTAAAGTTGTGTACAGGAGTATGTATATGACTAGTCCTACCTAATTTATAGCAAAACTCACAAGTCTGTTCTCTCTTTTTGCAATAGATGCAAACATAGACAGTGTAATTTCATGTTTTATAAATGTCCGGGGTAGAATCTAGGAATTTTCTAAGTTGTCTAGATCACAATTAAGTATGTCTGATATCGCTACATTCGGCACGTTTCCACGATCATCCACGACGACCTTGATCCAAATTCATGCATCCATCATCTTCGTACGTGCATCATCTGTCAAGCAACGTACACTTCAACCGTTCCCACTACTCCACGTTCTTATGGTAAAATAATTTTAATTGGAGTTTTTAATTATATGTATAAATTGTTTGGATTATTTTCAAAATGATAAACGCGTAAGATCTTTTTAAGGAGTTATTTTCAGGCACTTCACTAATGTCGTTCGAATGGCATCGTATGTGGTTCGAATGAGATTCCATATGGTTCAAACAACATCGTATGTCGCTCGAAAGACCACCGTCTCAACCTACCTATTTAAATAGTGTTCATGCTGCACGTTTTTCTCAAGTCTGCACACCTCCGTTTCTGCAAAATAATACCTCTTTCCAGACTTCATATTTTAAGGTTTTCATATTTTTTTTATTCACAAATAATTACCAATCCTTTATGTGAATCCTCTAAACCCCAAGGAAGATTACACTACTGATCCGGAGTACACTTCTAGAGAAGACGAAGCTTTTCCATTGCTGACCTTCAGGAGCTCTTGCGGGAACTCTAGCCGACGACATCAAAACCGATGCCAGCGGGTATTTCGTGTATCACTGCTTGTATTTTCATTGTAATCCGTTATTGATACAAAAATTAGTCAGCTGTGGACTAATCATATGAAGACATGTATCATCGTACGTGGAAAACACTTATACTCACCGAGAAACTCGTAGCACCGAGATACTCATCACCTCGAACTGTTTAGCATGTCGAGCAACTGAACGTGTCGAGCTACTCAACGTGTTGAGCATCTGGTTAGGAAGATCAACCGATAATTGCACATTCAATTAATATTCTTATTGTACAGATGTATATGTCTATTAGATAAAGGCATATCGTCTAGTCATATTGACATCCCCAAGGCTATAAATACATTGTAACACCCTCTATAACGGGGTAATTGATCATTAACAATTGTGATCAAGATTATGGCAAGAACATACAGCAATAAAAAATAGTGGACGTAGACCATATTCATAAGGTTGAACCACTAAAAAATACTTTGTCTTATTTTTTTTATCTCATATTTATCTGTGATTAATTAATTAGATCAAATCTAGTTTTTTACATCAACAGATTGGCGTCGTCTGTGGGAATGGCTATACGTAGCGTTTTCACTAACATATTCATCGCAAATGGCTGAAATCCTAGAATCCAGTAACCAGAATAATGACCGAGTTCCCCCCAATCCATCTGCTCCCCCAAATCTTCAGGATCTCACTGGCATGGTAGCCAATTTAGCCCAGGGGCAAACGGATATGCAAGAGACCACGCGTCAACTCATTCAGACCGTTCGTAACGGCACACCTGCCCAGTCAGGTCAAAGAAGCGTCCATAGACTTACCCATTTACCGTCTTCAAGAACCAGACGTACGCTATTTCCAGATGCTTCTCAATCCCGACGTACCGGGTCTCATAATACTAAGGGGACTAATGATCCCTCTTATCAGCCTGGATGGACCTCTTCTATAAGAGCTACCGATTCTCAATGAAATGTTACACTAGCCCCAGAATGAACAAGCGCTCTAGAGAGGTTGAGAAGAGCCTCTCCCTTTGACCGTTTAGGCCCTAGGAGGAACAGAAACCCTCCAAGGATTGCATCGATAAATTATCAATGACCAAATGATCTACGGGAAGGTTCTGCCCAATCACGACCAGCAACTCATAATGAAAGATCCAAAGAGGAGAGTTCGGTGAGATCTGTTACTCGAACGAACAGGTCCGAAGCTGGAAACAATGCATATAAGGGATCCATTCAAAGGATGGAAGACATGTTAGGGGAAATGGATAAGTCCAAGAACCCTCTCCAAAGAACTTTCGTCGCGGGATCACCATTTGTCCCGGCAATTGTGGATTTTCCCACACCGTCAAAATTCAAAGATCCTGTAGTAATGCCAAAATACAATAGAAAAATTGATCCCGTCCTTCACATAGAGCAGTAACAAGCTGCTGCTAATATTTACGCCATTCCTGATGAGATGCGATGCAAACATTTTCGGGAACTATTACCGGATCAGCCCAAATATGGTATAACAACCTTCCTCGGGGGTAGATTGCAACATTCTATCAGCTGGCAGAGCTCTTCATAGGGAATTTCCATTTTGGAGCGAAGCCACTAAAGAGATTAACACATCTAATGAGTGTAAGGCAGAAAATAGGAGAGAGCACCAGGGATTACATCACTCATTTTAATAACGAGAAACTTGAGGTAATCGACTGCGAGGAGAAGACAACCATTACAGCTCTGATGAGTGGTTTGTTACCCAATAAGTTGTACTATACACTTACGAAAGATCCCCCCAAGACTATGGCAGAACTGATGGCAAAGGTATCTAAGATCATGAACGTCGAAGAGGCCATGGATGCGAAGAAGAATACTGACGCGAAAGCAGAGATGAAAGCCATAGTTAAAACTGAGAGGTAAGACCAAAAGCATAATGGGGGCAATAAGTAGCCAAAAGGCAAGGAAACTCTAGAGCAGTTGAAGAAGTATGGGAATTATACTCCCTTAAAGGTGGACATCAATCACATTTTGGAGGAGATCAAGAACAACGGGGAATTAAACTGGCCAGAGAAAATGAGGATGGACCCAGACAAGAGGGATAAGTCCAAATATTACGAGTTCCATAGAGTTCATGGCCATACGACCAAGCGTTGTATAACTCTCCAGAATGAGATCTAAGCACTTATTCGATCGGAAAAATTGAACAGGTTCGTTGATCGTCAAAAGGATGAAAAGGCCAATGAAAATAAAAGACAAAGATACACATCTCCTCACCGAATAAAAGTAATAAGAAAAGGGACCATGAAGATGATCCACAATATGACCCCAACCTTCCTAAAAGGCCAAGGCAACCCGAACGTGAGGTATTTTCAGTCCACTTTGGACCATTTGAATGTAATGTGATTACAGGTGGAGATGCAAGAGGTGGGGATCACACGGATGAAAGGAAAGCTTACCTCAATGAGGCCCAATCTTGTTCTTATATACAACGCGTAAATCTGACTGAAGATGATCACTCGAGGAAGGTGAACAAGGATAAACTGGTCATTAGTTTTTTGAAAAATGACCTGGAAGGTGTCTTATATCCTCACGATGATCCCTTAGTTGTCAAGATGAGGATGAAGGATGTGGTGATCTCGCGAGTATTGGTAGATAATGGTAGCTCTGCAGACATCATGTTCTACCCGAGCTTTGACAGCTTGAATTTGAACTTAGACCAATTGGAGTCATATTACAGGCCCCTCCTTGTCTTCACTAGCGAGAAAGTCTTTCCACTTGGGACGGTCAAGTTGGATATGCTAATTGGTGCCTGTCCTGCTTACAGAATAGAAAAGGTACACTTTTTCGTAATGGATAAAAACATCTAATCAACCTACAATATAATCATGGGGAGGGTAGGCTTGAAAACGTTTGAGGCAGTCCCATCCACGGTACATCAATGCCTGAAGTTTTTGACTAATTTCAGAGTTGGAGTTGTGAAGGGCGACCAGAAAGTAGCTCGAGAATGCTACTATTCATTTACTAAACAGGAAGAATTGGAGGAAGCTAAGAAAAAGACCACCACATACCAAGTGGAGAAGTCTGAAGATACAGATATCGAGACTCTAGACCCCAGAGATGAGTCCGAGATTGTGAAGGGTCAGGTTATGGAGACCACGGAGAACATAATTCTAGACGACGAATGTCCAGAACAAACAACTCAAATTGGCGCCTCACTGGACCCGTCAATAAAGCAGGAGTTAATGGCATTTTTAAGAGATAAAAAGCAAGCTTTTGCGTGGAGTCATGAAGATATGCCAGGGATAGATCCAGCCTTCTTGTGCCATGAGCTAAATGTTCATAAAGAGGTCAAGCCAGTGAAACAACGAAGAAGGGTATTTAGCCCAAAAAAGAACCAAGCTATCCAAGAGGAGGTTGAGAATCTACAAAAGGCTTCCTTTATTGATGATGTCAAATATCCTAATTGGCTAGCTAATGTGGTGATGGTAAAAAATAAGAATAATAAATGGAGGATGTGCGTGGATTTTACCGACCTTAACAAAGCCTACCCACAAGATCATTTTCCCTTGCCCCGAATTGATCAGCTGGTGGATGCTACTTCGGGGCACGAATTGTTGAGTTTCATGGACGCTTATTCCGGCTACAACCAGATTAAAATGAAACCAGAAGATAGGGAAAATACTTCTTTTATCACCCCAAGGGGTACATACTGTTATAATTTTATTCCCTTTGGTCTAAAAAATGCCGGTGCAACGTACCAGCGATTGATGAATAAGGTGTTCGCAGAGAAAATTGGCAATAACATGGAGGTTTATGTCGATGATATGCTGACGAAGAGCAAGAAAGTTGCAGACCACATAGCTGATCTGAGCTAAACTTTTGATCAACTGGGGAAATATCAGATGAGGCTAAACACGACTAAGTGTGTTTTTGGTGTACGAGAAGGAATGTTCCTCGAATACATAGTGAATCAGCGCGACATTGAGGTAAATCCCGATAAAATCAAGGCTTTGTTAGAACTGAAATCTCTAACAACTAGGAAGGAAGTGCAGAGCCTTACGGGTCGTGTTGCAACTCTAAACAGGTTCGTTTCCCGAGCGACAAATAAATTCCTCCCATTCTTCAAGGTGCTTAGAAAGACATTTGAGTGGAATGACGAGTGCGAGCAAGCATTTTTAGCTTTGAAGATATACTTGGGGACGCCACCATACCTTCCAGGCCGGTGATGGGAGAAATATTATACTTATATCTGGTTGTCTCTAAGAGAGCAGTCAGTTCAACGTTGATAAGAGTTGAAGATGGAGTACAAAAACTCGTGTATTATACTATCAAAGCTTTCCAAGGAGCAGAGGTAAGATATCCCAGACTGGAGAAGTTAGCCTTAGCATTGATAGAGGCAAGTAGGAGGATGAAACCTTATTTCCAGGCCCATATCATAGTGATGTAGACTGATATACCACTTAGAGAGGATTTGCACAAGCCAGAGAAATTTGGAAGACTGATGTATTGGGAAGTGGAGCTACGAGAGTATAATTTTGTTTATGAGCCAAGGACCTAACTCAAAGGGCAGGCGGTAGCAGATTTCATCGCAAAATTCACTTACCCAGATACTTCTAACCAACAAGGGTTTAATGCAGAACAACTAATGGATGTTAGGGAATCATCAAAGACTACCCCCGATCAACTCCTATCAACAGATGTAACGAAGGGGGCAAGCGCCAAGCAACAAGAACCATCAGATAACAACCCAGTGTTAGAAGATAGTAAATGGAAGAGCCAAATATTCCATCAAGAAACTTTCTCAAACCACGAGTTTGATAATTAGTCAGCTGACGTGGACCAATTATATGAAGACATGTATCATCGTACGTGATAAACACTTATACTCACTGAGCAACTCGCAGCACCAAGCTACTCATCACCTCGAGCTATTTAGCAAACACTTATACTCACTGAGCAACTGAACGTCCCGAGATACTCAACATGCAGAGCATCTAGCCAGGAAGATGAAGCGACAATTGCACATTCAATGAACATTCTTATTGTACAGATGTATATGTCTACTAGATAACGGCATATCGTCTATTCATATTGACAGCCCCAATTCTATAAATACATTGTAACACCCTCCATAACGGGGCAATTGATCATTAAGAATTGTGATCAAGATTAAGGCAAGAACATCCAGCAATACGAAAATAGTGGACGTAGGCCATTTTCACAAGGGTGAACCAGTTTAAAAATCATTTGCCTTATTTTTTATTTCATATTTATCTGTGATTAATTAATTAAATCAAATCTAGTTTTTTACGTCAACATCCGTGTAAATTGAACTTTACAAATTATAGTGAAAATAAGATGTAAATTGAACTTTACAAATTATAGTGAAAATAAGATGGTTTTGCCCCAATGGGGGATTTTTCCTCAACTGTGATTGTCTTGCATGCTTAGATTATTTCTTTATTCAATCACACTTCTTTCCTATAGTTAAGATTTTTTGGGACTAAAATTGGAATTTAATTAAATAAGTTTGACATTGATTGATGGCGCACTCTCAAATTGGTATCAGAGTCATTTACACAATTTTACCGTGTAATTGTTTCGTAAAATTTTTTTTGGATATCAATTTTGTTCTAAAACTTGATCTTTGAAAAAGTGCAATTTCAGTGGAAAACTTATATAATAGAGTTCCAAGTTTTAACGGGTCTAATTACGCATATTGGAAAACTCGCATGAAATCGCACTGAAAAGCCATAGATGAACGTGTTTAGGTTGTGTGTGAAAGAGGGTGGACGCCTCCCACTGACACTATAGATAATGTAACTACTTTAACATCTGTGACTGCATGGACTGAGGATGAATTTAAATGGAGCACAAATAACTCACGTGGGCTTAGTACCATTTCTGGAGCCGTCACACCTGACGAGTTCCATCGCATCATGACGTGTACCACGTTTAAAGAGGCATGAGATGTTCAGCAACTTACCCATGGAGGCACAAATGCAATGAAAGAATCTAAATTGAAAAACTTAACTACATAGTTTGAAGTATCTCCATGCATGAAAATGAGTGTTTTGATGAATTTTATGCACGCTTATCTGATATCGTGAACACTAGTTTTAACTTAAGAGAACACATTCCTGATGCTAGGGTAGTTAAGAAAATTTTGATATCACTACCTAAGAGATTTATCCCTAAAGTCACTGTAATAAATTCATTAGGTAATTTGAGTATGTTGAAATTAGAGGAGTTAGTTAGGGACCTACAGACATATGAAATTAACATGTTCCCAAACACGATAAAATCAAAAGACAAAGGGGTAGCACTTAAAGCCCAGGCCAGAAAGAGTGAGGGGTCAAAGAGACGTAAGTCGTCTAAGAAAAAGATGTCTGATTCTAATTCAAATTTTGACTTAGATAATTTGGTCCTATTTGCTAAAAAATTTAAGAAATTTCTCAAATTAAAGAAAAATGGAAATTTTAAAGATAAAAAGAATTTTGAGAAAAATAAATCTGAAAAGAAATTTTAGAAAGATAAAAGTGACACCTCTAAGAAAGAAAGTGAGATGTTTTGAGTGCGGCGGTAAAGGTCATAGAGGGTTTGAATGTGGAACTAGGTTGAAACGTCAAAAATAATCCAAATCTGCATTAAACACCACCCTTAGTGATGATAGCGAGGTTGAGTCAGTGGCCTCTGGAGACGAGTCATCGCATGAATGTAACTTCACCGCATTCATGGCTAGTCATGTGAGTATTGATAGTGCTCCTCATGACGATGAGTATGCAAGCTCACAGGGACACCTCGATAGTGATAGCAGTGTGAGCGAGGGGGAGGAAGAAGCAAGTGAGAGCGAGAGTGATATCCGATGCGCGTACACTGATTTATATGTTGATACATTCAACACCAAAAAGCATAACAAAGCGTTAGCTCTTAGGATAGCAACTCTAGATAAGGAATAAAGAGGGATGAGAGAGAGAGAGAGAGACCGCTTGTGTTGAGAGAGAAAGTGTTTTTGCGAAAGTAAAAGGGGACTTGACTAAGAAAGTGGCTGATTTGACGAGTGAGCTCCATTCCTCCTAGGAGACTCAAAAGAAACTGGAAGCCCTTGTAGCCTAACTCACTCATGACCTTGAGAGAGACCGGGAAGTCAAGGTAAGAATTAAGGACCGATCTGGTAATATGGGAAAGATGCTCCTTGCCCCTAGTTTGGATTTTGGTGAGAGGCCAGGAATAGTTTTTGATGGTGCTTCCACATCTCATACTACATTATTACAAATCCATATGGCCACCCACCTAAAAATCAGAAGAGAATTCGGTGAGGAAAAGCAAGCCAAAGGCGGCCTAAGTCTACATATTTTTGTACATACTGCAAAAGAAAAGTCCATCTTCATGAGTATTGTAGGGCTGTAAATGGATATTCAAAAATCCGCATCCGTCCGATATTCGAATTCGAATTTGCAGATATTTATCCGAAAAAACGGAAACGGATACTAATAGCAATAGTATCCGACATGGATAATCTGTATCCGACACGGAGTATCCATTTTGCCGGATATCCGTATCTGTCTAACAAAGTGTAAAATATTAGCCATATAATATTTTATATATAAACTAAAACTTAAAAAAAAGGGCATAAGTATAATTATATAAACTTTAAAAATCTAACCCAACCCTAATAACTAAAAACCCACCACGGTATCTCCTTACCTTATTTCCCCAAACCTACTCCCTCTTCCCTCAATCTCCCGCCGCTCCCTCCTGTCCTCCGATCTACCACAGCCACAGCTTTCCTCCAAACTCCCACAGCCACAGCAGTCCTCCGATCTCCATCCGGTGTCATCCCATCTCCCCTGCGATCTCCCTCCGCTCCGATCTCCATCCGGTGTCGTCCCATATCCCCTCCGATCTCCATCCGGTGTCGTCCCGTCCGGTGTCGTCCCGTCCGGTGTCGTCCCATCCCCCTCCGATTTCCCATCTCCCCTGGGATCTCCCTCAACTTCGGGTCTCACAACTCCCCTGAGTCACAAGGTCAGTTTGACTACTGAATCAATTTTCAAAATTTTCTTATATTGCATCAACGAGTATGAATTTTTTTTTCCAGTTTTCTGCATCAGTTTTTTGCAACGAGTATGAAACAACGAGTATCAACGAGTTTTCTGCATCAGTTTTTTGCAACGAGTATCAACGAGTTTTCTGCATCAATTTTTTTTAACTGCATCAGTTTCTTTTTTTCACAGTTTTCATAGTTTTTTTTTCATAGTTTTCTTTTATTTCTTTTATTGCAACGAGTATGAATATCACTGATTTGGACAATTAAATGGACAATTAAATGGCTTTATGATTTTAGGTTGAATTTACTGAATTGATGGTGACCCATTGTTGATGGGTTTACTAAATTTGATATGGATCCTTCTAGATACATTTTTGTAGATACACTGATATGTTTATGGTGATATGTTTATGGTTGTTTATGGTTGTTTATGGAGTTTAATAAAGTAGACTGAATTATGGATTTTCATAAATTCTGTTTTGGTTCAAATTTTTTAGTAATATTAAGATGAAAATTTTTAGGTAACAAATTTTTTTGTTAAAATTAGTTTCATATTTTTTTAAAGATAAGTTTTATGCCTTTTCTACGTTGTTCGCATATCACTTATTATCCCTCATAAAGTAGACTAACTGAATTATGGAGTTTCATAAATTCTATATTGGTTCAAATTTTTTATTAATATTAGGATGAAAATTTTAGGTAACAAATTTTTTTGTTAAAATTAGTTTCATATTTTTTTTAAAGATCAATTTTATGCCTTTTCTACGTCGTAATTTTTTTTCTTTTAAAAATAGATTATATTTGGGAACGTCGCATATCACTTATTATCCCTCAACACGATGCAGTTTAATATGTCTACAGGAGCTAATCAAAACAATCCTTCCACGCATGAATCTTCTCCTGTTCCAGTCGAGAGTATTTCGTCGGATCGTGCAAGTGTTGCTAGTGAGAACAAAGCTAGTGAGAACAAAACGCACAACAAAAAACTTACATCTAACGTGTGGTTTGATTTTAATAGAGAGGTTCATCCAGATAGTTCTGTTACGGCGACTTGCATCCATTGCAAAAGAAAGTTTGATGCGGGGAGTTCAAAAGGAACCTCACACTTGAGCAACCATCTCAAATCATGTAAACGTAAGGTTGCGAGTGGAGGAGACATTCGACAGAAACTTATTGGCGCAGTTAAGTCATCTAGTGATCCGGTTCCAAAGTTTGACACTTACAAATTTGACCCAGATGTGGAGAGACTTTCATTTGCTCAAATGGTTGCTAAACATGATTATTCCTTTCTTATGGCCGAGCACGAGTACTTCAGGTATTGACTTTCTTATTGTTTTCTTACTTATAAATTTCGGTCAAGAGTTACTGTGAGAAATGATTTAAAAAGAGGTTTTAAATGTGAAAAAGAAAAACTTTACAAGAGCATTGAAAGTCTTTCATCTAGGGTTAGCCTCACTACAGACATCTGGACTCCTAAACATCAAGGAACTGGGTATTGTTGTTTGAGTTGCCATTTCATAGATAATGAATGGAAATTGCATAAGAAAATAATTTCTTTTTGTTGGATCGAATGTCCACATGATGCTGAAAATGTAGCTGAATGGGTGAAGACTAGAATCTTAGAGTGGAATATTGATAAAAAGCTCATGACTATTGCAGTTAATAATGCTGGATATAATAAGCCAATGGGAGAGCGTATTAAGTCATGGTTGAATGGTAAAAAATTTCTTCTCCAAAATGGTGATATGTTTCATACTCGTTGCACTGCTCATATTATTAATTTGATTGTTAGGAATGGGTTGAAAGTGATTGATACTTTTATTGAGAGAATTTGTGATAGTGTTAAGCACGTTGGGTCATCACATCAAAGAAATCAAATTTTGAATGTTGCGTTACGACAGACTCGTTTGAATTCTAAAAAGAATGTGGAGTTAGATTGTCAAACTAGATGGAATTCTACGTATCTTATGCTAGAGAGTGCCATAGAATTGAGAGGATCTTTTGAGCGCTTGGCAGAGTTGGATCGTGATTATGAGTTTCTTCCAAATGAGCATGATTGGGAACGAGGGAAAAAAATTTGTGAATGTTTGAAATTTTTTTATGAAATGACAAATCACCTTTCAGGGACAAAATACCCAACTGCAAACTACTATTTCAATGATGTTTGTAATATTAATTATCAGTTGAATAACTGGATGCAAAGTAATGTGGATTATATTCATTTGATGGCATTGAAAATGCGAGAAAAGTTTGACAAGTATTGGGAGGATTGTAGTTTGGTGTTAACATTTGGACTGGTGTTGGACCCTCGGTGCAAAATGGAGTTTGTTCACTATGCTTATCGTGAGATTTATGGTTCTTCGGCAGAAAGTTACATTCGCAGAGTTCGCACCACTTTGTTTGAGTTATATGTTGAATATAAAAGTTTAAATAGTGAATCTTCATGTTCTCCCATCATACTTGGGGATAGATGTGAGCAGTCTACTCGTGAAGTTGATACTATTCCCCAAGCAAGATCTGGCTTTACAGGAGGATTTAAAAGGTTTATTATGGAGCGCTCTAATGCTTCATCTATAGTTCAGAAGTCTGAATTAGAACACTACTTGGAGGAAGCTTTATTCCCTCTCGACGATGATAAAGAGTTTGCATTTGATATTTTGCATTGGTGGAAGACTAATGGGTCATTTTTCCCCACAGTTGCGAAGATGGCATGTGATATCTTAGCTATTCCTGTTACTACCGTTGCATCAAAGTCAACTTTTAGTTGGGGGCACAGAATTGTGGATGATACACGTTCATCTTTAGCTTCTGAGACTGTCAAGACTCTTCTTTGTTTGAAAGATTGGTTGCCTTCTGTTGGAGAGAAACTGGGTAAGTCAAAATAAAATTTATATTTGTCATTACTATTAAACATAAATAAAAAATAACTTATTATTTGTTTGCAAAATTTTAGAAAATTTGAAGGTTGCTGATGATAATGAATAGCTAGGCTCTCGAAAATTCATTTTCAGGTATTATTATTAATTGAATATTTTTGTTAGTATTGTTCTTCTTGTGATGTGAATAGCTAATGCTAATAATCCATTTATAACTTTTTCTTTCTTCTTATCCAATACAGCTTTGTGGGACCTTGGAAGTTGAAGATGATAATTTATGTGTTACGGGGGCGAATTTTGGTGGAAGAAACTTTTTTGTATAAGAAAAACTTATGTTACATGTATTATTAAACTCATGGATTTATCTTTTTAGTACCATATATTGGTGAAGTTTTATTTGGCCGAATTAGTATGTTCAAACAATTAATGTCTTATCTTTATGCATTACTACTAACTTGCGAGTTGTGATTATCTTAATGCTTAATTCAACAAGGATACAAAGGAAAGGAGATGAGAAAGACACACTTTAGGAACTTAAGGGGTAAAAAATAACATCCCTTATTTATTGTAATATATTCTTTGTTTTCTTCGTTAATATTTTAATTGAGTTATTCTTTTCAGGTAAGATGATGCTTCATTTCATTTTTGTTCAAACATTAGAAACTGAAGAGGATACAAATTTCAATGGCTCAAAATTGAATAAGAAAATGCACATTAATGGTTAGTACTTTTGCTCAAACCTTCTTTTATACTTTAATTTTATGCTTCACACATTCTCTATATCTTACATGGAATGAAAAATTATATATTTAATTAATTGATTGAATTAGTGTCCAATATGCTATGTGTATCTTAATGTATCTTAAACAATAAAAACGGATAAGGATATTATCCGAATTCGAAAAATCCGAGAGGATACGGATATTGATAGCTTAAATTATTATCCGGGCAGATACGGATAGTGTGGAGTCTTGACGGATACGGATGTGGATACAATGGTATCCGCTCCGTATCCGTCCGTTTTACACCCCTAAGTATTGCTATAGTTTGGGTCAAACACGACGTACTTTTGCTCCGTCACATGACACTATTGATTTTGAGAGTCTTAGAGAGCGTGTTGAGTTTCTAATCACCACATCTCAGAGTATAGTGGAAAAGTTCCAACGGATTTCTATGCCGTCAGTGGACACTTATAAAATCCCGACTAGAGTAAAAAATGACAACGGAAAATAGAAGGTTACCACATCTTGGGTTCCTAAACACAATGTAAAATCCCTTATAGTTCATGTTGCTCTTAAAGAACATAATTCTCTATATTGGTACTTCGATAGTGGGTGCGCCAGGCACATGATTGGTGACGTCTCTCTATTTACCTCCCTCGAGGATCGTAAGGAAGGTAAAGTCACTTTTGGAGATGGAAGAAATTCTAGCATAGTAGGACGAGGTACGGTAGAGTTACCAGGATTTCCTAAGCTAGATAATGTGTTATACATCAAAGGTTGAAAGTAAATTTACTCAGCATTAACCAGCTATGCGACGCTGACTTTGCAGTAAAGTTTGACCGAAATAAATGCCACGTTTATGATAAAGCTGGTAAACTTCTATTACAAGGGGTGAGGACTGCAGATAATTGTCATGGGATCATGCCTGAGTCCTCATTTGTCTACAACAGTGCCATGATCACTACTATGGATCTGTGGCATCAACGCCTAGGTCATGTGAACTTTTGAGATTTGGAAAAGTTTGATAAAAAGGATCCGGTACGTGGCTTACCATTGCTAGGAAAGCCAACTTCCGCAGTTTGTGGACCCTATCAGTTGGGAAAGCAACTTCGTAGACACCATCGAAAGTTGAATTCCATTACCACCTCACGCATCCTTGAGTTGATACATGTGGATACTGAGAGTTTAGGTGGTAATACATACATTCTCGTGATGCTAGATGATTTCTCACGCTACTCGATTGTAGGTTTTACGCGAGAGAAATCTGATGTTGTGGATTTTCTTACGACCAAGTGTCATGTCCTGCAAAATTAACAAGGTGTCACTATTAATAGAGTACGTAGTGAAAACATCACTGGGTTTAAAGAGGCAAAAGTAGATCTTTTTTGTGATAGCCTCGAAATAAAACACGAATTTTCAGCCATTAGGAATCCTCAGTAAAATGGGATTGTTGAGAGGAAGAATCGGACAATTTAGGAAATGTCTAGATCTATGCTTTGGGATCGTAAAGTTGTAAGAAGATTTTAGGCATAGGCACTGTCTACCGCATGCCATACGGTGAATAGGGTATATCTTCATCCACACACTCTTATAAAGCCCTAGAATTGTGGACTGAAAAGAAGCCCAACCTTTCATATTTCCGTGTCTTTGGGAGCAAATGCAACATCCTACGGGATAGAGAGCTATTAGAAAAGTTTGACTCCTGAAGCGACGAAGGGATATTTTTAGGTTATTCATTGTCCAGTAGAGCTTATCGGGTGTATAACTTGAATATCTCTAAGGTTATGGACTTAATAAACGTCACCATGGAAGATGATGAACCACCGACGTTTATTGATTAAAATCTTTTGGGTGAGGGTAACGCACTTTCTACTGATGATCCCATTGCACCTCCCACACCCAGTGTGGATCCCATTCCTGACTTAGGCAACACTCGTGCTTAGGTTCACAAGATTCATAATCCTTATACTATTCTAGGAGATCCCACCCTAGGGGTCAAGACTCTTACTCAACAAGAGAACATTTTTAGCCATGTTTGCTACACATCCAAAGTCGAGCCCAAGAACTACAAGGAAGCACTCAAAGATGAACACTGGATATGTGCTATATAGACCGAGTTGCTTCAGTTTCGAAAGAATGATGTCTGGGAAATGGTCCCCCGATTAAGTGAGGCAAATATGATTGGTACCAAGTGGATCTTCAAGAAGAAGGTGGATGAGACTGGTACTATTATCCAAAATAAGGCAAGGTTGGTCATTCAAGGATACACACAGATTGAGGGTGTAGACTTTGACAAGACGTTCGCTCTTATTATGAGACTTGAGTCTATCCGCTTACTACTCGCCATCGCATGTCATCTGCGCTTCAAGTTATATCAGATGGATGTCAAGAGTGCCTTTCTGAATGGCATTCTATAAGAGGAGGTTTAAGTGGAACAACTAAAAAGGTTTGAAGACCCTAAGCACCCTGATCACATCTACTATCTGAGAAAAGCCTTGTATGGTTTTAAGTAAGCACCCCGTGCTTGGAACAAGAGGCTTACTTCCTATCTCTTAGCTCATGGCTTCAAGAGAGGGGCAGTTGATATGACATTGTTCGTCAAGAAAGATGACGGTAGGGGTGGCAATTTGGGTCAGTCATGTCATTTCCGGGGCGCGTTGATTTTTATTTGAGTATGAGTTTTGGGTAGTCTTAAATCTATACAAGCTAATCGGGTCAATTTCGGATCGTTTCGGGTTATTACCATAAATGGGTTATCGTGTCAAAAATTGCCAGCCCTAGATAACGGTGCTATTTTGGTTGCCTATGTCTATATGGACGATATAGTCTTTGGATCTACATGCTCCCAGCATGCTCAGCACTTTGAGGAGGAGATGAAGAGTGAGTTTCACATGAGCATAGTTGGTGAGCTTACTTTCTTCCTTGGTCTCCAGGTTCGTCAGCTAGAGGATGGGATGTTCATCACCTAATCCAAGTATGCTACAGACCTTGTGAAGAAATTTGGTCTAAACTCCACTAAGAATGCATGTACACCGATGAGTACCTCAACTAAGCTTAGCAAGAACACTTCAGGCAAGGACGTAAATTAAACCTTGTATCGGAGTATGATAGGTAGTCTTCTCTACTTGACTGCCAGTCGTCCCAACATAACCTTTAGTGTTAGAGTCTGTGCGCAATATTGGGCGGCCCTGAAAGAATCACACTTACTCGCTCTTAAACGTATTAGCAAATACGTGAGTGGGACCCTCTCCCTTGGCATTTGGTATTCCTTTGATACCAGTGACCATTTATCCACCTATTCGGATGTCGATTGGGCCGGGGATGCAGATGGATGTAGAATCACTTCTGGTGGGTGTTTCTTATTTGGTTCTGCTCTTGTCTCTTGGTTGAGCAAGAAGTAAAACTCCATCTCTTTATCCACTGCAGAGACTGAGTACGTAGCCGCCGGGGGTTGTTGTACGCAACTTCTGTGGATGAAGCAGATGTTGGAGGATTATGGGATCTCACAGGATATCATGACTATTTCATGTGATTACACGAGCGCGATACAAATATCCCATAATCCAGTCCAGCATTTGTGGACAAAACACATTAGGATACACGAGCACTTTATTCGTGAGATTATAGAGGAAAAGGCCGTATCCTTGAGTTTTGTATCTACCGACCTCCAGTTAGCCGATATTTTCACGTAGCCTTTAGAAGCCCTTATATTCGAGAGTCTTAGGAAGTCTTTAGGAATTTTCACAGTTGTTTGAGACGTGGTCACCAGGTCTAGAGTAGGATACATTTTTCATGTTCATATAATTTGATTCTAATCTCTAGATTGTATATTTATTTGTTTGATTTTTTTTAAATTGAAAAATTCAAAAAGATTTTATTTTTTTTCATTTTAGAAACAGTGAAAAAGATTTTCTTTTGATAAATTTTTTTTTTGAAAATCACAAAAAGAGTTTTGTACTTTGTTTACATAGTTTATGGATGAACATTTAAGATAACCATAAGTCACAACTTCATTCCATATTTCATGTGACTGTTTGACAGTGATTTGGCATGCTACATCATTTCATCCATGTGCTTTACATTGATTGGAGTCTTTGAGATGTGATTCGTGATAACTTCTACATGTTTGGCTCCTTATCTCCTTTATTGCACACCTTCACGATATTATTTCAGTATTGTACTTGTCTATCACATATTGACTTGAGTTTTTCCATCTCAAATATGTCTATACAAGACCAAAATGCTATAAAACTTGACAAGATAGTAGTGCATGTAAAAATTATTTACCATGAGGAATTAATTACAATAAAATATGAGGAGTGAATCACGGGAAAAGGCTACGAGAGTTTAAATTTAACTCGTCGAAAAAGTCACCGTTTGAAAAAGAGCCCCCAAAAAATTAAATGGCAATAAAAAGAAAATCATGCCAACTCAAATGGGCCAATAAGTTTTAGTTTTCATCACATCAAAAGAAAAATATAATGTATAATTATTTCTGAGGGAGTTTGGATGCAAAGAAGTGAAAAATGGGTTTGTACGTCCTTGAAAGTCATGTAAAAGCATTTCACACGTTTTGGACGTTATTGGTGTGGAAATCACTTTGAGATTTGATTTGTTGATTTGATTGAGTCAATTTCTTTTAATTCCACATTTTTTCCACCTAAGAAAGATGTTGAGTTCATTTGTTAGAAATATCCAACATTCATCGTGCACACATGTTATGGTTGTATGTATTGATTTTCCTGTTGAATTTGCTCACATCCCTACATTTTCGCTTTCATTGACTTGGTTGTTTTGGTATTCTTTCATGGTGTGATTATTTTTCTTATATAATTTTGAAAAATTCAAAAAGAGAAAGTTTATTACCTTGTGACATTCTCCCTTTGAATTTCTTATGTTATTCATATTTATCTATTTGGGGACATCGTAAAAAGGGAGAGAGCGAATTATGGGGGAGAATTGCTTGTTTGTTTTATAATGATTTCCTTGCTCATAATTGATATTTATTTCTGCTTATCATTATATTTCAAACTATTTCACATCACGGGTATTTATTTCTTGTCTCATATGTGTAGGTATCAAAATGGAGAATTATTTTTGCACGTCGTGATGATGACGAGAAAGTTTGAAGAGTTGAAGATTTGAAGATGATCGAATTTGTGAAGACACACATTTAGTATTTCCAGTTTTCGGATTTAATGGGGATATTAAATTGTATGTCAGTTTGTTTATTTCGAGCAGCATAATTCGGATATTTTTATGCATGTACCGGCATAGACATAGGGGGAGATTTGTAAGGACATATTTTATAAATGTCCGGGGTAGAATCTAGGAATTTTTCAATTGTCCTAGATCACAATTAAGTATGTCTGATACCACTACATTTGACACGTCTTCACGATCATCCACGACGGCCTTGATTTGAATTCATGCATCTATCATCTTCGTACGTGCATCATGTGTCAAGCATCATACACTTCAACCGTTCCCACTACTCGACGTTCTTATGGAAAAATAATTTTAATTGGAGTTTATAATTATTTGCATAAATAGTTGGGATTGTTTTTTAAATAAATTTTTTGAAGTCACTAGACCAAATCTGCCTAATTTTCACGGTCATTGACCTTGACAAGTTCAACTTGTCAAGGTCAATGACCGTGACAATTCGGGGCGGGACAACTTTTTTTATCACGGGCATATCACGGACATTGACCGTGACAAGTTCGTTAGAATTATCACTATCGTGTCACGGGCCATGGCCGTGACAAGTTTAGTCACGGTTAATAACCGTGACAAAGCTATGACATTTTTTAAAAAAAACTGTCACGGTCATTGACCGTGATAACTTTTGTCACGGACTTGTCACGGTCAATGACAGTGACAATTCTATGCAGAATTTAAAAAAAATTTGCTGGGCAGTATGGCCACTGTCCTTGCCCAGCAGTATATTTGTACCTGTTATAGCAATATCATATATCCAAATAAACTAAAGATAATGCAAATATATATTCAAAATAGAAACAATAGACATGACGATATAATCCAAATATAATTCAAATGTACCAACTTAAAAATAATGTCACTACATGTCTGGGGTAAATGTGAGGAGGTGAGTAGGCCACATGATATAAGAATTGACACACCCACTAATGTACATCGTGCCGCAATGTTCGCGCAACCGCAATAGGGAGTTCTCCTTCCCGGGTATCACATGAGTGACGAGCACTTTGGACTCGATCTCTTGAAGCTCACGTCCATGAACTATTCCACCCTGGACGATATTCGGCTCCCTCAACCCCCGCCCTATCCGTTGGCCATCAAATACATCCAATATGAACACGCTCGGCCAACCAAGTGTCGACATCGGTCTGTTGAAGGGAGCCAAATAGGGAAGTGGATCATCGAAGTACGCACGTATCGGCGATGAAGCAGCGAGGTCCACATCCTCGTCATCCTGCGCCTCGTCCTCCCGAACCTCCTCCTCCACTGCCTTCTCCTTCCCTTTCCCCTTACGGTTTCCGCCCAACGTACGCTTCATGAATGAGTACATATCTTAAATCGTCACCTCCAAACGGGAGACCTTCGCGTCATGTGAATCCACCGTTCGAGCCAACTCAGTGTCGCTCGTCTCCAATCCGATGATCCTAGATTTGGCCACCCGCGAGCTCACCCCCTTTTCCTCCCCTTGTGATCAGAGCCAAGCACTTGGTTGAGTGCGTCTGCGGACAAAGATGCCTTGTCGGCATCAGACTGGGACTCATGCACTTCCTTAAGCTTTGCCTGACACGACAAAAAGCACATGATTAGTAAAATAAGTAAACTAAAAGATTATAACGTAATTAACAAAAAGTAAACTATCGGATTACTAACAATCATGACCGTGACGCTCGGGGACACCTCCTTGTCCTTCCCCTTCTTCGTCCGAAGAGCCACATAAGTATCAAGCCTCTGTGGCTTACACCCAGGGCCACTTCCTACCCCCTAAAATCAAATAAAGTAAAATTAGTATCGGCCCCACAAAGTAAAAGAATGCAGAATAATATATTTCTGTAGTTATATAAAAATTAAATCTTACCTTCATTCTATGCTCCACCTCGGCGTAAGACGTCCGGCCGGAGTAGTGCACGTCTGTCTTTTTTGCCCGATTTTTCCTCCCCGATTTCATTGTGAACTTTTGCCATTGTGCCAATGAGATCGGGTCCTTCGACGGGACGGATTCACGCCTTTGGATAATGGATTCTCGTGTTTTCCCAAAGTACCGTGTCCGCATATTTTTCTTTCACGTCTTGTGTTTCTCCCTCAACTGCTCCAAGACGGAATTGCGTAGCTTTGGATCCAAGTGTAATTTTTCCCATTTAACAAATACAATGTTAGTTGCGAATAAATATAAATATAAATGTAAAATCAAATTGAAATTGAAATAGAAATATTCATATAAAAATAAATATATTACCTGTAGTGCCGCCCAAACATCTAACTTGAGCTCATATGGCACCTCCTTCCAACTCATAAACCCTAAGTCGATGATCGTCTTTACTAGCTTGAGGGATCTCGCTAATAGCTCCGACTTGTTCTCGATGGTAATCCTAAATTTGCCATATTTGGGGAGCCTAGGGGCCGAGGAGCCCTCGTCGCCTCCGCTACCACCGAGCCCAGACGACATCATCATAACCAGCATCATCATCCTCGCCTTAATACCTGAAGGAGACATTTGCTGTAAAAAAATGTTATTAGTACAGATAAAAAAAATTAGAAGAAGACATGCAAATATATACAATTACTACAAATAAAAATGAGCACTAATTATTAATTTACTTTCATACACTCCCTCCCCCACCACACATACGCACGCACACGTATGTGTACACACACCACCCCCTGCCCCCCACCACACACACAATAATTATTTTCATCAATTAAACTAACAATTAAAGTATACAATTATTAATTTACTAATTTACTAAAAAAACATTAATAATCAATCAATTCTTTTACAAGGTAATGGATTTAAACATGACTTTAGTGCACCTAAGATCTTACGACAAATCTGCTTAATTGTCACGATCGTTGACAAGTTCAACTTGTCAAGGTCAATGACCGTGACAATTCGGGGCGAGACAACTTTTTTTGTCACACTATATATTTCAAGTATGTTTCATTTAATTATCATACTATATATATATTATTCGATATACAAAGTAATTTTCAAAAAAAGTTAAAAAATCCCACCCCCATATGGACAAAAATCCCACCCCTACCCCACCACCCACCCCCCATCTCTTCCCCCTCCCCGCCACCTTGCCCCACCCCTTCCCCCATCACTTCCCCCTCTAGAACTAGCTTCTTTGGTAACAGTTATATTCCTATAATGGTGGATGATTGTACACAATTTAATTGGGCCGCTTTTATGGAAAATAAATCTGACACTCTCCGTGAGTTCTTGAAAATTCTTTTAAAAATTGAGAACGAGAAGGACACCCAAGTATCTCGCATAAGAAGTGATAGAGGTGGAGAATTCATATACTTAGGCGTTACAGAATACTGTGTAGGTAATGGATATAAACATGACTTTAGTGCACCTAAGATCTTACAACAAATCTGCCTAATTGTCACGGTCATTGACCTTGACAAGTTCAACTTGTCAAGGTCAATAAGCGTGACAATTCGGGGCGAGACAACTTTTTTTGTCACACTATATATTTCAAGTATGTTTCATTTAATTATCGTACTATATATATATATTGTTCGATATACAAAGTAATTTTCAAAAAAAGTTGAAAAATCCCACCCCCATATGGACAATAATCCAGTGGTCATGCCACTTTTAAAACTAACCAACCCAACATTTACTAAACAAAATAATCCAACAACAATGTCAACAACAAATGTGTATCCCGTACTCCTTCTAATTCATCTACTCAATTAATTCATTTTATCATTAAACTTACAATTAAAGTATACAATTACTAATTTACTAATTTACAATGAGGGGCAATCCTACTTTCATATGAAATGGGCACTAATTATTAATTTACTTTCATCTAAAACTATACAATTAAAATTACAATTAAAGCTATACAATTTATTAATTAAAGCTATACAATTTTTAAGATTGCCCCACCACACACACACACACACACCCCACCACCACCCCACCCCCTGCCCCCTCCCCCCCACCACACCCCCTGCCCCCCTCACCCCACCCCCACCACACCTGCACACACACACACATCCCCCCCCACCCCCACCACCCCCGGCCCACCTCCCCCACCACACACCACTACACACATATATACACACACATACACACACATATACACATACATATACACACATATATATACACACATACACACACATATAGAAATGAAAGAGAAAGATAGGAAAAAAACATACCTTAGAGAGAGAGAGAGAGAGAGGAAAAACCAAAAAACGCTAGAAAAAAAAAGATTAGGGCTTTTTTTACTGAAGACATTATCGCGGTCGTGTCAAGGTCCTTGACCGTGACAATCCTTTGTCACGGTCTTGTCACGGTCAATGACCGTGACACAAAACATGTGTTTGTTGTCACGGTCAATGATCGTGACAATGGTGGCCGGTTGAAAGGTGACAATTTGACCATTTTGGTGTAGTGAGTCTGGAAGATGATAAACACGCAAGATCTTTTTAAAGAGGTTTTTTTAGGCATGTCACTGATGTCGTTCGAACAACATCGTATGTGGTTCAAACGAGATTCCATCTCGTTCAAACGACATCGTATCTCACTCAAACGACCACCGCCTCAACCTGCCTATTTAAACAGTGTTCATGCTACACGTTTTTCTCAAGTCTGCACACCTCCATTTCTGCAAAACAATACCTCTTTCCAAACTTCATATTTTAAGGTTTTCATACCTTTTTTATTCACAAATAATTCCCAATCATTTACGTGAATCCTCTAAACCCCAAGGACGATTATACTACTTATCCGGAGTACACTTGTGGAAAAGATGAAGCTTTTCCATTGCTGACCTTCTGGATCTCTTATTGGAACTCTAGTTGACGACATCGAAATCGACGCCTGCGGGTATTTCGTATGTCCCTACTTGTATTTTCATTGTAATCCGTGTAAACTGAACTTTACAAATTATAGTGAAATTAAGATGTTTTTGTCCCTGTGGGGGATTTTTCCTCAACTGTGATTGTCTTGCATGCTTAGATTATTTCTTTATTCAATCACATTTGTTTGCTAGAGCATAGATTTGTTGGGACTAAAATTGAAATTTAATTAAATAAGTTTGACATTGATTGCTGGCGCACCCTCAGATAGGTTTGGGTCTACCTTGATTTTATTTTCTAGGTGGATTAGGCCTCTAAGGTGGATTCGGTCGAGGGCCATAAGTATCCATCATAAACTCAAGAACTGTCTCGGGTACGATGTGGGAAGTGGATGAACCATCGTAGACTATTCCTTACCTCTCAACATTTCATAAAGCCAAGCCAAGGAACATCTCACCAACCTTCTTTGATGTGTCCTCGATAGTTACCTTGGCCTCCTGGGTTCGTTCGAGATCTCTATCGAGTTGGGCTACAAGGGCTTCAAGTTTCTCACGAGTCTCCATGGATGGTTGGAGATCTTTCGTAAGACTATCCAACTTATTGGTCATGTCCCCATTTTATTCCTCGACTAAACAAACTCTCTCTCCCAAAGTTTCTCTCACTCATGATTCACTCTCTCTTGCCTCACGCGACTCTTTCTCTAACATTAAAACTCTCATCGCTAAACCTTTATTTTGTTTCTTCGTTTTAAAGGACTCGACGGAAAGTTCGGCGTAGGTGTGCTAAAAGTCACTCTCTCTCTCTCACTCAAAGCATTCTCTCCCTCACTCTCCTCGAAACGACTAGACTCGGTGTTGAGGTTACCACGTTTAGTCATTTACTCATCGTCGTGAGGTGCACTCGATGTGCTAACATAACTAGCCATGAATGCGGTGAAGTTACATCCATGTGGGGATTCTTCTCCCGAACTCACTAAGAGTGACGTTTAAGGAATCTTTGGCTTTCCGTTAACGTTTTAACCTAGTCGGACACTCTTGAACTGTGCAACCCATTCCCTCACATTCATAACATCTTTCCTCCTCTTTCCTCAGGAAAACTTTCTTTTATTTTTCAAAAGTATTATTGCTCATTTTACGTTGTTTATATTTCTCAAAACTCTGCTTATCTTTGGAAGTATTTTTACTTTTTAAGTTAAAGAAACTTCTTGAATTTTTTATCAGAAAGGGACAAATCATCTACATCATAATCAAACTCAGAACCAAAAGATGCTTCCTCTCTCTTTTTAGACACTTCCTCTATTTTCCTATATTGGGATTTAAGTGTTACCCCTTTATCCTTAGTGTTGATGTAAAAAAATAAATTTGACCTAATTATTTTAATCACAGATAAAAAAGATTAAAGAAATAATAGACAATGGATTTTTAAAGTGGTTCAGCCTTGTAAGAATGGCCTACGTCCACTGTTTTTGTTATTACTGACTATTTGTTTGGAATTCTCGATGATGGATTTACCAAGAAATTCCGAGTCGCCTGCTAATGAGGAGGTTACAATGTATTTATAGCCTTGAGGCTCTACAAATGAATGGATAATGCATTGTTATCTAGTAGACATGTACATCTGTATAATAATAAGCATTTAATGTGAAGTTGTCTCTTTGATTCTCTTAATTTGGATGCGTTGTAAGCTATGTAGCTCAGACCGCTTAAGTTGCTTGCCTCGCTTAAGTTTCTCGGGGCCCCTGAGTTGCTCGATACGCTTGAGCTGCTCGGAGTGTATAAGTTGCTCATCTGGAGTATTCGTATTTACCATGTAAGTTGACACATGTCTTCAGGTGATTGGTCTACGTCAGTAGATTAAATTTGGTATCAACAGAAGCCCCCAATGTTTCGTAGTTTGATGTTAAAGAAAAGTATGGAACATTCTGCTGCTTAGATTTTTGGTTTGTATGGCTTTTAGGAAAGCATACGTTGTATGTAACTCCTTCTTAAGTGCACAGTATCAGGTCTCATAAATATTTTGAATTTCCATAACCCCTTCGTTTTTTGTGCCCATTTTCTTCTTTTTAGCCGCCGGATACATAAACGTCTTTCTTTGTAATCATTGCCTTTCCTTATTCCCGAGGTAAAGTATTTGAATGCAATAGAAATCCTATCGTCTCTCACTTTTCAAATCTGTATCTTTTTAACTCTTCATTTATTTCCTCTATCTTATGCGTTTGTTTCTTCCATTGTTCGTTGTCAACCGATTCACTCTTTTCCGGTAAAATTTTCTTCCTTCTCTTTTACTTTGTTCATCATGGTTTACCTTGTTGAATCTCTTGACAAATTTCGTTTTGAATTTTGAATTCCTTCATGGGTCATTTTGGAAAAACTTTCTGAACCTTCTGATTATTTTTCTTTAGCTAAGGGACATTGGTTCCCAAGTCTCTTTGTGGCCGAATGTGGCTTTTCTTTTCCTTCGAATCCCCTATGTTTGGAGTTCTGTCAATATTTTAACGTTGTACCTACAAAAATAGCTCCAAATACCTGGAGGATAGTTAATGGAGTTCATAGGTTGAATCAACTCCATGGAACCCATTTAGGAATCCCAGAGATTATGTACTGTTATAGATGGGTTGTCAGTGATTCCACATTCTATTTAAAAACTAGGTTTTTGAATAGGGCTTTAGTTGTTAATCTTCCAGATGCCAATAGGGATTATTTTGAGCATGGGGTTGTTATGAAAAATTGGCAACATGCTCCATTAAATGGATATGCTGTATATTAAGGTCCTAGGTGTCCCCCTTATGGCAATGGAATAGGTTGTTTTTATTTTTTGAAATCTTGTTTTCTTTGTGTTTGATAAAATGTATCACTGACATTTAATTTTTGATTATTTCCAGCTGACAGCAAAAGAAAATCTCCCAAAGAAATTGATGTTAATTTAAAGCATTTGAAACTTATCTGGAGTTCGCACCAATCTGTGGCCGAGGAACACAATAGATCCGCTTCTTATTTGTTACAGTACAAGAGATATACTTCATCTTTTATTGCTCGTCCAGTGGTGGTTGAAATTGGCCAAGTACCAGCTATTGATATTAGTGTGGAAGGTTCTTCTTCAGAGTCAAATATTCCTATTGGTGACATAATGAAGAGAAGAAAAGCTCCTTCCTTTTTGGACAAGTATGATTCTCCTGCTGTGGAGGCAAAGAGAAGTAAAAAAGATGTCCCAGAAGAGGGGATAAAGACTGTAGAGGTACCCCTTTCTGATGCTATGAAGAAATTTAGCGAGAATCCCCCTGTAACTCCGAGCATGATCGTTAAAAGGCCCCCTGTGGTCCCGAGCAAGATTATTGGTATTAATCCTCCTAGTGAGGTTATTATTATATCACCATCTAAGACAACATCCTTAGTTGAGAATGTTCCGGTTCCTCCAAGGAGGTTAAAGAAAAATTCTTCTGAGAGACTTGTTGAACCAGTCTCTCAATCATCAACTGTTGAAGGTGGTGTTTCAACTTTTATTCCCCCGAGCTCCGATGTGGGCTTAGTAAAATCTTGGACAATCCCAGAGGTCCCTGACATTGAAAACTCTCACTCGTGAGAGAGTTACTGCTCTAGCTGCTCAATACATTGCCTCAGTAAGTATCATTGATCTGAGCCTTTTTTTTAAAGTTATGTTCATACATTGACTTAGAGTTATTTATTTTCTCAGCTGGTAACGTGCTTTAACAGCATTGTAAAAAGGGATGAATCCATCAGGGCCTCCAGTTCCTCGGATGGAGTAGAAAAGGCTTTTACTGGATTAACCCCATCTTTGAAAGACTCTCATCAGAAGTATGAGAAAAATAAAGTTGCTTGGGAGAAGCAGGTTAAGTTCGTTGAGCAAGAGAGAGATCGAGTTGTGGAAGTCTCCAAGGAATTAGAGAAGAAATTGAAAGAGTTTGAGAAGAATAATAAAGAGCTTGAGGAGAAGCTCAAGAATGCTGAAGAGCTTGAGAATAAGCTCAAAACTGCTGAAGAGGAAGTTGTTAGACTTTTTGATGTTAATCGCCAGAAATAGGAGGTGGAAGGGAAATTCAAGGCTGCCGAGGAAATTCTTATTGAGAGGACTTCCTTGGAGAAGGCGAAAAGAAGAAGTGCTATTAAAAAATCCTTTAGCGCTGGTTGAGACAAAGGCCTGGCTGCCATGTCCTCTCAAATGGAGTTTGCCAGCCTTAAATATTTCAGGAATGGATGGGTTGCAGCTCTGTAGGAGCTAAAAATTGCTGAGAATTCTGAACTGTTCCAGCGATACACTCATGGACCTCCTCCCTCTCCTGGAGAAGAAGAAGAGGACGAAGATGCCTCAGAAGAATCTTTCATGATAATTGAGGACCAAGTCCCTACTGTTGAACCTTGCTCCGAGCAACCCCAACTAGCAAACATTTCTGCCGATCAGCTTTCATTTCCTTCTGAGCAACCAACCTCTTCGTCCAAGCCTTCCGAGGAAGTCTTAGGAAGCAAGGATAAGGTGTAAAGTTGTTCGGATATTTCTTTTACTTTTTTGTTGAATGTAATTTTGGACTATGTACTTCTTTTTGTGATGAAATAAAATTTGAACTTTGGTTGTTCGGCTTGATTTTTCTCTTGTCCTTGCTCTGCTTGCATCATCATTGATTCTTTTTATTTCTCTTTGCTATTTTTTGGCTAGGATGGAACTCTTATCAACTCATGACACAGAGTTGATGAAGAAATGCAATAACTAGTTTAAAGATGGTCATGCAGACCTAAACGAGGCTCAAATCATTGACATCCTTGGTCCAGATACTTCTGAACGAGCAGTCGAAGCTTACCGATATCTGAAGTGCCTGCTTGACCGAGTTGTTGCCAATAATATGGCATATTATGAGATGATTGAGGATCTCCAAGGAACTATAGAGGAACTCCAGCAGTAGTACAAAGATTCCTCCACACTTTTGCACCAAGGGTACAAAAAGAAATATCAACAGTTAAGTGCTGAAAAAGGATATGATAGATTAATATCCGCTTACGAGAAGAAAGAGAGCGTTTTAAATCTTGAAGTTGAAGAGAATAGGCATATCGCCAAGTTGGTGGAACAAGAGAACATTGCCTTGCAAGAGGAAGTGAAACAACTTAAGTCGGGTGCGTCTTTCTCGGGAGCCTTGATCCCTGTCAATGATGAAGGTTTTTCTTTCTTGGAGGTCGAAAATGCTAACTTAAGAGATGAGTTGGAAACTTCGAAAAAATATGGACTCTCCACTTCTTCTCGGGGACGAGCAAGGGGTGGTCGGGTTTCTATTGAAGAAGCAAGAATTCAAGCATCCTTGGAGAATCAGGCATTACAGTTGGTGGTGAAGAACCAGGCTTTGTCAGAGATGTCTAAAAAGATTCTGAACTTCAGCGAACATCTCTCTACCCAAAGTTCTGCTTGGAGAATAAGGAAATTTTGGTGAAGAACCTCCATGAGCAACTGGAAAGATTAACTTACCAATTCCATAAACAGACCAGAGAGTTTTGGATGGCTGGTTACAATGAAGAACTTTGTCATCTTGATGCTCGTTTAGAACAGTCAAACAACGAAGGGTATAAACAGGGCTGGTTGAATGCTCTCTGTGTTTTAAAATTGGATAGAGGTCATTTCTTGTGGGATTACTATACTCATGGAGTTCTTGATCTACCAGTCCCCCCTTTCAAGCTTGACCTTAGTTGGATTCCAGCCCGGGCCATATCTCGCGTTCTAATCTCCAAGTATCTTGATGATTATAGTCTTCATTCAAATTTTGAAATATCTCGCCCATAACACCTGCTTGATCATCTATCTATAATGAACGTTATAATGTTGCAAGATCTGAACTTCATAAATTTCCCTTATAGTCTTGATGATCCTCCAGCTGGGGTAGACCCTGTATCAAAGGCAGAGGGGAAAAATCAATAGTATAGGATTTTATGCAATGACTTGTACTTTTCACAACACATGTAATTCTTTTTTATTTAAATGAGGAAATTTTTAGTCTTTTGCTATTTTACTTTCTTCTAAGTATTCTGCAGAATGTCTTCGTTTGTGAATATATGCATATTTTGATATGTCCATTCTGTTTTATTTTTTTATTATAGTGACTTGTCACTCTTTGATCATAAGCAATGAAACAACTTTCATCCCATGATCCTGCTTAATTTAACCAACCGGAGTTGATTCTAAATTGATTTGTCGACCAACCGGAGTGGGATTGATTCCCGACCAACCAGAGCTGGAAGAGATTTGTTCCCGACCAACCGGAGTTGGAAGATATTTATTTTCCGACCAACCGGAGTTCGTGGAGATTTATTTCTGACCAACCAGAGTTGGAAGAGATTGATTCTTGACCAACCGGAGTTGGAAGAGATTTGTTCCCGACCAACCGGGGTTGGAAGAGATTTATTCCCGACCAATCGGAGTTGGACGAGATTTATTTTCTGACCAACCGGAGTTGGTGGAGATTTGTTCCCGAAGATATTTATTTGACGACCAATCGGAGTTGGAAGAGATTTATTTACCGACCAACCGGAGTTGGAAGAGATTTATTTACCGACCAACCGGAGTTGGTGGAGATTTGTTCCCGACCAACCGGAGTCGGAAGAGATTTATTCCCGACCAACCCGAGTTGGAAGAGATTTATGTAATACCCCATATTTTTATGCTATATTAATTTGGGGATTTATTAAATTTAATGTGAATTAATTATTTAATAAAAATCCGGAAATTAGTTATGTTATAATTATTAACGTGATGAGAGTTAGTAATTATGGGAAAATTTGTTGAATATTACTAATGAGCAAAGTAATATATAATAGTGGCCATATTAAAAGTCACGAGTGAATAAAATGATAATTTTAGAAATTTGAGTCGGGACGCGCCCGTGTCGCGTCGGGACTAAATATTGATAAATAAAGTAAATATTTTATAAGTTGTTCGTATGATCATTTTGAGTGCGCCAACGCGTCTGGAAGGGTCGAGATAGTCAGAAAAGTATACCCGGGAGTTTGATTTGGGTCTCGGGACGTTTTTAGGCCTAATTAGTACCCCGGGAGGGCATTTGAGTCATTTTGTATTTTTGGGTAATTAAACCCACGAAAATTAAAGGGGTTATATCAGATGTTTAGGTTATCTCCTAGGGTTAAATAACTCAAAACACTAGAACGGCCATTGGAGAGGAGAGGAGAGAGCTCTCAAGGCATTACAAGGCTCAAAACTCACCCGTTTGCACCGCCGCCACCGCCAACGCGTAGATCGCGAGACGGGGAACGCAACCACACCAAATTCAACACCAAACCAGATTTCTAAAAATCCCAGGCAAGTGTTTATCTTGCTTATTTCGTTGATGCATCATCCATATTAGTTTAGGAGTTATTAGGATGAGATTTATGGAAGAAAAACCCAATTTGAGATGGGAAATTTTCATGTGGTGATGATTTATATGATATTCTGGAAACCCTTTGTCATGTAAAGGATTAAGAGTTTGATTAAGAAAAGAGTTCTAATCAGATACAAACACTAAAAAAAATTTATTTCGGACGATCGGACCGTTGGAATTGGATGAAATTTTACAGAGAATTAGCTTAAGACGAGAGGAAGCTATAGAAAAAAATTCAGTTCGATCGGACCGTTCAATATTATTAAATATATTTTTTGCTATAGAGTTTTATGTTTTGAGGAATCTTCTAGATAATAAAAAATCAATTAAAACTCAATTTTAATTCCGATTTCCAAACCGTTTGAAATTCGCATCTTTAAAAATAAAATTCAAAATCCTTTAATGTAAGTCGAAATCTATATTTTTGGAATATTTTTCATAAGGGACAATGTAAGTATATATTAAAGGGGAGAGACACGTAAGAGAGAGTTACGTTGGAACATAAATGTATATGTATAGAATTGTACATTTGGAAGAATAGATCCCATGAGGCTTACGTAGTAAGTTGGAAAAACTCTTCGAATTAAAGTTAAAAACGAACCATTATACATGATAAATAATAATGGAAAAATAAGGATAAATGTTGTGAATGTGGGTTATTAGATAAACCTAAATTGATATAATAAAAGTGGTATATTTGTATGATTGTGTATGCATATATTATATACTTGTGAAAATCATGCCCGCGCTACTTGCTATCCCTGAGGTTTCCGCACTGGGACGATCTTATCTCCTGTGCCTTATGGGGGATATTGACTCGTACCCTAGAAGATAGAAATCCTAGGTACAGGCTATCGAATCGGTAGTCACGGTCCTAAGAGACGTGAGGGTATGTACTAACCTCTTGGACTTGGAAACTATGCTTCGCCTCAATATTGTTTGTGTATGTATTTATACAGTTCCAGAGTGATTCCTAACTTGTATTCCCATTAGTACGATTGATACGGGGATTGGATAGCGGAATATGCCCGCACCATAAAATTTTATGTGGGGTGCTGTTAGAATATATATATTATACGAGTATTTAATATATATATAAACTTCTGAAATATGGGAAACTGCCTACTGTGTTATGGTAAGTAAGACATGTATAATGACTCAAATTGAAAATACTTGTGTTGAAAAGTATAATATGATATTAAAAAAACTTTATGAATCAATAAAGTTAAAATGAGCGTTTTGTACTAAATGAAATTATCCTTTTTAAACCATGATGTTGTTAAATCTTAAATTTTGAGAGTCACCTAAGATAAGTTAAATCCTTAGGGAAGGATAGTATGATATATGATGAGATAAACCATTGGGAAGGTTAGTGCAATAGGAGTGCACATTAGAAGAGAGGCGAGAATTTCTCAAGAGAGTGTCGCACTAATATGTTGTTGCATTGGCCTGTATCAATTTAAATACTTGCTAAACGAATTTTTAAATCATATACACTATCAGGCTCTGACCCGTTTCTATTCCTCTTTCTCTCTTGTACATATATGTATATATTACAGGTGCCCAGCCATAGGGGCGTCTTGTTTAGGATCCCTTGGAAGGAACGTGTTGCAGCTTAGGTGGGAGTTGCAGGCCACTTGCTTAGACGATTTCATTTACTTGATTCCACTTCTATCATTCTCCTTATTGGGTATGTGTCGCCCTTTTCACTATTTATCTGTTTTATTGGGACATTTGTATTTCAGTTATTTCTAGTACTGTTACTTTGGAATTTATTCAGCATGTATATTTTACTTTAAGTTTTAAATGCTGGGGTTTAGTTGTTGAATGTTTAAATTAATTGGATTATATGTTCCAGGATTATTGTGGTGTGATTCTTTAAATATTGAATTATTGTAGATAGTTAAATCTTTATTTTCAAAAAAAAATTTGGAAAGTAATGTTAAAAAATGGTTTTGACACTTAGCTTAATTAAATAGGGTGTTAAATTTGGAAAAGTTATTTTTACGACAGTGATGCTAAGAATGAACCAACTGTTCACCTTGATTTTAATTTAATAAATGAGTGATCGCCCAGTATTTAATTAGGCGGGGTGTCACAATTTATTTCTGACCAACCGGAGTTGGTGGAGATTTGTTCTCGAGCAACCGGAGTTGGAAGAGATTTATTTCCGACCAATCGGAGTTGGTGGATATTTGTTCCCGACCAACCGGAGTTGGTGGAGATTTGTTCCCGACCAACTGAATTTGGAAGAGATTTATTTCCGACCAACCGGAGTTGGTGGAGATTTGTTCCCGACCAATCGGAGTGGAAGAGATTTATTTCCGACCAACCATAGTTGGTGGAGATTTGTTTCTAAACTTGATGCGTAGTGTGTAGCACTAATACTCCAAAAAATTTCAACAAAGAGAGAGAAACTGGGTAAAACATTCAACACTTTATTCATTCTGAAGAAAACTGCATTACATAGGAATTCCAACTATTGATAATACTTCCGTAGATGCTCTGCATTCCATGCATTCTTGAATTCTTCTCCTTCCAATGTTTCAATCCTATACGTCCCTGGACGAACAACTTATGTTACTCTGTAGGGTCCATGCCAGTTGGCTTCCAGTTTGTTATGCTTTTGAATTACTTTCTTCAGCACATAGTCCCCTTCCTTCAAAGCACACTTCTTCACCCTCTTGTTGTAGAACATATATGTTCGTTGTTGGTATGCAACATTCCTAATTGATTCATCTTCTCTTACTTCTTCGAGCGTATCTAGATCTAATCGCCTCATCAAGTCACTGATAGGAGAATTGAAATTCAATACTCTATATGTGGGTAGACCCAATTCAACAGGTATAATAGCCTCACTTCCAAATGCCAGCATGTATGGAGATTCTCCTGTTGCTGCTCGTGGTGTTGTACGATAAGCCCATAGCACAGAGTGTAGCTCGTTAATCCAATTTTCCTTTGCATTATCCAGTCGCTTTTTCAAACCATTCAGCAGCATTATGTTTGTTACCTCAGTTTGTCCATTGATTTGGGGGTGGCCTGGTGCAGAGTGGATCTTCAATATGTTAGACTGATGACAATATGCAGCAAACTCCTCGTTGTCAAATTGGGTTCCATGATCAGTAATGAATGCATGGGGAAGACCATATCTACAAATGATATTCTTCCAAATGAATCGATAGACTTTATCGTATGTCATATCAATAAGGGGCTCACCTTCTACCCATTTTATAAAATAATCCACAGCAACCACAAGGTACTTGAACCTTCCTGTAGTCGTTGGGAGTGGCCCGACCAAGTCTATCCCCCACATGGAAAATGGCTAAGGGGGTGTTATGGGTGTTAACAATGCTTGGGGAGTTCTCCGGATAGAGGAGAAACGTTGACATTTATCACATTTCTTGGCATAATCTACACAATCAGCTCTCATCGTCGACTAGTAATACCCCTGCGTTATCATTCTTTGCAAAAGTGTTCGACTTGCTACATGTGCTCCACAAGACCCTTCATGGACCTCTTCAATCAAATCTTTCACCTCAGAAGGGTGGACACATCTTTGCAAACCTGCTATAATTCCTCGTCTATATAAAATTCCATTAGTCAATACATAACGAGCAGCTTTAAATTTTAGTCTCTTGGCTGCGAGTTTATTAGTTGGTAAAGCCCCCTCATCAATATAGGCCCTTATGGGATCCATCCAAGATGGTCCTAAATCAAGGGCAATGAAGTTCATCGTCAGATCTTTGTCAATGCTCCGACTAGCCAAGATTTCTATTGGGATTGTTCTTCGTATCTCGGTGCGTGTGGCTGATGATAATCGAGCTAGTGCATCTGCTCTTGCGTTATCCGATCTCGATATTCTAATTAATTGCACGGCATTAAAACTTGATACAACCTCCATTTCCTCCGCATGATACTTGATCATTAATTCTCCTTTTCCTACATATACCCCTAGCATTTGATTTACGATCAATTGTGAGTCACTGAATACGATGACCTGCTCTGCCTTCATGGTTTTTGCCAAACTAAGACCAACAATCATAGCTTCATATTCAGCTTCATTATTAGAAGCTTTAAATTGAAAGCGCAGAGCATATTCCACATAGATCTCATCTGGGCTATTTAAAACAATCCCTGCTTCACTATCTGTATTGCAAGATGAGCCATCCACATATAGATTCCATATAGGTACTTCATCATCAAACTTTTGATCGGGCAAAGTTCCTCGGTGGAATATTTGTTGCTTCTTTATGTCCTCTTCTAACACTTCTTGCTGTTCGTCGACCATATTTTTTTGCTCGTCAATCGACGTAAGTTGGTCGGGGTTTAAATTTAATGATTTTGTAACATCCACAGTCTGGTCGGTATTCAACTTTTGCTCTTTGGAGATGTCTGGATAAGTGAACTCTGCGATAAAATCTGCCACTGCTTTCCCTTTGAGCGACGACCTAGGCTCATAGATTATATCGTATTCACCCAATTCTACAGCCCAGTACATCAATCTTCCTGATTTCTCTGGTTTGTGCAGAGCTTGCCTTAACGGCATATCAGTATACACGACTATGTTATGAGCTTGGAAATATGGCCTCATCCTTCTTCTTGCTTTAATCAGTGCTAGTGTCAGCTTTTCCAGCCTTGGATATCTGATATCTGCTCCTCGAAAGGCCTTACTAGTGTAATAGATTGGTTTTTGCACTCTATCCTCCACTCTTATCAACGTCGAGCTCACTGCATTTTCTAAAACTTCCAGATATAAGTATAGTCTTTCTCCCATCACTGGTCTGGATAACAATGGAGGTGCTCCCAGGTATTTCTTCAATTCTTGAAAGGCCTTCTCGCATTCAGCATTCCACTCGAAAGTCTTTCGGAGTGTTTTGAAGAAAGGGAGGCATCTGTCAGTTGCTCGTGACATAAACCTGTTGAGTGATGCAACTCGCCCTGTGAGACTTTGTACTTCCTTCTTTGTGGTTGGAGATCGCAGTTTCAATAGAGCTTTAATCTTGTCGGGGTTCGCCTCAATCCCTTGTTGGTTAACTATATACCCGAGAAACATGCCTTCTCGTACTCCGAATATGCATTTGGTGGGATTCAGCTTCATTTGATATTTCTCTAATTGATCAAAGGTCTGGCCTAAATCAACTAGATGATCGGCATCTTTCTTGCTCTTCGTCAGCATGTCGTCAACATAAACCTCCATGTTATGACTGATTTTCTCTGCAAACACTTTGTTCATCAGCCGCTGATAGGTAGCACCAGCATTTTTAAGTCCAAAAGGCATAACATTATAACAATAAGTTCCCCTCGGGGTAATAAAAGAGGTACTCTCCCTGTCTTCAGGCTTCATTTTAATCTGGTTATAACCAGAATAAACATCCATGAAACTTAATAGTTCATGCCCCGAGGTAGCATCCACTAGTTGATCAATTCGGGACAAAGGAAAATGATCTTTTGGGCATGCCCTGTTAAGGTCAGTGAAGTCTACACACATCCTCCACTTGTTATTTTTCTTCTTTACCATTACCACATTTGCTAGCCAATCAGGATATTTGACATCTTCAATAAAAGAGGCTTTTTATAACTTTTCTACTTCCTCCTGTATAGTTTGATTTTTCTCAGGACTGAACACTCTTCTTCGTTGATTTACTGGCTTGATTTTCTTATTCACATTGAGCTCGTGACACAAGAAATTCGGATCTATTCCTGGCATGTATTCATGACTCCATGTAAAAGTCTGCTTTCTTCGCCTTAGGAATGCTATCAATCCTTATTTTATTGATTCATCCAAGGATGTACCAATTTGAGTTGTTCATTTTGGATGCTCATCGTCCAGAATAATATTCTCAGTAGCCTCCATGACCTGTACTTTCACGAGTTGAGACTCGTCTCTAGGATCTAACGTTTCAATCTCCGCATCTTTTACCTCATCCACTTGATAGGTAGTAGTCTTTTTTCTAGATTCTGCATGCTCCTCCTGGTCGGCAGATGAATAGTAGCATTCCCGAGCTACTTTCTGATCGCCTTTCACCACTCCTACTCCAAAATTGGTTGGGAATTTTAAACATTGATGTACAGTAGATGGTAATTCTTCGAATTTCTTTCGTCCTACCCTTCCCATGATGATGTTTTAAGCTGATTGGACATTTTTATCCATTACGAAGAAGCGGACTCTTTATGTTCGACAAGCAGGCCATGTACCAATAAGCATATCCAACTTGATCATCCCAAGTGGAAAAACCTTTTCGCCAGTAAAACCAAGGAGGGGTCTATGATATGGCTCCAACTGGGATAACTTCAAATTCAAACTGTCAAAGCATGGATAGAACATGATATCTGTCGAGCTAACATTATCCACCAGTACTCGTGAAATCACCACTTCCTTCATTCTCATCTCGATGACCAATGGATCATCATGAGGATATAGTACACCTGCCAGGTCATTCTTAGAGAAACCAATGGACAGTTTCTCCTTATTCACCTTCCTCGGGAGATCATCTTCAGCCAGATTTATTCGCTGAATGTACGAGAAAGCTTGAGCCTCATTGAGGTAAGATTTTCTCTCGGCAGTCATATCTCTGCCTCCTGCATCTCCACCTGTAATGACATTACATTCAAATGATCCAAAATGGATAGAAAATACCTCACGTTCTGGCTGTTTTGGTCTTTTGGGGAGTAGGGGTCGTCTTGGTCATCATTCGGGTCTTCTTCATGACTTCTATTCTTATCTTCTTTTGCTCGACGAGGAGATCTAGACCTCTGCCTTTCTTAGTCATTGCTCTTTCCACCATTTCGACGATCAACATACTTGGCCAGCTTTCCTCGTCTGATGAGTGCTTCAATTTCATTCTGAAGAGCTATGCAATTTTTGGTCGTGTGACCATGGTCTTTATGCAACTCGCAATATTTGGACTTATTTCTCTTGTCAAGATCTGCCTCCATTTTTTCAGGCCAGTTTAGCTCCTCGCTGTTCTTGATCTCTTCCAGAATGTGGTTTATATCTACTTTCAAAGGAGTATAATTCCCAAATTTCTTCAATTGCTCCAATTCTTGCTTTGCTTTTGACTGCCTGTTACCACCATTATTCTTCTGCTCCTTCTTCTCAGTCTTATCAACCTCAACCCTGGTCTCTTTGGTGTCTATATTCTTCTTCGCAGCCATAGCTTCCTCGGCGTTCATAATCTTGGCTTCTTTTGCCATTAATTCTGCCATGGTTCTAGGCGGATCTTTGGCTAGAGTGTAGTACAATTTATCTGGCAATAGTCCACTCATCAGAGCAGTAATTTTTGTCTTCTCCTCGTAATCAATTACTTCGAGCTTCTCATTATTAAAACAAGTAATATAATCCCTGGTGCTCTCACCTGTCTTCTATCTAACACTTAGCAAGTGTGCTACTCATTTAACTGGTTTTGCTCCAAAATAGAAGTTCCCAATAAAGAGCTCGGCCAGTTGGAAGAAAGTCACAATCTTCCCCCGAGGAAGGTTATTGTACCATATTTGAGCAGATGCGGTAAGAGTTCCTAAAAATGCCCTGCATCTCATCTCATTCGATACTGCATAGATATCGGCAGCAGCTTGGTATTATTCTATATGAAGGACAGGGTCAGTTTTTCCATCATATTTAGGTGTTACCATTGGAGTTTTGAATTTTAATGGTGTTGGAAAATTCACAATCGCTTGTATAAAGGGTGTCCCTTGAACAAAAGTCCTTTGCAGAGGATTCTTGGCCTTAGCCATTTCCCCTAATCTGACCTCCAATCTCTGAATAGAGCCCTTCCATGCATCATTTCTTTCCTCGGGCCTATTGGTTTGAGCAATTGATCGCGTTGAATTTTCTTCTTGGGATCTTTCGTTACGAGCAATTGGTCGTGATTGGGCAGAGCCTTCCCTTAGGTCGGATGGTTGTGGAGAGTTCCTCGACATAATCCTAGGAGGACTTCTATTCCTCTTAGGACCCAAACGATCAAAAGGAGAGACTCTACTCAATCTCTCAAGATCACTTGTCCTTTCTGGAGATAGAGTGATGTTTTGTTGAGTGTCTGTAGCTCGTACTAAGGTAGTCCGTCCAGGCTGATAAGAAGGATCATTAGATCTCTCAGTACGATATGAATCGGTGCATCTGCACTGAGATTCCTCTGGGAATAACGTTCGCCTAGTTCGCGAAGAGATTAAACGAGTATTTCTCTGAACGCTTCGTTTCCCTGATTTGGCTGGCACTCCGCCCTGAACGGTTTGTATGAGTTGACACATGGTTTCTTGCATGGTCGTTTTCCCCAGGGCCAAATTAGCCATTATACCAGCCAGATCTTGGACATTTGGAGGAGTAGATGGAGGATTTGGAGGGATCCCAGTGTTTCGATTGCTGGATTCAGGATGATCAGCCATCGATGATGACTTGTTTTGGTGAAAAATTATAATTACAATTGTTTCCCACAGACGGAGCCAATCTGTTGATGTAAAAAATTAGATTTGACCTAATTATTTTAATCACAGATGAAAAAGAATAAAGAAATAATAGACAACGGATTTTTAAAATGGTTCAGCCTTGTAAGAATGGCCTACGTCCACTGTTTTTGTTATTACTGACTGTTTGTTTGGAATTCTCGATGATGGATTTACCAAGAAATTCCAAGTCCCCTGCTAATGAGGAGGTTATAATGTATTTATAGCCTTGAGATTGTACAAATGAATGGACAATGCGCAGTTATCTAGTAGACATGTACATCTGTATAATAATGAGAATTTAATACGCAGTTGTCTCTTTGATTATCTTGATTTGGATGCGTTGTACGCTATGTAGATCGCACCGCTTAAGTTGCTCGGGATCCCTGAATTGCTCGGTACGCTTGAGATGCTCGAAGTGTATGAGTTTCTCGTCTGGAGTATTCTTCAGGTGATTGGTTCATGTCAGCAGATTAAATTTGGTATCAACACTTAGGCTTAGCTATTTTTGAGAACATATATATCTCGTATGTTTGATGATCTCCTAAAAGATCTTCTAACCAAAGAGTATTTAAGATTCCTAGAGAATTGAGAACCGTAACCTTAGGAATAAAGTGAGAGGGAAGCAATCTCAAGATTTTCTTAACTACATGCATCTCAAGTATCCTCTCACCTAAATTGAAACTCGAGTTAACTATGTTGAAAATCCATGCATAAAACTCATCGAACAATTTAGATTTAAGTATTGTTATCATTTCAAATTATGTGGTGAGGCTCTACATCTTAGAAGCTTTTACAGCATTGGTACCCTCGTGAGTGAGCTGGAGGGTATCCCAAGCTTATTTGGACTTGGTGCACATTATTATACGATGAAACTCGTCAGTGGTGACGGCTCCTGAGATGGAACTCAAATCGTGAGAATTAAAGTTGCTCCACTTAAAATCGTCCTTTGTCCACTGTGAGAATGGTTTAGGGCTGACGATATTATCAACTGTGATAGTGGGAGGTGCCCACCCTCTTTCACAGACAATCTAGACGGGTTTATCTATAACCTCTAAAGCAGACTTCGTCCTAGCCTTCTAGTATTCATAATTAGTACCATCGAAGATGGACACTCGATTATTCAAATTCTCCATTAAAATCAAAATTTTCAAAGATGAAAAATAAAAAAAAATGATATCAAGAAAAAAAATTTTGCAGAAAACATCACACAGTAAATTTGTGCAACATGCTTTGGTACCAATTTAAGAGTGCACTTGCGATCTTAATGGATAATTTCTATAATTAAGTGTCAAGAACACAATAGTCCAAATTTATCTTTAATACCCTAAACAAGCAACATGCTGATAAAGGAGATAAAATTGTGCATGGAAACACAAACAAGGCAAATGGGGAAAAACCCATTGCGGGTAAAACCTTTTATTAGCACTATAAAATTTTTTATAAGATGCAACTTATAAAACTTCTACAAATACAACTCAGTCCAGAGTCATCCACAGGTGGCGATCCACCCTTGGTATCCACCGATCATCCTTGGTATTCCTTTCAGTAGTGATCCCATCAAGAACCACAACGGGTCAGCAGTGAAGAGAATCTCCTCACAAGAATAACTAAGATATAGTAATCTAGGTTTTTAAACGGATTCACATAAATATATTGGGAGTGATAATGGTGAATCAAAATAGGTTTTTGACCTAAAAATATGAGTACTTTTGCAGCAAATTTGTAGAATTCAAAATCGCAAAACTCTCAAAAAAATTATGCACGAAGTAGGTTTTATAGCACAAATTTCGAGGTGGTTAAGTTCGTTCGAACGAAATCTTGACTTTGTTTGAACAAGAATAGACTCTCGTTTGAATGACATTGAAGTCATCTGAATGACAACCTGATCTTGTTTGAACGAGCTTCAAACATGATATGTCAGTAAGCCCTCGTTACATGTTTGATTGATGAAACCATCTTACGACCACGTCGAACGAGGTTTCAACTTCATTAAACTGAGATGTGGATCTCGTTAGAATGATTTTCACGCTTTTTGAATTTTTCAAAGCCAGAAAAATGCCTCAATTTTCATAAATACAACTCCCGGATATAAACGCGAATAAATTTAAATCCTAAACTATTTAGACCTTTGTTTTGTGAATTCTTGCATCTAGAGATGATGAAACTCGGGTTTTCGTGACGGCTCGACACAATAGTTAGCGAGATATGCCAAAAAATAAATGTAGCCTATGCTACGAGCAAGTGGGAAAAATCACGCACTTACAGAATTACCGCCTTGTACACTTTTTACCTTTTTGTTGTTGTAGCTTTATTGTGGCCTTGAGCTTGAGGATGAGGTTGATCCAAGAGTATAATTCTCAATAAAACTAGAAAATTTTTTGATAAAAAATATCCAAATTGTGAAATACTAGAAATTAGTATGGACTCAAATTAACCTAGGAATGTCCTCATAATTCGATGTTCCACATCTGTGGGGACTGAATAATCAGGGGTGGATAATTTATACTCTACCTAGGGGTGTTCGCGGTCCGGTACGATCCGGTTTTGAGGTATTTTTGGGACCAGACCGCATTAATCGATCCTAAAATATTATGGACCGAGACCGGACCGAAATAATCGGTCTCGGTCCTATTCGATTTTCAAGCGGTTCGGGTTCGATCTCGGTCCTATTCGGTCCATAAACAATTGATATTAATGCAACCAGGTTAACTATCATCAAACAAAAATGATAAATAATGCAAGCAGATTAACTATCAAACAAAGGCAAAAAATGGATGGTATAATGCAAGATGGTTATCACTAATTAGAAAGCAAGCAGGTCATCACTAAGCACTTACCCCCTAACATTCCAAGAGAAAATCTTCACAGGTACCTAGATTGTTTTTCTCCATCCTTCACTAAAATAATATTATTAAACTTCATAATTTATCTCCAAAACAATGTTTCAAAATTTTGATCCCTTTTAACTTTTTGCTCGAGGTTTTTTTGTCCCCTTTTGTTATTATTAGTATATGTATTTACTTTCATTTCCAGTAAAATTCTTCTGATAATTTCCTAGTCCATCTCACAGATAAAAAAAAGGGTTGGGGGTTTGGGGGGAGTAAAGAAAAACTCTGTGCTCTTTGCAAATTTCCCCCCACGGCTCTCCTTATTGACATACCCTCTTTCCAAAACATCTCACAATCCTCAATAATAGTTTATCATTCTCTTTTTCTGATTTTTTCCTGTTCCTCCCCACCCCACAAAAGATATTTGATTTGTGAGTATTAAGGCTCATGATAATCTCACTTTTTTTTTAAAACCCAGAACAATGAGTTTTTTTCTTTTTGAAAGAATCTATTTTCAATAGGTTTTCTCCTCACCTTATAGCATATAAAACTTTCAGATCATGGTTTGTACCATCTCTGACCTCTATTTCAGAGAAGGTCGTTGTTTCATTTTTTTTGTAAAATGGAACAAACAGGTTAATTATCAAACAAACACAAAAATTGGATGGTATAATGCAGGCAGGTCATCACAAATTAAAAAGAAGATATATCAAATAAACACAAAAATCAAAGCGGATAAGACTTATTATTTTAAAATAAATTAGTTGGTTTCTTACCTTTACCTCCAAATTCGAGCATATTTGTGTAGAATGAGTGATTCAACCCACGATCTATCGACGAACCAGACGAAGAAGAAGAGATATTAGGGTTGGTAACTTGAGTGGTTGTTTGGTGAGGGTCGGTCGTAGAGAGTGAAGAAGATATGTTAGGGTTGGGTTGCCAAAATAAGAGAGTGCGTGTGTGTGTATACTATCGGTAAAAAAAATTGGGTATATTAGGCTGGCACGAAGTTATTTTATATATATATATATATATATATATAAATGAAAGTGGTCCGGTCCGGTCCAAACCCGCTTTTTAAGACCCAAGACCGAGATCGGACCGAATAATGCGATCCTTCACATTTTAAGACCGAATTAGGACCGAATAAAAAAAAACCCGCAAAAGTGGGTTCAGTCCAGTTCGATTTTTTCGGTCCATTCGGGTTCGTGCACACCCCTAACTCTACCTTACCTTTATTCAAGGATTAATAGATAGTGTCGAATAACTAATACACACTTGACCATCCACAAAGTTGAATATTAGTCGAGTATCTATTAGGGATCAAAGACCAAATAATAAAAGTTATGTCGACCATTCGTTAGTATTGAACTAAAATTTTGGATAACAAATATTATGTCAGACATTCCATCGAGACTTAGTTACAATAATCAAAAGTATGAAAATCCATCGAGACTTAGTTACAATGATCAAAAGTTTCACACCGACCATCAGTTTGGGCTAAGATTAGAAGTTCAGATAGTAAATGTACCTAACCATCCACTAGGGATAAAACGAGAATATTTAATAGTGATCAGGATCAATCATGCATTAGGTCTTTCTTTCAAAATATTATGTTGACCATCCATTAAGATGAACCTGAATAAGATTTATCTTGACCAATCATTTGTTGGGGATTAATAAATAAGGTCAAATAATTAGTATTTTCTTGACCATCGGTCAAGTTGTATTATGCCCGAGTATCCGTATTGACGAAAACGAAAAATTATATCGCTAACATCCATCAAGGCTTAAGTGTAAAGATCAAATAATGAATGTTGCTTCGGGCATCTGTCAAAAATCAAATTATTAATGTGGAATAACGGATAATCATGCTCAACCATCCATCGGGGCTTGATTAATGAGACAAAACAACATATATCGGGTCGATAATTAGTAATTTTGCCGGAGAATCTGTGGGACTGAATTAACAAAGCCAAATAATTTGACAAGCCTGACGAGTTGTTAAATGCAACGATATTCTTTCATTAAAGTTGGCCTTGAAATTTTACTAATTTTCTTTTCTTTCAAATCTCTAGTTTATGTATGTGTATGTGTATGAGAGAGAGAAAGAGAGAGAAATATATATATATATATATATATATAGAGAGAGAGAGAGAGAGAGAGAGGAATGCTCACCTACATCATGCACCATACATCACACCTAATTTTAGGCCCTAGAAAACATTTTTTTCAAATTTTATATTTTTTCCTTGAAATTAACCTTCCAATCAACACATATGAAAAAAATTAGGTCAAAATACATTTTGTAGCTATTTTTAAAAAATTCACAATATTTTTAATAGTTTTTTGTGGATTTTTTAAAAATAGTTACAAAATGTATTTTGACCTAATTTTTTACATATGGGTTGATTAGAAGGTTAATTTCAAGGAAAAAATATAAAATTTGAAAAAAAAAGTTTTTTACGGCCTGTAATTAAGCGTGATGCATGGATGATGTATATATAGGTGAGCCTTCTCCATATATATATATATATATATATATATATATATATATATATATATAGAGAGAGAGAGAGAGAGAGAGAGATGATGCTCCAATCTCTTCAAGTTATTCTCAAACTAAAAACAACCGTGATTATTGAGGAAATAAACAAATCTTATTGATCATGTATGTATCTTTTTTCGATGAATACATTAGATATCGAAGTATGATTAAAATAATGCACCTAACTTCCAAAAAAAGAAATATTTTTTTATAATATTTAGATTATTAAATGATTTATTTTGTAATTTTTTTTTTTAACTTTTATATTGGATTGGACAAAAGTATCATCATTTGCCCGTCCAAAAACTTAACGGTGTTAACGTTAAGGGGTTATTTGAGGTCATTTTAAAATACATGGGTTTAAATTTAAAAATTGAAAGCCCGAGAGATGAAGTGAAAATGAGGGTAAAATTTAGGAGGAGTAAGTATAATTAACCTTTTAACTTTTGTAAAACTTACTTCTATAAAAGTCGCTTATAATTACTATTAACTTCTCAAAACTTACATTTATACAAGGGTGCATTTTTAATCAATTATAACTTTAATATAATTTTTTTTAAAGACAAACTTCAATATAATTAGGGTTAATTACACTTATTCCTCCCTACAATTTACCCTCATTTTCACTTCACCATCTGAACTTTAATATTTTGGACTTAACCCCTTGAACTCCAAAACGACTTCAAGTAATCCCCTAACCTAACACCATTAATTTTTTGGATGGAATATTGGTCTTGTGTCATGCACGTGTAAGTATTCTTGTCCAATCAAATATAAAAGTTTTAAAATAATTGGAAATCATATAAAAATATTTACAAAATATAAAAATTATAAAAAATATATAAATTATTGAAAAATATATCAATTTTTAAAAAATTATTCAAAAATTTAAAAATATTTTAAAAAAATATTTAAAATTTGGAAATAATGGAATAAACAATTAAAAAGTTTGAATAAAATTGGATTTTTATGAAAAATATTGATATTTTTTTGAAAAAGGGGATATAGTAAAAAACATTTAAACAGTTTGAATAATATTGAATTTTTAAAAAAAATCTGAAAAATAATATAAAAACATTTGAAAAGTTTGAGTGACATTTTCAAAAAATTAAAAAATCTAAAAAATAATGGAAAAAAGATTTAAAAGGATTTCCAATGAAAAAGGATTTTTAACAAAAATGAATAAAAAACAAATTTCCAACAACAAAAATATGTTTTCCATAAAAAAGGTGTTTTGTGGGAAAAAAAAAAGAGACTTCCAGGAAAAGAAAAAAAATCACAACAATCAAAATTTGGCTAAAAAAAGCGAGAGAGATTGATCGAGATTTACAAGCCCATCATCCCCTCTCTCTCAAACCAATAAAAAAACAAGACGAGCGTGATACAATCGGAACCAGATCTACAAGATGAATATAGGACAACAAAGAGAAAGATAATGATCTTATCTAGATCAGTGTATACATGTGTTCCAATCTGTGTGTGTGAGAGAGAGGGGGGGGGGGGGGGGGGGGAAAGATGAAGGTGGGAAACTATTGTGAAAAGAGAAGATATGTTACAACCCGGATATAATTATGATAAATCATGTTTAAAGCATGCTTACCTTATGGGATGGGGATAATATGTTATTGTTGTATATAATGTTAAGTTATTATCTTTAGTCTAATTCTACCATCATAACTCAAGAGATATCGAATTAGTTAGAAACACAAATTTTTGAAGTTTTCGGTAGTAATATTCAAGTTGGAGACTTGTTTTGACCATTATAATATAACAATTAACTTGGGGTGAAAACTAAATAGTTGTAGATATGTGAGTTAGGTATGTAACACAATAAACGGTGCATCAAACGGACATCCGAGTGAGAAGATATCGTCTTTTTACGAAGAGGGAGTAAAGTAGTCATTTAGCCTTAAATAATATTCTGTCTTACATGGTGCCACGTGTTATATTTTGATTGGACCAAGGGGAGGTGTTTTATACCGACTTATAACCCTTAAAAATAATCTCCTTTCTTCATAAAATCAGATTTAGTTCAGTTTGGAGAGTTTAGCTTGAGGAAAGAGGGCCGGGAAGTTCGGGAAGAAGAAAGTGTAGAGAAAAAATCATAGAAATTACGTAAAAGTCCTTAAGGTAATTATACCCATAAATCTTGTTATATTTTTGGAATTATTGATTTAAATGATAGAAATCATAGTTTGTTTACTAAATGTCCGTGTTTTGAGGTATACGTATGGATAGATGCGAGTTTAAGCAAAGTTGAACGTGTAAATCATGTATATTGATTCAATTGGAAACCTTGTGTATTCAAACTTCTATATATTTTTGTATATTTATTGGAATTGAATAATTATAGTTGGAGATGAAAATAGACTCATATATGTATAACATATCCAAAAATTATGTGAAAATACCAAGAAATTAATCTTTGGTGATAGTTTGAAGTTCAGGTATAAAATTTGCTCCAAAAGTGTAGCACACCATGTGTTCTATGTTTTGCTTGACATAGCAAATGAACCTTAAAAATTATGAAACTTTAAATTTGTATTTTTCAATACGTTTATTGATGTTGGGTGAAGTACCATAGAAATTTATGATACTAAAAAATTATGAAAATTCCTGGAAGTTGACTGAACGATAGAGGAGCCTATAGGGTAGATTTGCTATGTAGCAAAGAAATGGGCATATCTTGCTCTAGGAAACTTGAAATGATATGTCGTCTTTTGGATTTGGAACCCAATATGTTAAGTATGAAACTACTAAGAATAAATTAAAATATATTTGGCCTATGATTTGGGTATGGTAAATATCTTACCATGAAGTTAGATTGGACTTCATTTACGATATATGATTTGAATGGGATTATATGATGCTTATGAATTGGGTTAAGTTTAAGTTTTCTTTGGATTGTTAATATCCTTATGATGATACAAATATTATAAGAATCTATATGTGAAAGGGAAGAAGAACCGGTTGAACAAATGTCAGACAAAGGCAAGGAAAAAACACATGAAGTGGCCAAGGTGAGTGTACTCACTGAAAAGAGATGTATTATACATGGTTATGGAGATGATTTGAATATCACCCACGGGTAAGATGTATTACACATGGTTATGGATACGATCCGAATATCACTCACGGGTAAGATGTATTACACATGGTTATGGATACAATCTGAATATCACTAACTGGTAAGATGTATTATACATGGTTATGGATATGATCTGAATATCACTTATTGGTAAGATGTATTATACATAGTTACGGATATGATCATAATAATATTGAATATGAATTTATTCATTTCGATTTACCGAAATGAGAGGTTACTCCTTGATTCGGAATGGGGGAGATTTGTCTATTAATAACAAGGGGTTACTCCTCGACCAGGAATGAGGGAGAATTGTCTATTGCAGACAGGATATGTGAATCATGATTCGGATAAGTTGGTCATTCTTTATGAATGAGCCGGATAAGTATATAATTGGTCATTCTTTATGAATGGGTTGGATAAGTATATAATTGGCCATTCTTTATGAATGGGACGGATAAGTATGCGTATATCATCATGGGGATATGATTTATTGCATTTAATTTATGCAATAGTGTAGTAGTGATGCATTTGTCGAGCTATTTTGCTCATGGTTCCTATGTTTATGTTTTGCAGATATTGTGATATCACTGCCAAATCTAGGAGGTCGATGGGGTTAGCAAGGGATGCATAAAACCATAATTTTGGTCAAACGTAAATGAGTTAATTTAAGCCCACTTATCCTTTCAGTAAGTTTGAATAAGTATAATTACCTTAAAGTTGTCAAAAGTTTTAGTTTTATTGGTTCATGTTAATAACTGGAAAATGATACTTGTGTTATGGTTTGCTTAAGGTAACTAGATTTGACTCACTTTAACTTTCAACCTTAGTTATAAGTAACTGGATTGGGGTGTGTCAAGATACATGGCGAAGAGAGAGAATAGAGAGAAAGAAAGTGATGAAGATTATTGGGTTTTATTATTTTAGAGGTTAAAAGACTAGGACACCCCTTTAAAAAAGTCACATGGGATCCACGTGTCCATTGTTCATCCAAAAAAATAATGGTGTTAGTGTTAAGGGGTACTTGAAGTTGTTTTTGAAGTTTCGTGGATTAAATTTAGAAGAAAAGGAAATTATATTTTGATTGTAATAATTATTTTTAAACTCAAGTATAGCGACACGGTACTCCATTGGCACAGGGACCTTTAACGCAAAATTTAAAATGTCGTGCATGTCTTAGAATTGCACATTTGAAATAATATTTCACTTTTTTATGAGATATTATATAGCGCAATACTCTATAGTGTCCAAACTATCAAAAATATTGTGCAAACTCAATAACTTGAAAATGAGTTTAAGGATAAGAAGGAAAAAATAAATTCAGGACGATTAAATTTGTACGACACAATGACGTATTATGTCGACATTAATTTGTGTTTTGAATAATACTTAATATACCCCGATTACTAAAAAAAAAATGTGGTGTTAAACAACGTGAAAATACGACCCGGATCGTCATGAAATTGACTCATCGACTCGTATCATATTGCTGTCAAAATTACGAATCGTATATTCGTGTCTTGTAGTGTCAATCGTATTTTTATTTCGATTATCTTATTTATTTATTTTTAATTGAATATAAAATTTTCGTATCAATTAAAAAATATAAATTTATATTGTATCTAGGGGTGACAATTCGGATCAACGGGTCGTGTTTCGGGTCGACACGACACGACACGACAGGGTTTTTTCAGACACGAACACGACATGACACGAATCCGTATTTTTTTTAGTTGACACGAACATGACCCGAATAAAAAATAACATGGCAAGACACGATACGAATACCAGAATTTCTTAAATTTCAAGTCTAAAAAATACGATAACACAACACGACTCATAATTAAGACATGAATACAATACGACACGATTTCGTGTTAAAAAATACGACACAAACACGATGCGAAATATTGTGTTAATTTCATATTAATTTCATTTCGTTTCGTATCATTTTTTCGTGTTATTTTTATAGATTATGTAATTTTAGGGCGTAAAATAATATTGATTATGGATATAGGACAATAAACATTTCGTTTTCATTTTTAGTCCCTATTTTCAAATTAAAGGGACACGTGGCATGCTGTGATTGGTTGACGTTTTATGAATATGGGTCCGCGCCAGTGGCTTTATTCAAAAATAGGAACTAAAACCATAAATAAAATATTTGTTGTCCTATTTCCAAAATACATATTATAATAGCCCTAAATTTACAAAGCCCCTTATTTTTAAAATTATCACCCCAATTATACCGTGTTTTCGTGTGGGTCCAAAATACAACTCACGAGACGGACTTACACATTAACAATCGCACATGTCAAATGCCGACTTATATACCAAACACAAAAGAGTAAAGTTGACCAAAAAGGTATATGTAAGAAACGTCATCCATGACGACGACGTATTTAGTAATTCCAACAGCTTTCCTTAAAAGTTAGAAGGTACATATAACAAGACACACAATTTTGTTATAGTCCCAATGCTTTACACGTGATAGTAATTTAATAATACATTTTTTTTTTTGGGTTTACACCATGTATTCACTTCCGACTTAGTGACTAATCCCTTCACTGATTTGTAGGCACCTCGATGAGTGGAACCGCTGACTCAGGGATTTAAGGCTGCTCCATGCTCAAGACGGAGATCGAACTCCCCCGACCCTTATTTAAAGGAGAAAGAGCCACTTCCGCTCTACCACCCCTGAATTTTTAATAATACATTTGCATACTTTTATTTTCTTCATACTTTTGACCCTTTGCATACTTTTTATTCTTATCTTCAGACTTCTGACTCTTTAATCATCATTTTTGTTTCTAACAAACTTGTTTTTGGATTAAAGCTGTCATATGGACTAAATAATATCTGGATAATTTTATGCGGGACAACAAGGACGGATCCAGGGGTGGGATCATCAGGGCTTGTAACCCACCCCTCCCAAACTGAAAAAAATATATAAGGATAACAGTTGCTACTTGAATTTAAAATGCTATTGAAAAATAATCCCAAAATTTGTAACGCTTAAAAATTGTTGGAAACTAAAAAATAATATAGATAAATATATACAAAAACTTTATAAATTTATCTTCTTGGGAAATCGCCCTCAACCCCGGACATTGGCCGGAATTTCAGTCTCATTGAAAAAATTTCTTGATCCGTTACTAATTTTAGCCCACTCATTCGAGGAATCCTAGCTCCTCTCTTGAAATCAAATTAATTTATATTACTTTTCTCACCTTGCTAGCATTAGGGTGAATAATGAAATTACTAAAACCTTGAACAAAATGATTTGATTTCTCAATGGATCGTGTTACGTCGTGTCGTATCGAGTCCGTGTGTTTAACGAAGGTTAATGAATCGTGTATAACGGGTTAGTGTTTTGTATTTTGGGTTCTAGTCATTCTTTTTTTTAATTAATTTGTTAGAGTTTCAACTCACTGATAATTTTAACCCTCGTAAAAATCGATTCAAAGTTGTTAAGATTTTTATTGTGTAATAATCGGGTCATGTTAATGTGGTGTGTGAAGAGTTGTCAGCCCTAAAAAGGATTCGAGGAATACTTAGAGCATACACAATGGTAGATTTATTGGAATGGTAAATTTTCAAAGGTTAATACCAATTTACCACCAAATCTCCACAATGGTAAATTTTAATGCGGCCCATATGTCATACGACATGTAATTTATATGCGTGAGTTTTAGTAATGTATATATAAATTTTAGCAATATATACGTATTAAGTTAGTGTCGAAAAAATTAGTTAGTGGATTAGAGTGAAGAAAAAAAAAGTATTAACTAGGGACTGAATTGGAAATTTTCTTTTTTATCGTGATTTCATATGTTTAATATTTCATTGTAATACAATTTTTTATATTATCACATATCTTTTTCATATCATTAACATTGATACTCATGTAAAATAATTATTAAAATTAAATAAAGTGAAGTTTCAAAAAAGAAGGTCAAACATAAAAAATGGTTCTTGTCATCCCTTTATTATTACATGTTTATAAGATCTGAAGAGTGTGTTTAAGGGTATTGTTTTTCTACATTTTTCAGTCATTATTTTACTTATATGTTTTCTATAGAAAAAAACTTGCCCTCCCTCTAGTATAACGTGCTAAAACTTTAGTTTAGTTTTTTCACCTCCCCTTAAGAAAATATTTTTGAGGTAAATCTTGAGGGTTTTCCCTTGAATAAAACCATTATTTTTTCACAAACAATTAAATACACAAAAGATGAAACTTTGAGTTGCAAATAGTTTTACACATAAGTCCAATAAAAAATATTTTCCAAATAAAATCTGTCACGGGAAAATTAAAGTAAACTCCTCGAACTAGAGATTTCTTGTAGTCTACCGAAAAAGTAAAAAAAATAACATTTTTATGCACATAATAAGTTTTCATTAATCATTTTTTACATTTTGAGTGGACTATAAGACATATATATAGTTCAAGGTAGGCCTCTGAATGGGTGGGTCAGGTATGGATCGGTCTACCTATATCCATATTCGGCTCGGACATTTTTTAGCGGGCCGGGTCTTACCTGATTACCCTTTGGGTCTTAAGAAATCTGTCCAAATCCGAATCCGTTAAGGACTCGAAAACCCGACCGAATACCTGAATAGCAAAATGGACCAACAAAAATTCATTTTAAACAAAAAATTGCTTATATTTCATGTTTTGCCCAAAATATGTATAAATTCCAACTTATATATACACATACATATAAATCAAAACACACACACACATATATATAAAACTCTAGGTCGGGGCCTTAATGGATCGAGTTTATTTATATTTATATTCGATTCATTTAATTAACGGATAATCGAGTCATGGGATAATCAGGTAATCGAATTTCATAAAAATATCCAGATCTGGATTTAACGGAGTCGGGTGCGAATCCGGACCCGACCCAATCAGCCTAATTCAAGGTAATTTAGTGTAATTTCTTCTAAAGTTAATAATTAATAATTCTAGTTTGATAAAGCATATTTAAGGTTACTCACCATCAAAAGTACTACTTAGGACTATATGTTTCAGTTTTTTATTAAATACAATACGACTGTTCCTTTTACAGTGGCCCTAGCAACTACTAATCTAGACAACTCATATTTATATTATGAGCACTTCTAGGGTTGTCGAATTTTTTACAGAGTTTTGGATGAAAAATTGACGTGTTGATTTGTTATTGGTTGATTTTGGGATCCCGTTATCGCGAACTTCATAAATCAATTAATAACAAGTCGACACATTAATTTATCATCCAAAATTTTGTTAAAAATTTAGACGGAATAGTATTCCTGTTATATTATTAGAACCGCAAATATAGATATTATATCTTCACATTTATTAATGCACTTTTGCATGATTGTTTGTCAAAGGAATTGGCAAACAATCCCTTTCACGGCGTTCAATTTTTATTTTTTCCTTTTTCGGATTAATGAGATAGCTCCCTATGATGGAGACTAAAGGCTAACATTATTTAACAAAGTTATATTGATTTTTTCGTAGTGTATTATTATTATTATTTTTTTGTAGCGTATCATGAAGTGTTCGGGCCAATTTATGCTCACTTCAATTAATTTTTATTCGTGAGTTGTGACTTTCGGTGGTCATGCATTATTTTGACAATGGCATGGATCGAATTGCGAACCAAACCCAATCCACCCACAAGACTGTCAAGGTGACACTCTTATACCACTGGACGAAACCGCTTGCTTTCGTAGTGTATTGTTAGAAACTGATAATACATTCTAGCAACGTTATAAATATGCTTTAATAATTAATAATTTTATTAATCAATAAATTTTTGGGACATATACCAAATAGTCCCGCGATAATTTTTTAATACACATTTAGTCCAAGTCTTTTTATTTTGTTTCAAAAAATTCCTTGCCACATAAAAACACTAAAAAAAAGAGCTCTGATGAGGGATGCTGGAGCTCTGACAATGGAAGGTGTCGCTGACGCGGACCTTTAAAAATAAGAGAATAATATTGATCAAATGAGTATTTGAGGGATCTTTTAAAACAAAATAAAAATGTTTGGACTAAATGTGTATTAAAAATATTTGAGGGACTTTTCGATAATTGATACTAATTTTTTTATGAAGTAACTTTGTTCTATAGCAGACAATTAATATTTTTATTATTTAATAATTAATATGTGTACAAAATTGTTATTTTATTAATTATTAAAAGGATATAAACTGTAGTTTACACACACAGAAGGGCGTGTGTATGAAAAAAAATATTATTATGTGACAAAATGGGTTAGTTTACAATAAAGCTTAAAATAATATTATCTTAAATTTGAAAACATAACAACACTTTAATGATAGAAAATAAGATGTATGCGACTCTATATACTTTGAGACATTTTGATTATTGTACCAAACCTTTTTCTCTTTATACTTGCCGTATTCAAATTAATAAGATAAGAAACACCCTTGTAGATGTGGGCAAGTTGTAGAACCACACACATCCTTATCTTTTGATTGTTAGATATTGCTTTTTTTTTTAAAAAATTGGATTTTGATTGAGCTACTATTGTTACGAGGATTTTTTTTACCATTTGTGGGAATCAAGAAATTCAATTTACAATAAAGCCTAAAATAATATTATCTGAAATTTGAAAATATAACAACACTTGAATGACTGAAAACAAGATGTATGCGACTCCATATAGTTACTTTGAGATATTTAGATTATTGTACCAAACCTTTTTCTCTGTATACTCACCGTATTCAAATTAAGAAGATAAGAAGCACCCTTATAGTTGTGGGCAAGTTGTAGAACCACACACATCCTTATCTTTTGATTGTTAGACATTACTTTAAAAAAAAATGGATTTTGATTGAGCTACTGTTGTTACATGGATTTTTTTTACCATTTGTAAGAATCAAGAAATTCAATATTTTCCTTCTCAAAAGCTCATCCGAGGAGAGTAAGCAACATATTTTGATCGGAAGTATAACAGAAGTCGATGATAATCATAATGTCCATCACCTTTACATAAATGGTGTGGCCTCTCTATCGTAGCACTATTTTTTATCGACCATTCACTCTTGGCATTGTTGTAGGACCTAAGCTCCTATTAAAAAGCCATATACAAGTGTTCCCAGGGTAAGGAAATCCAACATGTACCGTATAAGATTTCCTATTTAATCGATGCTTATTAAGAGCATCTTCGAGAGCATGAACATTGCACTTGATGGAGAGACTGGGAAAATGAATACTTCTAGTGGCATTTAGAAAAATGAGCGTGAACTAAGTGCTCTACCATGTAAAGGAGATTGTTCCAATAACTAGCTACCACTCTAAAGCGAAGGGCAAATCTAGATCGCTGAGTCTAGGGCAAATCTAGACTTCCAACTCTTCATTTATTTGCCTTATTTAAAGGAGTCTTTTGGCTTCCAACTCTTCATTTCTTTACATTATAAAAGGAAGTCGTGGGCAACCTTTTTAACCTACTTTTGGCACAAATTTTGGCAGCAAATATATTTTATATTCCTCTTCTTTTTATATACACATTGGCCCTTGAGATTTGTGAGTTCAAACCTTAGATTATAGGTGTTCTTGGGGCTATTTTGTTGGAGGTTCTTGGAGGAGCTTTTGTAGATCTTTTGAGTTGATCTTGAGGATGTGATCGTTGGTTTCTCATCATGGTTTGAGGTATGGGGTTTTACACAATATGCTCCTTAAATCTCGCGAGTGTCTTTCTCTTTGAATTCTTGTTAATTGAACTCATATTTGAATTGATAAATTCATTGAAATCTGGAAAATAATTGTTAAAATTATTTTGATTCATGTGGTATCATTATATTATTGATGAGCACGTTGCCATGAGATTTTAATATGGCACGGATGTTGGGCACCCGCCAAAATTCCTGTTTCCCGGGCTATGGCTTGATAAAGCATATACGAATGTGGTGAGGCCTGGTGACCCGGTTAAAGTGTTGTTGAGAAATTATAATGACGAAATGCTATTGAGATTTGCATTTGATTTGAACATTCGTACTCGTGTTGTTACGCATTATTCATCGCTAATTTATTTGTTGAGCATCTTTCCTGTCGTATTGTGTACTTCCTCATATTTTCTTTTAGTGACAGGTTAGCGCGGATTTTGGGGAGCTATGGAGATTAATTTTAGCAAGGATTGTTTGGGAAATATTTGTATTATTTTGATGTATAGAGATTTGGAGATTTGTATTTTATTTTTGAGTTAGATGTTGTATTTATTCGAGAGACTTGTTGTATTTGAAGAATTGAGATTAGTGGATTTATATTATTGTGGGTTTATTTAGATGCTCTATACCTTGTCACTTGTGGATTTGGATTTATTTTATCGCATTAGCGCTCCGTTCGCTCTCCCCGGGCGGGTGGTGTGTTACAAATGGTATCAGAGCTTAGGTATACGGCAACCCTCGGGGCTTGGGTTTTGGGTTCATTGCGTGGTTAGCAATTTTTGGAGATGGGAAATTTTAGGTGATATTCGTGATAGGTATCTAGATTAGATGTGAGGAATTTATTTTTGGAGATTGTTGGCCTAATTTTTTTAGAGTTAGGCATTCTGCGAATTTCGAGGACGAAATTTCATTGTTAGTGGGGAAGTGTAACAACCCGCGTAATTTTGGGCTATTTTAATTAATTTTTGGAAAATGGAGGAAAATAAAGTTTTTGATAAAATTATTTTTATTGCTCAAATATGTTGAATATTATTTTTAAAGGCGAGAATTTCAAACGGTTTTGAAAATGGAGTTAAAACGGATTTTAAAATGATTTTTAAATGTTTTTAACTCTTGGAGTTGTTTTGACTTCCAACTCTTCATTTACTTGCCTTATTTAAAGGAGTCTTTTGGCTTCCAACTCTTCATTTCTTTACATTATAAAAGGAAGTCGTGGGCAACCTTTTTAACCTACTTTTGGCACAAATTTTGGCAGCAAATATATTTTATATTCCTCTTCTTTTTATATACACATTGGCCCTTGAGATTTGTGAGTTCCAACCTTAGATTAGAGGTGTTCTTGGGGATATTATGTTGGAGGTTCTTGGAGGAGCTTTTGTAGATCTTTTGAGTTGATCTTGAGGATGTGATCGTTGGTTTCTCATCATGGTTTGAGATATGGGGTTTTACACAATATGCTCCTTAAATCTCGTGAGTGTCTTTCTCTTTGAATTCTTGTTAATTGAACTCATATTTGAATTGATAAATTCATTAAAATCTGGAAAATAATTGTTGAAATTATTTTGATTCATGTGGTATCATTATATTGTTGATGAGCACGTTGTCATGAGATTTTAATATGGCACGGATGTTGGGCACCCGCCAAAATTCCTGTTTCCCGGGCTATGGATTGATAAAGCATATACGGATGTGGTGAGGCCTGGTGACCCGGTTAAAGTGTTGTTGAGAAATTATAATGACGAAATGCTATTGAGATTTGCATTTGATTTGAATATTCGTACTCGTGTTGTTACGCATTATTCATCGCTAATTTATTTGTTGAGCATCTTTCCTGTCGTATTGTGTACTTCCCCATATTTTCTTTTAGTGGCAGGTTAGCGCGGATTTTGGGGCACTATGGAGATTAATTTTAGCAAGGATTGTTTGGGAAATATTTGTATTATTTTGATGTATAGAGCTTTGGAGATTTGTATTTTATTTTCGAGTTAGATGTTGTATTTATTCGAGAGACTTGTTGATACCAAAATTAATATGCTGATGTGGACGAATAAGATGAAGACACGTGTCAATCTACGTGGCACAATAGCAGCGAGGAAGATCATTTCCCGACCAACCATGCTTCTTTCCGAGCAACAAGAATACACCGAGGAACTCTATCACACCGAGGAACTCTAATGTTCCGAGGAACTCCTGATCAGCGAACAGCTATGGCGGTCCGAGCTGCATCTCGGACGTATCATTAATTGCCAGATAATCAACAGCTCAGATATTCATTGAATGCTTATATTCTTGGCACGGACTCTGCATTAAATGTATTACCCTTTCATATGTATGTCATTTAATGTATCGAACCTTTCATGTACAACCTCAAGGCTATAAATACCTTGTATCATCCTCATTCAAGGGGACCGGAATTTCTTGAGAGAACTTGTAATCAAGAATTCTGCAAACACTCAGCAATAACATAACAGTGGACGTAGGCTTTATTCCTAGCCGAACCACTTTAAAAATATTTATCTTATTTATTTATCTGTGATTGAATAATTAGAGCAATCTAGTTTTTTACATCAACAAGACTTGTTGTATTTGAAGAATTGAGATTAGTGGATTTATATTATTGTGGGTTTATTTAGATGCTCTATACCTTGTCACTTGTGGATTTGGATTTATTTTATCGCATTAGCGCTCCGTTCGCTCTCCCCGGGCGGGCGGGGTGTTACAATGGGAACGAACGTACATTCGAGAAAAGATAAAAAAGTTTCATTCGTAAGGGTTTAAATGGTTGGATAACTTTAGTCAGAACTTTCACTACCCAAGAGTTAACCACTAGGGACCTCTTCAACAAGATGAGTTTCTCATATGTTCCACCTTCCCTCCCATGTTAGGGATGTGGATCAAAAGTGGTTTGAGAATTTTCCCACATGTTCTAAAACAAGTTTTAAGAAACTTGTGGAGTCAATCGCGACTAGATTTATAACCAATAAATCTTATTTAAACAAAATGGAATATCTTTTGATGTTAAATATGAAGTATCATGAGATATTATGGGAGTATGGTTAGAGGTATTGGGAAGTTTACATGGAGGAGAAATACTTCTCGAAACTGGTTGAGATAACCTTTAGAAAGATTTATCTTCCCAATGATTCTTTGTATACCAATCTCTCACAAAGAAGGACAGTATCACGTCGATGAGCTTAAGAGTGCGCTTTAAATGAACCAGGATACATGGTGAAAGAAAACAATAAATCTTTGTAAAAATGAAGCCACCACGGTGTAATCTTGCGCAAGGATGATTCGAATAAACACAAATCCAATATTCTTAGATTTTTCAAATTTAAAGATTGAACCTTTAAATAAAATTAGACCAAATAAACTTAGCACCGATTTTAAATCTTTCTTGTGGAAAATTAATTTACCAAATTTTATCTTTTTACCCTATAGCACGCATCTAAAGTGATAACCAGATAAAAAAAATAAATCAATCAATCCACAAGAGGTCGATGTATGAGGAAAACCACAAAGGTAAAAACCTCAGACGACCTAACAACAGATCACTATGATATGGTTTTACAAAGTATAGATAGTAGACTTACACAATGAATTGATTACCTACAAGCCTTAACGCTCTTCTATCTTCAACCACTCCTCCACAGTGCAACACAGGAGTTCACCCATGCAAGATGCCACAGGACACGATTCTACGCCCGCCTCGGTATCCATCGACCAGGCTTAGTAACCGCCAAACACACAATTAGCACGTACAGAGTCCACCGCACGAAATAGGTTCTCTCAAAATGAAAGAATCAAACTTTGGTGCCCAAACAAGATCTCAAAGCATATGAATTATGAATCTTAGATCTTGAAATGTAAAGGGTGAACCTAAGGCTTGGAACTTTTGTAAATGGTTACAGAAACGTTTTCCACCAAAAGTCCTTAGAAATTATGAGTCCAACATGCCTTAAATAGAAAAACACAAATTTCGGGGCGATAAATTCGTTCGAACGAAAACTAAGCTCATTCGAATGAGAATTACACCTCGTTTGAACAAAAAACTAACTTCGTTCAAAAGAGATTGTAACCTCGTTTGAACCAACTTCAAACGAGCTTCTAACGAAAACCCTGCTTCAAACGAAAAATCAAAATCGTTTTAACGATTTCTAAGTTCGTTCGAACGAAAATTCCATTTCGATCTAACGACCTTATATTTTGTCCCAATGAAACTAAATTCAAAATAATATTTTCTTAAAAAATATTTTAAAAGAATGTTCGAAATGTTTTTAAAATAAAACACAACACCCTTAATAAAAATTCCAAGGACTTATACATTATATGCATTCATACCTACAGGATCCTCGATAAATGTGAAGACAAACTTGGCAAGGTAAACACGGTATGAGATATCCAATCTTTGAAGCTCGACCCCAACGTCTTCATCAAACATCGTCATAGGCTTATGGGATCACGAAGACAAAGTCTATCATATGACCAAAATGTTTTGTTCGAAATTAAGCCAATTACATACAAATTGACTCGATTGGAAATTTGTCCTTACAAATCTCCCCCTTTGGCTATTTCGGAACAAAGATAAAAGAAAAATCCTATGTGCCGTCAAGCTCTCTAAAAAGACTTATTTCCCAAGCCCAAAAAGGAAAAAGAGTACAGATGCTGACACACACACAAACATGAGTAGATTTGCTTTGCTTGAAACCTTTGCCGCATTGATGTAAACTTATAATCATACACACTTAAACACGCCTTCAAATGCAAAGAGAATATAACAAGTATAAATTCGCAAATGAAAAACATCTAATAATTTATAAAATAATCTCAACCTAAGTAAGATATCTCCCCTGAGGATAAAGATATCATAATCATGCAAAGGAAAGATACCATTTCTCCCCCTTTTTATTGAGGTATAGATAAAGCAAGATAGCATTAAACAATTACTCCCCCAAACTAAATCTTCCCTTACATGTGTGATCATAATATACCAAAATGAGAAAATTTGATACCACAAATTTAAACATAGGGAAAGGGAATAAAGCATGCAACGGTGTAAAATGTAGCAAACACACAACATGTCAACTCGTGCACAAATAATCAAAATGATCTAGCATATGATAAATATACACTAAGTGTAAACCGTAAAGACTCAAAAATACAATACCATTTAAAATAGATGCAAAATATATCAATTAAAATTTGGCAGACATATATAGGTATAAACAACCACAAACTCGACACAAAACATATAAGAGTTACACACTAGCATAGTATCAATGTGTTTAAATATCGGTAATGGAATGAATGGGTGTGAACTGTATACAAATGAATTATGACCCAAACAATCAAATATGTTCAAGAAGTTCTAATTGACCGTAAAACTTTATCAAAACTAAGTTTTAGCCTCAAGTGACAAGATAAAGTGAACTTCAATGAACAAACGAGCACAATGCACACAAGACTAGAATATCGATGATTCTACAAATCAATAGGGTCATGACAAAATAAGCATAACTAAGATTCATTGTGAAAATCTGTTGATCTTCAACTAAACACCCTCAAAAGATAAACATAAATAATATTTTCTATTCTTTTCTTTTCTTTTTCTTTTCTCAATTCTTTTGAAGTGATTTCGTTTGAATGATCAAACATTAAACTAAGTTGACCCCTTTTTAGAAATTTTTCTATTTTTATTGCCCTCAAACTTTTATTGGGCTCATTCTAACGGTAGCTTTCCCGCAAAGGAGAATTGCTCATTTCGTAGCCATTTCCCCTGCACCCTCATATTTTTTAATTAATTCAAATAACGCTCACAGACAATGGTTCTTACATGCACAACTCCCCATTAGTAACAAAATATATAGATGATAAAATTGATGGGAAAACATCTCACCAAGGTCAAATGTACATGAGAAGTTGAAGTTCAAAAATCTCGTGCATGTGTGTGCTGAGGCCTATACACAGTCGAATCCATTAAGAAAATTAAATTCGAAACAACTCCACGATAATATGGTTAAGAAGAATCTAAGTATCTATAATCACAATAAAATATTCTAACCACATGGAAAGTACGGAATGAACTTGATTCAAACACACCAATATGCCATACTAAATGTGTAAAATTAAAATACATAAAAATCAAAAATCTTTTATGAGTTTTTCTAAAAAAATTCAAACAAAAATACTAATTTTTTAATTTTTAAAAACAAACTGTAACTCAAAAGACAAAGAATTTTTTTTTGTATTTTTCAATATGGCTCAATAAAAGAAAAATATAATACAAAAGATACATCTGTCATAACACTAGCAAACATATATCATGATGCACAACTAGAGTATGACAAACAATACTAACACAATCAACCATTAGATATAGCATGAGAAGTATCATGTGCAAGCAAATGAGAATCAATAAGTGTAATGTGTAGAGACTCTAAATCCGATTTCCTAACCCAAGCTGGTGTAAAACGACGCTTAGGGGTTTTAGGAACCGTGGTGTCTTTAATCTTAGACTTATTAGGACCACTACACCAAAATAGTCGACTTGTCAACGTCTAAAATCGTGACAAGTCAAACATGTCAACGTCTTTGATCGTAACAAGTATGGAGGTGATAACTGCCTTTGTCACGGTCCTGTCACGGTCTTTGACCTTGACAAGTTTTTCACAGTCAAAGATCGTGACAAGCTCGTGACAAAGCAAAAAAATTATCACTGTCTTTTACCGTGACAAATTTCTTTGTCACAGTCACTACACCAAAATGGTCAAATTGTCACCTTTCAGCCGACCACCCTTGTCAAGGTCATTGACCGTGACACAAATCTCGCGTTTTGTGTCACGGTCATTGACCTTGACACGACCTTGACACAAAATTGTCACGGTCTTTGACCGTGATAAGGCCGTGACAAATTTACTTATCACGGCCTTGTTACGGTCGACGACCGTGATAATTCTGTGTCACGGTCGTGTCAAGGTCAATGACTGATCGAGTGGAAAAACCGAGCGTCCGTGTAATACGCTAGTCGTTGTTATCGGCTTCCAACCTCAATACAAAAAAAACCTAAACTTTTAACTACATTTTATGGAGTATAGTAGTAAGTCTGGGTATCGAATCCACAGGGAATGTTTTATAGAATTTAATTGATTTATTACTTCTAAAATAAAAGTGAAAAAGATGATGATGGTTGACAAGGGGAAATAAGTTGGAACAAATTTATAAAACTAATTAAAATGAATGAGGAAATAGGTTGGAATACAATCCCCCAATCCCTAGTAATTACCCATTAGAATACTAGAATTGTAAATTATAAATTTGAATGAATCCAGTCTTTATAGATCCTAAGAATTACATATATGAGGTTCAAGCCCGCATCATATGAAATCAAAAATATAAAATAAAGTGGTGCTAAATAATTACACGCACATCATATTCTTAAATATCCCAAGTACCTAGGGCAAGAGAGATTAAAAGATCTAGGATGATTATGAACTTATCTTACACGATTCTTTCAAATTTAAATTTAAATTCTATTTCCTACGTAGATAAATTACATCGGGATGGGTTCATGCATCCCAACCCTTAAAAATTAGCTAAACATGATGAAAACAAAAGAAAACTCTAACAAACATTGTTAACAATTTGCAAAACAATTGAGAATTGAATGGAAAAATAAAATAGAGAATAGAAATTGATACTTGTATTTAGCAAGAGGAGAAAGAGATGAATTTGAATCCAGCAAAACTTCTTCTTCAAACTTACAACTAGAGTTTATGAAAACTTCTACCAAAGAAAACTACAATCTAACTTTCTCTCTCTAATCCTACTCCTACCCTCTAGAATTTGACTCCCTCGCTAGAATTCAACTCCCCTTCTGAAAATGAGGTAGGGCTTGGTCTTTTATAGCACCAAGTTGCATGAATTTGGCATCAAATTTCGCTTGTGGCACAAGTTTTCCAAGAGTTGCACTGCATTAAATGCATAATTAATTACAGAAATCCGCACATCCAGACTCTTCATTATCGCGCAACTTCAAAACATCGTAACTTCTTCACCGTAGCTCGGATTGAGGTACCGTTTTTTCCAGTATTCTTGTAATTTAGAGATACTCAACTTTCTAGTTGGCCCCACCTCCGGAATAAGGCTTAAAAATTACGAAAATGCCCTTCAACTCTTCATTTCTTGGGTTCTTTCACTGTTTTGAGTTCTCCTTCGCACTAACTTACATGAAATACCTGTAAAACACATGAGAAATACACAAAACACGAAATACTTGCCAAAAAAGGTTAGTAGAATAAATACGAGACAAATCCAAGATATTTACACTGCACGGGATCATAAAAATACCGAAATTAAGGGGATAAATATGAAGAATATGTGCCTAATCAATGACCGTGACACAAAACGCGAGATTTGTGTCACGGTCAATGACCTTGACACGACCGTGACAACTTTTGCAGCAAAAAAAGCCCTAGGATTCTTTTTTCCCACCTCTTTTGGTTTTCCCCCCTCCTCTCTCTCTCTCATCCGCGATTTCTGCTCTCTCTCTCTCTCTAAGGTATATTTATTTTCCTCTCTTTCTCTTTCATTTCTATATGTATGTGTATGTGTATGTGTGTATATATATGTGTGTAATGTATATGTGTATGTGTGTATATATATGTGTAAATGTTAGTGATAGTTAGAATGGTGTAAATGTTAGTGATAGTTAAAATTGTGTAAATGTTAGAAAAGTTCTAGAATTCATATGTTAAATTTAATTATATAAAGATTTCAATTGATAATAATTTTATTCATGAAATTAATTCAATTAGGTAAAACCCTAGATAATTTTTTAACAAAATTTGATAATATTATATAAAGTTTAGTAAATTCACAAAATGTTGCCAATTGTATGCTTTTAGGAATATCATTAGTTACTTTCGTGCCCAACTATGTAGAATCCATACACATGCATGTTGTTAGAAAGTCTTAAATTTAATTCTCACTTTAATTTGTAGAATCTCTGTACTTGGTTGGATTTATCCCTTTATGATAATGAAATTTATGCTCCAATTATAATTATCTCATGTCATAATTTTATTGATAAACAATAAATGTAGTTGTCACGATCGTGGTGGGGGGAGGGGGTGGGGGTGGGGTGGTGGTGGTGGGGTGTGTGTGTGTGTGCGTAGGTGTGTGTATGGTGGTGTGTGGTGGGGGAGGGGGGTAGTGGGGGTGGGGGTCGTGGTGGGGGGTGGGGGTGGGGGTGGGGTGTGTGTGTGTGTGCGTAGGTGTGTGCAAGTGTGCGTGGCGGGGGGAGGGGGGCAAGGGGTGGGGGTGGGGGTGGGGGTGGGGGTGGGGTGTGGGGGGTGTGGAGGGGCAATTTTAACAATTGTATATCTTTAATTAAAAAATTGTATAGCTTTAATTGTAATTTTAATTGTATAGTTTTAGATGAAAGTAAATTAATAATTAGTGCCAATTTCATGTGAAAGTAGGATTGTCCCTCATTGTAAATTAGTAAATTAATAATTGTATACTTTAATTGTTAGTTTAATTGATGAAATGTTGGGTTGGTTAGTTTTAAAAGTGGCATGACGTGTGCGTGTGTGTGGTGGGGGTGGGGTAGGGGTGTGTGTATGTGTACTATTAACATTTTTTTTATCTGTACTAATAACATTTTTTTACAGCAAAAATGTCTCCTTCAGATATTCAGGCGAAGATGATGATGTTGTTTATGATGATGTCGTCTGGGCTCGATGGTAGCGAAGGCGACGAGGGCTCCTCCGCTCCTAGGCTCCCCAAATATGAAAAATTTGGGATTACCGTCGAGAACAAGTCGGAGCTATTAGCGAGATCCATTGAGCTGCTAAAGACGGTCATCGACCCGGGGTTTATGAGTTGGAAGGAGGTGCCATATGAGCTCAAGTTAGCTGTTTGGGCGGCACTACAAGTAATATATTTATATGAATATTTCCATTTCAATTTCAATTTCATATTTATATTTATATTTATATTTATATTTATTCGCAACTAACATTATATTTGTTGGATAGGAACAATTCAACTTGGATCCAAAGCTACGCGATCCCGTCTTGGAGCAGATTAGGGAGCAACTCAAGTTGTGGAAAAAAAATATGCGAGCACGGTACTTTGGGAAAACAAGAGAGTCGATTATCCAATGGCGTGAATCCGTCCCGCTCAAGGAGCCGATCTCATTGGCACAACGGCAGAAGTTCATTGACAATGAGATCGAGGATCGACAATTGGCATCTCGCCAATCGGGGAGGGAAAATCGGGCAAAAAAGACGGACGTGCACTACTCCGGCCGGACCTCTTACGCCGAGGTGGAGCATAGGATGCAGGAAATATTTAATTTTTCTATAACTACAGAAATATATTATTCTTCATTATTTTACTTTGCGGGGCCGATACTAATTTTTCTTTACTTTATTTTATTTCAGGGGGTAGGGAGTGGGCCAGGGGTAAAGCCACATAGGCTCGATACTTATGTGGCTCTTCGGACGAAGAAGGGGAAGGACAAGGAGGTGTCCCCGAGCGTCGCGGCCACGATTGTAAGTAATCCGACAGTTTAATTTTTGTTAATTACGTTATAATTTTTTAGTTTACTTATTTTACTAATCATGTGCTTTTTGTCGTTTCAGGCAAAGCTTAAGGAAGTGCATGAGTCGCAGTCTGATGCCGACAAGGCATCTTTGTCCACAGACGCACTCAGCCAAGTTCTTGGCTCTGATCGCAAGGGGAGGACAAGGGGAGTGAGCTCGCGGGTGGCCAAATCTTGGATCATCGGATTGGAGACGAGCGACACCGGGGTGCTCGAACGGTGGATTCACACGACGCGAAGCTGTCCCGTTTGGAGTCGACGGTCCAAGATATGTACGCATTCATGAAGCGTACGTTGGGCGGAGACCGTAAAGGGAAAGGGAAAGGGAAGGAGAAGGCGGTGGAGGAGGAGGTGCGGGAGGACGAGACGCAGGATGACGAGTTTGTGAACCTCGCTGCTTCATCACCGACACGTTCGTACTTCGATGATCCACTTCCCTATTTGGCTCCCTTCAACAGACCATTGTTGACACTTGGTTGGCCGAGCGTGTTCATATTGGACGTATTTGATGGCCAGCGGATAGGGCGGGGGTTGAGGGACCCGAATATCGTCGAGGGTGGAATAGTTCATAGACGTGCGCTTCAACAGATGGAGTCCAGGGTGCTCGTCGCGCATGTCATACCCGGGAAGGAGAACTCCCTATTGTGGTTGCGCGAACAATGCGGCACGACGTATATTAGTGGGTGCGTCAATTCGTATGTCGTGTGGCCTACTCACCTCCTCAGATTTACCCAAGACATGTAGTAACATTATTTTTAAGTTTGTCCATTTTAATTATATTTGGATTATATCGTCATGTATATTATTTCTATTTTGAATATTTGGATTATATCGTCATGAATATATATTTGCATTATCTTTCGCTTGTTTGGATATATGATGTTTGGAACTGGTACGACGTTGCTATAACAGGTACAAATATACTGCTGGGCAGTGGTAGTGGCCATACTGCCCAGCAGATTTTTTTTAAATTCTGCCCAGAATTATCACGGTCAATGGCCGTGACAATTTTTTTAAAAAGGGTCACGACTTTGTCACGGTTATAAACCGTGACAAACGTGTCACGGTCATTTACCGCGACACGACCGTGACACAAAACACGAGTTTTGTGTCAAGGTCAATGACCGTGACACGAACGTGACAAAAAAAGTTGTCTCGCCTCGAAATGTCACGATCATTGACCTTGACAAATGGGCTGATTTGGTGTAGTGAGTTTTTACCATGACAATTCTGGAAAGAATTTAAAAAAAACACTGATGGGCACTATGGTTAATGTCACTGCCCAACAGTATATGTGTACTTATTATAGCAAAATTATACATATCCAAACAACATATATACGAATAAAATAGAAATAATGTACCAAATCAACATTTACCAAATCATGGCATATATGATCCGTATCCAAATAAAATAAAAATACAAATATCCATATCCATATCCAAACCAACAAATATAATAGAAATACAAATATCCAATATTCAAATAAAAAAGATAAAAATAATGTCATGGCACAAGGTCTTGAGCAGGTTGGAGGAGGAAGGAAGGCCACACGATATATCTATTGAAAACCCCATCAATTCGTTAAACGCCGCATTGTTCGCACAACCACAGATGTGAGTTCTCCTTTTCGATCACCACATGCGTGACGAGCACCCTTACCTCAATTTCTTGGAGGGTACGTCCATGAACCAGCATACCCAAGAGGAAGGACGTGTCCCTTAACCCCCTCGTTATTCGCTCCCCACAATATATATCGAGTAGAAACACGCTCTGCTAACCGACATAGGCCATTCAACGGGAGTCAAGATGGGAAATGGATCATATGGCAACGAGTCCGTGCGTATCGGCGATGAAGCAGTGACGTCCTCGTCTACCTCTACATCCTTCTCCTTCCCCTTCCCATTATCCTTCTCCTTCCCCTTCCCCAACTGACGCTTCATAATGGCGTACATATGTAGGACCTTCACCTCTAACATTGATAGCATATCGTTATGGGTGTCCACCTTATGAGACAACCCAATGTTGCTGGTCTCCAGTCTGATGATCCTCGACTTCCCCACCCGTGAGCTCATCCCCTAGTCCTCCCCTTGCGATCCGTCCCAAGCACTTGGCTGAGTGTGCCCAAAGATGCTTTGTCGGCATCAGACTGCGACTCATGCCCTTCCTTAAACTTTGCCTGAAACGATAAAAGTACATGATTAGTTAATTAAGTAAATAAAAAAATTATAACGTAATTAAAAAAATTAAAAATTTATAACTTATAATCGTAGCCGCGATGCTCGGGGACATCTCCTTCTCCTTGCCCTCTTCGTCCTAATTGCCACGTAGGCATCGAGCCTATGTGGCCTACCCCCAGGGCCACTCCCTATCTCCTGAAATAAAATAATGCAGAATTAGTAAGTAATGCAAAGTAATTCTAAATTAGAATAACATAAAACTAAAATTAAAGAAAAATAAAAACTTACCATCCTATGCTCCACCTTGGCGTAAGATGTCCGCTCGGAGTAGTGCACTTCCAACTTTTTTTCCCGGTTCTCCCTTCCCGATTGGCGAGATGCCAATTGTCACTCATCGATATCATTATCGACAAACTTTTGCCACTGTGCCAATGAGATCAACTCCTTCAGGGGGACGGTGTCACGTACTCTTAGAATGGACTCCCGGATCTTCCCAAAGTACCGTACATGCATATTCCTCTTCCACGTCTTATATTGATCCCTCAATTATTCTAATGTATTGTTGCAGATATGTGGGGGTAGGCCGAATTGTTCATGTCAAACAAATACAAACCAAAAAGAAAGTAAGTGTTAGTTGCTTATAAATATAAATATAAATACTTGTAGTGCCCCCAAATGCTAATCTTGAGGTCATTAGGCACAGTCCTCCAATCAGTGTAACCCGAGCCCATGACCGCCTTCAGCAACTCTAGCGATCTAGTTAATAGTGTCGTCTTATTCTCAAAGACGGACCCCAATTTACCCCATTTTCGGGGCCTACTGGCTGAGGAGCCCTCATCATCTCCGCTACCGCGCTAGGATGAAGACATTTTTTGCAAGAAATGTTATTATCAGTACAAACATGTATATGGAGTTTGAATTAATGCTCAAATCCGATAATAACAATACATACGATATCAATTTCAATTTATACCAATATCAATACCAATTTATATCAATTTCAATTTATACCAATACTCAATACCAAATTCAATTTACACACACGCACACTGCCCCCCCTCCCCCCCCCCCCCCCCCCCCCCGGAACACAAGCATTAAAATAATCAAGTACAAATGAATAAAAAGCATTAAATTACCATATGATAATAATAAAGCACTAGAATAATACATCCACTAATCATTACAAATAATTGGAATACTTATTACAAATTTAAAAATTGTTTCAAATTCGGGTTATCATAAAAAATGAATTGATATTCGGTAGGAGCATCCAAGTCATCCACACTATTATTTAGACGCTTTGACGCGTGTAGGACGATTGACCATGGCTCATTGTTGATATACTCCGAGTAAAACACTTGCTTGACCTTTTGAAAAGCATAAACAAACGGCTCATCGCTCACATATTCATTTATCTTCAACTTGGACAAGTCAGCCATGATCAAATTGATGCCAGGATCAACTTTACAAGCATTTTTATCCTCAACTCTTACCCAATCACGGTAAAAAACAACCTCTTTGAAGTTTACATAGTCCAATTCAAATATATTTCGAATTACACCATAGTAACTCATTTCAAATTAAATGGGGTTTTTATCTTTTGCGCTCGAAAGAAAGAAAGTAAGAGCCTTGTATGAAATGCTCGAGTTCTATAAATTTGTATTTTCCTCGTATACCCTTGCACCGAATACGTAACCGTTCAATCGATACTGTTTGTACTCTTGTGCCCTGAACAAGGATCCAATGGCTAGATGAGCAAGCCTTGATGTCGCATCACCCGTATTTAAGAGTTGAGAATATAGATAAATTAATTAGGTTAGTTGTAAATCTTTCTTGTAATGTGACATTTTATAACAACCATTTTTATTATAATTACCTCGTATGACAACCGTATCCTAAATTTTATGTTTGATTGTGCCACTGTTTTTCGTCTTTTATTGTTCTCACAGGCTTCATATTTTCTGCATAGATCGTGACGAACGTATTACAAAATTAATTATGTATAAAAATTAAAATAATGTAAAGGTTAAAATAATTTAAACTTACCTTTTTCATTCTTCAACATCTTCATGTGTGTCAAATAGATAACGAGCTACTTGTTCATGTTGCAAACTCGTTAATTTCACTCGTTTGCCCATCATATGACCACCTTCATCGACAAACTCATCAATGTCATCCATGCTGATCGAGTCAGGAATATATTCCCGAGTGTAGATGACTCCACGGTGATGTATTCTTCTGCAATTGATCCTTCAATGTATCGTGTATTCTTGACGTAATCTTTAAAAACTTTCATTAATCTTTCAAACAAATTCATCCACCGATATCTAAATAGGACGCAAAGAAGTGCCTTATCGCATACGTGTACCAATAAGTGAACACTTATGTCAAATAAAGATGGAAGAAATACTTCTCCAACACACATATTGCTTGGTTGACCGCCAATTTTGCGATCACCATGTGATCTCGACTGACTACCTTCTCACATAAAAGTGAGAAACAGATACTTATTTTCATAATAGCCCTCCGCAAATTCTTGTGCTTGGAGAAACAGTGCTTAAACAATGGAGGAACCAATTGCATGATCGTATGCCAATCGTGGGACTTACACTTATATAAATCATAGATAGCATAATTCTCAATCCTTTGCAAGTTGGACGAAAAATTAGATGGAACCTTCAAATTATATATTGCGTCTAAAAGCACCTTCCTTTCCTCACTCAACAAAATAAACGCACAGGAGTAATTATTGTCCTTCCTATACTATCTTCTTTCAACCATAGTTGTGGCTTAAGTTTCAATGCTTTAAGGTCTTTTCGTGAATTTTCTCCATCCTTCGAATGACTGCCCCCAAGGCATGCGCCCACAATATGTTCAGCGATGTTCTTCTTTGCGTGTAACATCTAATACATGGCACACTGATTTATTCTTCAAATAAGGCAAGTCAAATAAAATTGACCTCCTAGACCATGCCTTTTTTGTTTGAGTTTCATTCCCAGTTGGGGTCTTCTTATGCTTGACATTCTTAAATTTAGGATTCTTACCTTGCATATTAGGGTCACAATCAGGAGATTTACTTTTAATTTCTGAGGGAGAAAATTTTATTGGCGGTAGCCTATATTCAACCTTGTCCGGTAAAAAATTGGAACCTTTCTCAAGTCTAAAACTATGAGCGGGGGGTAAAAACCTCCTATGGCAATAGTATACAGTTTTTGAGATAATGGGGAGACAAAGAGATTCAGTCTCCTCTCCACAAATAAGACACCCCAAATAACCATGTACTACACAACCGGATAATGTCCCATAAGCTGGAAAATCATGAATTACACACATTAACATAGATTTCAGCATAAACTCTTCTTTTCTAAAAGATTCAAATGCTTGCAAGCCCTCTTCCCACAACTCATTTAATTCTTCTACCAAATGAGCCAGGTAGACATTGATGTCTTCACTTGATGCCTTTGGCCCAGGTATTAAAAAAGACAACATCGAAAATTCAGATCTCATACACTGTGAATGAGGAAGGTTGAGTGGGGCTAGGATCACTGGCTATACACTATGATCAGTGCTTAGATTTTGAAATGGATTGAAACCATCTATTGATATTGCCAAATAAATGTTACGCTGTTCTCGAGCAAAATTGGGATACTCAAAACTCAACCTCTTCTAAGATATAGAATCAATAGGATGACACATGATATTATCCCTTGCTTTTTCCCTAGCATGACAAGTCATTACCTCCGCTATTCATTGTACTGTGAAAAACCGCTTTAATCTAGGCCCCGCGAAAAAAATATTTCAACACTTTTTGAGGCACCTTTGAGCTTATGCCTTCCTTTTCAGTAGATTGGACATATCTAGGTTCATCGCATACCGGACACCGATCGATATTTTCATACTCCTTTAGGTATAATATGCAGTCATACACACAACATGAATTGATTTATACTTCCTTCCCAAACCTATTTTCATAGTAGGATAGCTGTTTGGAAGCGTATTCTGCTTGGGTAGTAAGCCCTTCACCCAATTCAAAATTCATATCACGTTATTACCAAACAAACCATATTGGGTCTTCAAGCTATGCAAACCAACCATGGCATGTAAAGTTGTTTGATCTTTCTCACAACCAGAGTATAACGGTTAGGTCGCCTTAAATTTTAAACTTTGGTAGTCATCGTCAAGGTTTATTCCGATATCTTCATGAGCACCTCAACCTTGTACATCGCCAGTGACCTCATTCTCTTCCACTTCATGAACTCCATACGCGTCATCAACTAAATCCTTTAGCATATTATGAATTACATTGTCATCCTCTCCTTGTACATCTATCCTAATTGTTGAAGGTTATTGTGAAGGTTGTTCGGGGACAAAAGGAACTTTCGGTTCCCCGTGAAAAATCTTAATTCGATAAGTATCTTGCATAACCCATCTTAACAAATGTATTTCAACTGTTTTTCACTCAAACACCTTACCATTCTTACGCCTAGCACACAGATACGGAAACTCCTCATCATTATGATATCTCTTTACATATTTCGTAAATTCATTAGCACCTCTATAAAACACATCCCCGAATCTATTTGACTCACCCATCCACTCATTGTATTTAGAATATCTCATCACAACTACTATAAACAATCACCTATAATGGGTAAGAAGCATATATTCGTGGATTAGTATAAACAAAAGTGTGAACATTTAGCTCCCATTAGTATAAACAATGACCTATTGAATGCGTACGCATAAGAACTATAAGTCTAGTTTCTATGCGCACTATATGTAATTTAAATTAATTATAAATGTTACAGAACCGTTATGTTGTGCATTCAAATGAGAATACATGCACGCATGCACGACTTAATGTAAATTTATTCATGCATTAAAATTCAATTTTAATTTGAAATTGAAATTGAAATTCAATTTATAATATTAATTCATATTTCCTCCATCTCTTCTAAATGGTGAGTGGTCTTATCCTATTCAAGACCGCATATTTCTGTAATATACTTATCAACTCATGCACATTGTTCCAATTTGAGAAAAATTCGGCAGCATATCCCCAGAGTTCTCCAAGTACACAACATAGATTCGCAATTGTGAGTGTTATTTCAATTTATCAATTGAAATAACACTTAACATCGCATCATCTTGTATGTACCCAGATAACATTAAGATACGACTGCAGAACTTCCCCAAAAAGTAACAAGTTTAAGCCACTAAGAATATTATTATACATAAATTATGTCATCCCAAACTGTCGAAACTGGACAATTCGAGAGATCTCATTATATGGGTAATGACTCTCGAACGGGTATAAGGGGTATTGAATGCGTACGCATAAGAACTAGAAGACTAGTATCTATGCGCATACGTAATTTAAAATATGATTCATTTATTTATGTCTTATCACAATTCGAACGATTTCATTTAATTATATAATTTAAAGTACGCATAAGAACTAAAACTTATACCAATTTATTCCAATATTAATACCAATTCAATTTCAATTTCAATTTCAATTTATAACCAATTTATACCAATTTACACTAATATTAATACCAATTTAATTTCAATTTATACCAATTAAATTCAATTCAATTTCAATTTCAATTTCAATTTCAATTTCAATTTCAATTTCAGTTTCGTTCAATTTCAATTTCAATTCAATTCAATTCAAATTCAATATCTATATAAATGTAATTCATGTTATAAGGCTGGGGTACATTGAACCATTTAATTCCAATTCCATATCACACACACACCCCTACCCCACCTCTATTTCCCCCCCCCCTCCCCAAATGCCGCTCCCACCTCCACACACGTGCGCGCAGACCCATGTACACACACATACCCACACACACACACACACACATGCACATATACACATATACACACCCACACATATACAAAGGAGAGAGAGAGAGAGAGAGAGAGAGAGAGAGAGAGAGAGAGAGAGACGTCGTGCAATAAAGAGAGAAAAAAGGTGGGAAATGAAAACAGTGAGAAAAAAAGAGGGGACTAGGGTTTTTAGTCAAAAGATTTTTCACGGACATGTCAAGGTCTTTGAAAAGGCTAAGAATTTCCTTTTTATATAAATATTCAAGAATGATGCGGAAGCGTAAACGCGATGGTTCAACTTTAAAACAACAAATTTTAATTTCTCAAACAAATTAAAATTACACCAAGTCAAGTAAAATTAAACAATTAGTATAATCTCACTTAAACCGATTGATAAATCCAATGCAAGTCGTAGAATTTGCCTAAGTCATAATTAACAATTATCCAAAGTTAGGCGAAACCAATTTTAGCAAAAGACTTGAATAAACCAAATTTACCCAATATTGAATTTAAGTTCAAATTAAAATGAGTGTGACAATTTAAACCGAATTTTATCTTGAAATTATTCTAAGCATGCGTTCTAAGTTATGATGCAAGATAAAATAAACAATATCACACTACGCCGCGATGTACGAGGAAAAACCCAAGACGGGAAACAACCTCGGATGGCCCTAGCCACAAATCCACTAGATATGGAATTATAATTACAAGACAGGTAGACTTACAACGACTGACTCGATCCCTTTCAAGCCTCGACGCTTCTTCTTGTAGACACCTCTTCCTAGCGAATAACCTTGGAACACCGCCGCAGTCTCGGAATCCACCGATGGGGCTTTCTATGGTCACCGTCACCCAAGCAAGGAGCCTTTCTCCAAGTGGGTAGAATCGCAACAAAAAGTCTTCTTCTTCTTTAATGGATGTAGAAGCAAACCAAAACTTCTCTTCTTGAATTCGGTAGAGATAAACCGGTGCCAAAACTCCAAGCAATTTGATATGTATATAAGAACTTGGATAAACAATATAGGCGTACAACACTAGAGTGATCAAATATTTTCTCTAAAAATCTCACTCAAAACATGAACATTTTCCTAAACATTTTTTGCTCTCAAACTCTCTCTAAGAGATAAAATAGGATGGAAAAGTTAAGTTGGAAAATGTGATTCCCGTCCTTCATAAAGTCTGAAAAAATCAGTTAAGAAACAAGTGGGAAAGTGGGTTAAAAACTGTTCCCGCCTAGCAGTTCGTTCGAACGAGACTTCTAACGACGCACCAGTATGGACTTCGTTAGAAACCTCGTTAGAACGAAAAATCTCGTTCGAACGACGGACCAGTTTAGACTCATTGGCAAACTCGTTCGAACGAAACCTGGTTCGAACGAAAAACTCGTTCGAACGACATTTCGAACGACTTCCAGAAATTTTTATAAAATTCGATTTTGGCCCAGAAACTTTATATACTTTATTTTAAAGTTCTAATTAAATTTTTCTGAAAGTAAAACACAGTTTTTATTAAACCTAACACCCAATAAACTTGTTCCAAGCTCCTATATATTTATATAATTGCATTCATACCTTGGGAGCATGGAACCATAGTTGATGACGTAGAAAAGAGGCACGCAAACCGGCATATTTGATGAAGCTTTATACTCTTTGCCGCTACGTCTTCAACAAACACTTCATAGGCTTGAGAGTATTACAATGACATACTATCCTATGAATAAATGTTTTTGTCCGGAATTGAGCCAACACAATACATGGACTCAATTGGAAATTTGTGTCCTTACAAATCTCCCCCTTTGGCTATTCCGGGACAAAAACCAAACAAAAATCCTAAAGGGCCGTCAAGCTCACTAGACTCAAAACATAACCCACCCAAACTTGACTCAACCCAAGGATCAAACGCTTTGCCGTTTAAATAATGCCGCTTTAAAATAATTCCTGCACACTTAAGCAAACTCATCAAATGCATAGGGAATATGAAAGTATTAAATGCAATTAATTAATTACTCCCCCTAAATTAATTTCTCCCCTTTATCAAACACATGAGCTACTTAGAAAGACGTCTCCCCCTAAGATAAATTTCCCCCAAACTTGGATACAATAATAATTGGATTAGATACCAGTTCCCCCCCTATCATCATTCTCCCCCTTTTTGTTCAGGAATAGGCAATGGATAACGAACTAATAAACATAAAAGCATGTTTAAGCTTAAAGTGTTAAGACATTAAAGCACATGGGCAATAAAAGTAAGGCAAAGACAAACAAATATCATATATATATAAACTAAAAATATACCAATGAAGTACATGCATATATATATAGATATAAACACACACATGACACAAAATACAATAAGTTTGCACACTCATATGGCAAAAATGTGTCATATGAAAACGAAAGTGTAGGGGTGTGAACTAGCAACAATTAAATTTAGACCCAAACACTTAATAAACATTCACGGAGTTCTCATTTGATTGCAAACTTCATCACATTTAAATAGAACCTTATGTGACAATATAAAGATTGAACTCAATGAAGAAACATACACAATGCATACAAGCCTAGCATGATGATGATTCGACAAACCAAATAGAGTCATGACATTAAAGACAACTAGGATAAACGGACATTGTGCAAACCGTTGATATATCATCCAATTCTCCCTCAATAAGCATATATATTCTGTTGCTTTTGAATGAATATATCAAACAAACATAGGCCTTGGCAATTGTTTTTCTTTTTAATGCCAAATATTTTGTTTTTTAGGCCTTTGGATCACGTATTTCTTTTAGATCCAATAAACGGTGGCTTACTATCGCAAATGATTTAATTCATCATTTCGGATCCCTTCCCCGTGCATATTTACTTATTATGTTTTCATTTTCACACAAATCTCACATGCAACGGATTTTGACATGCACTTTTCCTCCTAGGTCATAGATATGTAGATGACTAGATTGGTAGGAGAACACCTCAACAAGCTCAAATATAACATGTGACATTAAGATTTCAAAAGAGCTCGTGCATGAGTGAAAAGAGGCATATAGAAATAGAATCCATTTAAACAACACAAAATCCAACTACTCCATATAAAACATGGTAAAGAACATTTTAAGGATTGAAAATCAAAACCAAAAGTTCTAGCCACGTGGGAGCGTAAAAGATGGGATTCAAACACAAATATATGCCACATAAAGTGTGTCAAACAAAAATACACACATAAAAAAATCTTTTTGAGTTTTTAACATTTTTAATCAAAAATAAATATTTACTCAAAAGGACAAACAAAAATCATTTGTATTTTGCATTAATCTCAAAAGAAACAGATAAAACACAAGTGATAAACAATTTTTTTTTTATATTTTTCAATAAATTCAAACACCAAATATAATACAAAAAGACAAACAAGTCATAATTTCTAGCATATGATATGAAATGAGGCAACGACTAGAAAATGACTAAACAAGCATACATTTAGCATGTGAATATAGCATGAAGTACAAACGCTAAAGTATGCAAACACTAACACATTCATCCTTTAGATTTAGCAAGGGAGGAAGCATGTGAAAGTAAATGAGAATCATAAACCCTATTTTGCAAGGCAACCAAGTCGGATTTCCTAACCCAAATTAATGAAGAATGATTATCTTGGGGTATAGGAACGTTAACTACCGTGGTTACTTTACAATGGGATTTTCTAGGAATTCTTTTAAGATCGAAACAAAATTTTCTAAGATGACCTTTTCGACCACAATGTGTACAAGCAAAAACATGTCGAAAAGATTTACCTAAGGAGTGATCTTTAAATGCATTCCAAGTAGATTCTCCTAAAACATTGGTCTTGGCTTTATGAGTAGATTCATTACAAGTATTGAAGCCTAAACCACAAGTGTCATTTTTAATTTGGACTGTTCCTAACATTTTATCTAGCTTTTCCGAACGACACTCCAAATCAAATTTGACATGACTAGAATCTTTTAATTTATTTTCCAATTCTAAAATGTTAGATTCTAGTAAAACATTTCGCTCTTCAAAAGCAAGAAGCTCCTTTTTCAAGGATTCCATTAAACCCCTAAGACTATCTCTTTCGCCTTCTACATATTCTAGCTTCTCTTGAAGAGACCTCTCACGTGTCCTAAGGTCTTTTATTATAGCATTATCATCAACAACCTTGACACTCTCTCTTAAACTCGATTCTCACTTCAAATTAGCTCTTTTCAATTTAATGAATTATTTATAAAGTTCTTGAAAAGCATTTTGAAGTTCACTCACATCAACCTCTTCTTCATTTTTACTCGCTCTTTCTTCTTCACTCTTACTATCATCAAAAACATGAGAATCATGTAAAATGACCTTGGAAGTGGCATGTGCTATCGTTTCATCAATCGATGAGTTCTCACTATCGCTCACATGACTAGTCATAAAAGCCACAAAATTTTTCTTTGTGGGGGAATCGGGCTTTTATTCCTTATCACTATCACTAAGGGTCGCATTATATGAAATGGGTCGCTTACCCTCTTTCATTAGTTTAGTGGGGCACTCATAAGCCCTATGGTCATAACCTTCACAACCAAAACACTTATTAGACTCGTCCCTATCTAAATTTTCATTACTAGGTTTAGGGATCTTCTCGGCTTTAGGAATCTTCTCGGCTTTAGAAATCTTTTCGCCTTTGTCATGCTTAGAAGATTCAAATTTCTTAAAATCATTTTTAAATTTATCTTTGTTAATTTTAAGAAATTTTCTAAATTTGCGAGCAAATAAAGCCATGTCTTCCGAGTCACTATCACTATCGCTCTCTACTACTTGTTTGACCTCTTTTCGGGTTTTTAAAGCAACGCCCTTTTCGGTTTTCTTTTCAGTTTTAGAGGGAAACATATCCAGTTCATAGGTTTGTAAATCACCTACAAGCTCTTCTAATTTCGTAGAGGCTAAAGTGGGTAAAGAATTTAAAACGGTCACCTTTGGAATAAATCTATCGGGTAGGGACCTTAAAATTTTCTTTACAACACGGTCGTCAGGTATTTTCTCTCCCAAGTTAAAAGATGAATTAACAATATCAGAAAGTCTAGCATAAAATTCATCAAACGTTTCTTTTTCATTCATTTTGATAGTTTCAAATTGAGTGGTGAGGTTTTGGAGTTTTGAAGCTTTAACGACACTAGTTCCTTCATGAGTTAATTGTAAAATATCCCAAGCTTCTTTAGCGGTTTAACACGTCATAATTCGTCGGAAGTCATCCGGTGTGACAGAGCTAAATAGGGCATTTAAACCACGGGAATTGAAATTAGCAAGTTTAAACTCATTTTCAGTCCATATATCGGCGGGTTTGATAACACGTTCATTTTCAACTAAATAAGTTGGTGGGGACCACCCGTTAACAACTGACATCCAAACTCTCTCGTCGATAGATTTTAGTGCCGATCTCATACGCGCTTTCCAATACGCGTAGTTTGAACCATCGAAAATAGAAAATTTTAAAAATGGGAAAAAATCCATTTTAGCCAAAAATTTAAAGGATCTTAACGAAATAATTTATCGTTTTTGGCTCTGATACCAATTTGAAAAGGCTAAGAATTTCCTTTTTATATAAATATTCAAGAATGATGCGGAAGCGTAAACGTGATGGTTCAACTTTAAAACAACAAATTTTAATTTCTCAAACAAATTAAAATTACACCAAGTCAAGTAAAATTAAACAATTAATATAATCTCACTTAAACCGATTAATAAATCCAAAGCAAGTCCTAGAATTTGCCTAAGTCATAATTAACAATTATCCAAAGTTAGGCGAAACCAATTTTAGCAAAAGACTTGAATAAACCAAATTTACCCAATATTTAATTTAAGTTCAAATTAAAATGAGTGTGACAATTTAAACCGAATTTTATCTTGAAATTATTCTAAGCATGCGTTCTATGTTATGATGCAAGATAAAATAAACAATATCACACTACGCCGCGATGTACGAGGAAAAACCCAAGACGGGAAACAACCTCGGACGGCCCTAGCCACAAATCCACTAGATATGGAATTACAATTACAAGACAGATAGACTTACAACGACTGACTCGATCCCTTTCAAGCATCGACGCTTCTTTTTGTAGACACCTCTTCCTAGCGAATAACCTTGGAACACCACCGCAGTCTCGGAATCCACCGATGGGGCTTTCTATGGTCACCGTCACCCAAGCAAGGAGCCTTTCTCCAAGTGGGTAGAATCGCAACAAAAAGTCTTCTTCTTCTTTAATGGATGTAGAAGCAAACCAAAACTTCTCTTCTTGAATTCGGTAGAGATAAACCGGTGCCAAAACTCCAAGAAATTTGATATGTATATAAGAACTTGGATAAACAATATGGGTGTACAACAATAGAGTGATCAACTATTTTCTCTAAAAATCTCATTCAAAACATGAACATTTTCCTAAACATTTTTTGCTCTCAAACTCTCTCTAAGAGATAAACTAGGATGAAAAGTTAAGTTGGAAAATGTGATTCCCGTCCTTCATAAAGTCTGAAAAAATCAGTTAAGAAACAAGTGGGAAAGTGGGTTAAAAACTGCCAAAAACTGTTCCCGCCTAGCAGTTCGTTCGAACGAGACTTCTAACGACGCACCAGTATGGACTTCGTTAGAATCTCGTTAGAAACCTCGTTAGAACGAAAAATGTTCGAACGACATTTCGAACAACGGACCAGTTTAGACTCGTTGGCAAACTCGTTCGAACAAAACCTGGTTCGAACGAAAAACTCGTTCGAACGACATTTCGAACGACTTCCAGAAATTTTTATAAAATTCGATTTTGGCCCAGAAACTTTATATACTTTATTTTAAAGTTCTAATTAAATATTTCTGAAAGTAAAACACAGTTTTTATTAAACCTAACACTCAATAAACTTGTTCCAAGCTCCTATATATTTATATAATTGCATTCATACCTTGGGAGCATGGAACCATAGTTGATGACGCAGAAACGAGGCACGCAAACCGGCATATTTGATGAAGCTTTATACTCTTTGCCTCTACGTCTTCAACAAACACTTCATAGGCTTGAGAGTATTACAATGACATACCATCCTATGAATAAATGTTTTTGTCCGGAATTGAGCCAACACAATACATGGACTCAATTGGAAATTTGTGTCCTTACAGTCTTTGATCGTGATAACATTCTAATGCTATGACGGTCATTGACCGTGACAAGTTCGTGAAAACTGTACTTGTCACGGTCAATAATCGTGACAAGACTGGCCGACTCAAAGGTGACAATTGAGCCCTTTTGGTGTGGTGGACCGATCTTAAGATCTTAGCAAAAACGCCTAAGGTGACAATTCCTACCACGATGAGTGGAAGTGTAAACACAACGAAGAGTGTTACCTAAAGGTTAACCTTTCCTAAGGTTCCTAGTCGACTCTCATGGTCTTGGCTTTAGGAGTGGGGGCAATACGATCATCAAATCCAATTCCACACTTGTCATCTTTGATTTGGATGGTGCCTAATATTTTATCCAACTTTTTCGGCCTAAATTCCAAATAAAATTTAACACAACTCGATTCTCAAGCTCAATTATCCTAGACTCAAGTAAACGCCTAGACTCCTCGAACTCTAGAAGCTCTTTGTTCATAGTCTCCATAAAACCACGAAGATTATCTATCTCACCCTTAACGTACTCTAGCTTCTCTAAAAAATTCCTCTCACGTGCCCTAATATCCTCAATCAAAGCAGTATCATCATTTCCTATGGCACGCCTTTTCAACCTAGCTTCCCACTTTAAGTTAGCCTTCTTCACCTTCAAAGTTTCTGCACACAATTCACAGAAGGAAACTTATAGCTCACTATTCTCCACCTCTTATTAATCCTCACTATCATCTCCATTATCTCGGCCTACACTCACTTGGGATTCACAAACTATGGCCTCGGGATTTTTGTGCAAAGGAATATCTTCATGGGAAAATTTCTCGTCAATACTCACATGACTAGTCGTGAACGCAGTAAAGTTGCGCTTAATGGGGGAATCATTTTCCTCTTCCAGATCACTATCACTAAGGGTGACATTAAATGCTATCGATTTCTTGCCCCCTTCCTTAGTTTCGTGGGGCACTCGGCTACCCTATGGCCAAAACACTCACAACCATAACATCTCTCTGAATCATCCCTCTTAAAATTCTCACTCCAGTTCTTAGGGACGTGATCGACCTTTTTGTTCTTATTTCTCAAATATTTTTGCATCTTTCGATTACTTTTAGAATTTGAGAAATTTCTTGAACTTCTTTGCCAACATGGTCACATCCTCGGAATCGACGTCAGACTCATCATCTGAAATAAGTGTTTCCTCCTTCCAGGCTTTCAAATTTATGCCCATTTCTTTGTTCGTCACATTCTTGGAGGCAAACATTTCAAGCTCATAAGATTGTAAGTCACCCACAAGCTCTTCAAGTTTCGTCGAGTTAAGTGTACCCGAAGAATTCAAAACAGTCACCTTTGGATTAAATCTTTCAGGCAATGGCCTTAAGATTTTCTCTATCACTAGGATGTCAGGTATCTTCTCTCCCAAGTTAAACGATGAGTTAAATATGTCGAACAATCTAGTGTGGAACTCATCAAAGGTCTCGCTCTTTAACCTCTTAATCATTTTGAATTGAGCGGTGATGTTTTGGAGTTTGGAAGCCTTAACAGCACTAGTTCCTTCATGGGTGAGTTGGAGTATATCCCAAGCCTCTTTTGACATCTCACACGTCATAATACGATGGAATTTCTCCGGAGTGACAGAACAAAACAGGGCATTTAAACCTTGAGAATTATACTGTGATAATTTATGCTCAGCTTCAGTCCACGTGTCTACAGGTTTTAAGTGAATTGCTTCTCCATCTCTCGTGACTGGTGGTGACCACCCCTTAACAACAGCTAACCACACCCTCTCATCTATAGCCTTAAGTGATGACTTCACATGCATTTTCCAGTAAGCATAATTCGACCCATCAAATATAGGGAATCTAAAACCTAATAAATGCATGCTTAAAGACATGAGATCATAAACACAAAAACTGAGTGTTTTAGCTCTGATACCAATTTGTAAAAATGTAGCCCATACGATGTACTCTTAGGCAAGGATGGTTCAAATAAACACAAATTCAATATTTTTAGATTTTCCAAATTTAAAGATTGAACCTTTTAACGAAATTATCTCAAATAAACTTAGCATCGATTTTAAATCTTTCTTGCGAAAAACTAATTTACCAAATTTTATCACTTTATCCTATAACATGCGAATCAAATAAAGAAATCAAACCACAAGACGCCAAAGAAACGAGGAAAACCACAAAGGGAAGAAACTCGGATGACCTATCCAACAAATCACTGTGATATGGTTTTACGAAGCATAGACAGTAGACTTACACAACGACTTGATCCCTTACAATCATTGACGTTATTCTATCTTCAACCAATAATCCACAGTGCAATGCAGGACTCCACCCACGCAAGATGCCATAGCACACGAGTCCTCGTGCTCCTCGGTATTCACCGATCAGGCTCAACAACCATCAAGCACGCAATCAGCACGTACGGAGTCCACCGCACGAAACAGGTTCTCTCAAGATGAAAGAATCAAACTTTGGTGCCCAAACAAGATATCAAAGCATATGAATTATGAATCTTGGATCTTGAGCGTAAAGGGTAATACTTAGGGCTTGGAACTTTGGTAAACAGGTGCATAAACATTTTTCGCCATAAGTCCTTAAAGATCTCGAGTCCAACACGCTTTAAATAGAAAAACATGAATTTTGAGATGGCGAATTCATTCAAAAGAAAACCAAGATCATTCGAACGAGAATCATATCACCAACTTTGTTCGAAAGAGATTGCATTCTCGTTTGAACCAGCTTCTAACGAATTCCAATAGTGTGGCATAGTTTGATGTTCATTTGAACCCTGCTTCAAACAAAAAGCCAAACTCGTTCTAATGACTTATAAGTTAGTTCGAAAGAAAATTCCATTTCGATTTAATGACCTTATATTTCGTTCCAACGAAACTAAACTCAGAAAAATATTTTCTTAAAAAAATAAAAAAAATGTTCCAAACGTTTTTAAAATAAAACATAACACCCTTAATAAAAATTTCAAGGACTCATAAATTATATGTAATCATAGCTGCAAGATTCTCGGTAAACGTGAAAACAAACTTGGCAAGGTAAACATGACATGAGATATCCAATCTTTGAAGCTTGGATACAACGTCTTCATCAAACATCGTCATGGGCTTATCGGAACACGAAGACGAAGTCCATCCTATAACTCAAATGTTTTTCCCGGAATTAAGCCAATTACATACAAATTGTCTCAATTGAAAATTTGTTCTTATAATCATTCATGGAGTTGGGCTATCCAAATTAAAATTTATCACCTTGATAGATGTATATTTTTGTTTAATTTCTTTTAGGGTATATAAATACACATCATATGTCTATGTGTACCAAGACATAACACAAATTTTTATGTTATAAAATTAAGTGATGAATATCAATGCAAAAAAATATAATTTAATCATATAACACAAAGGCGTAATGACTAAATAGCCGCAACGAAAAAACCTCATGTAGAATAAAAGACAAATTAACTATGCTAGGACTTTACAAAGTTAAAACTAGCTTTTACACTATCTTATTCATAGATTCCACTAAAGGTCTTTCACTCCATATCTTCTAACCCAGGAAGGAGCCAACTATTGGACGCCACTTCACAACCACAATGGGGTTTAGTTTGCAATTGATGTCTTAGCTGTCAATCCCCCCAAAAAATCTTAGATTGAGTTGACGATGAAACTTGCCCCAAAGTGAAAATGGAACCAAGAGAATCCATAAATAGTTTAAGTACAACTTTCGAGGATGTGTGACGTCATAAAGGTTTTCGAAAATGTTTAGAGTGTTTGGCTTTATCAAAACTTCACAAAGTATGATTTGAGATATAAAGTTGTAGGGTAAAATATTTCCCTAATAAGAATGTGAAACATGGCTAGCATGGTGATCAAGATAGCGAGGCATGCAAGATAAAGACGACAAGAGTTCACGATAAAGTAAAAGACCACATATGTAAAGAAGTAGTGTTTTATTGTAATTAAAACTCTAAAAGGATAGGCCTTATATAATCATACGCCCTAACTCTATATGAAGGGGACCCCCCCCCCCCCCCCCCCCCACACACACACCCAAACTACTGTGTAATGGGTTTTAAGAGTAGAGAAAATCTCTCATGTAAATTCTCTCTCATTATAATGAAAATTCACTCACAACTGTCACGGACATAGGACAAGATGGCCAAACAACGCAAATTTATTTTCTCGCTCATTTGTTTTTGCTCGTTTCTCATGATTGTTGGGCACGCACCCCACCCCACGGTCCAGGTGGATTTTATTCCCACACAAAATTGGCATCGTCTCTGGAAAATGATACTAAATGCCGAATCACCAGAAAAGTAAACGAGAATATTGATAAATTTTTGTGATCGTTGCTTGAAAATTTTGCAAAGCAATGGTCACGCCGTTGTAAAATAGGCAAGGTTTTAAAAAACACGGGGGGTGACCAAGGTGTCGAGGCCAAGCCTTAGACATAAAAAGACGTTTAGAACTTTTTTAATATATTTTAACATTTTTAACTATAACAAGGCTATTAAAAATATTAAAATGGTACATACCTTAAACTATGACTGAATATATGCAAACTAAAATACTAAGAAAAAAACAAACAAAAAAAAAACGCACGTTTTTTTGGACGAGAGGGAGAGAAGTTTGGGATACCATTTGTCTTTTGATTGTTCTGAATGAAATATTGATCGGGCTTTTTAAAAAACTCTTTAAAAGGCGATATCATTTCACTAAAGCATTTTTGTTTTTAAAAAAAAGTCCTCTTTATAAGCCTTTTACCAAGAATAAGGCATAAAACGCTTAAGGTAGGGCGTTTCTTCCAAACCTCAAATCTAGGCGCGCCTTTTAGAACACGGTTAGGGTGTTTATTTATTGAATTACTCGCCTTTCTCTACTTATTTATGCTTATAGATTTCATAAAACGTGTGTGTCCATGTTTGCATAATAATTTATACAATATTGTAGGAAAAATTGACTTAAATCGGTTTCTTGGTTTCACTCGGCATTAGTTCCGTTTCATTTTTTAGTAATGCTACATACCCCAAATAACTTTTCCAAAATGATTTGGGCTTTGTGCCCTGGCGGGACCCGCACCACATGATAATAGATGACAAGCAAGTAGAAGAATGACGTGGCGTCCACATTGGATTTGGAAAAGATTTTGGGGTTTTGTTTGGGACTCGAAGTATTTTCCTTCATTTTTACCGCAGCTTGTGAGAGCTGAAAAATCATTATATGATTAAAATCATCCAACAAATCATCTTGGTAAAGGTCTCACTATTAATTTTCTACATATCTTTGAACATGATGGTTTCCTAGGATCAAGATGTTGTCCAATGCCCAAACACTGCTTGGCCCTAGCTCTAATCCAATCATGTCGATCCAATATAATTCGATTATTATTGTATTTTTCCATATGATATTTTATATGCATCCCCTTTGATTTATTTATCAAACAAAGATTTATGTCAATATTCACTTTCTGGAACCAATACACAAATGTGCATATGGCTTCCTAATCCATTCCTTATATGTACCAATGCTTTCACTCATCTCATTGAATTGAAGAATATTAATTTTTAATACACAAGAAAACATTTTTAAAATCTGAAAAATATTAATTTTTTTCCCAAAGAAATCCAAAAACAATAAAAAAAAACATTTCAAAATCTATAGAAAAGTTTATTAAAAATTTGAAAGATATTGAAAAAAACTTCGAAAAAATTGGAAATAATAGAGAAAACATTTCAAAGTACGAAAATATTGAAAACAAACTTTAAAAAATCCGAAAAATAATAGTAAAAACATTTCAAAATTAATAGAAAAACTTTTTAAACATAGTAAAGATATTAGAAAATATTTTTTAAATAATCTCGGAATTTTTATAAAAATATGAATAATTCTGAAAATTAAAAAAAAAATTAAAAGTATGAAAAATATTGAATTTTTTTACAATAATCTCAAAATAAAAGAAAAAACAATTGAAATTTTTTTAAAATATTGAAAAAAGTTTTAAAAAATCAAGAAACAATATAAAAAAAGGATTTCAAACAAAGATTTGTACCAAAACAGAATTCGAGATTTTCATATTTCCAAAATTCCTACAAAAAAATACATTTGCATAGTATAATTAGATTTTCACTTAAAACAGATTTTCAATTAAAAAAATATTTCCAATTTAAAAACTAATAGATTTCTAATAAAAAATAACAAAAAATTAAATTTCCAAATAAAAAAAATAGATTTTCAAAACTCGTTTCCCTTGCAACAAAATGCTCTCATGAGAGAGAGGGATGGAAGAATGAGAGAAATAATAAAAAAAAAATGTTTTCAAATGAGATGCGCATGACCCATCCATTTTCCATCCAAAAAATTAAGAGTGTTAACGTTAAAAGGTTTTGTTTTGGAAGTTCAGGGAGCAAATCCCAAAAATAAAATTTGGGTGTTGAAGTAAAAATGGGTATAAAGTTAGAGAGGTAATAAGTGTAACTAGCCAAAGGCTACAATTAATTAAAAATGACAATGCTAGAACAATACGACAATTCAATAAAAGATTGAATAGTATTTATCATAAATTTAAGGTAATTCAATAAAATAAATAACAGACTAATCTATGGAGTACGGCCATTAGGGTCTGATCTGCGAATACTGAAATGAGATAATAGGATGGAGTCGTCATCGCTAATATCATACTACTAGCTTTGACATATGGCATCATGCTCCAAAGATCGCGTTTCAACGTGTGGGAAAATACGTGATATAATCTTAGCTATTAATGACCATATGAAAATCAACCCCGCGTTAATTCAAATATCGTGCAAAAGTTACCCATGCAACATCCAATTGTCACGAAATAGTGACAAACTAATATCTAAATATATCAAAATATTTTACGATATCAAAATATTTTGATGTGACAAACTAATATCCGAATATTTTATGATATCAAAAAATTTATATGCTTTCAAAATGTTTTTTGTTAGTGAAGTACAAATAGAAAAATAGTGGAGTAAGTAGTAATTTTCTTAAAAGAGAGAGAGGTGAAAATTGGAAAACTTTATATGTACCGCATAAGGGTACCGCCTGGCGACCGCATTGCACTTCCCTTTTTTTTTTTTCTTTGGCTTTTATCAATTAATATAAAAATAATTTTTATATATAAAAAACAGTTTTTTTTTTTCTTTTTATCAGTTTCTTATTCCTATGTTTTTAATAATTAATATAAAAATAGTTTTTTATATAACAAAAAAAAGTGTTTTTCTATTAGTATAAAAAAAAATAGTTTTTTTTAAAGTAAACAATTTTTATTAAAAATTAAAAAATATATGTTTATTGACATGATATCGTGACTGATTAGTGTCGCTGGCGCGAACCCGCATTCCCGAATCCACATCATTTGTTGAATGTGGGTCCGCGCCAGCGGCACTAATTAATCGCAATATTTTTTCAATAAAATACCGCGATTAATTAGTGTCGTTGGCGGTGACCCACATTCCCGGACATAAATTATGTGTTGAATGTAGGTCCGCGCCAGCGGCACTAATTAATCGCGATATTTTTTTAAATATCGCTATTAATTAGTGTCGCTGGCGCGGACTCACATTCCCGGACCAAAATCATTTGTCTAATGTGGGTTCGCGCAAGCGGCACTAATTAATCGCGATATTTTATTGAAAAAAATATCGCGATTAATTAGTGTCGCTGGAGCGGACCCACATCATTTGTTGAATGTGTATTTTATTGGAAAAAATATCGCGATTAATTGTGGATTCGCACCGCGGCACTAATTATTCACGATATTTTATTAAAAAAATATCGTGATTAATTAGTGCCGCTGCCGCCGACCCACATTCAACAAATTATTTTTTAAAATATAAAAATTTATTTATAAATTAAAAAGTGTTAAAAAAATTGTTTTTTTAATATAAAAAACTGTTTTTATAACATTTATTTATAACAAAAGAATAAGAAACTAAAAAAGAAAAAGAAAAAAGAAATTGCGAAATGCGATCGCTAGGCGGTTGTCAGGCGGGCCATGTAGAACCGTTCGTGAAAATTTGATGGGTGAATTCAAAATTTCCCCTCTATTATTGCCTATCTAGCTATCCAACATGTACTTTTTTGTTTTTTTCTGTCATCCATTTGAGGATAGCACCTTTTAGAATAACATCTTGTAGGGTTTCGGTATATATGTCTATTCATCTCAATATCTTGAGACAGAAAACAACATTCATCCTACTCTTTATTGTTTAGGATAATGCTTATCTTCTATTGATGATCTTTAACTGGCGATTGAAGTTGATGGCAACGGCCAGAAGTGACAACTATTGTTTTTTGGCTCTGATTTGTGAGAAAAAAAATCATTAAAAATGTGTGAAAAATTGATTTAAAAGAGGGAGAGAGATGCATACTTCCAAAATTCATGTGAGTATGTTATACCATATCACCGGGACGAAGCCAGGAATATAAGTTGAGGAGAGCCAATATTATATTTTTATTTAATTAAATTAAAAATTAATTAATTCAATTGATAAAGTTGTTGTTACAAAATTTTACAACACAAAATATAGTTATAATTTGAATGTTATTATGATTTTATGTATTGAGACCTACATTGTTTACTAAATTATATTTCTAAATAATATTTTGTGTTGGTAAAAATTGTAGGGAAAAAAAAGACATAATTGTATACAAAATTTAAGGGTTATCCTTATAAAATTTTCCAATAATTATATTTAATATTTCCTCCTGATTTGTGTAGTGTTTGTTTAATTCGACACGAAAACACGAAACGAAATGACACAAAATTAACATGATATTTCGTGTTCGTATCGAATTTTTTTTACGGGAAGTCGCGTCGTGTCATGTTATCTTATCTTGTCATGTTAATCATGTTTTTTTTAGTTTTAGTGTCTATTTATGTTTAATTTAGTGTAAAAAATATGAGATCCGTCAAATAAAAAAAATCATGTTGTTTCCAAAACCATGTCGCGTCGTGTTTGTAATCCGACCCAAAAACACGAATTGTCACCCCTAATTCCAATCTTCTTCCCCCACCTCAAAGAAAGAATAAAAAAAAATGATCATTTTGACAAAATCCCGATTTCATAATATGATATATGACTTTATCATATTCTTCGTAAATAATTAGACATTATCATGAAAAATTGTTGATTTATAGTTGTCAATTTACTCGAAATAAGTATCAATTTGCATACAATAGATGTCGATTTTCATGAAATTTATATTATGACTTAATCCTATTTTTTGCAAATAATTAAATATTTCATCACTTTCATAAAAAATTATTGATTTGCATGAAAAAAATAGTACTGATATGGATATAATATGCGTAGCTCTTCATGAAATGTGTGTATAGTTGTCGATTTACTTAAAATAAGTATCAATTTGCATAAAATAGATGTTCATTTGCATTGAATTTATATTATGTCTAATTATTTGCAAAATCAAGGATTAAGTCACAGATCTTATTATCAAATTAGATTTTTGTCTATAAGCGTAAAAACAATGAAAAATGTTTTGTGTCCCAAACAACTCCCCCAAATCTTCCCCTAAATAGCATCAAGTGTTATATTTTATGGTATGAATCCCGTCAGAGCACAACTCATTAATATTATTTGAGAAAGATTTGAAAATTTTATTTGGTACCCATAGCATCACTCAAAAACAACGATTCGCTTCGATAAATGGTCTCCCACATTTCTTGTTAGGGGTTTTCATTATACAATTTAATTTATTTGAACCCATTAGACAGGTAAATCTTACTTTTTTTCAGTGTAATATGGGCCTACCCGGTGTGTTTTCCAAAGTTCTACTTTTGCAAGTCCACCCAATTTTCTAAGCATTTCTACTATATATTCGTCAATTCAAAATATAGATAAATAACACTTTTTTTTTAATTACATGCCTTTGATGGGTTCTACGGCTAACGATTGCTCAAATAAACTATTCCTACTCACTAGCCTAAATAGGTAAATCCCATTTTTAAACCCAAATAAGGCGTCGTTTGGTTCCCAAATTAGAGTTTCTTGGATTTTTTTAGTTATTTAGGTTTTGATCCCTACAAGTTATACACATTTGGAATTTGGCCCCCCAATTTAACCTGATTTTCCACTTTTAACGACACGTTTCAACTTTTTTTTATATTTTTGCGATACGTTTTTTTTTAAATCTAGCTGAAAGTGAAAAATAGGCACTAAACATAAAGATACTTTCTAATTGGAGGCCGAAACCCAAACGAATATAACTAGAGGTGGTGAGAACCAAGATAACCCTTCTTGTTTTTACCTCCCAGCGAAAACTGCAGCCCCAAATATTTCCTCATTTATTTATTTTATTATTTTCCTAATAATAAGGGACGTAAGGCTCATCGCCCAAGGGGAAAAATGCCCAAGCATTTGGGTTATGAATTGGTCTTGCCCCTTCATAGAAATAAGTTTCAACTCATTTTGGCTATGAAAAATGATCAAACGCTTAGAATCCTTTTCATTGACATCGATTTGCTTTTCATGAAAAATGCTTATTTTAATTATTTTTCAATTTTTTGGTGCTTGATTTTCAAAAACATGATACTGAAACAATAATCACTTTATGAAAATTGATCCATAATTTTATCTTTTTTCATGAAAACCATTTCTTACCTGTCCTCCAAATAATTGATTTTCATAAAAAATTCCAAAAGTAAGGCCAAACCACTCTTATCTCTTCCACTCATTTCAAACTACTCATAAAAATGAACTATTTTTCAATCATTTTCCAACTTTGTAATCAAACACGCCCTTATAATACACAGGGAAATATCAATGCCTTCAAATATCCATAACTCATCTTTATAATGCTTCCATGACCCATATATACAACAGAGAACATGGGTTCGTTAGATAAGCCCATTTTGCATTTCATTACACCCCTTAAATCCCCAATCAATACATATTGATTTTGGTAAAATATATTCATTGATAATCAGAAAACAATAATCATCTCGTAACGTTAAGTATATTAACAATACAAAACACCTCGTAACGTTCAAGTATATTAACAATACAAAAACAGCTTAATTATCTCATCTGATTTTAGTAAAATTTATTCTGTAATGTGAAAAGGGGATGACAAAAACAAAGATTAAATTTGAACAATCCAAGGTCCAATATATGGTGGGTTTGATTGAAGGCTGGATGAATTATTAGAAATGACATACAGAAGTTACAAGTTAAAACTCTAGTCCCAAACATTTGCCAAAAAGCTAGAATAAAAGAAAATTTTGTGTAGAAAGAAAGAGTATACATGCACAAATTGATGTGACGGTGTAATCAAGATGTACAAACCTACCACCTCTTAACAAGCCCGTTAACACAACATGAAATAAATTTCCAAAACGAGTTAATTTAATAAATACAATTCGATAAAAAGAGTGACCCACCACAGAGCACATCTAAACAACAAATACCAGTGGCAAATGTGCCAATTATTGAAATAGAATATGGATGCAATTATAGAAACACGACCAAAAATTGATACGATAGGGGGCTCATATTCATGCCGGGTCATTTTGATATGGAATCGTGTCTAGGTGTGTATCTATGTTGTCTACATCCTTTCTTGTCGCGTTAATCGTATTTTTAGTCGTGCTATCATATATATTTATGTTTAATTGAGGGTAAAATTTATAAATCATGTTAGCCATGCCATTTCGTGTTTAAAACATGTCATGTTCGTGTCGGATAAAAAAACGGTCATGTTGTGTCGCGTCGGCCAGAAACACGATTTGAAAACACAAATTGGCATCCCTACAATAGAATACAAACCAAAAACTATGTCAGACATGCGATAAGGCATCCAATCATTATGTAACACCTGCCCCTCACAAGACCCCACCAAATTATGGTTTTATAGACGCATAACTTGTGGTTCATGGTGTGCATTTTGGATTGGGTTTGACATTGGAATTGGAATATGTCCATGAAGCATGAAAAGGATTTCTAAAAAAAAATAGAAATATCATTCAAGATTTGAGTCAAAATCAAATTATTCTTGAGAGATTATGTTCTTATCCACTTTTATAACAAATTCAGAGGCCTTCTCTCTCAAATATTGAGTATAGGGGTCCCAAGAACAAGGCAGTGAAAACACAAAGTCATGCTTTTCTATATAGAAAATTTTAAATGTACGCACCAATTCTTTCACATCATCCCTATTTTACGAAACACACTTCTCACCCCTCTTTCTTACCAAATATTGTACTTCAATCACTAATTGGGATGAGAGTTTAAACCAAAGGAAAACATAAATAATACACAAGCACGTTCGAAAATAAACTATGAGAAAATGATGATAGGTTTCTAGTGCTTTTAACCTTCTCTAATCTTGCACATTCATGAGCTATGCAATTAATCTCGGCATTTTTATAAATTGATTACTAACGAAAAAAAATGAAGGATTGTACAACACCTCATCATCTACGGTTCGTACTCCAAGATGAACATGTAGTTGAGGTTGGATATAAGGAAGAAAAAATCATCATAAACAATTGCAGTGATGTCCACATTACAACTACGAAGAATCACAGGCAGAACATATATATATATATATATATATATATATATATGTATAGAGAGAGAGAGAGAGAGAGAGAGAGAGGGAGAGGCTATAGTACATTATGCTCTATACATCACCCATGCATCACGCCTAATTTTTTGCATATGGATTACATCATGCACTATACATCACATCTAATTCTAGGGCACCCTAGAATTAGATGTGATGTATAGTGCATGATGTAATCCATATGCAAAAAATTAGGTCAAAATACATTTTGTATCTATTTTTAAAAATTCACAAAAAACTGCTAAAAATACCTTATTTAGGGTCTGCGACAACAGTTTTTAAAAATAGCTACAAAATATATTTTGACCTAATTTTTTGCATATGGGTTGATTGGAAGGTTAATTTCAAGAGAAAAATATAAAATTTGAAAAAAAAAAAATTAGGGTCTAAAATTAGGCGTGATGCATGGGTGATGTATAGAGCATAATGTACTATAGTCTCTCTCTCTCTCTCTCTCTCTCTCTCTCTCTCTATATATATATATATATATATATATATATATATATATATATATATATATATATATATATATATATATATATATCCAAAATCAAATAGATAGTCAGAAGAAATGGAGAAATGAGAATGATTTGATTTACATATCAATTTGAAGAAAACAATAGAGGCCAGGCGAGGAAAGGATTATTGGAAAGTATTTTAGTTTGAAAATACACGTTGCCTAATTGATAAAAGATTCTAAAATGGGGTGAAATGAAAGAATTGGTGTATGTATCCAAAAATTCCCTAATAGTGAATTTCTAGGAATATAATCAACACCATCAGCCAAGAATAAATTCCTTGATAAAGAGCCCTATTTATGGCTTGATCTTGCAAATCCAGATACATGTACCAGTGATATGAATCAAATCTAAAAGACCCATTAGCTATATATATATCCAATAGCATACATTGGCATATTATTGAGGAGAAGAAGATGAGGGGTCTTACATGAAGATAAAGAGTTCCTGTTTGGTAGCCAAGGATGACTTGCCTGCAGCCCCTCGAAGGATCTCAAACAATCCATGTTTTAATCTAATGTCAATTGACACTTTGGTTGATTTGGCATCCATTTTCTGTAAGATGGAAAAAATATATATAAATAGCATAGAACCATTGTTTGGTTCACAGGCAGTCACCTTGGCTAACTAGAAAGGCTTTTATTTCATGCTGGACCTACTCTTCTTCCTTTGGGACCCCAGCGTGTTTACAACGTAATCTACCTCGATAAGATTCTGAAAGAAGTGCCACAAAATGATCAGTTAATGGGTCGGCCCTTTTGGGGTTCGGGTCATAAGGGGTCAACTCACTAGACACGAATCTGGTCAATACACGTCACGAATTATACACGGCATGAAACAAATACATGTTTAAAACACAACACGAATTATACACGACTCTTACGCCTTGTTTGGTTGCGCAAATTGTTTAATTACATAAATTGGTTCACATAAATGAATAGATTTAAAATGAGTTTAAGTTATGTTAAACAGTGCTATTTCAAATGGACCAAACCAGACCTTAATATATAGGAGATACGAGTGAAGCAGTTTTTGACATGAACACGACCTGACTTGACCATTGTTAGTTTTTGACAAGTAGACAACATGAATTTGCACGGGCTACTTCCGAGGATCTGATTCCATCCTATCTTATCCCAAGTTGCCAACTACGAGAAAACATCGAGTGTAACAGTTATTTTGATGACATGGCTTCCCATGCTCATACAGACTCGAACTTTCTCTCTCCTCTGACTCATACTCCACACCTTTTTTGAGATCACAAAAATTGTATTAATTTGTGATATCACATCACCCGAATAAACTTAAACTCAATATTTTCTTCACCAACATAAAAAAATAACTTTGTATTTACACATCATTGCATTGAGTGGCTAATACTGATACTGAAAAAGATACGTATATATATCTTTTTATGCATGCATGCACGAAACATAATACCTAAACTAAAACAGAGTCGAAAAACTCACAACAATGCATGATCATCTGGTTTTCAAATGATTAAACCAGGAGCTTAAACCACCAACAAAATATTTTATAAATTACTTACATGATCTGGTTGGGGTTGCAATACCTTATAATTTGGGCACTCAAAGAAAAGAAAGACTAATTTAGGATGGAGGGAGTATCAAGTACAAAAAAAATTCAAGCTATAGTCAAAATCCTCACAACCCAGATGCCCAAATCATTACAAATTAACTATCCAAGTCTCCTAATTTACACCAACTTGGTCCAATGTTGCATCTTGAATGCCCTGTTGCAAAACCTTACGCTAAAGCTGCATCTATTTTATATGTGATAATAAAACTATGAACAAAAGATTTTGAATCACGTTAAAATTGCTTCAATGAGCAGGTATTGAATTTTGATGAATGGATAATATATATTCATCAAAACGAGTACTACTTCAGGAAATGAGATACTGGTAAGATCGTCATCATCATCACCGTGTTAAAGCGATTTTTTTTGAAGATTGGCTATAAGAACAGACAGGCCTTAGACAAATATGGTAGGCAACAAGGAAAGAAACGTCTTCATAAAAACGAGAGTCACAGAAGTGAGGATACTAAGATAAATGTAATAAAACTAAAAAAGCATAAAAGTTAGAAATGACAATTTTTGTGAAACAATAGAAAGGAAAAGTAAATTTGATCAAAATAAATGGTAATGCTAAGAAAGGGGCAGGCTAAAATTGATTTGGAAGCAAATTGCAAAGATATACGAGATAGCTTGTTGTTTAATGGAATATGTTGTGTTGGGTAGAGTTAAATGGAAACAGACTACAAATTTAATAGTGTCAACAACTGACTATCTTGAAAATATTTCTAATAAATATTATGATGAACCCTGCTCCAAATCTTACTACACAATGTACTAGATAACTATTATGAATATATTGATTAATAGGTTCTAGGGTAAGCTAACCGACCTTAGATGAATTCTCAATTAAATTTGGAGATCAACTTCATTTAAGAGGGTGCAAATCATTCTGACTATGAATAAACTCAGCCCTGCCATTGATCAGGACAACAGAGAAGCACTGCATGACTATCAATTATATTATATATATCACACATCCCAACATCCGGCTACCGTAACGCACAATTAAATATACGTAATTGTGCACATTATTCATTCAACAGCCTCAATAATCATACACCAACATAGGAAAAACAGGCGTAACATGTAGTGCTAAAATGTACTGTATAAAACTATACAAACTATACAATATAAATTTCACAGTTTCAAGAAGTGATTGTCAAACATAATATTTAGAGAAATATTCAACAGCCTTTGTTTACATGAACTTCATTTTTTCTATATAGATGTTAAGCAACCACATGCAAGCAGCAGAAACATCACATTTTTCAGGACTTATCATGTCATGCAGGTAAAGCAAAGCTCTGCTGTTCCCAATGTGGAGGATCCATCACTGCACAAGGATCGGACTTCTCAAAGTCGGCAACCTACAGTAAAAAACAGGGAATGTTATGATATGATGAAAAAATTCTGGTGATTTTTTTCTTAACCTCCACTTTTTAATGTGATATTTGACTTAACCTCCACTTTGCTGATCTCTTTGCTATAGCCCCCTGCACGAGGGGGTTACCTCAAAATAATGCAAAAAACAGGGGGTTAAGTATAAGGTTTTATTCGACTTTGCCCCCTATTTATAATGCCAAATCAGACATAACCCCCTATATTGGGGGCAAAGTCAAAGGATTATGAAATTGAGGGACAAGTCAAATTAGGCATTAATATTTGGGGGGTTAAGTCGAAATGACCCTAAATTCTATCATGCTTCATCAACAATATTGTTCATGGAAAGTATGATAGATTTCATATTTTCCAACTTTAATGGTGTGTTTGATTGCCTAATTTCCTTGAGAAATTGTTTCCCAGGTTTGCCAAATATACAACCTAATAATGCACATTCTAAATATTTTCCATGGACCAATCGAACACAACATTTTCCATGATTCTATACTATCCCACTTTTGGTGTCTTCAATTGCACAATTTGCCTGGGAAATTTATCCACACTCTGAATGTACATTGTTAAGCATGAAGATATCCAAAATCTAACTTTTATATCTTACATAGTTCAACCTAAATAAACTTTATTATTTTCCATACTTCTACAGAACTACAATCAACACACACAAAAAAGCAAATTTTAGGCTGGCAAAAACTTGCTTGAATAAAATTTTCGCTTCTATACATCTTTTCTATCAACACAACCCTAAATAGGAATTGCATGATAAAAGATTATAGAAAAGGATCATGTAGAAAAAAGATTTTACCTTCTCCTGGCAGCTAGGACAATAGTGATATTTATGCCAGAGGCAGTCCATAGAAGGACAAAGAAAGCATATCCCAAGCATCATCGGCATCATGCAACCAACAACAGCTGCCAGGCTCAGTTTTGATCTATTTTACATATCAAATATTATAATTTAGAAGAAAGAAGGATAGAGAAGTCCCAGTACAACAACAACTGACTATATGACACAAAGGAAGCAGAAAAGATAAAACAGTGGCTTAGTCAAAGAAAAGAAAGACAAAAAAATAATTAACCACGGATCTTGTCTAAATGGGGGCATTATACCATGCCTTTTCTTTTACAGATAATTACAAAAAGTGCACCATTTTAATCCCTAGCCTATCTTTTATATAAGGATAAGTCGGTGGCTCAATCATTAAATAAAGGTATATGCATCACTACTATGACTTAATAGAGGTGCTGAAAATGTACAAATAGCAAGCACCATCTTTTTTTCCAATGAAAACCAACAATAGTTATTATATTCAGAAAGATTGGAATCAACTCCAGAGAGAATTTTCGTACACTAACAATATTTATAGTATATCCAAACATAACGCGGAGAGCAACTCATGCAGAGAGTTGATAAAACTTCATCTATTAATTTTCTGAAATTTTTAACTACCGTTATAATCTAAATTGCAGCCAGGATTCATAGCATTTTATAGCACATCGAGCCTCATAAGTGCCAAGGATATTCATCCAAAAGAAATAGCATAACGATATACATTGTGGCTAGGCTTTAACGCAGACCCTACATATTAGCTTTCTGAATACATATGAGCTTCCAAATATTTAATTATCCTTTAGGATGGTGAATTTCCAGTAACACCAAGTATGCCTTTTCGCTTCTAATTAATCATTCTCTCTTGGAGTGGTACACTGTTCATATAGGTTTTTAATTTTAGTTGATCACCATCTCCCAAAGCAGTTTTTTTTTTTCAGCTTTCATGACATCATCAAAATAAAGGAAGAAAAGAAACAAATAAGATTGGGCTGGGGAGGGAAAAGCCATGAAGTGTTTTGGGTTGTAGAGGACGATGAGTTGCTAGATAGTTCACCCATGGCTTGCCTTGGTAGCTCTGATACCATAACAATTCAAATGCCACACACAGTAATATAATGGGTGTTTTCACATTCACAGTATAAATAGATTTACATGGCATGCGTATATCAGAAGGTATCTACAATGGATAACTATTCAAACCAAGTTGGTTACTTATTGTTTCAACAAACTCGTAATTTGAATTGGGTATAACTCCCACTCTCCCTTCATTCAACATCAACTTCATGTCGGTAATGGTAAGGGTCTCCAAATCTCTCACATTGGTTCTTCTGTTATTCAATCTCCAGTTTGCAATTTTCAGTTAAATAATATTCTCCGTGTTCCGTCTATTACAAACAGGGCCGGCTCTGAAGTTTTATTTGTCCTAGGCGAACAATTAAAATCGGGTCCCTTTTACATAAAAAAATAAATCAAACCCGAACCTCATGGTACATTGGTAAATTCCAAAAATTTTGAAATAACCAAAATAAAATAATTTTCCAACGAAATTTAAACAAACAAAAAAAAAAATAACTAGGCTTAACATTATTTTATAATTTGATTCCCAATATTTAGGCAAATTCTATAGGCTTAAATATCCTGCCCTGATTACAAAACCACTTTTATCCGTTCAAAAATTTGCACAAGATAACAATGTCTTTGAATTTCACCCCAACCATTTTTTTGTCAAGGATCAAGCAAACCAGTCTACATTCCAAGGCCCGAGTAAATGAAAATCTAAATAGAGCTACATCACGTTGCACTTAAAACCCTTCCAATATAAAATAAAGAAAGCATGAAACACGAAACATCATCCACTGTAGCAAGAGTTCAACATGAAATATCACCCCTTTTTTTTTGTCTACCAATTACCAACGAACATATCATATGTTCACAAACTTATCCTGCTTCTAATTTCTAGAAAGAGAAATTCCCTCCAAATGCCACATTAACGACAACTTTAACAAGGCTTTATTTTATTCAGACCTACTTAATTTATAAACAACATCATTATTCAGACCTACTTCAGCCTTCCCTGACTTTTTATGCAAATGTTTGCAGAGGAATTTCTTAAAAATAAATAAACGGTCACACGGGTGACATGATAAGGTTTTGAGATCCATGGAGTCTTCAAGATGCAAACTACCAAACAACTCTGACTAATAACTACACCTCTAGGGTACATGGGTCAAAGACATGGGTGCAGTTGAAGACTCAGCTGTCCAATTTTTGACTCGGCATCGGTTTCGTTATCAGGCGATACAAAACAGTACATTATTTAGAGAATAAAAAAATGAATTAAAATATTCGTACAACTCGTGGATCGACTCCGTGAAACACCAAGATTTCAGCCTTAAGATAAAAATTCAGCATGTCACGGTGAGTCAGAATTGTTTCGTTGATATATATGGATAATGGTTTCAGACTCGCCAATATTTATTTTTTAAAAAAAGGGCCGACTAATAGTGAATTATGTTTAATTTCCAGCCTACTATCCTACCAACCCAGTGAGCCACTGAACTTAATTTCACCCCAAACCCACTTACGATTCATACCTATCTATTACACTAAATTCAGAACCAACAGAGAGCATATGCTCTCCAAAATAACAGAACGGCCAACTGAAGTAAGAATCAGATATTTTGTAGACCCCAACTATCTTTTCAAATCCTAGGTCACAATATTTAATTTACACCAACCATAACTTTTGACAGATTTATTGTATTATCCCACATTAATTATATTTCTGCAATTCAATCATCTCTCCTTACGAAGCACGGATTCTTCAAAATGGTAAACGAATCCGAATCACACTCGAATCAGGTGCGATTCTCACCCGATTCTCCTCCGATTCGCACCCACCAAGTATCCAATTATTTTAATTAAATATAATTACGGATTCTTCTTCATGGATTCTTTAAGAATCCGGATATTACTCATGAAGAAAACTAGGGTCAACCAATATTTCTTGGTATTTTTTTTATCAATATCCTTTGTGAAGCTACGAGGATATATAGTCTAGATTTGATGGAATTTTGAGGAGGTTGAGAGTTGGCCAAAGACAGAGAGATTCGAGAGTTAAAAAGATACATTTTGAATTGAAAATAATTGAGGTGGATTCTCTTGATGTGGATCTTAAAGCTCAACATTGTCGTGTTATTGCAAATCTAACTTTCAACAATTTTCGACCTCGGGTGGTGACACTGAATAATAGTTCCATAATGATTTACACAAGCGGTGTTCGAAAGTTAGGCACGTAGGTAGATTTTACGAAAGAAAAAAATTAAGTAGTGGAAAGTTGCTTGAGTTCAACAAAAATTATATTATCACTTGAATCTTTTTCATTATGGTCTATTTTTTATGTTGGAGATTTATAAAAGTAGTTATTAATTTGTTAAAATTAAGGAATATTATAATATATTTTATATTTTTATTATATTTCGCAATGCACCCGAATCATACTTTTTTAAGATTTTTCGAATCGCCGCACCCACTGTGTCGCACCCGTATCTCACACCCGCGCACCTGTGCTTCATAGATATCTCCCACTAAGCATTGACCAAGGTATGTATAAATATTGTAATCTACTATTTAATTAATTTACTTCAGTTGTTCATTAATGGTTTTTCTGCTTTTGTATTGAATAATTTAAAGGGCAAACCCCGTGCCCGAGGCTCGTGCCACTGCGGAATACTGGGGGGTTAAATGTACGCAGCCTTACCCTGCATATGCAGAGAGGTTGTTTCCGCTTGTATTGAATAATTTGATTCCCAATAATGATGTTTATAAATTAAGTAGGTCTGAATCAATTGAAAATCCCCAAAAAATTGAAATAAATTGATTTGCAATTATGTTTTGTAAATTTGACATTATAATTTTCTTAGCCCCTTCCCCACACTCCCAATTTTACATTCCAGGCTCCACCACCGCTGGGTAACAAAAAACAGTCAACTCGTCCATATTGGATCAGTTTCGGCTTTTACATTGAACCATGCGAGGGTACTTTTTCAATTGAGTCGTAACACCAAAGAAAAATTGTTGCTTCCATGAGGTTAAGTTGGCAGTGAACCATCTAAGTTACTTCGTCAAACAAACAATCATTCGAAATTGCACTGCAATGCCAATGCAACAAAGGAAAGGATAATGAGAAAAAGGCACTTCATTTGCTATGCAAACATTAAAGGCAATTGGCCTCTAATATTCATTCAGAAATTTCACAACTCCAACAAACTTGTGTCTTCCTACCATGAAGGCCTAGAAGTATCATCTCAATGGCAATAAGGTATGCCCTCGCAGTACATATCACCAGCAGGTTTTTTTACAAAGCAAAAGATGGCACGCGTCTGCCCGTTGCGTATCCCAATATGTACAACCATGAGAATGGAAAAAGATGATGTGTTTCATAACATCAAAAGTGCATGTATTAATATATTAAGACGCCAACTCCGGGACTTCATATGGCCACGTGTCCTAATTTTGTTAAAGATTCAAAAATTTAAGCGCCTCTCTAAACACTACTTTGACCGTGTTTTCCGCAGAAAGAAACAATCAATTTCGGGATCAGTGTTAGGAAAGTGGGGCACTGTAAAAATGCCAATCTAGCCGAGTAGCTTGATATTGGTGCAGTTTTTAATTCACAGAATCTCAAATGCATCTCAGGCATATATTGATGCACATAATTCAATTGAATTCCTCACCCTAAAACCATACAAAGGTAAAGATTATACAACCCATTTCACGATTTCTCACAATTTTATCAATTCAGGGAAACAGTGTTAAGATAACTGGGCACTATAAAAAAGCCAATCTAGCCGAGTGACTTGAAATTGCTGCATTTTTTAATTAACAGAATCTCAAACTAATCTCAGTCATATATTGATGCACATAATTCAATTGAATTCCTCACCCTAAAACCATAGTGTTCAATTTTGTAAGTGCATTTATTCATAAAAAGGTAAAGATGATACAACCCATTTCATGATTTCTCACAATTTTAATTTTAAAATGCATAGAAATGAACTAGAAAAAAAAGTGTATTATATGGTTGGGGTGTTAAATTAGAAGAGACAGGGAAGTTTTTCTAGTTTTAGTGTGAACTTTTTCTCAAAATTTGAAAAACGGGAAAGAAGAGAAAGTAGTTTAATTTATTTATTTCATTGACCTTTTACTTAATAAATTTTCAAATTAACATATCATGTTATCATGGATACTTTTGGTTGTAACTTAAGGGTATAAAAACAATTCCCTCTTTTAACTCCTTACTTTTCTTCTGAACTTAAAATCAAGGAAAAAGAGTTCCCTTGTCTTTCCCATTCTTTTATTCTCAACTTGCAAAACAAAGAGCAAAGAAAGTAACTTTCGGAGGTTTTTACAACTCAAAGAGAAGTTGCCAAATCAACCACAATCATTTTTTCCTTTCATTCACAAGTGAAAATTAGAAACATTATGAATTTTTTGTTCGATTAAAATGCAATAGGATTGTGTAAATACATTATCAATTTCATTACAATTAAGCTAATACTTACTGATTGAACGTAAAAAAAAAAACAAACAATAAAGCAGAACTAAATTACAACAATCTATGTTATGCAGATGAATTCAATCTACAATAGCATTATCTGTTATTTATGCCTAGAATGTACTGTAGACTGTAAATCGGCACAGAATATAAGTGGTTTGGCAAGTTGGTCTTGCCTAAATCCACAGGTAGAACGGAAATTTAAAGTGCTAGGGTTGCAAAATGAGAGTCCAACCCATGAGTTCAATATGGTACAAGTTAACAGGTTGTCAACATGTGCTTGTTGGGAATTGATAATATAAAAAAAACCAGTGTTTTTAAAAGCGCGCTATTGCGTTTTGCGGTGGAAAAAAGCAAGGCAAACAAGGCTGCTATTTGGGATGCTCAAAAAGCGTGCGCTATTTGGCGCTATTGTGCGCTATTTGGCGCAACAGGAACGCTATTCATGTTTTTTTTAGAAATCACAGTTTAGTTAAGGTGGGGGAAAAGTGTTACCTTATTTCACGTACGGACTTTGTTTGGGTGAGGTATTCTTTGTTCTAAACCCTCAATTTACTTATTTACGAAGGTCTCGATGATGTTATTTGCTTTTTTTAAAAAGTTTAGCTTAAAAGGTTACTTTTATTTAATATTTTCTATTCCAAACTCTCGGTTTACTTAAACGTTTACTTATTTTACATTTTTCAGTAAATAATGTTTTTTATTTTATAATTTCCAGTTTTAAATGTTACTAATTTTTCAAATCTTAGTTCAAAATGTTTTTTTTTAATAATTGTCAGTTTAAAATGCTACATGTGTCATAAATATCTGTTTAAATTGTTATTTATTTTATGATTTTCAGCTTTAAATGTTACTTATTGTTCAGATTTCTGTTTAAAATGTTGTTGTTATTATTATTATTATTATTATTATTATTATTATTATTATTATATTTGTCAATTTAAAATGCTACTTGTTTTATAAATTTATGTTTAAAATGTTATTATATTATAATTTTAAGTTTAAACTTGACTTATTTTACAAATTTCATATTAAAATTTTATTTATTTTATTATTTTTAGCTTTGAATGTTACTTATTTTCAGAATTCTGTTTAAAATGTTATTATTATTATTATTTTAATTGTCAATTTAAAAAGTAAATTTAGAAAAAAATAAAAAAAATCAATTTCAATTATAATTTTTTTACCAATTTCAGTTTAAAATGTTACTTTCTTACAAATTTCATTTTAAAATGTTATTTTTTTATTTATGTTTTTTTTTATAAGTTTTTTAATTAAAAAGCGGGAATGCATGAATTGCTTGCGCGAAGCGCGACGCGATTAGCGCGACGCTACTTAGGAGCCAGAACGCGACACCCTGCGCGACCGCGATTTAAAACATTGAAAAAAACTTTGTTGCGAACTTCGATTAATCATTCATTAAAAAGAACACGAAGCATAACTACATCAAAATAATAGATCAACGATTCATATCACAAACCTTTACGGATCTTGTAAATGATCCAAATGAGAAGTATTTGATGTAGAAGATGATGTGGTTGATTTTCTTCCACCTCCAAATTCTTCCTATCATGTCATGGTTGCCTCTTCAAGTATAAGATCCCCCAAAGTAAGCCTTGTGCACGGACACTCCCGAAGATGAAAACCTGGTGATTTGTGGAAGAAATAACTCTCTCCCCTCAACGCTTCACAAAAACGTGAATAGTGGTTTATCTCTCTCACTCTCTCTAACCCTTATGCTATGTTATGCAACTTATTCACTTTCCTTAAAACCCATATATATAGGTACTTACAGTGGGTTTGGTATCTAAAACGTTTTGAGCTTACTACTTCGGTAATGGACTATACTATGGACCACGACTCATATTTAAATTGGATTCCAAGTGAAAATATAAAAATTCCATATTACTTCCCGTAATATATTTTCAGAGAGCTGTCAACATGTACCCTCCTTTTAACGAAGGGTCTTCCTTATAGAAGTAGAGTCCTAACTAACTAAATCTTTATCAATGATAAGTTCTACCGCAATCATCCTCTCTTTCAACTAATCTCGATTATTATAATTGAGTTAGTACAGGATTGTGATAGTGAAGTTGTTGAACGTCATTTTGTGAGGCTGGAGCTGTGAAGCCTTAGTTAGCCTTCATTGAGTCGAGTCGGAGGCCAAGTCGGAGGCCAATTATAACTAAGGGAAATTTGGGTAGTTAGCCTTCATTGAGTCGAGTCGGATGCCAATTATAACTAAGGGAAATTTGGGTAGTCCATGCCCCTTGTTACACTTTGTGAGTCAAGTCGGTCTAATTTACCATCAATTGCCCGGGGAATAGGGCGACTAGTCTTCGGGCCTGATCTATTAGAAAATCAAATTTGTGTGGCTTTTGGAGATGGAACTCCAAACACACATCCTAATTCTACTTCTCTTGGGTGGGAATGCAATCATTGGACCTTAAACACACGTAAGCCCTGGGATTAAAGTTACGTGAGTCGTTTTGACATATTCTTAAGCCATGATAGCTTGTGCAAGGCATGACCTAGGGGTGTAAGAGTGCAACGCTCTAAATGAGACGTTGTCACTTCGCCTCCTTTTGGCGGTAAAAAGGTATAAGGAGTCCAAGTTCATTTGTCCCATTTTCTTTCTTCATTTCCATTGACTATTTCATAAAACTCTCTTTTCGCTATTTATATCCATAGAGCTCCCAACAATTAATTTAAAAACTTTTTTTCTCAACATTTCTTCTTCCTTTTACCACAATGCCAAGCCGAATGAGGAAATATGAGGTCTTTGCCAAAAATGACTTCAACAATTTTTTATGAAGTACGAACCCCTAAAAATGTAAAAACAAGTTCCGGTCTTCCCACTTGATCCTGCAAACCTATACTTTTTGCTTTGATGGCTGTCACTACAATCGTTGGAATTGGTTAGTCACTTACTTGATTGGAAGGACTGCCACTTTTCTCTCTTAGCTCCTTGTTGATGTCAAACTCTTCCTCGATAAGTCAATATGAAATCAATTCGATCTACAAAGCCTGCTAGGAATTAGACCATGACCTTTATGGCCTTGATCCTAGACACAGCGATGTACACTTTCACTATGAAGAGGAGTTCGTTTCCGCCTCCACACTCTACATCCTCCATCCCAGTGGAATAAGGCCTCTCTAGACAAATGGGATCTTTTCCATATCGTAGTGAGTACAGTGGTCATTAACCATATTTGTGACATCGATCTACTACGATCTCCAATTTATCATTGGATATGACACCTAACATTTCAAAGCTCGAGATAGGTCTCACAATTTAGTTGAGTGACTACCCAAAGGATGTGTTAATATTCTCTAGAGCCCCTCTATACCGAGGGGATATACTACGAAGGTTACACCATACCTATCACGGTTGACATTATTAGTAGTGCATGGTGTCCAATTCTCTTGTAGGGTCGCCCACTTCTTGCTCGACTATGAACTAACTATTACGTCGAACCCAAGAGACAATATGTTTGGTCATCGTCGTAAAGGTTGATCTTCTGGCCGCTAATTCCAATATGAACAATGATCATAATAAGTCTAATTGTAAATATTTATGCACATGACAAAGCATAACAAGAAAGGAAAAATGATGAATTGTCAAAAAACAATGGCATCTTAGCTTCTCATATAGTTTCAACTCTATCGCCAAAAGAGAATAAATAGACGGACCTTGAATTTGGAGCAAGAAGTTGATATAGCACCAGATATGATGAAAACTTGTACATTTAATCATTAAATTCTACCTCACAAAATGTAATCAAAAATGAAAAAAATCCAAATAAAAATTTTCTTGTGCATAAACGTCGAAAATTAAGAAATTTCAACATAAACCTCGACGAAAAAATGGGAAATAACTCGGTCAAACCAGAAGTTTCTCTTTGCGGGGTGAAATCATTTTGGGCAAATACTATTAGCGACATACGTCAATCTCTTGGTGTTTCTAGACGTATGTCGCTAATAGTATTTGCCCAAAATGACTTCACCCCGCAAAGAGAAACTTTTGGTTCCACCGAGTTATTGCTCATTTTTTCGTCGAGGTTTTTGTTGAAATTCCTTAATCTTCGACATTTATATACATGAAAATTTTTATTTGGATCTTTTTTATTTTTTACTACATTTTGCGAGGTAGAATTCAATAATTGACCGCACAAGTTTTCATTGTATCCGAAGATTATATCAACTTCTTACTTCAAATCCAAGGCCCTTCTTTTTTTCATATTTTCTTTCGTTGATGGAGGTAAAACTGCATAAAAGGCTAAAATAACACTGCTCTTTAACAATTCACCATTGTCATCTATTTACAATTTAGCATACTTTCTAAATTTTAGGCGTTATAAAACTATGTCGACACGTTTTCATTCCAGAAACAGATACATTCGGGAAAAAAGTACGTAGACTACATGCAAGTACATTTATTCCCATAAAGTAACTTCTTTTCATCGGGAGAATGTGTCCTAAAACTATTTGTTCTCAAGTCTAAATTTAGATACGTTAGACTTGAGAGGTGCTATAAGTTGTGTATTTTTTTAAATATTAATATTTTAGCCAAGTTTAGATGTAATATTGTTGTCGAATCTAAATTAAGACTGAATACATTCAAATTTCATCGGATAAAACAAATGCGCATGTCCTTATGGCCATTTTCTACCAAGTTTACCTTATATATATTCGTATAACTATTAAACACTTTCATATAGTTACGAATATAACAAAACCCTAATAAACGATCAACAAAGCCAAATCACATACAACTCCTCGATCATACCTTAAAAGTACTTAAAAAACTTCAAAGTATCTGTGTGTTTTAGGTGTTTTCTGTCTTTAACTCTAAAGTTCGAATTTAAGTCCATTCAAACTTAAGAGGTAGTAACAGTTATTTATTTTTCCAAAATATTAAGATACTCTAGCTATTAAAATTCAGACTTAAGATTCAAGATTCATATGTAATATTAACTCTAAATCTGAATGAAGACTAAATACATTCATTCAGTTCAGAAGTTTTATTTAGGTATTGTTTGTTTTTACATAAAAGTCCAAATTTAAGTTCAGAGGTACCAAAATTTATTTTATTTTTTTAAATATTAAGATGTTAGCTATTAAAATTCAAACTTCACATTCGGGATCAATATTGCCGCTAGAATCTGAATTAAGACTAGAGTAATTCTACACCGACTCATTTCGTGTTTCGTGACATACTACCTACATACCCGCCAGTGTGTCGTACAAAATGAGTCGACATCCTGAATTGGCCTTGAATTACTCTTGAGACTAATTTCATTCATTCAGAAGTTGTTTTTAATTTCATTTAGCCGGTATACATTAGTCTTGAGAATAGTTATCTGTCGACTAATGATTCCGACTCATTATTTGCGATACGCTGACATGTCGTATCAGTCCGTGTCCAGTCCGTGTCCATTACGGACACAACACAACACGTCACGACGTGTTCATAAACTTAAAATTTAGATTAAAAAAAACATACGCGAAACGCACGTGTCCTTATTAGTTGAACTAATACAGCCACGACACGACAAATAAATAAAGCACGCGCGTGTCGAACGTGTCGTGCATGTATCTGATCGTGTCCGGGATCCACTAACTATCACTCAAAATACGAACCAATTACAAATACGACACGTCACGTACATTAAACTTAGCATACGCGTGCAAACACGACACGTTAGATTAAAAAAACAACACGCGCGAGTAGTTATTACGGGTATATATACTTGAAACAACAATTAAACACTTTGATATGGTTAGGAATATAACAAAACCCTAACAAACATAAAAAAAAGTGTAATAATAACAAGATCTGGAAAATAAATGAGAGAAATTACCGGACAGTGGTAAGACCAGAATTACCACAAAAAACGCAGTTAAAAGGAGCAGGAGAGTCTCTATAAATAGTCTGTTGAATTGGAATCCCCTTCGGATCCGAAACGACGGCGTTTGGGGGAATAACGCCGGCTTGGTAAACGTTTTGTCCGGCGTAGTACTGGTGATGCTGGTGGTACACGGGAGCTTGGTGAGATGCGGCGTAGGGGATCCCGATCGCCGGCTCATCGATTTTCGACATTTGATAAAAAAAAATATGTAAAATAAAATTAGATACGTGAACAAATGAGTTGTTGTTGTGGCGAAAGATTGAGATTATCTAATTTATAGTAAGCGATGAGAACTTTCGAGGACGTTTCTTTTTTCTTTCTAGATGGTATGCGGATCTTCTAGTCTTTGGTGGAAAGTCTTAATAGTTTAAATATTTTACTTTTGAAGTTTCCATGTATTTAAGAAAATTTTGATTTAGGGATTCAAGCTTATTGGCTACGGGAGGGTATGCTACCGAAAAAAAAAAATTAGTTCAGCGTTTTGAATCGAATGAAATAAAATGTATACGTATTTGGAATTTGATCATAACGTGTGAGTGAGATATACGTATTTTCTTTTGTTTCGAAATTCGAAAAGAAAATTTAGAACTTTTGTAATTTAAAATTGAAAAATGATAACATCTCTCTATTATTGGGATCTTAATGTATGTCCTTAAGACACGTATTATTAGGATCTTTTAAAAAAAATCTCTTATAGAATTACGATGTTTGTTTGAAAATTTGAGAACTTAGGATGTATTTGGGGGCACTAATTTCATGGTTTGGAATTGAAATTGAGATTTTCTCAGTTCAAAATTTTGAAATTTGAACAAAAAAAAATTCAATTTCAACTCCATAACATGGAATTGGGTTTCCCGTACACACCTTTAAAATTCTTGGAATTTAAAATTCTCACAAAATTAGAATTTTCATTTTCATCTAAAATGGGGGCAATTCTATGTTCCAGAGAATTCTAACTCACCACAAAAAATACATTCTCACATATATTCGCACATATACACTTTCTCTCTCGCACACACACACAGGGGCATAACTGTGTGTGGGCTTGACCGGGCTCAAGCCCGGGTCATGTTAAAAAAAAAACAGCTTTTATAATAAAGCCCAAAACTCAAAGTCCACCCAAGAAAATATTTATCCAACCCACCATCAAACCTCCCAACAATAAAAGTTGATCGGGGAGACAAAAGCAAGAACAAAACAAAAGGGAACAAAACAAAAGAAAGCAGGGGAGGGAACCAACCAACCAAAGGAGAAAGTGTTTCTTTGTCAAATTGGCTTTGCATACAAGGTAATTTTATTTCATTTGTTAAATCCGTTTTTTTTGTTTATTATAAACATCCCTAAATAATAAGTTTTAAAATCCCTAATTTGTAAAACCTAAATATTGAAAACCCTAAATTTTTCTCTTTAATTTTTAATTTTTGTAGTCTCATTTCTTCTTGCCTATTGATAACTTGAACAAATTTAAATTATAATTTCAATCCCTAAATTGATAGTGTTAATTTTTTTATTATGTTGACTAATGAAATAACTAATGAAATAAAATTACTTTGTCAAATTGGCTTTGCATACAAGGTAATTTTATTTCATTTGTTAAATCCGTTTTTTTTTGCTTACTATAAACATCCCTAAATAATAAGTTTTAAAATCCCTAATTTGTAAAACCTAAATATTGAAAACCCTAACTTTTTCTCTTTAATTTTTAATTTTTGTAGTCTCATTTCTTCTTGCCTATTGATAACTTGAACAAATTTAAATTATAATTTCAATCCCTAAATTGATAGTGTTAATTTTTTTATTATGTTGACTAAAATATATTACTCATGCATTTTCTTAGGTTACAATGTCAAGGAAAACTTTATTATCATTTTTTAAACCAAAAAGTGATGACAAAGCAAGTAAAGAGTCGCCTTCTATATTACCCGATGATACTCCTTTAACCTCCATCGAGTCACCACCTCCTTGTAAAATTCAAAGGACCGAACCTAGTGAAAAAGATGACTCTTTTACTCGGGATCCTGGCTTGCGTCTTCAAATATGGCAAGCACCCGTTGAAGACCGTGATGAGCTTCGAAAAAAATATCTCAAATTGGGGCCTTATCAACCCATACTAAAAGAGTACCCACTCACCCAAGACGGAAAATAATTTCGTCGCTTTCAAAGTAGTTGGTTTAAAAGATATCCTTGGCTTGAGTATTCCGTTGAAAAAAATAGAGCATATTGTTTTTATTGCTTCTTGTTTGAAAGTAATCCACCGACTCGGGCTGCATTTACAGTTGAAGGGTTTCAAAGTTGGAAACGAGTTAGTGACCCTAAATGTGCACTTTTGAAACACATGGGAATTCCCCCTTCAACGCATATGAGTTGTGTCAATGCTGCAGAAGATTTAATGAATCCTTTATAACACATTCGTAGAGTGTTTGACTCACAATCTAAAGAAGTGGTGGAGAATAATCGATTGCGTCTCAAGATATCCATCGATTGTGTGTGGTAGCTTGCATTTCAATCATGTGCATTTAGAGCTCACGATGAATCCCCTCAATCACTAAATCGTGGAAACTTTATTGAATTGATAAAGCACACTGCAAGATATAATAACAAAGTTGCCGAAGTTGTCTTACAAAATGCTCCGGGGAATGCAATGTATACCTCTGCAATTATTCAAAAGGAAATTTTGAATATTTTGGGTGATAATGTGAGAAGTAAGATTCGTACTGAAATTGGAGATGGGAATTATTGCATATTGGTTGATGAAGCACAATATGCATCTACTAAAGAGCAAATGGACATTGTCTTAAGATTTGTTGATGGGGGAGGTGTGGTACGTGAACGTTTTTTTGGAATTGTGAGTGTTGAAGACACTACGGCTTTGACACTATGATGGTGCTAGCAATATGCGTGGGGCTTGGAATGGGTTACAAGCACTCTTTCTTAAAGAGTGCCCATATGCCTATTATGTGCATTGCTTCGCCCACCAACTGCAGCTTTCTTTAGTCTCGGCATCTAGAGATGTGCAAGATATATGGTTATTTTTTTCAAAGTTGAATACAGTTGTGAATCTTGTCGATGCTTCTCCCAAACGTCATAGTGAATTACAATCGAGACAAGCTGCTGAAATTGCGAATAAGGTTGCTCGTGGTGAACTTCGGACGGGAAGAGGTGCTAACCAACTTAAGACCTTACATCGAGCCGGAGCAACTCGTTGGAGCTCCCATTTGAATTTATCAGAAGTTTGATTGATTTATTTGGTCCATCTTGTCAAGTTGTTGAAAATCTTTAGAAGAATGGCCCTAGTCATCCTATACGCTCGGAAGCTAAGGGTGCTTATAGTGCGATGACTTCATTTGAATTTGTATTTATTTTACATTTATTAAATGAGATTATGGGAATCACAGATTTGCTTTGTCAAGCACTTCAAAGAAAATCTCAAGACATTGTAAATGCTATGAGTCTCGTCTCAAGTACAAAAACATTGCTTCAGAAGTTAAGAGAAGATGGTTGGAGTTCCTTCTTTGAGAAAGTGAAATCATTTTGTGAATATTTTTGCATTGAGATACCCTATATGAGTACTCGTTATTCAGTGGGTACACGCGTTCTTGTCAACAGTATGACACCATTACAGTTTATCATCATTATCAAGTTGATACATTCAATGCTGCAATTGATTTTCAGATAATGGAGTTATATTGTAGGTTTTTTGAGGGTACAATGGAACTTCTTATTCTTAGTGCTTCTTTGGACCCACGTGATACTTATAAATCATTTAAAATTGGTGATATATACAAGCTAGCCGAAAAATTCTATCCTCAAGATTTCACCGTAGATGATATGCATGGTTTGAAGAGTCAGTTGAAACATTATGAGCTTGATATCCCACATCACCCAAGTTTTCAAAATTTATCCTCAATTTCTGAGTTATGCACTCAATTAGCTGAAACAAAAAAGAGAGAGATCTATTATCTGGTTGACAGATTGATTCGTCTTATTTTGACCCTTCCTGTTTCCACAGCATCAACCGAACGGGCTTTCTCAGCTATGAAGCTTGTCAAAACAACTCTTCGCAATAAGATGGATGATGACTTTCTTGAAGATTGCATGATACTCACCATTGAAAAAGAACTCGCACAAGATATTGATCTCGATTCGATAGTTGATGATTTTGATTCTCGAAAGGATCGTAGGGTTCAATTTCATTAGCCTATTATTAACTTCTTCTTTTTTGTATGCCTGCAAATCTATCAAACTTGACTAGATATAACAAAATGATATTCTTTTGTCTATTTTGAATATAAAATTAATGCATCGCTATTATCTCAATGGTATTGATTTTTATGTTTATTTTTATTAACTCTATGATAAATTTATATCAGCCCGGCCAGCTGCAAAATCCTGGCTACGCCCCTGCACACACACATACACACCCTCACTCTCTCACACACACCACACATAATCATACACACTCACACACCACACATGCTCATAGGGGCGAACCTATCCCAACCCGAATGGGGGCATCCGTACCAACAGGTTTTCGAAAATCTACCTTGAGTTTTATAAAAAAATAATAGACTTACTTATAAGTTTTTAAACTTTGGGGGTGAATTTCTAAATAAACAAACTTTAAAAAAAACGAAGAAGAATAACCTCTAAACGTAATCGATCTCTACGACAGAAACGTCACACCATCTTAAAATGTTTATCATTCTCACCTCTCTCTCTCTCTCTCGTTCGTCTTAGTCTCAAACTTAATTGATCTCTCTCGCCGGCAACAACAGGGTTATAGCCTACAGGGCAGCAGTCCATTCCCTCTCCTTTTCGGCTCCGGCAATCCTCCCCTCACTCTCCTTTTAGGCTGCCGACGACAACGGGACAGGCTGGACACAACACACCCGGGCGGCAATCTAAAATGTTAGTTAATTTTTTTTTACAATGTTATTTATTTATTTTTCAATAGACTCTCCAATTTTTTAGTATGTTATTTATTTTTATAATATGTTGGTTAATTTTAATTAGTTTAATTGCTACTATGCTGAAATTAGTTTAGTTATTGTTAGTTATTGTTGATATGGCTGAAATTTTAATTTTAATTTGTTTAATTGTTGTTGAAATTGTTAGTTATTGCTGAAATTTTAATTAGTTTACTTGTTACTGAAATTGGTTGTTATTGCTGAAATTTTAATTTGTCGCCAAAATTTGTTGTTCTTGAAATTTGTATGAAATTATTTTTATTGCTTAAATTTTAATTTGTCCCCAAAATTAATTGGTGTTGCAGAAATTTGTATTAAACTTCAATTGTAATTGGTTGTTAAAAAATGGTGGTTTATTCGTAGGGGACAAAAATTAGTGAATATTAATTACAAGTTTTTTGAGATTAAAATTGCAAAGCAAGTAAAATTAACCCCAAAAAAATCGCCACCGAACCCCCGGCATTTGTAAAAAAATCTCGCACCCATGGCTCGAAATCCTGGATCTGCCACTGCTTGCTCGCACACACTCACACTCTCATATATATATATATATATATATATACACACACACACGCGCGCACACTCAAATTATGTCAAAGGGTATTTTTGTAAAATAATATATATTCCTAATGCGAGGAAATAATTTTAGATGTTAGGAAAAAAGAAATCCCGTTTGAACTAAACAATGGAAAACATCTCAAGATTCCGGGAACTTAAAATTCCAGGAATCAATAATTCTCATTCCCTTTCCAAATCTCAAACCAAATGAGCCCTTAAGGTTTAAAGCATGTAGTTCTTAATATAAAACATAATATAGACTTAGTCAACAGTTTGCCCATATGCCACATTTAGTCCCTATAAATATTAATCGTTCGTTTTTTTAGTACAAATATAAATTTACTTCAACTAAACTCCTCTACATGCGAAAATCGTGATCACTCTAAAAGGTTCTTACGACTCGCTTGAGAAAAGTTACAAATCAATCGCATTCAACAAAAGGTAACAAAACCAACAACGAAGACAAATCAAATAAACATTGGATTGAGATATAAGAATTGTTTTTCCTTGCATTTACAAATGAAAATCATGTATGTTTTGAAATTTTTTTGTTAGATTGAAATGCGATACGATTGCGGTGAACACATTATTGATTCCTTTAAATTTCATTACAATTACGGATGGAATATTTAAAATCACTGAAGAAGATCTAAACTGCAATAATTAGTAACTCTAAACCCTAATTGTGGGAAATTGGCACTTTTCAAAGTTGCAATGTTATTCTCATATAATTTTATCAAAAATCTTGAAGTATAATGAAATATTAAAGGAAGTTACTACATTACTTCTAAAACTAGGGTTTCAAACATTATTTCATCATTTGGATGAATTTTTTTTCTTATTTTTCCATATTCTATGAAAAAAGTATGTCGAACTTTCATTTCTTAAAGCCACTACATATTCAACTAAGTCAACTCTTGTCTAATTAATTTGGAGTGTTAAAAGCTAAAAGTGCAAACTATAAGTACAATATGCTGCAAGTTAACAGGTTGTCAACACATGTCCTCCTCATAATGGTCTTATTTATACAAGTAAGGAGTCCTAACTAACTACATCAATGATAAAGTTTTATCGCAATTAGCTTCTCTTTTAGCTCGTCGTAATTATTGTAATTGAGTTAGTATAGGACTCTGGTACTGAAGAAGTTTTTGAACGTCAACTTTGTGAGCTTGGAGTTGTCTAACCATAGTTACCTCTATTGAGTCAACGACTAATTATAGCCATGGGAAATACGGGGATTCCATGCCACGTGTTACACTTTATAGGCTAAGTCGGTCTCAATCCTCTCAATTTCCTTCATGAATAGAGATTAGTATTTAGTCGGCCTGATTCCATTACTAATTTAAATTGTGGGGCCTTGTGATACCCCCTATTTTTCATACATAGTGTGCTCGGTCCCATGTACAGTCTGAAATGGCAATATAATAATTAAATATCATTATAAGCATAAAAAGAGTAAGTGACAAATATAGGATACAACATTAACTGGATTAAACCCATCCATGAACTAATAATCTCTGATACAAAAGCCATAAGTATCTATTCCAACAATAATAATAAATCCAATAACTAGATAGGACATAAAGGAAATAGATAGGACATGCAACTCCCAACCCTTATGCAGATAACTAGATGAGTGAAACAGGAATAGAGCTGAAGCCTCGAGTAGCTTAACCCTAAAATTATTGTTGCTGCTAGCGTAAAATGTTTCAATGCGAGAAGGTTAATCACCAGCAAGAACTTCCAACACAATCCCAATCTGAGGATATCTATAACAATAGTAAAAATATTTCGTCCTATGACGTGTTAATTAGGTCATTTTCAACCTATAATTATGATGTTAGACTTACCGAACCCATTATGTTATCCTATTATAATAGTCGATTTCATCATGATGTTACTTTAAATGTATAGTTTCACTCTAATTGTCACAATTACGTAAATTTCACAACCTTAAAATTCACATAACATACATAAGTATCACATAGGAACTCTCAGCTGACCACAAGAATTATAAGGCATCCTCAAAGTCCCCATATAAGTATCTCACGAAGTCCCACCCCGTAAGCATTCGAGGATTTCCAATGCCTATATTAGTTTCGACTATTAAAAGGTCTCACCCTTAAAGTCTTCATATACAAATATGAGGAAATCACTAGGACATAACATTAATCGTGTAACCACATACAAATGCCTACACGAAAGGATCTAGTCACATGTTCCTAAATCGATAATTCGGGACCTCAAAGCGTATGATTGGTACCTATTCCCAACCGACATTAACAAACTAGGGTTTTTAACCACATCCCCATGTACATAAGTGGCCTATGCCCAACTAACATCATCAACCTGGAGGTTTTAACCATAGCTCGTATGTACACGTCCCATCAAACCCCCGTTAGTATTTTTATTACTAGCCTACTCACTCATCCATGGTATGTTCACGCACATAAGGTAATAAAATAAAAGTGTATCTAATTAAATACACATAGTCTACACACATCAATTACCACATAGATGAGTCCAACCTACATTTGTACCATAAAATACGCGTTGGTTGTTAACTATCAAATGTAATCTCGAGCATACCTAAACCTCACCTAAGTATTTTTAAATGTACTCTAATCAAATTCCATCAACTATTCGTAATTTATTTTAAGATTGCTCTTATTATTAATTCCATACCTAATTCATTACCATCACTATAGGCATAATACACTATACTATTAATTTGGATTCTTATAAGCTTAAGTTATTATAAAATCCCAACCTATGATTTCCCCAACCTACTCACTCGAAAAGTGAATTATTATTAGTACGTTAAATTCCGAAAACATCATGAAATCGGTCAATCACACAAACCATACCAAAAAACCATCATTTGCCCCGACCCCTCTTATGTGCTAAAATCCTTTTTATTTTTATTTTTTTTAATTATCAATTTAGACGCAAACTTAAGCTAAATTAATTATAATCAATGCATAAAATTCCTAATATTATAATAAGGGTTTATGATATCCAATAACAACTGTGACAACCTAATTCATGACTTTAAGAATTCTAACAAAGTTAACTATACAATTAGGTATAATTTTTTATAAGTCAATTAAATCTTAAGAACGAGGATTATAATTGTGAATTAACATATTACAACGTGAATTCATTATACCAGCATGATTTTTACCATATATCAACTATTTAATATGTAATTTACCCTCAATTAACATAGTAAAGTGTTTTTTTACATATAAGTCCCGTTTGACGAGATTTTTCATAACTAACTCTCATTGACTAATCAACCACTAACTAGGTCTTATTCCTAATGTTTGGGGGTTTTATTAGAAAATCTATTATTTTCAACCACCCATTCCACTACACCAAAACTGTCAATCTGGCACACTAGAACAAGGAGAATCTGGCACGATTTTAAACTGTGCCCAAATTTGGCACGGTTTTAAAATGTGCCAAAATCGTTCCAAATTAAAAAAAGTTAAATAAAATAAACAAAATATTAAAATAAAATACTTTTCATTTAGATCGAGTCCCGCTCACTCTCCCGCTCTTCACCTAGTGTTGATTCAAGCCCTGAGACATTCCCCACTTTCTCTTTGAAAGAAAAAACCCATAAAACCAAATTCTCTCTCTACGCTGTTCGCTCCCCGTCGCCGTTCAAACCTCCCCATTGTCGTTCAAACCTCTTTGTCGCAACACTGGTAAGAACTGAGACATCAAATTATTTTCTGGTCAAACCATTTCTGAGAACCACACCATTTTCGGTCAAATCGTTTGTATAACCATTTTCGGTCAAATCGTTTTACACCAAACCATTACTGAGAACCAAAACTCTGTAGTGGTTTGTAATTTCCGGTCAAACCATTTTCGATCCATTTCCGATCAAATCGTTTGTATAAACCATTACAAACCATTTTCGGTCCATTTTTTTAATGATCTATTTTGTAATATTTTTTTACATATTTGTTATTGAGAACCCTCTGATTTGTCAAATGTTTAGTATTTGTATACTATGTAAATTGAATATTCCTTGTTTAGACTTTAGTTTCCTGTTTAGTACATGTATATAATAAGAATGCTTAGTTCTCTGTTCTCGTATGTTGCAATTTCAGTCCTTGATCGAGGGTGAAAAGTAGCGCGTGTCAAACACCGATTGTTATTTTCTGTTCACATCCTCAATACAAAAACCTAAATTATGACTATACTTGCGGGGCAAGTACATCGGTAAGTCGAGTATCGAAAATATCCACTGAGACGAGTTGCTAGAATTTATATGATTTAATATTCCAGAAATAAAAGTGTAAACGGTGAATTACAAACTAAAATGGAAAAGATGCAAAAAGGGAAATGATTAATCTAGGCAAGTGTATTGAAACTAGATTAACAAAGCGAGTAAAACTATAGGTTGCGTCGAATATCCCTCACCCGAGTTAATTGGTATAAAATGGATACATGGGTCGACGAGTTATTACGAATACGTCTCGTTTTAACAGTTAATTGAACTGAGGGTTGTCATGCCCCTAAATCCGCATAAAAGCCTAATAAGATTTTAGCGTCAACAAATACCCCAGAAATTGCACACATAAGGTCGTAAGCACGGGACATACATGATATGCCCCGCCAAATCTCCTAGGCGCAATAACTAGGACAACGCACTCGAAATAGACCCGTAAATGCCATCACCAAAGCAAAGTAAGACGTCAACTCGAGTGAGTTCAATTCAAACACAACCTAATTTAAATTAGCTAGAAAGCATTTTAAAAACACAATAAATAAACACGATAAATTTATACTAGAAAGCACGGGGAGAAAGCATGTAAACCTAATTAACAACGCAAGAATTAATGAAATACAACTATATTAATGGAGATGGAAGATGATAGCACAAATTACAAGCCCAAATGGGTGTCAATCGAAGAAGAAATGAAGAAATGAGCTCTCATACCTCCAAAACCCTAACCTAATCTAACTAAAACGAATTATATGTGTTTTTACATCAAAATTCCGTTATATAGTAAAAGGAATAAAATTATAAAAGAAAAGAAGAAAGAAAATATAAGGCCAAAATATTTGCAGAAAACAGGGGATCGATCGATCGATCCCCTGTGATCGATCAATCGATACTTAGAAAATGATCCCACTGTCTCCCACGATTTGACAAAATATGAAGGATCGATCTATCGATCAAGCAAGTCTGCATAATCCTGCCTCCTGTTTTGGCTTGAATGCAATTCTCTTCCGCTAAAATCGTCGTAACTTCTTCGTTCTGAATCGGAATTGTGCACCGTTCATGGTCACGCGAAGCTTGCGAGGAGGGCTACAACTTTCGTATAGATATTGGGCCAGGTGCCTAAGCTGTGAAAAGACTAAAATACCCTCGAACGTGTGATTGTGTACAAAAATCGAGCGGAATGCGTTCGAACTTCACACTTAGCATTTAAACACCTATAAAAGCTCAATTAATCCCTGCAAAACATGTTAGCGTAGAAATCCGAGGTTGTCTGGTTAACGAGCAGGAAAATAGGGAATAAGATACCCGAGGGGGCTAAAAGGCGTAGGTTCGAGGGATGAAATGCGTAATATTTGCGTCGTATGAGTCCTCTTCTATTTCAGTCCTCTACTAGTTCTACATATATTATAAGAATGTTTATGGGAAAGTCAAGTGTAAAAATTGCATTTTTTTATTAAAATAAAAAAAGTAATTGACGAGTTATCGTGTCAAGCCGTGTCAATCGTGTCTAATTAACACGAATTTTTTATAATCGTGCTACTCGTGTTACTAATGGGTCGTGTTCATGTTAGCAAAAAAAACACGAAATCGGGCTTGAAATTACAAATGATCGAATGTAGTGCACTATATTTAATGATTCATTACCTATCAATGCAGTGTGCTATGTACAGTTTGTCTAATGATTCATTACATGTTTTGATGATTCATTACCTATCAATGCAGTGCGCTATGTCGAGTTTGTATAATGATTCATTACTTGTTTTTCCTTTTATCTAATGTGTTAAGAATCATCCATGTCTAATGATCCATCTAGCAGGACCTGCCGCCTCTGCCTCAACTGGACACCACCGTCTCGGAGTTGACTGAATTGTAGGAAACGATCCATATCATCAACATCGAGAATAAGAGAGAGGTCATCCTCAATAGTTACTCTAGCAACAAGCCTAGGCTCCTGTTCCAACGACTTATTAGAGACGTTATGTTCGTTGCCGCCAGTCGCAGATGTAGGGTCAACTTCAAGAAATGGAAGATTACCCTAAATACTTGGATTGTATTTTGGGGGTAAGTATATATGTTTTGACAAAACATTACAGATGTTCGAGGGGTGGCATTATTTTCAGTGCTTAATTTTTGAAGATTAGAAATGATTAAAGGATTACATTAATTGTGTATATTTAGGCTTTTCGTCTTCTGTGGTGGTATTTGACCCTTCAATATCAATATATGTTTTGTACCGACAATTGATTGAATGTTTGTAGGATCAGGATATCTAAAATGGGGTCATCATCAAGGCTAGGAATACTCAGGTCAGCTAGCATATGAAAATGATTTCGGAATTGATTTGTATTCCTTTTATGTTGTTATTTATTAGTTAATATTTCTTTTTTCGTGCTTAGTTTACTATTTGTTATCTGCAAGTGAACTTGTTGCTTTATATGGTTAATCCTCGGGAGGATCATAGGCCGAATATTGAGAAGTGAGTATAAATCATTTATCTTTGATTTTTCTCCTCTTTTGTTTGGTCATTGTTCCGACATAATAAGGTTTTGTATTAACAACTTTTAGAATGTCCAAAAAATAGAGGAAACTCTGCCCAATTTTTTGGGGGTTTGTGAGACTTGTAATATTTTGAAGTTTGTATGTACATTATCTTATCAACAACGTGCGGGATTCGCAATTTGTGAATTTTTTATTCTCAAATAATTATTTTTTTTTTCTTTGATCCAAAAATTTGGCACAGTTGTATCAAATTTTGGCACAGTTTTGAACTGTGCCAAAAATTTATCAAAATGTACTCAATCTGGCACAGTTTAAAACTGTGCCAAAAGTGTGTCAAAAATATTAAATTCTGGCACGATTTAAAAGTGTGCCAGGAGTGTTCATGTTTGGCCAAATTTGACACACTTTTAAACCGTGTAAAAAAAATGATCATTTTGGAATACCTGATTCTGGCACAGTTCAAAACTGTGCCACTTTGCTATTTTTGGTGTAGTGTTCATAGCGTGTGTGTGTGTGGGGGGGGGGGGGGGGGTATCTCAATGAGATAAACTTTTTTTCTTCTTTTTCAATAAAAGGCTATAACTAATGATTTACAATTTTATTTTTCACAAAATTATTTTTTTTGATAAAAAAATTAGCTCAAAATGATTTTTTTTACTATTTTAAACAAATCGGTCAAAATATGTCAGTTTTTAAGTAGTACAAAACTATCATATTTTGATCGATTTTTTTAAAATAGTAAATAAATTCATTTTGAGCTAAATTTTTTTTCAGGGGTACCTTGAAATGTTTAAACACCAAAATAAAAATGTCAACTAAAAATTACTTTTTTAGTATTTAAAAAAAATTGATCCGCACGGACCAGTCCTTAAGCTGGTCCGCATTTAATCGTCTCTCTCTCTCTCTCTCTCTCTCTCTCTCTCTCTCTCTATATATATATATATATATATATATATATATATATATATATATATATATATATATATATATATATTAAATTAATGAGTAGACTCACCTCATATGTGTGGTTACTTATTATTTCCCTTGTCAGCCTCAGTCGTAATCACCAACGGTGTGTCAGAATCTAATAATCCAACACTATAAAATGTGATTAACTTTCATAAACTTACTAATTTAACTAAAATATAGCACACGTTCGTATGTTCCCTAGATTTATAATCAATTATAATGATCGCAATCACTTTATTTAAACATTATTAATTGATAACACTTTAAATGATAAAATAATATTAATTAATACTTACAAGAGGTTAATATGTCACTAATTAATTTAAACCTTACACTAATCATGCTTAAATAATAATTAATGAAATTGATACAAAAAGTTATACTAACATACTCTCTAAATTGAGTACAAAAACTTTAGTTTTGGTCAACATACCCATTCTAAGTAGATTATCTGTTAATAACGAGTGACATATCAAAATAATTCAAAAAATATTAAATCATATAATCTTGTTCCTCTTGTATCATAACCCAATTTTTATTTTATGAGTTATATTTAATCTTATTTAAATAGCACTATAAAGCATACATAAGTTAATAAGGGCTTGGAATGCACTAACACAAAAAAAACATTGTTGAAATCTAAACCAATAGATCTAATATACACAACTCAATAAACAACTTCAATTAAGAAATAATTACCTTTGGAATTAATCTGGATTTTGTAGGATTTTTCTCGAGTGTAAAATCTAAAATTTTCACTTTTTCTCTCATTTTCTTTTCTTTTCTTTCTTCTCGAAGCTTTTCTTTCTCTCTCTTTCCCATAAGAACACTTAACAAGACCACATATAAGTCCAAATTTAGCTTATTTAGAATTCAACTTATGGGCAATCACACATCACCTCCCCCTTTTAATTTTAATATTAATAACATATCAAAGTTGTTTTTTTCAAGAATTTTTAATGTAACTCTCACATGTATTAAATTAAAGAACTAAAATTACGTAGTCAACCATAATAATATTACATAAAACATATAAAACTATTGAGTACTAAACTTTCTAAATTTTGCAATAATTCACATAATAAGACTATTATGAATAATTAAATAGTTTGAAATGGCATATTAATTTTGGAACGTCATAATCATATTTTTATACACGTAACCTTTTTAATTGGAACTATTCAAGTTTAATAACATATCTTATTGAAAAATTAATTTTATGTGATTAAAGACAACTTAACATATTAATCCTAGTTATTGAATATTCATTTGGGACGGGGTGTTACAAATACCTTTGCGGATCCAGTAGCAATCTGATAGGGAGAAAAATATTTGTTGATAATTAAGTGCTTCCTTCTTTTGGATCTCCAAAATCCCGATAAACCATCTTTAAAGTTTGGATCTTCTAGTGTTTGATCCTCCCCAAAATTAGGCAGATGTGTGAGAACCTTTTGAGATTAAAACCCTTACTTATGATTGAGATATGGTGGTCGTTCTCTATCCTTTTTCATAAAAAAAAAGGTGAATAGTGTTTTATCTCACCCCTCTCAAACCCTAATGATCCATCATAATGATTAAAACCTCTTCCCACACCTTTATATACAAGAACAAAAGGTAGGATTAGGCCAAACTGGGTTACTTGAGAGTGTGGGCATAACTATTTGGGTATATAGACTACTCTAGGGACCCAAGATGTAACAATTACCATTCTCTAGGTAAAGATTGGCCAGACACAACACACCGAAGATGGGGCTTGTCTCGCAATCTATATCATTCTCAGCATCAAACCATTTTAAAATTTAGAAACAAACATTCACAATTAAACCATTTGAATAATAATTGATAGTAAATAAATCCAATCTCCGAAAAGTGATAAAAACATTTGTAACAAGTATCACAAATATCTTAAAAAACTGAATATAATGAACTTTGGACTTATGCCCATACAATCTCTAAAATAATAAAATGACTCGAGTGGAATTAACTACTTAACTAGAGTCAATCCAACTGGAATAACTGATGAGCAAGTACGATCGCAAATATAATCTCATGTCAGTCTCGTTGTCACTGTCTAGGCAAACCTGGGGGGAAATATTTTATAATTTGGGCTAGTGCCCTAAAGTTGCAAGAATTAACTTACGAAATCAATATGAAATTATGCAGTTAATTCACATTATTGATCGCCCATCGGCACTCGCATACAGTAAGTATCTCACCCCTCAACTAAGTGCAATACTATATGTATATCAACCCAAGTCCCAATTAGAAAATTTAATATCTAGGCAAATAAGATTGTATTTAACGCATCTAGTATAATTTATAAGTTGAAGCTAACTACCTACACATATGTTTCTAGTCCCAAGAGTAACTCCTACAATGCTACCCACAAGAAATAACATATCATCCATTATGCATTATATGTAGTATTGGGTTCATTAATAATTGTCCACATCATTAGACTACATGGATTTAGTCTCAATTAATTTATATAATTACATATGTCCTTACATATATACGACACACACAGGCATCTGCCTTCAGTGTCCCATTTGTGCTCTATTGATAAGTTTGGAGGAGTCTCTCATCCAAACGACATCACAAATCACATACAAGCAAGGTAGTCCCTACGCAGTACACCATTGCAAGGCTCATACTCCCGACAATGATAATGGATTTCAGCCATCCCACCTACCTCTTTGTAAGTGGTGCTGCCATATAGGTCCTAAAATAATGACCTACATAAAGCATAGCCAACATGTGTCGACGCGTGCTACAATCGCGAGACGTATGAAACCCCAATCGATAGGCCATCCACAAACATGGGTATATGAACACAAATAATAAATACATATTTTAACACATAATATGTATAAGTAATTATCCCCAATAGTCTCATCAATCTTAAAGTAATATCATTACTTTAAGAATTAAGCATCTAGTTAATTGCCAATTTCTCTAACTAATAAATAGTGACACAAATATATTTTTAATTAATTATTTACTCATTTAGATGACCTCCCACATACTCACTTAAATTCGTAAAAATCACCCAAACATTTTCTCAATTCCAACCTAATCTAGGCCCAGAGGTCGAATCGATTCGCCCCTAAGGACAAATCTATTCTTCCCCGACCGAATCGATTAGTCTGGAAGGCCGAATCGATCCGAATTCTGGCAGAGGCCAGAACTGCTAGAATTTCTCTATATGGGTTTCTTCACACTTCCAAACCCTATTTTCTTCATAATGTCTTAACTATTTCTATTTAGAGGATTGTATATTCCTCATGATCCAAAAACACTTTTTATGTGATCATCTAACCAAATTAACGTAAGATTGTGCCCACATAATGCCTAAAATTAAATCTAACATTAGAGTTCCTCAAACCCCATTTTGATTAATTTTAGCTAATCATTCTCAGATTTCAATGGATTAATACACGAATTGTGACCATCAATATAACAATCCCACAACATGGATTCTAAGGTTCAATTTCCAGATAACACGATACCAATTCTGGATTTGTCAATATTTTTTTTAATCCTTAAACACCATTATTTCCAAATTTATTCTAAGAATCATAGAGTTCATTCCAATTAATCAAAGTCATCAATTTATCTAATTAACCCGAAATTTGTAAGGACAAATTTCCAATTGAGTCCATTTGTAATATTGGCTAATTCCGTTGGACAAGACATTTAGTGTCATTATGTGTCATACATCTATTATCGATGAAGAATTTGAGCATCTGAGCTTTCATCACTCAACAAGCCGATTCTGATTGCTCTTTTTTCCAAAGGTATATGACCCGGTTCTTTTCTAAGTTGTTGGAGACATTTTAAATATTGTTAAATGCTTTTTGATAGGATTTTCAAATCAATTTAAGCCATTTAAAATTAAATTTTATTTTGAAAAATTGCCTAGGTTGTTCGATCAACTTCTCTTATGGAGTTGTCTAAATTATCGTTCGAAGTCTCGTTCAAACAATATCATTCGAATGAGTATGTTCGAGCAACTTTCGAATGACTTCCCTTGTATTTGTGTCTGAATTCTTATTAGTAAGCTCATTCAAACATCATAGTTCGAACGACCGATTATTTTTTGATCTTTTTTTTCAAATTTCGTGTAGTTTTTGTCCATAACTTCCTTGGTCCACTTCTTTCACTTATGTAACTAAACAAATGACTAAAATTGATACAAGAACACTTCTTAAAATTGAAGAGAAAATTCATATCCTTTTTCATAAAAAGTCTCCAACAATTTCATGTGACCTTTTGATCATTTTTTAAGAACCCCAAACACTAAACACATCCTTTCGTACATTCATCCCTGGTTGGGTGTGGTAGATCTCCGTACAAGGTTGGATTGGAGAAGGCTTTTGGCTTTCGGTGGATACCAAGACACTGAAGGTGTTGTATAGCGCGTTAGACTTTCGCGTACTACAGACGGAGGTATTAAAGACGTCATCAGTGGGTCTTGTTGTGTCAAGTCTGTAAGTCTTTTGTGATTTTTTGTAAAATCGTATTCGTAGTGGATTTGTCTAGACCTAGCCATCCTAGGTTTTTTCCCCTTTGATATTTCCTCGTATATCGGCGTGTTGTGGTTGTACTTTCTTGTTGCATTTTAATAATCTTACATGCTCACTAAGGATTTACTAAGTAAGATTAAAATTTGAAAAGTATCAACTCGGTGGCCTAATTAATATTTGTATCAAGGAGTGTATTCTACGAAATTAAATTAAATTCATATAACCTTAAAATTGTTATGTGAAAATGCATAAATGAATTAAGAAACATATTGTAATTGATTTAGCAAAAAAATTATAGCCTTAAACTTGTGATTGGAGTCTCTTCTCTTAGATCCTTGTTATTTTTCCATTATCTAGCCTTGGTAAATTCTCCAATGGGTGTGGGGCTACTAGGACGACTTTCTTATGGATGGGAATGGACTCTTAGGTTGATAATTATCATCCTGTAACTCCTAATCCAATATTACACTTAAACCCCCACTTTTGGACCCCAAATATGCCTGAAACACTATCCGAATTGACCCAATAACTCCCCTAAGGGTATACCTATGCCCCGGGCCCAACTTTAGATGTATAAAACACCTAAACGAGTTCCCAATTCCCTTCGAAGTGCGCCCAAACTATATCTACCCAAGTTACACAATTTTATTATTTTTAATCACTACATAGCAATAATTTAATTAAAATATAATTTATTTTCTATAAATGCACACATTATGCATAAATGAGTCATATAAACATGCAATCACATTCAAGAAAATTATTCACGAATTTGTTTAATTAAATTCTACCAAAAATAATTTATTGTGAAAACACAGAGTATTACATTATTCCCTTAATAACAGAATTCCGTCCTTGGAATTCGAAACGTACCCGACCAGAAGAGTTTCATATATTTCTCTCGTATATTGTCCTCTCTCTCCCACGTTGACTCATCCTCATTATGGTATCCCCACTGCACGCATACTAAAGGAACAACCTTGGAATGAAGTCTACGTTCCCCATAGTCTAGAATTGCTATGGGTCTCTCCTCGTAAGTCACATTAGGCTGAAGCTTTATCTCATTGAGGTTTATGTGCTGGTAAGCTACATCATCTCTAAGAATTCTCTGTAATGCCAAAATATGGAAAACATCATGCATCCTTTGTAAAATGATCAGGTAATGCCAATCGATACACCACTGGTAAATCCTCTCAATAATAGGGAATGGTCCCACATACTGAGGAGCCAACTTTCTTTTCTTCCCAAATCGCATCACTCTATTCATGGGAAACACTTTAATTAGCACCTGATTCCCAACCTCAAAATCCAAGTGCCTCATGTCAGCATCAACATAACTCTTTTGTCCATCCTAGGCAATCTAAATCCTCACTTGAATCTTCTCCACATTCTCCGAGGTATCCTGAATGGATTTCGATCCGATAATTTTGTTTTCCCCCACTTCCAACCAACACGAGGGTGAACGATAATCTCTCCCATATAATGCCTCAAAAGGTGTCATCCTAATGGTAAACTGGTAACTATTGTTGTAATTAAACTCCACTATTAATAAACATTTCTCTTAAATACCTTTAAAGTCCAAGATACATGTTCATAACACATCTTCCAACATCAAATTTACATTCTTTATCTGACCATCTGCATGTGGATGATATGATGTACTCAACCTCAACTCCACCCCAATGCTTACTGGGAACTCCTCCAAAAGTGGGATACAAACGTCTTGTCCCTTTTCGACATGATATTGAGCAGTACCCCATGCAACTTTACAATCTTTGTAAGGAAATTCCTGGCGTACTGCTTAGTAGTATAGTTTGTCCGAACTGGTAAAAAGTGAGCTACCTATGTAAAGTGATCAACGATCACTCAGATAAAATTTTATCCCTATTGTGACGTAGGTAGACCTATGATAAAATCCATAAAATTGCTTTCTTATTTCCCCGTTGAAATCTCGAGATTTTATAGAACACCTGTTGGTCGCTGATGGTCCACCTTCACCAATTGGCATATGACACACACAAAAATGGTTATGTTCTTCTGCATTCCTACCCACCAAACTGGCGCCTCATGCCCTGGTACTTCTTATCCCCATCGGGATGTATCGCAAACGTGACCAATGTGCTTCCATCATAATGGATCGCTATAACTCCTCATCTAGAATTACCAACCTACCTTGAAATCTCAGTCCATCATCTAAGCCACTTGAATAGTGATCTGCCCCCTCTGCTAACAAGCTTGACCTTTTCCTGGCAAAGATGGTCCCCTGCGTGTGCCTTCCCGACCCGAATGATGATCTCAGGTGTGATGGTAAGAGTTATTATAAAAGCATGTGAGTACGAAGTGATTTCCACTTTGCCTTCCACACCGTTGTTAACTCAACTGTCGGCTTACGGCTCAAAGCATCCGTTACTACATTTGTCTTCCCTGGGTGGTGCTAGATATCAAATCGGTAGTCTTTCATAAACTCAATCCATCATCGTTGTCTCATATTCAACTCTCTCCGCGAGAACAAGTACTTTAGGCTCTTGTGGTCTGTTAACAACGTAAATTTCTCCCTAAGAGATAATGCCTCAAAATGCATAAAGCAAACACCATGGATGCTAACTCCAAATCATGGGTGGGGTGATTCCCCTCATGAGGATTAAGCTTTGGGGAAGCATAAGCTATCAGCCACTCCTCTTGAATTAACACCCCTCTAAGTCCTTGTAGGGACGCATTCGTAAAGACCTTATAGTTAATCCCCCCCCCCCTCCGAGGCAAAGAAAGTACCGAAGCCAAAGTTGACCTGTCCTTGAGCTCATCAAAAACCTGATAAAAAAGCATTATTTCAAATAAATGGTACATCTTTCCTCATCAAATTCGTTAAAGGCCCAACTATCTTTGAGAACCCCTGAATGAATCGACAATAGCACCCTGCTAATCCCAAGAAAAAATTTCACCTCCGTAGGTATAGTAGCTTATCCCCACTCCATCACTATAGAAAACTTTCCTAGGTCCACTGATATCCCCCTCTTCGATACTATGTGGGCTAAGAATTGTACCTCCCGTAATCAAAATCCACATTTATGGAACTTTAAATAGATGGTGGTCCCGTAACGTTTGTATGACTACCCATAAATATTGTGTGTCTCCTCTGCAGTCCGAGAATAAATCAATATGTCATCTATGAACACGATAATAAAATGATCTAGAAAGTTCCTAAATACCATTCATTAGGTCTATAAATACTTTCGATACACTGGTTAGGCCAAAAGGCATAACCAAGAACTCATGCCATCCATATCTCATCAAAAATGCTATCTTCAGGACATCCTGATCCTGGATCCTCAGCTAATGGTACCCCAACCTGAGATTGATCGTAGAAAAATACGTTGCTCCCCTAAGTTGGTCGAGCAGGTCATCAATAAGGGGCAATAAATACTTGTTTTGTATAGTGACCTTGTTCAATTCCCGATAGTCAATGAAAAGTCTCAGTTATCTGTCCTTCTTCTTAATGAACAGAACGGGAACACCCTAAGGTGAAGTATTCCTTCGAATAAACCCTTGACCCAGTAACTGTTGAATATAATCTGTAAGATCTCTCATCTCCAGAGGAGCCATGCGATACGATGCACGTGTGATGCATCTCATACCCAAAATCAAGTCAAACACAAACTCAATCTCCCTACTAGGTGGCAAACCTTAAATCTCTCCAAATACATCTGAAAACTCTCTAATAATAGGAATGGAGTCTAGAGAAACAACGACCTCCGTAAAAGTATCCTCCTCAATGTAATACAAATTCGTGCTTGGCCCTCCCCTCGGGTGCGGCATCGCAACCAATTACATATCTTGCCCTGAAATGGTAAAGGCGATGAATCTACCATAACAATCAACACAAGCTCTCTATGTAGCTAGCCAATCCATCCCTAAGATAACGTCATACTCGAATATATCTAACGCAAGTAGGCTTGCCCCAAACTTAAGTTACCTAATATTAATCCCTATACCTTTACACATTGGACGTATAGGTTCCCCTCTACCCACTGGTGAATCAATATAAAGTACTATATCGGATGTGAAATCTATCATCCACGATTTACGAGCAAAGCTATTACTAACAAATTAATGTGATGTACCGGTGTCAAATAAAATTCACCCTACATGCCCAAAGATAGGGACCATACCCTCCACCGCCTGAACTGGAGTTGGTCCTTCTCTAGGTGAGACATGGTACTCTCGCCCATATTGTAACTGTGGCTATTTCCCCTAAGGTGGGCGGCTAGTGCTGGCACTGCAATCACTGGCGGGGTTCATAACAACTGACGTTGCTCCTATGGTTCCGAATATCTACGTTGTCCTCCCTGCTCTTGTGCTCCCCTATTACCCTGAGGGAACCTGTTCGCCATATGACCCTTCTCTCCATAAACGTATCAATTCCCTAAAAAATGACATCCAATTGGTTATTGGCCTCAACCCTGTTGCCACTGGACCTGATGTCCTCTATGCTGCTGGTCCTAGACCCGCTGGCCCTACTTGTTTCGATCATCGAAACCCACGTGCCTCTTATACTGCTCACCTATACAAGGCTTCTTAAATTATTGGGTTCCTTGATTGTCGTTTCCATTCGTCTTACCCTATTGTCTCGATTTCTCTGAATTGGATCTACTCTCCCCCATACTTTTTCTAAAACAACTTGTGATCCTGAAAATACAATAAAACAACATTCACCATCTGAGTGTATGTGGTAAAATCCAGATTCGCCAACAAAGATTTCCTGATATGTCAAGCTGTCACTAACACAAACTTCTCCATTTTCTTCTCTTTGGTGTTTACTTCATCTCCGGTAAAATAAAACAATGCAGTAAACTCCTCCTCATAGTCCGCTATAGTGTGACAATCCAATTAAGGTCCATAAAATTCCTCCTCATCTCTGATTTTTACGACTGGTGGGAAATACTTCCCCTCAAACTTGACCCATAACTCATTAATAGTCAATCAGTCCCTCTCCTCCAATGTGATGATAAACTTCCACCAGTGCAAGGTTACCCCTACTAGTTGAAACGATGCTAACATCTGCTTGTATATTGGCATGCACTTATCCATCCTCAAGTGTCACTAAAAGTCCTTCTTCCACTGACTAGCCACCAATATATTTAGACTCCCAACAAACTTTGGCGGGTGGCCCTTAGTGAAGGCCTCCTTATCTCTCTCCCATACCTAGCCATGTGCCTGAACGTGTAGCACCACCTATTGCAGGGGTGATGGTGGTGGATACTTCTGTTGTGGTTGAATGTGTCATAGCATATCGTCCATCACCATAGAGACTGCCTACATCACTATCATAGCAATATTTGCAGGATTAACCATGACTAGGACCGGTTGCGACTGTGGATGTGGTTGCCTCTCATATTGAGCCCTCTTATTTCCAGCCTCTGTGGTAACACGTCGTGATCTACTGCGCCTACCATTTTCCATTTAAAATCAAATAAGGTACATATTAATAACAAATCGTAAAGAATACAATAATTCTTACTCATAGGCTCTACATATCAAAGAACACAATGCATAACGTAACGAAAGCAACAAAAATCCTAAGGATGCTAGAACCTGGATGCTCTGATACTAACTGTAACAACCCCCATTTTTCATGTAAAGGTTGGCCAGACATAAGACGCTGGAGATGGAGCTTGTCTCACAATCTATATTATTCTCAGCATTAAACCATAATATGCATTTAAAATTTTAAAATAAATATTCACAATAAAACCATATGAATAATAACTGATAGTAAATAAATTCAATCTCCCAAAAGTTATAAAATATTTGTCAAAAGTATCACAGATATCTAAAAACATTGAATATAATAAACCTCAGGCTTATGTCCATACAATCTCTGAAATAATAATATGACTCGAATGGAAATAACAACTTAACTAGAGCCAATCGAATTGGAATAACTGATGAGCAAGTACTACAGAAAGTTTGATCTCTTATTAGCCTTGTTGTCCCTATCTAGGCAAACGTGGGGGGAAAATATTTTATAATTTGGTTCAGAGCCCTAAAGTTGAAAGAATTAACTTACAAAAATCAATATGCAATTATCCAGTTAATTCACATTACACATCTCCTATCTGCACTCGCATATAACAAGTATCTCCCCCCCATCTAAATGCAATATTATATGCATATCAACCCAAGTCCCAATTATGAAATTCGATATCTATACCAATAAGATTATATTTAACTCATCTAGCACAATTCATAAACTGAATGTAACTATCTACACATATGATTCTAGTCCTAAGAGTAACCCCTATAATACTACCCACGGGAAATAACATATCATCCATTATACATGGTATATAATATTGGGTTCATTAATAATTGTCCACATCATTAGACCACATGGATTTATTCTTAATTAATTTATATAATTATATATGTCCTTACATATATACGATGCACAAAGGCATCTACCTTCAGTGTCCTATGCATACTATATAGGTAAGTCTGGAGGAGTCCTTCATCTGAATGGACATAAAAATCACACACAAGCGGGGTGGTCCCTACGCAGTACACTATTGTATGGTCCATACCCTCGACGGTGACAATGGCTTCCAATAATCCCACTTACCTCCTCATAAGTGGTGCTGCCATAAAGCACCTAAAATTATGACCTTCACAATACCTAGTCCACCTATGTCGATGCATGCTACGGTCTCGAGCCGTACGCAACCCCAACCGATAGTCCATCCATGAACATGGGTACGTTTACACAAATAATAAATACATATTTTAACACATAATTTGTATAAGTAATTTTCCCTATCATTACCCCAAAAGAGTCTCATCAATCTCCAAATAATATCCTTACTTTAAGAATTAACCATCCAATTAATTGTCAATTTCTCCAAATAATAAATAGTGACACAAATATATTTTCTATTAACTATCCACTCACTTGGATGGCCTCCCATATACTCACTTAAATTCTTATAAATCACTCGAACATTTCTCTGGTACCAACCTAACCCAAGCCCAGAGGCCGAATCGATTCTCCTCTAAGGCCAAATCTAATCACCCCAAACTGAATCGATTCGCCTGGAAGACCGAATCGATTCGAATTATGACAAAGGCCAGATTTTTTACAGTTTCTCTATATGGTTTTCACATTTCCAAACCCAATCATCTCCCCAATGTCTTTACCATTTTTTTTTAAGAATTGTAGATTCCTCATGATCCAAAAACACTTTTATGTGATCATCTGACCAAAATAACGTAAGATCGTGCCCCCATAATCCCATAAACTAAATCTAACATTAGTGTTCCTTTAACCCCATATTAATACTACTTTTTATTTAATCATTCTCAAATTCTAAGGGATTAATACATGAATTGTAACCATTAATATATCAATCCTACAACAAGGATTCTAAGGTTCAATTTCCAAATAACACAATACTAATTCCGGATTTGTCACCAGTTTGTTTAATCCTTAAGCACCATTATTTCCTCATTTGTTTTAAGAATCATAAAGTTCATTCCAATTAATCAAAGTCATCAATTTATCCAATTAACCCGTAATTGTTATGAGAAAATGCATAAATGAATTAAGAAACATATTGTAATTGATTTACTAAGAGAATTCTTACCTTAAACTGGTGATTGGAGTCTCTCCTCTTGGATCCTTATTATTTTTCCCTTCTCTAGCCTTGGTAACTTCTCCAATGGGTGTGGGGCTACTATAAATGCTTTCTTATGGATGGGAATAGACTCTTACATTGATAATTATCATCTTATAACCCCTAATTTTGTATTAAAATTAAACCCCAAATTTTGGACTCCCAAATAAGTCCAAACACTACTCGGATTGACCCAATTACTCCCCTAAGGACACCTATGACCTAAGACGAACTTTAAATGTCTAAAAAACCTAAACAAGTTTCCAATTCCATTCGAAAAGCGCACGAACTATATCGACCTAAGTTACACACTTTTATTATATTTAGTCACCACATAACAATAATTTAATTAACAAATAATTTATTTTCTATGAATGGACACATTATGCATAAATGAATCATATAAAAATACAATCACAATCAAGCAAATTATTCACGAATTTATTTAATAAAATTCAACCAAAAATAATTTATTATGAAAACATGAGTTATTACACAAGACAAATAATTAAATTAGCTTCCAAATAAATACTCAAAAGTCCAAAATTATGTTTATCGTAATTTGTTTCCTTTATTTATTTAATTCCACCAAATAATTATAGCTGCACTCTAATATAATTATCTTGAAAATCACTTGGATATAATGAGGTCTTATTTTCGAAGTCGATAATAATGCATAATATGATTCCCCGCGTTAACCTTCTGATACTCGTTTGGTCAAACCAATTTGCTGCTAATTGACTGTAACCAATATCTAATTGATTCCTTGATTCTCACACTCAACTTATTTTTCTACTCCATTGGATTATAAATAATCGAGTGACTAGGCTTATTGGTGTAAATAAATGTTACAAGTCTGTCAAGGGGGTATTGCAATCCAATGTATTCCCAAATGCGAATTCCTTCGAATTAAAATCTGAGACGTACTTATATAAATGTCATTGATTCGTATCAAAAATTGCATTTTATTCCCCTTTTTACTACACAATAACGCAATCCCATACTCGTTAAACTCATGTTTGATACTTATTTACTGCATAACCTTAAATATTCAAAGTTAACCACTTCAAGGTTTATTCGAATATTCAGAGGGTTTAGTTAAGCACAAGTGTGGAAATAATTTAGGCAAAGAACAGTCACATACGCACCTTCAGGGGTAAAATGATAAATTCAATCGATCAATTTTGGACTCAAAATATTGATGGAAGTTGTAAGCCTCGAATTAAGGAATGTCTAGGTTCAAACGGCATGTCAGTCCAGACTTAAATGAAGAAATCATAATTATGAAAACTTCAAAATCGAAAGAAAGCCAAAGTCAAAGCTCCGGGTCAAACCCAAAGTCAGACCCTGTGACTCGCACACTGTTGAAATATTGTTTGGCTCGAAATATGGGTCACGTCAGTTCTTGTATTTCACGTATCAGAGGTCGCATGAAGAAGTTAGGAGTTTGGGGATTTAATTATATAAGGATTTTGATGATTAAAAAGTATGAAACCCGTAGGAATTTTATGTAGAAAATCTGGGCAACTAACAGGTCAATCGATCGACTCGAATTATCGATCGATTGACTCCCCCTGAAAATGTGAAATATTTTTCTTTTTAATTATTGATTAAATTCGAAACTTTGAGGAATCCTTAATGATAATTAAATGAATTTAATGGGACTTAGGGAAGGGTAGTAGGATATACTTAAGACCAAAAAAATATTATTTTGGATTTGGGAATGAGGGGAAAATTAACGAGTGATTAATTAAACGAGTTATTTTGGAGAATTATATTACTTGGGGTTTAAATCAAATAAACGATAATTTAAGGTTCGGACTAGTAGTAAGAGAGTCATAAATTACCGGTGTAACCTTAGGTATAATTGGGATTAACTTAGGGATTATCGAGGAATAAACCGAATTAAAGTGAATTTAATTCGTAGAAATTAGGGAGTCGTGATGACAAGGATTTGTAGGACGTGATGTTTACCTACTGAATTTATTTGAGGATTAAATGATCACCATCTTATATAAGTTCGAAAATATATACTTTGAGGATTAAAGTCATAATCGAAAAATACGTAGGATATTCGAGATATAATTATACTACGTATGGGATTTATTATATGGGTTGTGCGTATGCCCTATGGTTTTATATAGGTATGATGAATACCTATTGTTATTTTATATATAGGTGAGATGATTGCCTATTATTATCATATGGCCGTGTGAATACCTTATTGATGTTATAATTATATAGGTGGAATGTATACCTATATTATAGTTTGTTATATATATGACATACCTACGCTGCTTGCTATCGTGGTGGAGGTTTCATGTTGTGGATGGTCTTATCCTATGCGCCCATTTGCAAGAATTTTAGATTCGTACCCTGAGCGTAGGACCTTGGACACGTGCTATCGGTGTATATGATAGTTTCGACGGTTGAAAGGGAGCGTAGGTATATGGGTGACTCATTTGGTTGGGGAGTATGCTCGCCCCCAATATATTTGTGTTATGATATGATTCGTGGGAGATGCCGAACCAATAGTCCTGTATACATTGACATTATATATCAGGACATGATAGCAGAGTATGCATGCACCGCAACTGTGACTGGGGAGGTGCCGTATTAGTATTTATATAATTAGTTTGTTATTATATATATAAATTGTGATGTAATCTACTATGTGACATTATAAATATTGAGATGTAATATTCTGTGTGAAATCGTAGATTAAAAATATAAATTGTGATTTAATCTACTGTGTAATGTTATAGATAGAAGTAAATAATAAAATATGAATTGAATTAAGTAAGTGAATACTTAATTCCAAAGTTGTAACAAGACTAGTTCATGTTAAAGAGAAATGAATATGAATAATTATATTACGTATGGTATATGGGATATACAAGAATATGATATGGGTTAGAATCATAGTGATATTAAGGCTAGTTATGGGGGAACCTTAAATAGGAAGATAATAAGATACGATAGGTGTGCACTCTAGATGAGAGGTGATATTTCTCAAGAGAGAGAGCCCGAGAAACTAACATGTACATAATAAATGCTTAATTATAACTGTTACGCACTTTCTATTTTCAAAATATTTTACACCTCGGGTTCTGACCTGCTTCCTTGCATATTCTCTTCTCTACTATATCTTGTACATACGGTATCCACCAACAGGGATGCCCAGAATAGATTATGGATGTTTCGATGGATTATAGCTACTAGAAGAGATGCGAATTTTGTTTATACGCTTCCTTTCTGTTGATTCACTCATCTGTAGCGTCTACTTCATTTAGGGCATGTCGCCTAGGGTTCTAGAGATTGTAATTATTTATGTAAGCATTGCGGATATCAGTTTTATTTAGTGTAAATGTTATAATTTAACTAGAGAGTTATTCCTGTCGCATTTATTCTTGTTGTAGTTAATTCAGTTGTGATGTGTTGTTGCATATTATTATTCCGTGTCGTGGAATGGTTTTAATTAAATTAAAAATGAAAAAAAAGTTTTTGACACTTAGCTTAATTAACTATTAGGTGATTAATAAATAAATTGTTTTTCGACATTGATGCTGAGAATGAACTAACAGGATATTCTGATTTAATTAAATGAAGGACTGATCATCCGATATTTAATTAGGCGGGTTGTTATAGGTTGTATCAGAGCATCAGGTTCTAGTGTCTTTAGGATCTGTACGGATTAGTATGTTTCAGCTTAGCGTTCTTTGATATAGAGCCCTATTATTAGGATGCTGAATTCTTCTGCGTATTTCAGCTCTGCGTATGTGAGATTTAATGGTTATACGAGTTCAATCGGGCATCGTGCGCCAAACACATTAGGACGATTAGCAAGAGCCGTTAAAAGGATAGCAGGAGGAGGACTCAGCCAAAGATATAGAGTATTTTGGAAAATGGTGTTGGAGATGGAAGCCATTATAATTGTTGTTTGGGCCGAGAACATTAAGGAAGTCCCTTGGGACCTGTAGTTTCCCAAGCACCATAATAGTTGATGGTTGTGCCGTTCTTAACTCACCCAGCACTGTATGTGAAAGATGAGGGAGTCGAAAGGACTCTTGTGAAGGAAGAAATTCCAAGAAAATTGTGAAGGGTGAAGTGTGTAACACCCAGGATTTGAAAATTTTCTAGTAAAATTTTTCTAGGAAGAATAAAATTAAGTGATGAGAGTTAGACATCACATAAAAAGAACATGTGTGAAACTCAAATAAGAATTTTTGGTATGGTTCGATAGTGAAACGTACATTTGATGTTTTAATCAGGATATGAATGGAATTTCGAAACTTATCTCTTATGGTCAAGAAAGAGAGAAGTAACTTGTTTAACTAACTCCTTACCCTAGGAAGAATAGGGTACATAGAAGATAAGTATAGTTCATTGTGTGAAAGGACTCGTGAGTGAAATACTCTAGTGTGAGTGGAAATCTGACGAAGACGACTGGGATTAACGTCACCAAGAAATTTGATGATGCTTCTAAATGAGGGGGAGCTAGAAGGGTTAGGAAAGCTAGCTGTAGGGCAAGATTGAATTCAATATTGTTAATAAAACATCACCGAAAGGTGTACCCAGTAGGGGAATCATTTAAAGTGACATGATTAAACCCCAACTTACTGGCGATGAAATCAGCCAAGATTAGTGTAGTCGACAATGTATCCCATAGGACCCGTAGAGCCAAAAGAATAATGGGAATAACAATGGGGAGTTATGATTGATAGATCCAAGAGAAGGACGTTAAAAATGGTCAGTAATGAGGAAATAGTAAGGGAAATTACCCTATGTGTACAGAGAGAGAGACTACTAAGTGTTAAATGTGTCCACATTGAGTAGTGAGACCGATAAATTTTGGGAATAGTAAACCATACCAATTAGGCATAACAACTGGAGGAGTGAGACTTCTAGGGGATTAATTGGGTCAAGAGAAATAGGCTCGAAAAATTTACAACCCATGAGTGGTAGGTTTAAATAGGACCAGTGGAGTCCTCGGTAATAGTAACATAGCCATATTTTAAGGTTAGCGGGGTTCAAGAAAAAAAGGGAGGTCGGTAAGACCATAATTGAGGCCTATATATGATGGGCCAACATTTCAATAATGGGCGTGTAAATCACAAGAGTGAATAATTTGTCCACAACGGGTGAGTACAACTATAGGATAAAATCCTAGATGTATAACGGGTGCAAGTGATAGTGAGTTGTTCTTACCATGAGAAGTGCATGTAAGGACCCTACGTGATCAGGAGAGACTGATGAAGTTTTATTTCATCCTTGTGAATAAAAGATTAATTCTAGTGACATGGTGTGTCACAACAGGCACATATAAATTGAAAACCCTAAATTTGCGTGCAAGTCGAGGTTAGTGGAAACGATAATTTTAACAGTCTACTTACAAAAGTATTTCTCGTTGATAGCAAGACTTTTTGGTGTCTCCCGTGAGTGAACCGGGTGGGTCCTAAGAGTATATTTTGTTATTATAATTTTCAATTGCTTTGAGTTAGCATAATAGAACTTATTATGGTAATGTGTAGTGATATATTACCAAATGTTTAGATGATAAGTAGATTGCGTGATAAGATTATCGTGCTAGATACTTCGGGGAGAGTAAAATTAATTTTGTGCGGCGCCAACTGAAATAGGGTTAGGCCTATATATTTATATATATAAAAATTCATGATATCATAGACCTTAGTGAAAATGTTGTCTAGTTATATGTGTGAGTAGAAATTTATTTTACTGATGTAACTCAGGATATATTATATTTTTGTTGAACAACGAGAAATAACTCATTATATATAGCGCTGAGAATTTGGGATAGTGAGAGCAACACGTTTTATGTTATTTTTAGGGATATATAAGCGTGGATTAGTAGACTTTTATGTCAACATACAGAAATTATGAGAAGGTACAGATTATGGACTGAGGGCCATTACGGATCTCGACGACCGACTATGTTAAGTAGTAGTGTATCGGGGGATTCCTTGTTTGGATTTCGCTTTGCGAGACATCCCACGCATAAAACTAGCGAACATCGGGAGTGGAAGAGAAGTTTGGTCGATAGTACATAAGTTCGTACCTTAGTCATTTTACATATACAAACATAAATTTGGAGTTGATAATTCTATTATGACTTAAGAGTCACCCAGTCCCAGTAACATTACGAATAAAATAATGATGGCACTGATAGAGTGATTAAATTATGACTAGTGGGGTAATTGAGTGCACCCCTACCATATCAGTATGCTAAGTGAGCGAAAATTTATTTAAGAAGAGTATATGTTATTTGTGCAACAATGCGAGAAATATAGGGTGTATGGGTGCCCTAGGTAATTGAATATGATATTATTCCCCATTTTGGAGACATAGGATAAGGAAAATAAATATAGAGGTTTAGATATCGGGACTTGAATGTCCGGTCATTTATGATGATTAGAGATATAGTCGGTAGAATAACAAATGTATTAGGCTATAAATTACTATCGTAATAGGATTTAAATGAAGAGATGTTTTCTAGATTCCTCTTGTAATGGGACACCTGTCTATTGGAATTAGGGTGGACCATTCGAAACCAGCAGAGGTTTTTCCAACCGTTAGGGATTTCTAAGTAGTATTAGGAGAGTACTCGTAAGGATATTATCGCGAAGATGGTTACGATCTTATATGGGTGATAGTGGATCAGTTGACTGAAGAAGATCACGTTATGCCAGTTAGGGTTGATCATACTATGCGACAATATACATTGATCTTATTATAACCAAGATAGTGAGGTTACATAGGGTACCGTTTAATATTGTGTCCAATTAGGACGAGATTTTGTCTCCCTATTTTCGAAGAATTTTCACGAGGCATAGGTACCGAGTTGTGATTGGGTATGATCTATCATCTGCATAATAATGGGCAGACTAAGCGGACAAATCTGATATTGGAAGATAAATTATGTTTGTACCCTTGAATCTTAAGGGAGGACGAGAGACGTACGCTCCACTAGCGAAGTTGATGTACTATAACTCTTATAAGTTTACTGTTAGGCATGGTGCCAGTTGAAGCATGGCACGGTAAGTCTTATTGTTTCTCCTACTGGTGCGATAAAGGTGAGGAACCAGGAACTATTGTGAATAGTAGAGATGATTTGAAACTTATAGTATATATAGTGTGTAAAATATATACTGCATGATTAGCCTACTTGTGTATGATAATCGCAAGACGAGATCGTATTTATCTGAAGAACGGTTAATCTATTTAAGTGCGTATAGTAGAAGGTTAGATAGTGAATATCTTGAATGAAGTATAAGTAGTGAAACTTAAACTATAAGGCTTGGACAAGAACCTACGTGACAGGGTAACCTGGGGTTAAAATGATCATAAGTGAGACGTTCATTACTGGGGGTATTCGATAACATACTGTATGGGTGGCACAGAGTAGTCTACTTAGGAGCGCAAGTATGTGATGCGCAATACTTATCCATAATTTTTCTTGCGTGCTATACTTTTATTTTTCGAATTTCGGGACGAAATTCCGTTGTAAGGGGAGAAGTATGTAATACCCCATATTTTTAATGACTTTTAAAATGGTATTAATTAGAATTAATTGTGATATAATTGGAAATTAATTCGGATTTAAATATTACTCGAGAATAAAGTAATATGTGATTTATGTTGAATATTACTTAGTTATTAAAGTAATATATATGATAACGACTTAACAATTGATTATGACTTTATAAAATTGTCGCGAATTATGTGTACTACAATTATAGTAGTTAAGTCGGGATACACATTTGAGTCGTGTCGGGATTATAATTTAATGAAATAAAAGTGATTTATTATTATGTCATCCGAATGGTCGTTTTGACTTCGCCAAAGTGTCCACAAGGGTTCAAATAGTCGAAAAAGTCTACTCGGACCTCTGTATAGGGTCTCGGGGCACTTTGGAGCCGAATAGTTACCCCGGAGGGGTAATATGGTCATTTAACTTGGAAGGTGAATAGTATGCACGAATTTGGGAGATTATTTATACGTATAAAGGGTTTAGATTATTGATTCATTCGATAAAACTTAGAGAGAAAGAAATTGAGAGAGAGTGAGGAGTTTTTCTAGGGAAAGGGAAGAGTCATTGTGGGAGAACCAAGAGGCAAAAGTCACCACCACCAACCACCACCGAAAGTTGACCGAAAAAGGGAAGAACCACCAGTGGACAATCATCTCCAATGGACCAGACCTACGAATTAGAGGCAAGTAATTAATTATTTCAAATTTAGCATGTATACTTTCCATGTTAGGTTGTTTAGAAAATTCTGAAAAGATGCATAATCAAAGATGAATTATGGTGATGTTAATTGAATCTTTGAAAGGATAATTATGTAGGATTAATTTTCTTTGGAGTATAGAATTTAACCCACAAAATTTGGGAATTATTGGTTAAAAAAATCATTGTTTATATGATGTTCTTGGAGAAATAATAAAATATGAGTTTTCTGGAAATTATGAGAAATAATATGTTTGAATCCAAACTTCTTGATGATTTTAGGTTGTTTGATTATTAGAGATCAATTATATATCTTGGTATATCATATGGGATGAATTGCGGGGAGTTTGGGATTATTTGATAAGGATTTTGATGATTAAAAGTATGAAACTTTTATGCAGAAAATCTGGGCAAATAACTAGTCAATCGATCGATCGATCGACTCAAGACTGTCGATCGATTGACTGATCGATCAATCGACTGATCAATCGATTGACCCGACTAATCGATCGATCAACTCCCCCTGGAAATGTGAAACATTTTTCTTTTTGATTGTTGATTAAATCCCAAACTTTGAGGAATCTTTTATGATGATTAAATGAACTTAATGGGACTTAAGGAAGAGCAGTAGGATATACTTAAGACCTAGAAAATATTTTTTTGGGTTTGTGAATGAGGGGAAAATTAACGAGTGATTAATTAAATGAGTTATTTTGGAGAATTATATTACTTGGGGATTAAATAGGATAAACGATAATTTAAGGTTAGGACCAGTAGTAAGAGGGTCATAAATTACCGGTATAACCTTAGGTATAATTGGGATTGACCTTTAGATATGGAATAAAGGGTTAAGAGTGAATTAGGGATTATCGAGGAATAAACCTAATTAAAGTGAATTTAATTTGTAGAAATTTGGGAGTCGTGATGACATGGATTTGTAGGACGTGATGTTTACCTACTGAATTTATTTGAGGATTAAATGATCACCATCGTGCGATTAGATAAGTTCGAAAATATATACTTTGAGGATTAAAGTCATAATCGAAAATTATGTAGGATATTCGAGATATAATTATACTATGTATGGGATTTATTATATGGGTTGTGGGTATTCCCTATGGTTATATATAGGTATGATGAATACCTATTGTTATTATGTATATAGGTGAGATGTTTGCCTATTATTATCATATAGTTGTGTGAATACCTTATTGATGTTATAATCATATAGGTGGAATGTATACCTATATTATAGTTTGTTATATGTATGACATAACTACACTGCTTGCTATCGGGGTGGAGGTTTTGCGTTGTGGACGGTCTTATCCTGTGCACCCATTTGGGAGGATTTTAGATTCGTACTCTGAGCATAGTACCTTGAACACGTGCTATCAGTTTATATGATATTTTTGACGATTTAATAGGAGTGTAGGTATGTGCGTGACCCATTTGGCTGGGGAGTATGCTCGCCTCCAATATATTTGTATTGTGATATGATTCGTGAGAGACGCCGAATCAATAGTCCTTTATACAGTGACATTATGTATCAGGACATGATAGAAGAGTATGCATGCACCGAAGCTGTGACTGGGGATGTGCCGTATTAGTATATATATAATTAGTGTGATATTATATATATAAGCTGTGATGTAATATACTGTGTGACACTGTAGATATTGAGATGTAATCTTCTGTATGAAATTGTAGATTAAAAATATAAACTGTGATTTAATCTACTGTGTAATGTTGTAGATAGAAGTAAATAATGAAATCTGAATTGAATTAAGTAAGTGAACACTTAATTCCAAAGTTGTAGCAAGACTAGTTCATGTTAAAGAGAAATGAATATGAATAATTGAAAAGTGTGACTCTGTGATAATTGATTAAATTAATTCTCAAGATTTCAATTAAACCTGATTTAATTAGGGTCTACTTTTAAATCAAATAAATTAGCACCTAAACATGCATCTATGTGTGTGCGTGTGTCAACCCATAAATAAGTAAAGCATGCGACACAAATTTCAGGAAAAATCCCCACAGGGCAAAACCTTTTATTTCACTATAATAAGTAAATCGCAACTTACACGTATTACAATGAAATACAGTGACATACGAATACCCGCAAGCGTCGGTCAGTGTCATCAGCAATAAATCCACACGTAGAGAACCCACATGAACCTCAGTCCAATCAAAAAAGGAATAACCGCATCACTCCTCAATGACACGCCGCCATAAAACTTTGTAGAGACTCCCTCAAGAATAACACGCAGTCCTCGGTTGCAAAGATCTCCCCACAAAGATGAAAAAAAAACAGAATTGTGTTCTTGGGTTTCAAAAAGGATTCACAAAGATATGACAATAATATGTGAATCAAAACATGAGTTTGGGAACTCAAAAATATGAAGACTTGAGGTAAAAGGACTCTCAAATTCGTCTATCAAAGTCTTGCAAAACAACTCCCCCGAAGTTGGTATTTATAGGGAAACCACAAAAGAGTTTTGCAAATTTAAAACTCTATCCAGCGTTAGGTACCCCGAATCGGTTCGGGTATCCTGTGAATCGGTCCTCCCCCCGAATCGGTTTGGCCCTCGGTTCGGAAAAAATCGCTGGTCAAGGGGACTTAAACACTTAGAATTTTTCCCAAGTCTTTTTCTTAGAAATCTCTTCATTTTCAAAAGGCCATAACTTGTTCACCGTAGCTCGGATTGAGGTGCCGTTTCTTCCAGTATCTTTGTTACAAAAATCTCTTCAACTTTCCAATTGATCGGTCCGCCGAAAAGTGGCTATTAAATTACAAAATTACCCTTGAACTTCCCTATCGTGCCTTGTTTCACTGTTGTGACTTCTTTTGCTCACCACTTGCATTACGAGCCTAAAATCATGGAACGTGAAGTCGTTGAGGCAGATGAGAGACACATGGTGGAGATAATGAATGCTTGATTTCCAAAATTCGAATAGAGGCCGTCATGTGAGATCGTGAGGTGACGTGCCAAATGTAGCGACGTACGACATATACAAATGTAACATGTTGGACATGAGAAAAAGGTCCTTACAAATCTCCCCCTATGTCTATGCCGGTACATACATAAAAATATCCTAATTATCAAATAGAAAACTGCCTATACAAATCTACCATCCCATGAACCCAAAACTAGAAAGATACAAATGAATAAGTCTTCATCGTTTGTTATTCAAATCTTCAGGAATCTCAAAGCTTTTCTCATCAGGGTGTGTAACACATGATCATCAATGTAGTACCTACACACATGAGAAAAAGAAAATACCAAGTGATGTATCGAGTTTGAAATGAGATAAACATGAATACCAATTTATGATGAAATCATAAGTCAAATCTCAAAACTCCCCCAAAATTCCAACTCCCCCATAAAATGATAATTCTTTCTCCCCCTTTTTATGATGTCCCCAAATAGGCAAATAAGAGGAATAAATCAAACAAGCAAAGTCGGGGTGTCACGGTATTCAAAATAAAGCATCAATCAAATGGAAAACGTGCTCTTGCAAAGGGATGCTTAAAAAAAATCTTCACAAACTATTTTTGGATTTTTCAATTTTTTTTTGTACAAAAATAAGATACCAATTTGAAAAAAATATGATACAAAAATCACACCATGGATTTAGACTCAAATAACCAAGTCATGGAAACGGAATGTATGGGTGTGAACACATTCGATAGGTAAATCAACTCAATCAATCATATGTGCACGATACATACGTGTACTCCTAACAAATGAACATCAATGGTATCCTTAGGTGTAAAAATTGTTGAATTTAGATGACATCGTCTTATGCAAATCAACAAATCAAAGTCAAAGTGATTTTCACACCAATAACGTCCAAAACTATTTAGCGTTTTTCAAGATTTTCAAGGACGTGCAAATCCGTTTTAAAATCTCCAACCAAACTCCCTCATATATATTTTCTTTTAGAGGTGATAAACTAAATTCTCAAACTTTAGAGAATTGGTGTAAAAACCTAAATGGCCCATAATTTGGCATGAATTTCTTTTTATTGTCTTTAAATTTTTTTCAGGCTCTTTTAACGACCCCGGATAATAAAATTTCTCAATTTTTAGGTCCTTTTTAACGGTGGCTTAGAATCGTAAAGTCTAAATGAACCTTTCGCAGCCTTTCCCCGTTTTCAATTAAAACACACAAACTCACAAAACGGTTTTTATATGCATAATTTCCTTATCAAAATTTATCGCGCTTGGTTCGTTTTAAGGACAGGATTGAAGTGAAAACACCCAACCAATATGTGATAATACAAACACAATAATCAAACAAATTCGTGCATGTGTGCAATAAAGGAAATCATGAGTCAAACATGTAGGAAGTAATACTTAATTACATCTTAATGACTCCAAACATTATAAAGCACATGGATGAACTGACCAATTGTCTCAAAACACTATCAATTAGTCACATGAAGAATGGAATGATGTTGTGACTTGGTCATCCAAAGTGTTTATCCATAAACGGTGCCAACAAAAAAACAAAAATCTTTTTGGATTTTTTTTCAAAAGTATTATCAAAATAAAATCTTTTTGTATTTTTCAAAATATTTCAAACACAAAAAATTATACAAAAAGTACATGTCAACACACTAGCAAATATGTATCAGGAAACCACAACTAGTGTATGACAAACATGCAAACACAATCATCTATATGATATGGCAAGAGAAGAATCATGTGCAAGCAAACAGGAATCAACTTGTCCAAAATCTAGTGCCTCTAAAAGTGATTTCCTAACCCAAATAGATGTGAAACGTCGTGTGGGGGATTTAGGACCAAGGGAACACTAGACATAAACTTCCCAGGACATTTTCCAAGATCAAAACAAAAACGCCTAAGGTGACCTTTCCTACCACAATGTGAACATGTATAAACAGGAGGAATGTTACCTAAAGTGTGATCTTTTCTAACACCCTCTGTTGATGTAAAAAATTAGATCACTCTAATTATTCAATCACAGATAAATAAATAAGACAAAGAGTTTTTAAAGTGGTTCAGCTTTATAAGAATGGCCTACGTCCACTGTTTTGGTATTGTTGTTTGTATGGGAATTCTCGATTACAAGTTATCTCAAGAAATTCCGGTCTGGGGTCCTCCTCCAATGAGGTTTGTACAATGTATTTATAGCCCTGAGGCTGTAAAGTGAAAGGGTACTACATTAAATGATATACATATGAAAGGGTAATATATTCAATGCCCTTTAAGCGTATGCGTCTGAATGATAAGCATTTAATGAACAGTCAAACTGTTGGTTATCCCGCTATTAATGCTTTGTTCGAGGTGCAGCTCGAACTGCTTAGGCTTCTCGGTGCACAAGAGTTCCTCGGAGAGTTCTCGTTCCTCGGAGCGTATGAGTTCCTCGGGGAAGCAGTGTTCCTCATGGAAATAGTCTTCCTCGTTGTAATCTTGTACCTCGGAGCTTGTGGGTTCCTCGGAAGTGTTGTTGTTGCTATGTAGATCACCACGTGTCTTCATTTAATTGGGCCATGTCAGTAGACTAAATTTGGTATCAACAGAAGCCCCCAATGTTTCATAGTTCGAATTTTGAGGAGTAGGGAACAATCTTTCTCGGAATATGGCAGCTTTAAATGGTCTTCCTGATTTTTAGGAGTGTTTCCTTCGTATTTATTTCTCTTTCCAAATTAGTATAATCATGCTTTTTTGAACTTTTCTGCTCGCTTCGATTCCCACGCCACTTTTCGTCTTTTTAGCCACTGTTGCTCGCTTTGATTCCCGCGTCCCTTTTCATCTTTTTAGCCGTCGGTAACGTAATCATACTTTTTTTTTGTAATCATTACTTCACCATTTCCCAAGGTAAGGTATTTAAACTTCACAGACGCTCCCATCGTCTTCTACCTTTTCATATTTGTATTCTCGAGTTTTCCATCGTCTCTTTCTCTCCTGTGTATTCATCTCTTCCATCGTCCGTTGTCATCAGATCCACTCTTTTTCTGTAAGATTTTCTTCCTTCTTCTTCATTTCTTTTATTCATTATGGTTTACCCTGTTGAATTTCTTGATAAATTTCGTTCTGATTTTTTCATCCCTTCCTGGGTTGTTTTGGAAGAGCTTTCTGAGCCTTCTGATTACTTTCGTTTGGCTGAGGGACATTGGTTCCCCAGTCTCTTTATTGCTAAGTGTGGATTTTTTTCCACCAAATCCCTTGTGTCTGGAATTCTGTCATTACTTTGAAGTTGTTCCTGTGCCACCATACAAATTGGATATGAGTTGGATCCCTGCACGGGCCATTCCTTGGAGCTTGATTTCAAAGTATCTCGGTGACTACAATCTTCATTCAAAAGCCAAGATATCTCGTCCCGAGCATCTTTTGGATCGACCATCCGTGATGAATGTTATGATGTTGAAGGATCTCAACTTCATCAATTCTCCTCTGGCTTTAAATGATCCGCCTGCTGGCGAGGAACCTGTGTCAAAAGCAGAGGGGAAAAGACCAGTAGAATAGGAATTTTTGATGTAATAGTTAGTATATATTTCAATATCAATGTAACTTTCATTTCATTATCAATGTAATTTATTTTGAATTCAATGAAAGACTTTCATTTTTATTCGCTATTGTCTTATAACACTTTATATTTGTGCCTGCATATCTGATAAAAAGATAACAATATTGTGTAGTTTGAACTTGTGATAGTCATTTGGCAAAAACAACATTTTGTTTCTCGACCGACTTAGTAATAAAGTAATAAGTATAAAAATGTTTAAAATGTTTCCAACCAACCAAGGTTGTTAAATTATTCATGTCGACCAACTACAGTTAGTGGATTTATATCCCCGAGCAGCTATAGTTAGTCTTTTTGAAATAATTTTGCCCATAAAATGTTTCCAACCAACCAAGGTCGGTAAATTTTCCTTGTCGACCAACTACAGTTGGTGGGTTTTTATCCCCAACCAGCCATAATTAGTAGATTTTGGCGCTTTCTGGAATAATTTTACCTTCCGACCAATATAAGTTAGCATTTTCGAAAATATATTTACCTCCCGACCAACATAGGTTGGCATTTTCGAGAATATACTTACCTCCCGACCAACATAAGTTGGCATTTTTAAGAATATTTTTGTTTCCTAGCCAAACAGGTTGGCATTTTTAGGAATATTTTGTTTCCTAGCCAAACAGGTTGGCATTTTTAGGAATATTTTGTTTCCTAACCAACCGAGGTTGGCATTTTTAGAAATATTTTGTTTCCTAGCCAAACAGGTTGGCATTTTTAGGAATATTTTGTTTCCTAGCCAAACAGGTTGGCATTTTTAGGAATATTTTGTTTCCTAACCAACCGAGGTTGGCATTTTTAGGAATATATTGTTTCCTAACCAACCGGGGTTGGCATTTTTAGGAATATTTTTGCTGAGTAGTCTGATCTTTGCCGAGTTTTACCGAGTAGTGTGTAGCACTAGTATTCCCGAAAAATTCTCAATAAAAGGAAAAATTGTGGCAGAATATCTTCATTTTATTCATATTGCTGGAACTGCATTACATGGGAATATACATTACTGATAATACTTGCGTAGGTGCTCTGCGTTCCATGCATTCTTAAACTCCTCCCCCTCTAGAGTTGCTATTCGGTAAGTTCCTGGTCGAACAAATTTTGTAACTCGGTATAGTCCATGCCAATTTGCCTCCAGTTTATTGTGCTTTTGAATTACTTTCTTCAGCACGTAGTCTCCTTCTTTCAGGTCGCATTTCCTCACCCTCTTGTTGTAAAACAAAGCTGTTCGCTGCTGGTATGCAGCATTTCTGATGGCTGCTTCTTCTCTAACTTCCTCGAGCATGTCTAAATCTAGTCTTCTCATTAAGTCGCTGACAGGGGAATTAAAATTCAGTACCCTGTGTGTTGGGAGGCCCAACTCGGCAGGTATAACAGCTTCACTTCCAAACGCCAGCATATATGGTGATTCTCCTGTTGGTACTTGGGGAGTGTTTCGATAAGCCCAAAGTACTGATTGTAGCTCGTTAATCCAATTTGCTTTCGCATCATCCAGTCTTTTCTTCAAACCATTCAACTGCGTTCTGTTTGTTACTTCAGTTTGTCCATTGCTTTGAGGATGGCCTGGTGCTGAGTGGACCTTCAAAATGTTTAACTGATGGCAATAGGCAGCGAACTCCTTGTTATCAAATTGTGTTCCATGGTCTATGATGAAAGCATGAGGAAGACCATATAGACAAATGATGTTCTTCCAAATAAATTGGTACACCTTTTCGTACGTCATATCAATGAGTGGCTCAGCTTCTACCCACTTAGTAAAATAATCTACTGCGACGACGAGGTATCTGAATCTTCCTCGAGTTGTTGGCAGTGGCCCAACCAAATCAATTCCCCACATGGGAAATGGCCAAGGGGAAGTTATGGGTGTCAACAATTCTTGTGGAGTTCTTCGGATGGAGGAAAAATGCTGGCACTTGTCACATTTCTTGGCATAGGCTATACAATCAACCCTCATCGTCGGCCAGTAGTATCCCTGCGTCATCACCCTTTGTAAAAGCGTCCGACCTGCTACATGTGCTCCACAGGACCCTTCATGGATCTTTTCAATCAATTCGTTCACCTCGGAGGGATGTACACATCTCTGCAAACCTGTCATAATTCCTCGTTTATATAAAACATCATTAGTTAATACATACCGAGCAGCTTTAAACTTTAATTTCTTGGCTGCGAGCTTGTCAATTGGTAATTCTCCCTCTTCAATATATGTCCTGATGGGATCCATCCAAGATGGTCCTAAATCAAGGGTAATAAAGTTCATCGTCAGATCTTCATCTATACTCCGACCAGATAACACTTCAATTGGGATTATTCATCATAGCTCGGTGCGAATAGCTGATGCTAGTCGAGCTAGGGCGTCTGCTCTCGCATTCTCCATTCTTGGTATTCTGACCAGCTGAATAGCGGAAAATTCTGACACCAGCTCCTTTGCCTTTGCATGATATCTGATCATTAATTCTCCTCTAACTGCATATACTCCTAACATTTGATTTACGATCAATTGAGAATCACTGAAGACAATAATCTGCTGCGCCTCCATAATTTTTGCCAAACTAAATCCTGCAATCATGGCCTCATACTCAGCCTTATTGTTGGAAGCTTTGAATTGGAAACGAAGGGCGTATTCCATGTCGACCTCATCCGGAGTGCTCAAAACTATCCCCGTGCCACATTTTGTAGTGCAAGATGAGCCATCTACATATAGCCTCCATATAGGTAACTAGTCTTCAAATTTTTGATCAGTTAGAGTTCCTCGGTGAACTATTTGTTGCTTTCTTTCATCCTCCCCGGATATTTCTCGCTCTTCATTGATTATTTTTTCTTGCCCTTTTACCAACCGGAGTTGGTCTGAGCTCGAATTTAATGATTCTGTAACATCCACTTGCCCTTTTACCAACCGGAGTTGGTTTGAGCTAGTGTTTGTTGATCTTGTAACATCCACAGGTTGATCAGCGGGAAACTTTTGCTCCTCGTCTGGAGTGCTCACAACTATCTCTGCGCCACATCCTGAAACATCCACACGCCTTTTTACCAATCGGAATTGGTCTGAGCTTGTGTTTGTTGATCCTGTAACATCCACAGGTTGATCAGCGAGCAACTTTTGCTCCTCGGGGATATCAGGATAGGTGAACTCTGCTATAAAATCTACCACAGCTTGACCTTTTAGCGATGATCTGGTTTCATAGACTATATCATATTCACCAAGCTCTATTACCCAGTACATTAATCTCCCTGATTTTTCTGGCTTGTGAAGGGCTTGCCTCAATGGCATATCGGTATATACTACTATGGTATGAGCCTGGAAGTATGGCCTCATTCTCCTACTTTCCTTAATAAGCGCCAATGCTAACTTTTCCAGCCTTTGATATCTGATATCTGCTCCTCGGAAGGCCTTACTTGTGTAGTAAATTAGTTTTTACACTCCATTCTCCACTCTGATCAACGCCGAGCTAACTTCATTCTCGGACACTGCGAGATACAAGTACAATTTTTCTCCCATTACTGGCCTGGATAACAGTGGAGGTGCTCCCAAGTATTTCTTCAAGTCTTGAAAAGCCTTCTCGCATTCATCATTCCACTCAAAATTCTTTGAGTGTCTTGAAGAATGGGAGACATCTATCAGTTACTCGTGACACAAATCTGTTGAGTGCTGCTACTCGTCCTGTGAGACTCTGTACTTCCTTCTTCGTCGTTGGAGATCGCAGCCCTAATAGAGCTTTGATCTTTTCGGGATTTGCCTCAATGCCTCGCTGATTGACAATGTATCCGAGAAATATGCCTTCTCGTACTGCAAATATGCACTTCGTCGGGTTCAGCTTCATTTGATATTTATCCAGTTGATCAAAAGTCTGACTTAAGTCAACTAGATGATCGACAGCTTTCTTACTTTTCGTCAGCATATCGTCAACATAGACTTCCATATTGCAACTGATTTGTTCAACAAAGACTTTGTTCATCATCCGCTGATATGTCGCACCTGCATTTTTCAAACCAAAAGGCATAACATTATAACAATAAGTTCCCCTAGGGGTAATGAAATAATTACTCTCCCTGTCTTCAGGTTTCATTTTGATCTGATTGTAGCCAGAATAAGCATCCATAAAGCTCAGCAACTCGTGTCCTGAGGTAGCATCCACCAGTTGATCAATTCGGGGCAGTGGAAAGTGATCCTTTGGGCATGCTTTGTTGAGGTCGGTGAAGTCTACACACATCCTCCACTTGTTTTTTTTCTTCTTTACCATCACTACATTGGCTAACCAGTCTGGATATTTAATATCTTCAATGAAACAAGCCTTCTGGAGCTTCTCGACTTCCTCCTGTATAGCTTGATTCTTCTCGGGACTAAATACTCTTCTTCTCTGCTTCACAGGCTTGATCTCCTTATTCACATTGAGTTCGTGACATAAGAAGTTTGGGTCTATCCCAGGCATATCTTCATGACTCCATGCAAAATTTTGTTTTCTGCTTCTAAGGAAAGTTATTAATTCTTATTTTAATGAGGCTTCCAACGACGAACCTATTTGAGTAGTTCGCTCAGGGTGTTCGTCGTCTAGAATGATGTTTTCAGTAGCTTCCACCACTTGACCCTTCATGAGTTGCGACTCATCTCGAGGATCCAATGTTTCAATCTCTGCACCTTCATCGACTTGATAGGTAGTAGTCTTTTTCTTTGATTCCTCCAATTCTTCTTGCTCAGCGGATGAATAATAGCATTCCCGAGCTACTTTCTGATCACCTTTCACAACTCCTACTCCAAAGTTTGTTAGAAATTTTAGGCATTGATGTACTGTAGATGGTACAACCTCTAACTTCTTCAATCCTACTCTTCCCATGATGATATTGTACGATGATTGGACATTCTTATCCATCACGAAGAAACATATTCTTTCTGTCCGACAAGCAGGCCACGTACCAATGAATATATCCAACTTGATCGTCCCAAGTGAAAATACTTTCTCACCAGTAAAAACGATGAGGGGTCTGTGATAAGGCTCCAGTTGAGATAGCTTTAGATTTAGACTATCGAAGCACGAATAGAACATGATGTCTACCGAGTTACCATTATCGACCGGTACTCTTGAAATCATAACCTCCTTCATCCTCATTTTGATCACCAGTGGATCATCGTGAGGATATAGAACTCCTGCGAGGTCATTTTTTGAGAACCCAATAACCAACTTCTCTTTGTTCACCTTTCTCGGGTGATCCTCCTCAGCTAGATTTATTCGCTGAATGTACGAGCAAGCTTGAGCCTCACCGAGGTAAGCTTTTCTCTCTGTGGTAAGGTCTCCTCCTCCTGCATCTCCACCTGTTATAACATTACAGTCAAATGACCCAAAGCGTATTGAAAATACCTCTCGTTCTGGCTGTCTTGGTCTCTTGGGAAGATCGGGGTCATTCTCGGGATCAACTTCATGATTTCTTTTCTTGTTTTCCTCTCCTCGACGAGGAGATCTAGACCTTTCTCTTGCTCGGTTGTTGTTTCTTCTTTCGTTTCCCCGATCAACACACTTTGACAACTTTCCTCGTCTGATGAGTGTCTCAATCTCATTTTGAAGAGCAATGCAATTCTTGGTCATATGGCCATGATCTTTGTGAAACTCGTAATATTTTTCCCTATTCCTCGTGTCAGGGTCTGCCTTCATTTTCTTTGGCCAGTTTAACTCCTCGCTGTTCTTAATTTCTTCCAGGACGTGGTTGATATCTATTTTCAAAGGAGTGTAATTATCAAATTTCTTCAATACCTCCCATGACGACCTATTTTTGGATTGTTTGTCACCACCATTGTTCTTATGTTCTTTCTTCTTAGTTTTGTCGACTTCCACCTTGGTTTCTTTATCCATATTCTTCTTCGCAGCCATAGCCTCCTCGGCATTCATGATTTTGGCCGCTTTTGCCATCAATTCTGACATAGTTGTGGGTGGATCTGTGGCCAAAGTGTAATACAACTTGTCAGGCGACAGCCCACTCATCAAGGCAGTGATCGCTATCTTTTCCTCATAATCAATGACTTCAAGTTTCTTGTTATTAAAACGAGTTATATAATCTCTAGTACTTTCACCAGCCTTTTGTCTAACACTTAACAGATGTGCTACTCGTTTAACTGGCTTTGCCCCAAAGTAGAAATTTCTAATGAAAAACTCAACCAGTTGAAAGAAAGTTGAGATATTACCCCGAGGAAGATTATTATACCATATTTGAGCAGATCCGGTAAGAGTTCCCGAGAATGGCATGCAACTCATCTCGTCTGGAACAGCATAGATGTCGGCAGCAGCTTGATATTGTTCTATATGAAGAACAGGATCAGTCTTTCCATCATATTTGGGGGTCACAACAGGTGATTTGAACTTTGATGGTGTTGGAAAATCTATAATGGCCTGGAAAAAACGTGTTCCTCGAACAAAGGTTCGTTGTAAAGGGTTCTTGGTTTTAACCATTTCCCCTAATCTATCCTCCAGCCTTTGAATAGAACCTTTCCATGCATCATTTCTTTCCTCGGGCCTGTTGGTTCGAGTAGCTGATCGCGTTGAGGTGGCTTCCTGGGATCTCTCTTGACGAGCAGTTGGTCGCGACTGGGCAGATCCTTCCCTTAAGGCTGTTGATCGTCGAAAGCTCCTCGACGCTGCATTAAGAGGACTTTTGTTCCTCTTAGGGCCTAATCGGTCGAAAGGAGAAACCCTACTTAATCTTTCCAATGCGCTGATCCTTTCTGGAGAGAGAGTGACACGTTGTTCAGTATCTGTGGCTCGCACCGACGAAGTTCGCCCAGGTTGATAAGAGAAATCATCAGATTCCTCATTAGAATGTGAATCGATATGCCTAGTACGTGAGGATGATGCGCGAGTGTTTCTTTGAATACTCCATGGTCCTGAATGGGCTGACGCACCGCCATAGAGAGTTTGGATGAGTTGTCACATTATTTCTTGCATGACGGTCTGCCCCTGAGCCAGATTTGTCATTATTCCAGCCAGATCTGAAATATTTGGCGGAGCAGATGGATTTGGAGGGGTTCCAGCGTTTCGATTGCTGGATTCTGAAATATCAGCCATTTGTGATGGATTATTTTTGGTGAGAAAATGATATTACCAGTCGTATTCCCACAGACGGCGCCAATCTGTTGATGTAAAAAATTAGATCACTCTAATTATTCAATCACAGATAAATAAATAAGACAAAGAGTTTTTAAAGTGGTTCAGCCTTATAAGAATGGCCTACGTCCACTGTTTTGGTATTGCTGTTTGTATGGGAATTCTCGATTACAAGTTATCTCAAGAAATTCCGGTCTGGGGTCCTCCTCCAATGAGGTTTGTACAATGTATTTATAGCCCTGAGGCTGTAAAGTGAAAGGGTACTACATTAAATGATATACATATGAAAGGGTAGTACATTCAATGCCCTTTAAGCGTATGCGTCTGAAAGATAAGCATTTAATGAACAGTCAAACTACTGGTTTTCCCGTTATTAATGCTTTGTTCGAGGTGCAGCTCGGACCGCCTGAGTTGCTCGGACCGCCTAGGCTTCTCGGTGCACAAGAGTTCCTCGGAGAGTTCTCGTTCCTCGGAGCGTATGAGTTCCTCGGGGAAGCAGTATTACTTGGGGAAATAGTCTTCCTCGTTGTAATCTTGTACCTCGGAGCTTGTGGGTTCCTAGGAAGTGTTGTTGTTGCCATGTAGATCACCACGTGTCTTCATTTAATTGGGCCATGTCAGCAGACTAAATTTGGTATCAACACCCTTGGAATTAGATGACCCTCTAAAACAAATAAAGGTTTTGGCTTTAGAACTAGAAGCATGAGAACAAGATGAGCCCTTACCATCACTATAAAACCTACTTGAGTCTGTCAAATCATTTTTTAACTTCAAAATTTTTGACTCAAGCAAAGAATTAGGCTCTTCCAAATTAAGGAACACCTTCTTCAAATTATCAATCAAACCTAGAAGGTTATCTCGCTCCCCCTCAATTAAAGCAAACTTTTTCCTAAGAGTCTCTTCACGTGCCATAAACTCATTGACTAAAATATTTTAGTCATCTTTGGCACAAACACAAACCATCGAATTTTTAAGGTCCTCCAATTCTTTTTCTAAAAATACGACCCTTTCTTCACTCTCCTTCTTAGACAATTTTAAAGCAACAAAGTCATGCTCCAAGGAAACAAATTTTTCACGATAAAAATCTAGTTGATTTTGAACCGTTTGCAAAAGATCCATCGCAGATTTAAAATGAGAATTTTATTTTTCCAAAAAATTAATTCTTTTTCAAAGTTTCAAATTCAAACTTTTTAAATTTTCATCACGGTCGTGAATCTTTTCAAAAATAGGCTCCTCATTAAACAGGCGTTCCATTGAAAAATTGCGATTTTTCACAAAATTGATTTTTCAAAAAAAATTAATATCACACAAATTTTGCGAAAAATAGGAATACGCAATAAATTAGCGTAACCTGCTCTGATACCAATTTGACGACGTGAGAAGTCAAACTGTATAAAAAAATAAATCCTTGAAAAATCAGGATCACGCGATAAATTAGCGTAACCCGCTCTGATACCAATTTGACGATGTGAGAAGTCAAATTGTATAAAAAAATGAATCCTTGAAAAATCAGGATCACGCGATAAATTAGCGTAACCCGCTCTGATACCAATTTGAAAAGTGAGACTGTGTGATAATTGATTAAATTAATTCGTAAGATTCCAATTAAACCTGATTTAATTAGGGTCTACTTTTAAATCAAATAAATTAGCCCCTACACATGCATCTATGTGTGTGCATGTGTCAACCCATAAATAAGTAAAGCATGCGACACAAATTTCAGGAAAAATCCCCGCAGGGCAAAACCTTTTATTTCACTATAATAAGTAAATCGCAACTTACACGGATTACAATGAAATACAGTGACACATGAATATCGCAGGCGTCGGTCGGTGTCGTCAGCAATGAATCCACTCGCAGCGAACCCATATGAACCTCAGTCTAATCAACAAAGGAAGAACCGCAACACTCCTCAAGGACACGCAACCATAAAACTTTGTAGAGACTCCCTCAGCAATAACACCCAGTCTTCAGTTGCAAAGATCTCCCCACAAAGATGAACAAAAACAGAATTGTGTTCTTGGGTTTCAAAAAGGATTCACAATGATATGTGAATCAAAACATGAGTTTGGGAACTCAAAAATATGAAGACTTGAGGTAAAAGGACTCTCAAATTCTTCTATCAAAGTCTTGCAAAATAACTCCCCCGAAGTTGGTATTTATAGGGAACCCACAAAAGAGTTTTGCAAATTTAAAACTCTTTCCAGCGTCAGGTACCCCGAACCGGTTCGGGTATCCTACGAACCGGTTCCCCCCCCCCCCCGAATCGGTTCAACCCTCGGTTCGAAAAAAATCGCTGGTCAAGGGGACTTAAACACTTAGGATTTTTTCCAAGTCTTTTTCTAAGAAATCTCTCCATTTTCAAAAGGCCATACCTTGTTCAACGTAGCTAGGATTGAGGTGCCGTTTCTTCCAGTATCTTTGTTACAAAAATTAACATGCATATAATAAATGCTTAATTGTAACTCTTAAGCACTTGCTATTTTTAAAATATTTTACACCTTAGGCTTTGAACCGTTTCCTTGCATATTCTTTTCTCTACTATATCTTGTACATCAGTTATCCAACAGGAGGGATGCCCAACATAGATTATGGATGATCCTATGGATTATAGCTACTAGCAGAGATACGGATTTTGTTTAGACGCTTCCTTTCTGTTGATTCACTCATATGTAGCGTCTACTTCATTTAGGGCATATCGGCCAGGATTCTAGAGGTTGTAATTATTTATGTAAGCATTGTGGATATCAGTTTTATTTAGTGTAAATGTTATAATTTAACTAGAGAGTTATTCCAGTCACATTTATTCTTGTTGTAGTTAATTCAGTTGTGATGTGTTGTTGCATATTATTATTCCGTGTCGTGGAATGGTTTTAATTAAACTAAAAATGAAAAGAAGTTTTTGACACTTAGCTTAATTAACTATTAGGTGATTAGTCAATAAATTGTTTTTCGACAGTGATGTTGAAAATGAACCAACTGGATATTCTGATTAAATTAAATGAAGGACTGATCACCCGATATTTAATTAGGCGGGTTGTTACACATAACAACTTTTAGTGGGCAGGGTATGGATGCACAACCATGGGTTAGTACCCTCTACTTATCATCAGTGCGCTAAGGAAAATATAAAAGTCAAAGAGGTGGTGATTCGAGCTACTAAGAAACCCTTTGCGAAGGAGGAAGCTCACATGGTAGATACCGCTTTCTACACAGATTTGGCGGAAGAAGCCATGGTAATAACATGGTACACTGGAGGTACAAGGTTCCCGACCACTCGAGCGAGTGCGCGAGAACTCGCCCAAACGGTGGTGACCTACGAAGAGGAACGGGACTTGGGTGTGGCGAGGCCCCCTACTCTATCGAGGTAACTTCGAGATTGAATGACTCCGCACGATCAAATTGAGCACCAAGTCCAGACTCAGAGCGTCCTTAGCAGGTGAATGGTGAGATAAGTGGATGAGAATAACAAGAAGAGGCCATTAAAAGAAGAAGCCGCCCTACAGTGTAAATGGGTAGTCTTTCCTAAAGGTAGAGTTATTTATAAATTATGAAGGTGCAAGCGGGCAGCTGAAAGTCTAGACGACGAAGCTGACCTAGTTTATGAATGCTTCCTGGTGGATAACCAGGAGCATTGTTAGTGATTAATAACTCTGGAGTATAAGAGTTTATGGAAGAGGTATAAGAATAACCTAAGTGAATGAAAGATTGCCCCAGGTTGTAAATCCAAGAGTTGGAGAAAATTGACTTGGCCAAAGAAGGTGATGATCCCAACCCCATTTTTATTTTGAAGGACTTAGAGGGAGCGCCTCAGGAGGATTTGATCAAACTGCTGTTAGAGTTCAAATACATCTTCGCATGGAAGTACACCGAGATGCCTGAGCTAGACAAAGATGTGAGCTGCCAGGTTGAACATTTTTCCACCCGCTATCCCGGTGAAGCAGGCCACCCGAACGTATAAGACAGAGTTGGATCTAACGATCAAAGAGGAAGTTTAAAAACTACTTACGGATGACTTCATAGTTTTAATCCAACATTCGATTTGGCTCCCTAGTATCGTGCCCGTGGGAAAGAAAGTAAGAGCCAGTTCAGAATATGTGTGGACTTTAGGGACCTAAATTGAGCATGCCAAAGGATGAATTCCCGGTGCCTTCCATTGATAGTTTGATTTATGCAACGACGGGCCACAAGATATACATCTTCATGGATGGTTATGTGGGATACAACCAAATAAAGATCGATCTGTCTAACGCGGAGAAAATAGCTTTTCGAACGCCCTTGGGTAACTTTATGTACACTGTTATACTTTTGGGTTGAAGAACGCATGAGCCACCTACTAGAGAACAACGATGGCTATTTTTCATGACCTTTTCCACAAGACTGTGGAATTTTATGTTGATGATCTGGTGATTAAATCTAAGAAGGAGGGGTTCCACCTTCATGATTTGAGAAGAGTATTAACTCGATGCAGGAAGTACAAACTGAAGATGAACCCCCTTAAATGTACATTTGGGGTGACTAGTGGGAAATTATTGGGCTTTGTGGTGAACCATCAAGGGGTGCAAATGGACTTGGACAAACGTTGGTCCATCCTTGATATGCGAAGACCAAAGTCGGAGAGGGAGTTAAAAAGATTTCTTGGTAAAGTCTCCTACTTGAGGAGGTTCGTCCTTGGGATGGACGAGGTGACACACCCATTGATGGAGTTACTAAGAAAAGGTGTGAAGTTTGCATGGGAGGCGATACACCAAGACGCCATGGACAAACTGAAAACACTCCTTATTTTTCATCCTACCATGATTCCCCCAAAGGCATGTATTCCTTTACGCCTATATCTTACATCAACTAAATGATCTACTGGTTCTTTGCTGGCCTAAGAAACGAACGGTATGGAGAAACCTGGTTATTACCTGAGCAGAATCATACATGGGCCTGAGGCCATATATACTAGTATTGGGAGGCATCGTTTAGCCCTTGTATTTTTAGTATAAAAGCTTAGGCACTACCTATTATCGTTCACAGTTCACAATATAACTAGGTGTGATCCTTTAAAGTTTTTTCTCACTATAACTGTGTTAATAGGGAGGGTGGATCGATGGTTCTTAATCATCTCAGAGTATGATCTCAAGTGTATGGTTCCTCGAGCCAATAAGAGCCAAGCGTACGCAGATTTATTGCTATTTTTCCATTAGAAATGCTTGAGCCACCTATTAAAGAGATCTCGGGTGATGATCTCCAGGCCTATTTCATAGCATTCGCCCTGGATGAGTGAAGTATAGAAATTGACGGTTCTTTAGCTGAGAAAAAAGGGGGAGCTGGAGTTATCCTACGAAGGAATGGTGAAAAAGTCCATCTATCTTTCAAGTTGGAGTGTGAATGTTCAAATAATGAGGCTGAATACGAAGCACTAGTCTTGGGGTTACTCGAATCACTCAGAAGAGGTGTCCAAGTCCTGACGATAAAGGGGGATTCCAACTTGGTGGTGAAGCAGGTAACGGGGGAATTCGCTTTGAAGCATATGAGCCTAGCACCTTATCGAACAGTCATTCAACGGTTTCTAGGGTATTTCAAAGTGGTAAAAATCAATAGGCATTCCCGAACGATGAACCGACATGCGGGTGCCTATGACACCATCGCCCAGAGGATTGCCTTCGATGGAGAATCAACGGTGGTCCGAATCATAAAGAGAACAACCCCCTCGACGGTGTTGAAAATGTTTCCCTCAGACGACAAAGATGATTGGAGGGGTGAGATCAGAAAAAAATTGAAGAGAGGTAAAGGGCCACTGAGCTTAGTTGACTTGACATAATACTTTATTACCGGGTGCAACTTGTACGATAAAAATAAAGGGCGTTGGCTGTCCAGGTGTATAGATCCGGAGGAAGCCAAAAGAAGATTGATTGAGGTTCATAAAGACAGTTGTGAAACTACCGAGATCTCTCTATACAGGAGGATACAGCGGGCATGGTACTTCTGGACTTCGATGAGGCAAGATGCTGCAGCTGTACAAAGAAAGTGCACAAAGTGTTATCTGTTCTTTCAAGCAGCAGTGTGAAATTTCATTGATCAACCCCAAGATTGGAGGTAGCCGTATATGGATCTGTTAATAGACGGAGTAATGACTACGGACAAAGAAGATGCCACCAAGATGAAGAGGTGAGCACCAAGGTACTTTGTGCAAGAAGGGAAATTATACCGATGAGGATACCATGATCGACCCCTAAGGTGCGTAAGGAGAGAGGAGGCCTAAGAAGTGTTGAAGCAAGCTCAAGAGCTGGGACACATTGAAGGAGCCAAACTCTACGACAAACTCATGACCATGGGGTATTATTGGCCCATAATGGAGAAAGATTCAACGGAGTTTGTTCATAAGTGTAAAGCTTGTCAACTACATGGGAATATGATTCACACTCCTTCGGTGGACCTACATTCACTATCTACACCTTTTTCATTCCACACTTGGGTGTTCGATCTGGTGGGGGCCATAAAACCTTCATCACGAGGAAAGATTTGGATTTTGGTAGCCACAGAATGCTTCACAAAGTCAAGAGAGCTATAGCGGGGATAGTGGCACGATTCATGAAAGAGTACATCATCTACCGATTTGGTATCCCAAAGGTGTTTTTATCAGATAATGGCACCCCTTTTATGAATAGCAAAGTACGTTTGCTAACGAACAAGCACTCCATTACCCATCATAAATCAACGATAGCATACCCGAAGTGCAGTGGGCAGGAAGATGCCACCCATAAAACCTTAGTAAATATCTTGGAAATGATGTTAGAAGATTTCCCAAGCACACGGGATGATAAGATCCCCGAAGTACTTTGGGCTTACCGAATAACAAAGAGGAAACTAATGGGGTATACCCCATTTTCTTTAGTGTTTGGGGCAGAAGTTGTGCTACCAGTTGAACTCAAGGTACCTTCTGCTCGCTACAACTTACAAAGTGCCATGCTCCCTCACAACCGGAACATATAACTCAAATCACTAGAAGAACATCGGGACAATGCAAAGAGACACTTTGAGATGTACAAGAAGCATTTGTACAGATTCTACGACCAATTGGTGAGGCCAAGGAAGTTTAAAGAAGGGGACTTGGTTCTGAAAGCATGCACAAGGAATATTAGGGGTTTATCACTCCCCAAGTTTGAGGCTAACTGGGAAGGACCGTACATTGTTCGAGTATCTCATGATTCTAGTTATAGTTAGATATCCAAGGTGGAGGATAATATTTGTTTCAAAATAAAAAATAAGTGGCTGAAGATATACCATGTTTAAATGTATGTTTTACCAATACCTTATTTTATTACATTGTATCTTGTTAATGTTTGTTCGAAAGGATGTCTCTTGTAAACGATTGGTCCTATTCGCTTAATATAGTATGTTACGATGTTTAGGTGAAAAATGTTAGCCCACTACTCTTTTTATGATTGTTATTCTCTTTATCTTGTATGGTGCGACTTGTATTGATGTTATAGTTTAACCAGTGTTAAAAGAACAAAAAGGGGAAGGAAGAAAAACACCAAACATTATAATTTTTATTTTATTTAATTAAGAAGTACTGTGATTTCATGCAAATAAAGTAAAGAGGGGGATCACAACCCCAAGCTAAAGAACACCAACAAAGGAAACATCAAACAAGGATGACTACGGGCTATCCATAATAAAATGAAGGTTCGCCGATCCAAGTAACTGATGGTAATGTTGGGGAAGAATTTGCTTAAGGTTGCTCTGGTCTACAATAAGATAGGCCAAGTCCTTATAGCGAAGCTCCATTTGCTTCTGAATAGATTCCATGTCTTTATCCCTCTTAAGAAGCTCAGGCTCCTCCCGAAAAATAGCTTCACGAGCCTCTTGTACCTTCTATTCAGACATCATCAGTTGGGCCTCCATACTTACGAGCTCCTCTGAAATAGCTACTTGCAAGTGATGAAAGCTCTACAGTCGATGATAGAGGGCAGGTAGATCATCTTTCTTAAATTCATAAAGCAACTTCACCAACCAAGGCAGTGAGAATCCATCATTTATGAGCACATTCACTTTCCCCAACAAAGACTTGATTTTATCAGAGCTAAGAGATTCGAGGGGGGTATTGAGAATCAACTCTAAGACAATAGTGAGCCCGAGAAAGCGGCATGCCATCATCCCCAGAATAGGCTAAAGACTGCGAGAGGTGAAAGTCGAAGGAAAACAGACCAAGAGCAACTCAATTAACAAATGGGGACCCTCAGTCAATATGTTAGGAAAATTGGCCAAAGTCTACCTCACAACCAACTCAGGGGCTGCCTCAGGAGGATGTGCGCTGAAGATGCTATCACTCGCGGAAGGGATACGAGTATGCGAAGCGCTGTCACTTTCTTGAATCCTAGAGGCAACCACTTCGGGTAGCTCACCAACTTTAGGCATTGTTCCTTAGATCTGTATGGCATGGCCCCCACCCAAGGATGCGAATTCAGCTAGAGTCCTCGTTTGTGCAACTCCCTAAGCAATAACTTCAAATTTCGGCCCACTGTTACTCGAAAGGGGGTAAAAGTGGTGGTAGGAATATAGGCAAAATCTTCAGCATCCTTACGCTCCTCCATCAGCAAATTGGGGTTTTCAGTTGGCTCTAACTCACCGAGAAATCTCTTCGCAGTTTGCCAGAAATGATCAGACTTACCGAAATAGGGAGCGGGACGATAACGCACCGATTTTAGCGCACTTTGGTTTCAGGGGAATCACCTGTAGATTAATGGGTTCTTTTAACGATGGGTGTCATGGAAGCTTAAAGGAATAAAGTTGAAAAGAATGAAGGGAATGAAGAAGGCAAACTCTCACAAAGGCTCAACACAAGAGAATGAAAACCCAAAGGTGAGTGTTTGAAATGAGGATACCCATCTTTATAGGGGCAACACGGACCCCAATAGGCGATAAAAGACGACGCTTAGAAAGACATAGTAATGAACAAGTTACCTTGGGTGTTCGTCAAGCATGCACGGCTGTAAAAGACCAAGGGTTGCAATGATGACATTTTGGAGGACAAACGCGCGAATAGTAACGTGGGGAACACGCGCGCACCCTGGAACTGCCATGTGTCACATATAGAAGTACAAATGACAATCTCATTTAATGAGGCATGCTTGGGGTCTTTTCGTCTTGGGTAATGAAGAGTTTTGGGGAAAATTTAAGTAAACCTCTTCACTTTCCCCAATGCGTCTGCCACAAGTAATTATGAAGACTCACAAAAGGAAAATATATTATTTTAAGTATGGTGAGATATTCAATAAATTGACGAGGCGATTGGAAAGATAGAGGAGAATATAACTCTTCCATTACTAATAATTTGTTATCCCTTATATATCAAGTGCCCAAATATTATTGAAAACTTGTTACAGAAAAGGATTGAAGATGAACAAAGGGTTTCGTACTGATATTTCTTCATGCAATAAGCAATTATCTTTACGAAGGGTCAAATGTAGAGGAGGAGCCCCTGCCACAGAGTGATTAACTTGGTTAAATCTGTTGATTAGTAGATGAAGAAGGAGGATGAAGGTCACCCGAACAAGTTTCGTCGAAGATTCTCTATATAGGTAGCCAAAAGGAATTACCTCAAAGATCCAATTCGTAGACCAAAGTCACTTGAGTCACGATAGTTTATAATAATAAATATAATGAATTGTATCGTGTACTTTATCTAATGATTATATGTTGAGTGAGGTGGTTTGGTACCGACGAGGTTCCATGCCTAGCAGGGTATGTGAGAGCTAACATGCTCTATCGAACAACCTCCTCTTGAGAATCCCTCAGGGACATGGTTTAGAGGATTAGGAGCAAGGCAACATTGGGAATATAACTACCAACCCTCTTGGCACACTTAGGCAAAAAATAATTTAGTATATATGGTTGCTCGAGCCACTACAACCGATCTACCTCAACTCCTACCTGTTCGAAGGAAGCTCCTCGAGGTACCTCAATCTTGCATCTTTGGTCTTAAGATAGTTCTTATCCAACAAATAGAAAACTAAACACTAGAGCTACCTACCAGCCAAGTAGCCTTAAAGCAGACGCCATCTCGGCTGACTGATGGGACCGTGCACCTAATAGAAATACTATTTACCCACTTTTTGACGTTATAACATCTGACATTTAGGGACTCGAAGTTACGATACTTAAGTGGGTTTATCCTTAGGATGGCAGGTCTAGTTCACCAAACCTGGCCCTTTAGTCATCCTAAGGTAAACTCTAAGCTGCCATATCATGCCCCTTATTAATGCCCATTATACTATCAGCCAATAAAACAGTTTCCCGCCAAATTATGAGATCTCATGCATTTAATGCAATATAGTCTATATTAATAGGGTGTACTTGTGCATTTAATATGATTGATCATATCAAATACGGGAAAGTTTTCTCGAGTAACTTGCTCTTCATATAAATACACCATACAAACAGTTTAACTGGCAGAGCATTCTCAACCTAGAATTGCTGCCCAACTTCCCCAGACACGAGAGCCATTGTGAGAACATAACTTTCGACATCCATTGAATACTCATATTATTGAGCATCAACTGAACTTGAAGTTTATGCCTTGTCTTTATTGTGCCTAGAGTGCTTGCTCTTTATCCCTCCGACCACGCTACCTGCTAGTTCCATCTATTTATTATGCATATTGTGTATTTATTATGCCAATGTATCATTTAATACACTTCTGAATATTAAATCCCTTTGTCCCTTATTCACCTGTGTTCACTGTCAATATCTAATATCGCACGGTGTTGATCCCGATCTTGATAAGGGGTTACGCCTCACTTGATACTAACTGTATTCCAAGAACCCATATCTTACAGGAGGAATATCTCTATTTCCCCCCTAAGTGTTATATGTTTTGGATGTTTCCTAAACCTTAATTAATCATGTTTTCTTATAAATAATTAGAAAGATTAATTAGGGAAAGTGAAAATAAAGTTAGGGTTGTTTTTATTAAATATGAGAATATGATTTAGGACTTGGAACATTGCATGCCTAGTTTAGTATATTGGATTATTTAGTTTATGGGACGAATTGTATGTTAGAATTAAAACATGAAATTTGAATAATACCTTGACTTGTAAAATTACGATATCTATGTGTATGTTGTAGAATGGAATTAATTATTGTGAAATATTATTAATGCGCATATTTGAATTGGATTATATGTTGCATTACTAATAAATTACTTGTATTGGGATTATGAAGTTTGACAACTTGTATAACTATTTTGTAGAACTTGGTTATTACATGACATGATTAGATTGATGTAATAAGAATAGAGTTGGATACGTAGTTTTAATTGAGAATTTGTAACGTTGTATTATAAATATATGATTGAGTAGAGATTGTTCATATTTCAACACTGAATGGACGTTGCTATTTTTGGTAGTTATACTTTCACCCTTGTGCAGTTGGTTGTTTGCTCGATATGGGACTAATAGGTAGACTTTGTGTTGTTGGCACTTTATAAGTATGGGACATGTGAGTGTGTGATTGTAAGGTTGGGTAATTTTATGGGTGAGGCTAGGTAGTACACTTTTACATTATTCCTTTAGCCTAGGTGCGAGACTAGGTGATGCTTTTTGGTAGGTATTCCTCCTAGGTGATTGACTAGGTAATACTTACGGTTTGGTGATCTCTAGGTATGAGACTAGGGATGTTTTAGTTTGTGATGCCTGATTTATTGGTGGGGCTAATTATAATAAAGATAACTTGATTGAGAATAATACTTAATGCCTAAGATAACAAATGAGTATTAAAAATAAATTTTCATCACGAGTATGTGAAGAACAAACGAAATTGGGTCAACAGGCTATAATGACGTGGGTATGTATTGGCATCACGAGTATATGTAGTGTTAATGAAATTGAGTTGACTAGCTATAGTGATGTGTCATGCTTGTAACATCATGAGTATGTGCAGGGCTAAGGAAATTAAGTTGATTGGCTATAATGTTGGGCGTGGGTGTGTTGTGTTGAGATCTTAAGCACGTCAAGATTATGTTTAGACCAATAGAAAGGTTAAGAGCTTACTCATATTGTTCTTATTTATCTTATGCGGAGAAGTCCAAGAAGAAAGATCCAGACCAAGCACATATCAACTTTGACGAATTGAGCAAGGTCTCGAAACCTAAAATACCTCTGCCTATTTATGCCGAACATCCAAGGCAAACTTGATTGTTGTTGAACTAAACCTTCACCACCACTTCATTCGTTGGTCGAGTAGTTGATAAGAAACCTAAAATTCCTTTTCTGTATGATGGGGATGAGTCTTGAACTATGAGCACCTCATGCTTAGTTGAATTTATAGATCTTACATCAATCCAAATTGTCACCCCTTCTATATCCGAAGAAGAAATTCCACCGAGGAAATTGATTCAATCTACTAGAGGAGTCATTTCCCTTAGTTCTCTAAAATCACAGCCTTTCAAGATGAAGGAGGCCAAGAGTCAGTTTGACCCTGTCATCTTGGGGGATTCCCTCGATAAATCGCAAGCCTAAATTATGAAGAAATTAAAGACTAGCACGAGTTTACATCTGCTTTGTCCACCAAGAAGGTGGATGCACTTACTAAGGGCAAGAGTCATCTAACATGTCAGTGGATAAAAATGATGACATATACCTTGCGTTCTTAAGGGGGTCCCACCTTCGTGCCAACCAATAAGTGGTAGGTAGATTATCAACTGATCAGATGGTCTCATGCACTACTCAATCACTATCCTTGGTAAGTTATTGTATCATGTTTGGTATTTTATTTCTTTAAAAATCCTTATTGTATTATCTTTATTGATCGAATTTTATCTTATAGTTCTTGGTGGACATAATCGACATTCTAAACAGAAGGGATGACTAGGAAAAGTATAATGCCTATTTGAGCCATGCTCTTAATGAGTCTCATATGGACTTGAATGCTGCCGAGGGATTACAAGTCAAAGGTCAAGGATAAGGACTTAGATTTTGCCAAGAAGGTGTCCAAAATTGAGTAGCTGGAGAAGACTGCCAAAGAGTTTGAACAATCCTTGTCCGCTGCCTGAGAGGCCAAGGACAGAGCGTACAATAGGAAAGGGATGATGCCTTTGGTGAGTCCAAAGAATAAAAAGACTTTATAAGAAAGTGTTTCTTCAAAAGAGGTTGAAATGAATCCTTGATCAAAATCGGGGTCCCTTTTGAGTATGAACTCTTTACCAAGCATAATCAAGGCTCTCCCTTAAGCTTGGAGGATGAGGACTGTGAATCAACTGAAGAAAATCGGGAGAAGCAGGGAAGCAAAAAATCAAAGGAAGCTACGAACCAAAATAAGGATGTGGTTGATCAAGAGCATTTAACAATAGAGAAAGAAACCAAGCTAGTTAATTTAGTTTAGGACTTCTTGTACCTTATATTCCTTGTCTTTTTGTTGTTTACTTTGTAAGGGTTTACCCAACTTTCACATTTAAATAATAAGACTTATCACTTTTCCTTTATTGTATCTTATTTGACCAATTTCGATTACTTGCATATCAACTTTATATCTAGTCTCTGAATGCCTTTTCTTTTTTATCTTTATAGCTTGATAACATCTTGGCATTGGTGAGAATAACTCAAGATAATGAAAACCTCGACTTCACTCTTGGTAGGGATGCTTCTAGTCAACCTTGAGAAGACTTTTTTCCTATTCAGAAAATACTTCAAAGGATGACACGTGCTTATAGCGAGCAGACTAGTGTGGTTGCTTCTCTTCGTACTGAGATCATGTCAAAGACATTGTCGATCTACTACAAAATGAAAATAATTCTCTAAGGGAGCATCTCTGTAAGTCTAAGAAAGATTTTAAGAAGAAAAGGGTGATTAAATAAGGTTTGTATAATCAAATCATGTAGCTGAAGTATCACTTGGGGCTTTGGCTATAATGAGGGATGAATGGAGGATTGCACTTGGATGAAGCCAAACAGGTGGCTTACAAACATGGTTGGCTTAACGTCCTATCTAATTTAAAAGTTCCTAAAGATTATCAGTTTTGGTACTGGCACCAAGTGGCATATCATCCTATTCATCTTCCATCACTTGCGAATGATGAATGTTGGATACCTACTGATGTCATTCCTTTTCAACTAACAAAAGAATTATCTTTTAGCTCATGACAGTGATGATGATTTCCATCCTAACCCTGGTAATGGTCGCTGAGATGCTATAACTAAGATGGTGACTAACCGAAGATGATGACCACTCTCCTTATTTTATGCCTTTGTATATATTCATCTCGTAATTTAGCCGACTTGTCCCTTGTAAAATGAATGTTATGTGAATGAAATTATCACTTAATTCTATGTTTTACACTTTACCTTTTTTATGATAGACATATATATTTTTTTATCATTTATGTTACCTTTTAGGATGATGTCGTCACAACTATAGGCATAGACCAAATTATGGCAAAAATGCACCTGGACGTAAGGCCATCCACCCGTTCAGAATTTTAGCCAACCAAAGTCGGAACACCTAGTGCGTTGGGAGCCCACATAGTTATTTTTCTTGCCTAGGAAATTCTTGGTGCTTTTTTGTCTTCTAGTGACGAAAACATGTACCCTTAATATATGCTTTAGTGTAATTATACTAAGCCATTTAAGAGGAGCGGTCAGAAGTTGACGGAATAAATTAATCAAATTTTCAATTACAATGTACTTAATGCAATGTTAATCTATAATTAATGATGTTGGTGTGCCATTTAGAACAATAAGAGAAACTTACATTAATTGAATCTTTGAAATATCTAGAAATTGAAATGACAAAACAAATAAAATTTTCTAAGATGCATTAAAAGTAAAATTTCATAAGTTTGTGTAAGGGCAAATTTTTGATAAATTCAATTTGTTTGTATATTATCATTATTCCATTTGGATAAAATTTATTTGAGTCATAGAGTAGGATTTAAGTTGTTTGTCTTTAAATCCTATGAAGTGTTATTAAAGATTGTATCGACCAAGTTAAAGTGATATCGACTACACATCATGTTTCGTGCCTAGCTTTGTCTTCAACATCCGAAGGATCTCAGTGAGGTATGAATGCATATTCCCTGGATACGAGTTTTGGGTGGTTAGTTTTAAAAATGTTTGAGGTCAATTTTTGTAAAAATAATTTTTAAAAAAATAATTTTTTTATTAAAGGCGTAGAACGAGATTTGAAGTTTGTTCAATCGAGTTTCTATAATTCGTTCGAACGTGATTTCCAGTCGTTCAAACAAGTTTCTATGAGTCATTCGAATGAGTTTTTTTTTCTTCAAATGAGATGTATGTTTTCGTTGAAACGAGGTATAAACGAGTTTCTTTTGTTTTACAAAACCTATTCATTCAAAGCTCATTAGATCTCTATTTAAACAATTTTAGCACTTCATTCGAACGAGTATTGTTTTGTTCAAATGAAAATATTGTCTTTGTTCCAATGACCCTATGAATTTCGTTCTAATGAGATTTCTCAATTTTTTGCAACCTATTTTTTTTTTATGTTTTCTATAAATAGGAGGGTTGGTAAAGAGTTTTTGTAAGAGGGTTGCAAAAACAATTTTCATAGAAAAATATTGAACCTCCCAAACCCTAGTTTATACCAAGAGTTTGAGATCCAAGTTTCACATACATATGTTTGTTTGAGATCTCTTGTGTGCTAAAATAAGTTTGTTTTCTCTACAAAATTGAGAGAATTTCAAGCCAATGAGACCGTGTTTATGTTGTGCGACGGCTGGACGAGTCACGATATAGGTAAGATTAGTTGGATACCGAGATGTGGGAAGTGCTTACGTTTTGTGGTATTAGAAAGCGTGTAATAGTGGTTGTGAAGAAGGAGATAAGTGTGACACCCCACCTAATTAAATACTGGGTGATCAGTCCTTTATTAGATTAAAATCAAGGTGAACAGTTGGTTCATTCTTAGCATCACTGTCGCAATATAATTATTTCCAATATAAACACCCTAAATAATTAAGCTACATGCCAAAACAATTTAAAGTCTTATTTTAATTTTATTAAATTCTAATATGAAAACCTTTTTAATAAACAATAGTTTAAGAATCACATAAATACTAAGGATGACAATAAACACACAAGAATTAAACATCTAGATAAACCAAACCAAGTTTAAGAACCATAGAAGAAATCATCCTAACAAAAGTTAACTCCTAAAGAGTACTGAATATTGGAAATGTAAATAAACATAAATCTATGATAAATCCAAAAGGAATAGAAAATCGGGCGACACATGACCTAACTATGAAGAACTAAAATAGGAACTGAATCAATTAAGAGGTCATCTAAAGCAAGGGCCTGCAACTCCCACATAAGCTGCAGCACGCCCAGTCCAAAGAATCTATGCATGACCCCCTGTGGCTGGGTACATGTAATACATATATATATATATATACAAGAGAGAGAAAAATAATAGGAAACGGGTCAGAGCCCGAGTGTAAAACAGTTTTAAAAGAGTTTAGCAAGTATTTAAAATGCTTACTGGCTAATGTGACAACCATGTTAAGAATTCTCACCTCTCATCTAGTGTGCACGCCTACTGTACTACTAAACTCATAAGTCTTTCTAATTTATTTTCCATAAAGTTTTATCTCAAGAAGTACTAAGGCTATGATAATTAGTGTTAGAAAATCAATCTCTTCCAGATTTCTTACATTACTTAGAACAACTCAGTACCGTTACAAAGTTTTCGAACACTTATTATAAAGCTGGAGCATTTATTCATTACTTAACTACTTATACTCACAGTATAAAGTTTCCATATATAAGTATTTATATATTAGTCACTCATATAATATATATACAATCGGCACCCTACATAAAATCTATAGTGCTGGCATACTCTGCTATCAAGTCCCCGTATCACTCTTACTAAGGAAAATACTATTTCGGAATCACTCTTGAACTGTATTAACACAATACATACAAAATGGAGGCGAAGCGTAGTTCCAAGTCACTAAGAGGCTAGTACATACCCCTCAAGTCTCTTAGGACCGTCTCACTATCATTATCAGATAGTCTGTACCAAGGAATCTTATGTTCTAGGGTACAAGTCAATATCCCCCCATAAAGGTCCCATCGAGATAAGATTGTTTCGGCGCGATAACCTCCGTGATAGCAAGTAGCGCGAGTATGGTTATTCACAAATATAATAATTAATATATGTACACAGTCACACTGTTATATATATAGATATTCACATTTTCCAAATTAGGTTTGCCCACGACCCATAATTATTATCCGTTCTTAGCACAATTTTACTCAATTATCTTGCATAACGGATTCATCTCTTTTATTCTCATTTATAATTTATTCCATACTTACTTCTCATCTCTCAAAGTATTCATTCTTACTAAAATATAATTTCAGAAGGTACATCCTCTCTAACCTTCTGGTCTAAGTCTTTCACGAGTCTCTAAATCCTTTAGTGAACGTACGCAACATTTCCAACGTGTGACTAAACCCCCTGTTAACTAAAAATTTCATCCCATATTAAATTTCACTCAACGGAGTCTACTTAGACCCTACTGGTCATCTTTATGACCCATTATACTATTTAAATGATAGCCAAGGATTCTTACGTATTTTAACCGGATTAAACAAAAAGGGGAAAATTATGCAGTTTTCCAGGAGGGGTCGATCGATCGAGGAAAGGGGTCAATCGATCAATCATTCGATCGATCGATCAAGCAGTTATTTCGAATTCTGCCATTATTAACTACGGGTTTTCTTCTCCAACCTCAACCAAAACTCCATTAACGATCCCCAAACTCCCGAACAACATTACTACTGGTCACATACACCTATTCACATGATTTCCTACGTGAAACGTGCACAAATTCATCAAAGGTATTGAATTAATAGGGTAAAATATCATAATTATCAAGAACCCTAATTTTTCATAAAACTTCCATTCTTCTAATTCTTTTCCAGATTTCTTGCTTCTAAATCCATACGATTTAGTGGGTAATCCTTTACATGTGATTGAGATTTCCAGAATATATCTATTTCCTCTCAAACATGTGATTTAATTCTCTAAATCATTAAATTCTTCTATGAAACATGTGTTTAACAACCCTATTCTAACATGGGTGTGACATTAACTACAAGAAAATCAAGATAGATACTTACCTGTTATTCTAATGTCTTATTTGATGATGATGAGGATATGACTGCGTTCCTCATCTTACGATCTATGTTTTGGCGGTGGTGGTGGTGCAATTGAATGGGTTCTTGGCCTTGGATTTCTTGGAAAGCTTCCTACCTTCTTCTCTAATGGCCATTCTTATATTTATGTGATTGTTAACCCAAAATATAACCTCTAATAGATGATATAACTTAGGGAAATTCGTGGGTTTAATTATTTAAAAATACAAAATGACTGTAATACCCTCCCGGGATGCCAGTTAGGCCTAAAAATGCCCCGAGACCCAAACTAAACCCCCGGATACACTTTTTTGATTATCTCGATCCTTCCGAACACTTTGGCTCACTCGAAATGACCATACGGGTGACTTATAATTTATTTACTTTTATAATAATAATTTAGTTCCGACACGACACAAGCGCGTCCCGACTTAAATTTTCATAATTGTCATTTTATTCACCCGTGACAATTTTAATGACATTAATCTTATATGTTACTTTAATCATCTAGTAATTTTAAAAAAATTCTCAATAATTACTAACTCTCGTCACGCTCGTAAATATTTAAAATAAGATTCCAGATTAATATTAAATTAATTCTCAATTAAATTTAATAAATCCTCAAATTTAAAAGCCATAAAAATACGAGGTATTATAATAAGGAACAAGGAAGCGCATCAATCCTTGAAGGAGTAAATTCGTTGAGTAAGTTTAATTTGTTGTTATAAGGCTGTTGGAAGGCGTCCAATATTGGCTGCGAAGAAGGTGATAAGGAACAAGGAAGTATTAATGCTTGAAGGTATTGAGTCGTTGAGTAAGTGTAAGTTGTTCTTGTACGTAAATCTATATTATAGTGGACTTGTGTGGCTAATCTATTCGCTTTTTTTTATTGTGGATTTTCATTGTACATCGTCATGTTGTGGTTTAATATTTTATTCTTACTTATATCACTCAGATGCATGCTTAGGTCAAGATTAAAATTGGTAAACAGTTTAGACAACGCTTGTGGTTCAATTAGTTCAAATATAAAAGTAAAAAAATAATTAAAATTTGGTGTTTGTTTGATAATCCATATAACCCTAGGTCATTAGGGTACTTTCAAATTAGTATTAGAGTGGGTTACACTAGTTTATTGTGTTTGATCCCTATTTAGTGGAAGTTTGGGATTTTTATGATGGATTTCAAATGTGAGGGGAGTTCCATAGCCAGCCTCCCATGTTTGATATTTATGTTCATATACTCATTTGTGCCCTCATAGGTGATAAGCACCAAAAAGTGTCTATTTTATATCCCGAATAGATGCATTTTAGTTGCTCGTTTTTAATAAAAATGGTCTTATATTCGTATTTATTTATTTCTCAGGTCAATACATAGTTGCGGTACAAATAACGCTAAATCAGTACAATTTCAACTCAAAAGCGGTCAAAAGCGTGCATCGAAGAAATCCAAAGAGACCGTGAAGTGAGAAGTCCATTATGAGCTTGCCCCGATGTGATTCGATGCCCCGAAACAGTCCCCTAATTAAACCTAAGCCTACACCAAGCCCAGAACATTCCCCGAGCCCCGTGTGTATTGAGTTTGTACCTTTATTATTTTTCTAGATTTTTATTTTTAGTCATTTTATTTTTAGGACTTATTTTAGATTTATTTAGAATTTTCTAGGATTTATTTTCTATTTTTCTATTTTTCTATTTCTTTATTTTGATTTTGATTTTTATTAGTTTTTTATATTGTTTTATCTTTATTTTAGTTTTATTAGGATTAGTTTTTTTTAGGAATTCACTTATTTTTAATTTTATTAGATTTTACACTTTATTTTTAGGATTCTAGTTTTAGTTTTAACAGATTTTCATTTTTTATTTTCCTTTTTTTTTAGTTTCATTTTTAACTGAGTTTTTATTTTATTTTTTTAGAATAGGAATTTAATTTTTAGATTTTTAGTTTAATAGTTTTATTTTTATTAATTAGTATTATTTATTTAGGGGTACAAATTAAACACACACACATAACACCCCTACAACTCACTCACACATAAACAACCCTCAACTCACCCTAATTTTTTACAACCTACCACACGAAAACCCACACCCCCATCATCTTCTCTATCAACCCACTCACTCTCTCACCTCCCTCCATAACCAAAACCCAAATAAACCCACTACCCCTTATACCTGCTACCTCACCCCCTAACCTCCAAACCGAGCTAACCCGACCTCACCAAATCGAAACCCGAGCCTCGCCCTGACCCGCCAGCTGTCCATCAAACCCGTCGCCCATTCCCTTGCCCAAACCCCAATCCGCTGCAACCCGGGTCAACAACCACTTGTCATAACCCGCGATCGGCCAAACCCAAAACCCACTTCTAAAATTCCAACCTCCAGCCTTATCTATCCCAAAAAAATCGGAATAAAAAGAAAAAAAATCTCTTCCAAACAACTTCGTGGCTTATTAAAAAGAAGAAGGAAAGCTTATAAAAGGAGGATTCTCAGATACAAAAACAGAGAGACGCAGAAAAAAAAAAAGTGTGTATATTATGTACAGTTTAGGGTCATGAAAAAAATTTCAGAAAAATACAAAAAAAATAGTTAAGCTTTAGAATAATTTTTAGGTTTAGTTTTTAGTCTTCTTTTTGCAATCAAGTGTTGAAAATTGTGAAGAAGTTGGACGCATGTCAAGGCGCATTTCAAGACAAATTTGTGAATAAAATTGCGTATTGTATTTCTACATTTTCTTTTCAATTTATTTCCTTCTTGACATATTTTATATTGTTGTTTATGTACACATGAGAATGTTTGGCTAAACACCCCGTTCAAGGGGTGGGATGCACTGCGAATGATGTTAATTTAATTAATTGGTTTTATTAATTTTATATTTCTAGGTAAATTAATTTTAAGTGTCACCAATTAAGTTATGTAACGAGAGTTAGTAAATTAATTGAACAAATTAATGTTTGAATTTAGGAATCGAACTAGAGATAGATTTTTCCGATATTTGAATATTAATTCAGTGTTGAAATTTGAGGATTGATATTGTTTTCGTTAAATTGATCTTAGTGGGTAATTTTCTGAAAATAGTGTAGTTCTAAATTTTCATCGTGTGACATTTTTAAATTAATTTTCTAAAAAAGATTTTATTAAATTTATAATTTTAACGAGAGTTAGATTATCGATTTAATATTATCTCGAAATATTTCAAATTAATAAATTGAGAAATTAAAATAATTGAAAATGCAGTGTTATCCTATCTCTTGACTTTCTCACATTATTTCACACTCGGTTGCACATTCTTTTTCATTATTTAGTCATTTCATAATTTTTGCATTAGTTAATTGTTCCCTTGAAATTGTTTTTAAAAATAAAAAAAAAAAAAAAAAAGATTTTAATAAAAAATTAAGTAAAATTGAATTGGTCGTTTTCACATTAATTGTTTCACCTTGAAAGTTGGATTGATACCCGTACTTATCGAAATACGAGTTATTTTTAGACAAGTTTTGTAGGTATTCAAGAAAATTTTGAGAGTGGCTTTTGAAGACAACGACCATATGTAAAACGCTTCTTATCAAATGGCGCCGTTGCCGCTTTCTTGGCCTGGAAGAAATTGAAGACTTGTAATTTTATTTTTTTTACTTGTAATTATTATTTCTTCTCCCTCCTCCTTAGACGGGTTGTATAGGCTTATTGAAGTTTTGTATTTATTTTGGTGCTTTTTGACGCCGATTTATTTGTAATAATTATTTATATATAAAAAAAAACCGAAAAGGGAAACCGGACAAGGTAGAGAGAGGGCGTCCAAGGCGAGAATTTTTGAAGCCTCTCTACTTTGGGTCGGTAGGACTCCCGGGGACGACTGAGATAGGCGAGATCTCCCCCCGGTCGACTCAACTCGATCTTCACCCCACGTGTGTAAAAATCGTGGGAGGTACATATCTTTATCCCTCGCGAATCTCCTGTCAGCGAGTTCAATTTTTGTGTGCTTATTTGCTCTTGTGTGCTTTTAATCTCTGCATCGCACTTAAATTGAATGGTTTGATGAATTAATTTACCTAAGATCTGAACCCGGTCATTGAAACGAGAAGGGATTTCATCACCAGACTCACTCTCTTATCCATTGTGTCCTACCCTAGCTGTCATTAAATTTAAAATCAATCCACTAGCCAGCGCCGTAGGCACACATTTTTTGCAAGAGGCGATCACAAAGATAAATTTCGTGATTTTTGTCGCCCGCGGACTTAATTAAAATTTGACTACCCCTCTCACTAATTTTGAAGATAATAATTGGCTACGTGCTCGTTAGGATTTTTTCTTGACTCGTGTGTGTCCAATTCGATTATTTAGGTAGTCGGTTTTAGTTAGTTCGATCAAATCAAGAGTCCAATTTTTCCCATTTTCCGAAAAATAACAAAAATATTTTTTTTATTTCCAGAAATCCCAATCTTTTTTCTTCTTCCATATTTTAAATGCCAAAAAGATTTTCATTTTCTTATTTTTAAAACAAAAAAAAAATCACAAAAAGATTTTCTTTTCTTTTGAAAAATATTTAAAAACGGAAAAGTATTCCTCTTGTCTTGGCCGAAGAACGTCCTTTACGGGAATACTTTGGCCATTTCACATTCTCTCGAAGTTTGTTTGATGATAAGCCCGAATCGAACATTCATTCATTAATTGATGGCTTTAAATCTCAAACACACACCGTTGATACTCGTGTGTTGTCCCTGCACACATTTCCTCCTCCACCGCCTTCGGTGCCGAGTGTCAACCCATCCCATGCTTCGCCGTGCACACACTGCTTTCTGGTGGACCATTTGTCCCATGAGTGTCCATTTGTAATCTCTCCATATGACCCCACCATGGAACATGTGCGTCCATATAACATTGTTTTGGAACCACCCTCGCCGTATTCTCATGACCTATCCAATGTCGAGGAGTATGAATACCCAAGCTCTTCATGGCAGACTGATCACCCTTCCATGCAATACGAATCCCAACGTCATGTTGTGGATCCTTATGGTTTCCAATAGTCGTCATCGCCACCTTGTGCACTCATTCACGATCAATTCTCTCACTACGCACCCCATGAGCCTCAACCATTTGTCCATCACGAAGGCACTTCTTTCGTGTACGATGAACTTGGCCCCACTCCACACACTTCATTCGAGTATTTTCCGTATAGTCCTATCCATAGCGAGTTGTGTCCACCTCAACCACCGCCGCCACCTGCCACCACTTCACCACCACCTTGCACATTCGCTCTCGAAAGTCTTTTGCACAAGTTCGCGCACACTCTTTGTAAGAGGGTACTTTAGATAAGGTAAGATGGAGGCGTAACCCCTATTTGAGTATGGTAATGATAAGCTAACTTGGCCAAAGCTTTGGATTAATAATAGGACACACAAACACAAACCCAATGAAGATAAACCCAGTTTAAACTCACAAAAATCTCGTGTATAATTCAAAAAATAGTAATGAAACCTAGAAGTAACCCACTAGAGCAAGAGAGAAGTAAGCACCCTAGATACACCTTGGTAGGCAGGTGGAAATACACCTAATACTCTCAAGAATCTCTGTCAGGTATTAAAATCTTTGCAATAAGTAACAATGGTGGGTGGGTAAACCCTCTAACTCGCCATAACTCTCTCTCTGATGTGCATCTCTATTAATAACTCCAGAGTTCTACTCTAAGATTCGCTTCCTCAAAGGTGGTTGGGGTCCTTAAATAGCCCCCCACACCATCCCCGAGGCGACTTTGTCATTAAAGACTATGAAAGACATCCATCATACTTTATGTCACAACATTAAATGCCTGATGCACTAGTTGTCTCCACGCCATAAACATTAAATGCCAAGACATGCCTTTTGCCCAACCACCGTGTCAGGGGGCTGTTGTCGCAGAGGTGGCTCACCGACTGCCTGACAGCCCCAAATATCGCGGTGGTTTACTCGAGTGTACGTATGACATTGTTTAGCTGGCTAGTGACATCACCTACAGTAGATGTGGCATTAAGTAGAGGGTTGTTTGGTTCACATCCCAGCGCCCGATGGAATTCGAAGCTGCTCTGCCCGAGGTTCCACGGTCAGGGTCCTTCGGTGTTTTACCAGGTGTATCTAAGATGGTTGGGACAAGCCCCAACGATGCCTCATTTCTCAATCCTCCAAACCAAGTCCCTCTAAAGTTCCCACGACGAGGTCATTCGATAGAGCATGAAAGCTCTCTCAGGCCCTGCCAAGCCTGGTCTCTCGCGAGTACTGTTTGACCTCAAACTAAAACTCATTATTAATCTTGTTACAACATTACAACCGTTATAGCTTACAGTCAATATAAACAAAGATACAATATGACTAACATAACAAGCTAAATATGAGTTGCCACGCTAAGCTGCCTCGTTGAGTTACCGCGCAGAGTTGCCACACTTGAGCTGCCTCGGCTGTTTAATCTCAAACACTATTGCCAATTAGGGAATTATCCGTAATCTCAGTAAAACCTTCAAGCCCCCTCTACATTTTTCCCTTCGTGGAGAGATTTGTTGGAACAAGAAATGTCTCCACGAAACTTATCAATCCGATGAACCTTCTCTGCGTGAAAAAATTCTAGCCTTCTTTCCCCCGTTAGAATCGCAACGATATAATCTCCCCGATGTACCTGAGCCGAAGCACCATTCTCATTGGGGCTTGGGCGAAGGGACAACGCCGCTTTTTCCTCGTGCTGAGCCTCAACCGTTCAAGCTTTAATATTTAAAATTCTCCCGAAAGGCCTACTAACCTTTTCAAATACTTGTTTGGACTCCTGGTAAATGAAATTCTCCTCTGTGATGCTTCTCTATGTTCGAAAAAGTAAAAATGCTTCCCGATGTATCTGAGTCACCCTTTAACAAGGTTTTTTCGAATCGTTGGAACATATTATCCGCTGGGCCCTGATGGATAAGTCTGACACCAATTTTGGCTCCAAAACATAAACTTGGTGAAGAAGGCAACCCCTTCTATTCCCTAGACGTCTTTTCGTATTCGACGTAGACCTGGAAAAATGAGGCACGACACGATAACACGACATGATACGACACGAAATTATAAGTTAATGGGTTTAGTCTTATCGGGTTTGGGTCATTAACGGGTCAACACGGCAGATTCGTTATCATAACGGGTCGTGATTGGGTTTGTACTCTTACACGATTAAACCCGTTTATACCCATTATCACCCGTTAGTGGTAACGGGTTTTATTGGGTCGTGTGACCCGAACCAATATTACACGGGTACTAATGGGTATTAACGGGTACTAACGGGTATTAACGGGTGTTAATGGGTACTAACGGGTATTAACGGGTCACCCAACCCGTTACTCGTTTAGACCCGTTAATATTAACGGGTGTTAACGGTTCAGGTCATGTACCCGTTAATATTAACGGGTCGTGTTTGGGTATTATCATTTGACCCATTAGTCTTAACGGGTCGTGTACGGGTTAAGGGTGTTTTCACCCGTTAACCCGTTAACACGACCCGTTAACACGACCCGTTGACAGCTCTAATTCGACGTAATGCTATCTTTTCAGCTGTCAAGACCCTTTCCGATGTGCCACGTGTTCATTTGAAAATATTAAGGGCCGCCCTTGCACGTGCGCTCGTGGGGAATGTTAACCGTCGAGTTTGAATCCCTTCAAACGTCTTTTTTTTTTTATTTCAAACTCTTCTATATCTTTGTCTTCTTCGTCTTCTTCAATACTCCCCACTTCTTATAGAGAAAGAAATCTTGTGCGACCTCCATTGTTGCCCTATTCTTTGCTCATCCTCCTCTTTCTCTTATCTTTTGCACCACCACCTGTGGTTGTGCTCTTCTCTTCTGTTCTTAGCCCTGTTAGCCCATCTACATCATTTTCTCATGGCTTCTTCCAGTATTTCCAGGGTTGCTGCCCCTACCCAGCCTGGTTCCCCCCTGCCGCTGCTGGCACTGCCACCACCCTTAGCGGCGCTGCCCTGGTCGCTGCTCATCGAGAACAACTACGCTTCTAACGCCGTGCACCCATTTTTGAAGAAGAAGCTGATAAGTTTTCTGAGGCGTGCAAGACCTGCCACTTCTCATCCAAGTTTGATCCATTACTGCTGGGTGATGAAGAAGTGGATTCGTCGAAGTGGGGCTATCTTCCACCTGAGGGGACTATGCGCTTTCGTTTGGATCGTGGTGACTTTCTATATTCCCAGATCGACTTTGAAGCACCTGGGGGATCACCAACCCATTTTACTGCGTGGCACACACATATGCAGGGCTCCCACGCTGCTGCTCTTACGAAGGTTGGGCTGCATCGAGCCTATTGGTTTGGCGAGTTTACTCTCTCGAAGCACAATGCGGAACTTTAAGTGCTAGTCTCCCGATGGAACATTACAACCCACACCTTCTTCTCTGCATGGGGGGAGTTTACTGTTACGTTGGAGGATGTTTGTGAACTCCTTGGGTTCGAGCCCATGGGCGAGTATATTTATCACGATGAGCCTCTGGACGCCGAAGAGGCCGCTGATTGGGTTGAGCTGGATCGGATCTGCCGCAGTTGCACCGATCCCTCAAACAAAGCTACCTTTGCCCCTCTTATCAATTATTTTTTTGAGGCTCCGACGCCTAAGGATGCTAGTGATGTAACGGGCCGTGGTAGAGGTACCTACTTGGAACTACCGGCTTACATACTCGTACTACTTTCACGCTTTTTTCTTACTGGAAAGTCCAACGATCAGCCCAGGAGGGACCTGATAAACATCTCCATTCATTTGTCCAGAGGATTCAACCTACCTATGGCCGCCATTGCCTTGGGGTCCTTCTACACATGGTTGGATCGAACCCATATTGATATGGAACGGTCACTGGGCCGCTATAATTTGGCCAATTTTGCCAACATAATCATCTTGACGGGCTTCCTCTATGCCCGCTTTCCTGCCATTTCTGCGAGTCAGTTTCTCTACCTGTGAGCCAGGGTATCAAGCCCCCATGCCTCATATGTTTCCACAAGAAGCAGAGCCGAAAGGAGATAATGAAGGTTTTTGACCATTCGGACTCCTTCATAATGAGGCCATACAGTGAGCCCACCTTCGCCCATACCTGGGACTTCTTTCCTACTGCAGCCACAACGATTAGATTTAATTCGGTTGTAGAGGATCCCTCGCAAGTCGTAGTGCTTCTTTTTACCCCGGGGTTCCTCCCCTCTTACACTGAATGGGGATATGCTTCTGAGCCTTACAACCCTGATAGATGCAGCAGACAATTTGGGTTTGACCAGGGGGCTCCTCGACCCATGTTCCATAACAATCATTCCAGGGCTACCTTTGTTGAGTCATGTACCTTCTATACTTCCGCTGCGATGCTTGGCGTGACATCCACCATTGATGGGAGTGTCACCCTCTCGAGTGCCATAAGGAAAGGAGACGTATCCACATCCTTTGCCACGAAGTTCTATCTGGAGAAGTTGGCCATGATTCATGAGTATATCTAGTCCCCTCCTTGCTATCCCCCAGTCCTTTCCTTATCTTCCTCTGAGTTGGGTCTAAAAGGGAACTCCGTGCCCAGGGTTGAGTTTTCCTTAAGTAAAACTGTTAAGGAGTCTCCTCGTGAACTACCTCCTCATTGCCCAATGGTCCCAACCGCTACTCCAAAACCCAAGGCCGCTATGACCCTCAAACCATCTGTTTCCACGGCCGAAGCTACCATGGGAGAAGGGCCTTCTGAGCCACCTGCCAAGAGGGCCAGAAAATCCAAGTCTAAAAAAGTAAAGGTCAAAGGCCAAACGGGAACTCCCCTAGAGGCATTCCCAATTGCCTCCATTCCTCCTCCTATGTCCACAGAACTAGCTGAAGAGCTGAGGAGGCGAGTAGAGGTCGAGGTTGCCCGAATAAACATTGAGTTCGAACGGTACGCAGTTGTCGTTCCTCCTTCGAGTGCATTCCCAAAAATAGTGGTGGATCCCAGTGAGCCCCCCGCAAAGAGAAGAAGAAGGTCGAAGGTGCCTGAAATTGGGGTGGGGGGGCACGGGATCCAGAAGGAAGACGCTGGGTACCAAGCCCCAAAAGAAATAAATATCTGAGCGTGCTTCATCACCAGCTCCTTCTGTCCCTGCCTCTTTGCCATCTTCACCAGTAGTTGTATCGTCTCGTTCTCCCTCCGGATCTTAGGTATATGTGCATTCTTTCTCTCATTCTTCTCTTGACGTGGCGTTTTTCACTTATTGCCTGATATCTTTGGTGCAGGGAGTTAAAGAAATGAGGGTTCAGTCCTCCCAGTCCCCCCAACCCTCCAGTGAGTCATTTCGTGGGAGGGCGTCGTGGTGCTCCTCCAGCCACTGCCTCCCTTCCCCGTTATCCTTTAATAAGCCTCACTTATTCACGCCGTTCTCCCTCCCATCAGGCCAGACATGCCGTCGTGGCAGCTGTTGGGTTGTTTAGTTAGCCCGAGGCGCCTGTTCCAGCCTCCTTTGAGTTACCTTTGGAGCGGGAGATCTCTCTACCCCTGGTTGTGGTGGAAGAGAGTGTACCACATGTGAGTGTCTTTTCGAGCTTTGCATCTTTTATTTGTCCCTATTATTCCCTAATTGTAATATGTTGGTCTGTTTTAGGTGGATGTGGCGTCACTAGTAGCCAACATTCTCCTTCCTCATGTACTGTCAAGGCCCCTTGCTGCAGTTCCTCTCTTTAGTGCCATAACGGAGGTAAGCTAAGTGCATTTCTGTCTCTTGTCCCTTTGCAATTACTCTTTTTATCTAACCTTTATTTTTATCTTTGTAGCTCTCTCCAAGCCTTTCTCCGCCTTTTGCGCTGAGTGGCCTTATCCTTCCCCAGGCCCAGGTTGGAGTAGCTACTCCAGTTGGGACATCTCTCGAAGGGCCAACATCTCCTTCTGAAGATGCGCCCATGCTTGCCATAATTCCCTATACTGGCAAGGGAGGTGTTCCCTCCTTCGAGGCTTCTACACCCAAGGGCTCCGTTGAGGCTGCCGAGGTAATGAGCCCGCCTCCCACGGTTTCTGGCGTTATGACCCCCGTGGTGATTACCCTTGCTCCTGCTGCTGCTGACGTGCTTCTCTAATTTCTCTATATTTCTCGATTTCTCAAAATCCACCTTTATGGGTGAATTGATCGAAGAAAGTATTTTTAAGTTATTTTTCAGAACTCCGCTTATAACGGTGACTTAACAACGAAAAATTTGTTAAGATTTTTATTAAACTCCACCTATAATGGTGACTTAACAACGAAAACACTTGTTAAGATTTTTTAATAAACTCCACCTGTAACGGTGACTTAACAATGAAAACGCTTGTTAAGGTTTTTAATAAACTCCACCTATAACGGTGACTTAACAACGAAAACACTTGTTAAGATTTTTTAATAAACTCCACCTATAACGGTGACTTAACAACGAAAACACTTGTTAAGATTTTTAATAAACTCCACCTATAATGGTGACTTAACAACGAAAATGCTTGTTAAGATTTTTAATAAACTCCACCTATAACGGTGACTTAACAATGAAAACGCTTGTTAAGATTTTTAATAAACTCCTCCTATAACGGTGACTTAACAACGAAAACACTTGTTAATATTTTTAATAAACTCCACCTATAACGGTGACTTAACAACGAAAACGCTTGTCAAGATTTTTAATAAACTCCACCTATAACGGTGACTTAACAATGAAAACACTTGTTAAGATTTTTAATAAACTCTCATTATTTTGTCTCTATTTCCAGGTTACTCAAAAGGATTCGCCGCCAGTTCCTTTGCCTGTTGCCTCGCCACCTCGTGAACCTGTATCCTCCGAAGAATCAAGTTATAATGGTCAAGGTTCCACGACAGGTGCTGCCGCGGATAGCGAATCTGGGTGCGAGCTTCCTCTGCCTGACTTGGCTCCTCCCGCCTTCTGCCTGATGGTACTCCAACGTTCTCTCCAAATGCCTGCCAACCATCGTTTGGTCATTGAGTGACTCGTGAGCCATCATCCTGAGACCTTTACGGTGGACTGCATTCGTTCCAACATCGCAGTTATGAGTCATAGGCTCCAAGGTATGGCCACCGTTGTTGCTGATATCGTAGATACTCCGATTGTGAATGTGACCAGGCCCCTCCTTAATCAGTTCTTGGGCTATTTGAGGGAGTTGGGTTGTGACAGGTTCCATTTTGATTGGCTCATTGTGCACTTGAAGACTCTGAAGAGCCAGTAGTTGGATAGGCAACAGGAGCTTTTGCAAAAAAATTAGGAGGATTAGAGGGCAGAGGAAGCCAAGTTGGCCAAGCTAGTACCTCTCCTTGAAGCTATTGACAAGGAGGTGAATAATCTCGAGGAAGCTCTGCGTTTGGCAAAGTTAAAACGAGAGGAACTCCTAATCGAGCATACACAGTCGCAAACAAGGTTAGAGGTTTCCATCAGCGCCCAGCGGTCCTGTCAAGCAACCTCTGCGGGTCTTCCTAGAGATTTCTTCTCTTCCCCTGATCTGTGGTTCCTCCTAGGTTGATAAGCTTCTTGTATATGTATTTTTTTCTTTTCTCCTATATAATACTTAGGTGATTGTTCCCATTTTTTTTTGTAATGCCTCAAAGTATATAAATGGAAAAGAAAAACTTATTCCCATGTTATTTCTTTGCGTCACAGTCATTTACATAGATAATGATACGAAGCTCTGTAGTTCTTTAAGCTCTAGAAAGCAAACAAATAAAATAAAGTGGACCTTCATAAACAAAAGGAACTCGTATATTCATATTAATTTACATTTGTGACTCCAAACGTGATAACCTACACGTGATAGACCTTCAACCATTTGCTGTTAATCTTAAATGGCCTATCTTCTTCCATCTTAGAAATTAAATAATAACCTGAGTCATGAGCCTCCTTTACGATGAAAGGTCCCTCCCAATTTGATGCAAACTTAGGTAGAGGAAGCCCCCTAATATGTTTAACTGCTGCTTTTAACACGAGATCTCCTTCCATGAATTTCCTTGGTCTTACCAAGTTGTCATATGCCCTGGAGAGATGCCTTGTATACATTTGAAAGTGTTGTGTTGCATTATCTCTGTGCTCGTCCAATGCTTCCAACTGTATGTGTCTATTCTTAGGAAGCATACTGCTTCGCAGAGCATATCGGGCTGAGGGAACTTCTAACTCTACGGGGAGGATTGCCTTAGCCCCATAAATAAGAGAGAACGACGTATACCCCGTAGGCTTTCTCTTAGACGTCCGATAGGCCCATAGAACGGCTGGTATCTTGTCGTCCCACGATCCTGGGAAGTCCTTTATTACCTTGGCCAAAATATTAACCAGTGTTTTGTTAGTTTCTTCGACTTGACCGTTTCCCTTTGGGTATGCCACCGTTGAAGTATGATGAACGATGGAGTACTTGTCTGTGAGCATTGTTATTTCAGAATTGACGAAGGGCGTCCCGTTATTCGAGACAATAACCTTTGGGATCCCAAAATGACAAATGATGTATTCTCTGATGAAGTTGCTTACCGCCCCAGCCGTTGCCCTTCTGAGTGGTATCACCTCGACCCACTTTGTAAAGCATTCCGTTGCGACTAATATCCATATCTTCCCCCTCGAGGAAGGATGTATTGCCCCTACCAGGTCAAACGCCCAAGTGTGAAAAGGGTAAGGCGTTGCCAGAGAGTGTAAGTCTACCTATGGGGCATGGATCATATTTCCATGTAGCTGTCAAGCCTTGCACTTTCGAACGAACTCAGTAGAGTCCTTTTCCATCGTTGGCCAATAATATCCCAACGTCATCGGCTGATCATACAACTTGGCCCCTTCTATATGAGCTGGCTCGTGTGCCTGTTTGAGGACCTTAGCTGCTTCTTCCTTTGTGATGCAACATAATGGACGATTGAAGTATCCCCTTCGGTAGAGCTTCCCCTCCTGGATATAGAACCTTGGGGCCCTTCGCTTTAGTCTCATTACATCATTTTTTTCTATCGAGGTAACTCCATCTTTAATGAAGTCAATATAGGGTTGCCTCTAATCAGTCTGAGTTTCAATGAAATGACATTCAACCGCTTCAAAGAAAAGCTGACACTTATTGCACCTTCGTTGTAGCTCCGCCGCGTCCTGCTTCATTCTATGCTAGAAGTATCCCTCTCGTTGAATTCTCCTATAAAGAGGTATCTTAGTTATTTCGCAGTGCTCCTCATGTGTTTTCTTTAACCTTCGCACTGATTGTTCTGGGCCAATGCATCTTGATAACCATCCACCTGCGTTTCTGAAGTATAGATTTCCCTGGTTTGTGAAATATTAGGCCAACTCTCTTAGCCCCATTGCCCCTTTGCCAAACTCCAGCTGTTTCCTAATCTGTCCCCTCCAGTCCGCATCCTCCTCCATCGGTAGAATTGATTGCACCGCCAAAGGGGCTGTTCTTTGTTGGATCATGACGATAGTTGTATCGTTCCTCATGACCATTTTCTGGGCAATAGTTGCGTACGCATCTGGGTGGCGATTCATCATTCTGGGATGTATCTTGATCTTAGTCCGATGGAACTGGTTGAGGAGTCTCTGGATGATCGTTCTGTATGGTGCCAGGTTCATGTGCTTCAACGCGTATTCTCCGTTTACTTGCTGGATCACCAAGTTCGAATCGCCCTTAATGCAGAGTGAACGAATTCCCCTTCGAAGAGCTTCTAGCAACCCTAGCACCAATGCCTCGTACTCTACTTCGTTATTGGACCAGGGGAAATCTAACTTGTAGGAAAGGTAAATTTCTTCCATTCCCTTTGAAAGAATCACCGATGCCCCTCCCTTATTTTCTGTTGAAGATCCATCGAACTGCATCGTCCACTCTTCCTCAGTTGCACCCAGATAATTATCTTATCGGTCGTCTCCCAGAATGTCTTCTTTAGGTGGTTCAAACGATTTTGATGGAAATATTGCCAATAGACTGACATACGCCTGGCTCTTGATTGCGCGAGGAGCTACACACTTTAAGTCATATTTCGAAAGGATGACGAACCACCTAGTTGCCCTGCCAATTAATATAGTTCTTGCCAATAAATACTTAATGGGATCACATTTAGTCACAATGTGAATTGTAAAAGATAGCATATAATGCCTAAGTTTTTGTGCTACAAAGACTAAGGCCAAACAATGCCTTTCTAGGCTGCTATATTTAATTTTCGGCCCATGTATGATTCTACTGAGGTAATAAACTGGTCATTATTGCCCATTGACTTCTTGTGCTAGCAAAGCTCCCACGAACCTCGTTGTAGATGTAAGGTATAACTGCAACGACGTTCCTGCCCGTGGGGGAACCATGATCTGTGGTGAAACTAGCAGCTTCTTCAGCCCAGCGAAAGACTCTTGGTGAACCTCCTCCCAGTTGAACATCGTGCTCTTTCGCAATAGCTGCATCAGTGGGTGTGTTACTTCGGCCAGCCCAGGTACAAATCTCCTAAGGAAGAAGACCTTACCGAGGAAGCTCTTCAACTCCCGTGCCGTCCTAGGGCTTGGCATTTCTAAGATCGCTCGCCGTTTGTCCTGGTCCATTTGCACCCCTTGTCGATCAACCAAAAATCCTAAGAATTTTCCCCTCGTTACTCCAAAAACATAATTCAATAGATTCATTCTCAACTTGTACCTCCTACAATAAGAAAACACCTTCCTAAAATCCCTCAGGTGGGACCCCTCTTCCCTCGATTTGATGACCAAGTCATCCACATAGAATTCTACAAATTTGTGGAGGAAGTGGTGAAAAATGGCCATCATCGTTCTCTGGTAAGTCTCCCCAGCGTTCTTGAGGCCGAATGGCATCACCCTGTACATGAAATTACCCAACGGTGTTTTGAATGCCGTTTTCTCTGCGTTCGAGGGGTCCATCTTGATCTGATTATACCCCACATACCCATCCATGAAGCTATACAGCTCATGACCAGCCGTTGCGTCTATCAGGCTATCAATGGAGGGTAGAGGGAACTCATTTTTAGGACAAGCTCTATTCAAATCTCTAAAGTCCACATAGATCTTTATTTAGTTCTTGTCTTTCTTCCCCACTGGCACAATGCTGGATAGCCAAAGGGGATGTTGTATCGGCTTGATGAATCCTGCTGCCAACAAACATTGGACCTCTTCCTTAATCTTCAAGTCTAGTTCAAGTTTGTAAGTTCTCATTGCTTGCTTCACCGGAATAGCTGAGGGCATCACGTTAAGTTTCTGGCAGCTTACTTCCTCATCGAGCCCTTCCATTTCACTGTACTTCCATGCGAAGACGTCAATAAATTCCTGAATCAGCTCAACCAAGGCTTCTCATTTCTCCTCACTGAGATCTTTTGAAATAAAGATAAGCCTCGGATCTTCCCCTTTGATTTCTAAATTCAACCGTTCCAACTCTTGTGCCTGGGGCTTTGGTTGATCTGCCATGTAGTCTGGTTCTTCGGCGATGTCTTCCACGAACTCTTGTATGTTGGAGTTATCTATCACCATACACTGCCCCTGTTGATCCACTAAGAAACACTCGTATACCGGGTCAACCTCATCCTTAGTCTCTTCGATGGCCCGTTCACACCGTTATAAGTGGAACACCACTTTTCCTTATTTCGTGATGATTTTCTTGCATTGCCTGCTGGCAGCTGTTGCCATGGCCTTCCTCTTCTTCTCTCTGGAAGCCTCAGTAATTCTTTCCCCTGAGAAGCGACTCAACACACTTTACCGTTGGACCTCATGCTCCTCCGGGTCCGATCTAGTCCTCATCCTGTCTTTGAGTTGCTTCGAGATATTTTGGGGTCGAGGGGCCACCTGATGTGCTTCTTCGGCCCTCACCTCTTTGCTACTTACATCCTCTTTACTTTGCTCGTTCAAAGGCCCCATTCTCTCTCTAATCGAGGGAACCCATGCTCCCTCCATTCTCCTTGTAAGGACTCGCACATCTTCCTCTAACTCCGTATAAAATGTCGCATCCACCAAGTGTGCTTCTTCGATAGGGAAAGGCCTCTTCGTAGCCCTAATGGTTACTTATGTTCCCTTGATATTTGCCTTGGCCCATTGATGATAAGTTGAAGGAACTAACCCTTGGTTGTGCACCCACACTCTTCCTATTAGTAAATGATAGGAAGTTACACTTTCTATTACGTGGAACTTGATGTGGGAACTCAGATTTCCCATTACGATCCCAACATTCACATACCCGATGGACTTGGAAGATTGGTTGTCATATCCCGAAATTACCAAAGGCATGGGAACCAACCTTTCTTCCGGAATATTAGCTGCGTGGAAGGAGTTGATCGGCATAATATTAATGGAAGCACCCCCATCCATAAGAGTCCTTGCAAAGCTAACCCCATTGAAGCTGACGGTTACATACAGAGGCCTATTATGAGGAAACCTTACAGTTCTATCTGCATCACTGAAGGTTACTTCTGATAGAAACTTGTTCACCAGCATAGCTATGGGTCCCCTCTACCTTAGCGAGGGGACTGCGTTCCTCCTCACAATGTCTAAAATTTCCTGAGTTATCTCCATCCCGCTCTCCTTCGGGATTCCCACTTGATCAAAGAACCAAGTGAACTTTGGAGATTTTAAAACTGCACTATATTCTATGTCCGGGACTGCTTCCTCGCCTTTAACGCTATATACGTCTTCGATGTCCCTAGCACTTGCTTCATCCTAGGCTAAAACTACGTTAGCCATTCCCCTCGTGCAATGTTCCAGAGCTTCATCGAACTCCTTCCGCTTCATCGTCAACCTTCCTCCTTCTCTTTCTGCCTCCTCATCATAGGCCATCACCAGATTGGCTCCGTGTACTGGAAGTGGGTTGTTGTTAATGTTTTGCGAGGGAATTTTCAATGTCCCCGCTTTCATGTACTTGTCGATGATTCTTTGCAGCGTGAAGCAGCTCTCCGTTGGATGTTGGATCTTTCGATGAACCTGGCAGTATTTGGGATCAGCCCTCGTCGCAGCATCGGGTTCTTCTGCTGGAACGCATTTTAGTTCATAAACCGTTCCACCTTGGACTATGGCGATATAATAGCTCACTGCCTCCTCTATCGTACAAGGCAAGGGTGGCGGGTCTTCTCTGTCGCTTCCAAACTTCCTGTTGTTGTCCTTCTTTGGTGCTTTGCCCCCATCTTCCCCCCCGGCGTACCCTACCCGTGGGGGCTGAGACCTCCCCCCCGCGGGTTGCATTGGTTGCCTGAACATCATGGGTGCCACCACCGGATTGGGTCGCACCACCAAAGATATGTTTCTCACTGCCTTCAAGAATGCCGCAAAAATCCCTTCACGCGTCTCATTGATAAGATGGCAGATGTATTCAGGAAGCAGTCCCTCAGTGCAAATTTGTAATAACTTGGACTCTGTGGCCTCCTCCCTAACATCGAGGGATCTTTTCCTGAACCTTCGAACATAGGACACCACCTCCTCCCGAGGTCTCTACTTCTCCCTACCGAGTTGGGTCAAGGTGAACTCATCCTCTGTCAGAAAGAACTTTTGGACAAACAATACATGCATCTCCTCCTACGTAGAAACGCTGTTGGGAGTTAAGTGGGAGTACCAAGTGTATGCCTTATCGGTTAGGTATTTGGAAAACTCTCTCAATCTAAGCTTCTTATCATTACAATGTGCCCCCAAGTGTTCAACAAATCGCTTAATGTGCTCCTTCGGGTTCCCACCTTTCCCTATATATTTTTCAAAGACAGGGGGAATATAGTCCTTTGGGTAAGGCTCATCATTGTAGGTTTGAGGATAGGGTGTTCAGAAGTCGTCATAAACTGAAGACACTTCGCCAGCTGAGTGCGAGGAAGCTCGCATTAACTTCAACATCTCTTTTTGCATCTCCTTTCTCATTTCTTCCATAGGCGAGACCACCGGGGCAACCAGCGACGGGCCACATGCCGGGCGCTTGATGCAACTGAAACAAACGTTACTGGTGGTGCTGTTGAAACTCCTGAGGTTCCCACTGCTGGATTTATCACAAAGGGTATGCTTGCTGGGATCGTTCCTGCAATACCTGCACCTGGTGGAGCTATTCCAGGTGTTACAAAAGTATTAGCCTCTAATCCTCCCAACATAATTGAAGCTACTGGGGTTTGCAAAAACTCGTGAAATTTGCTCATGAGGAGCGCGATCTGGGAGGGTCCCAACCCCGCACTCGTGGAAGGTTGCGTCGCCCCCGGAACGTCTGACTTCGTCGAAATCGGGGGTACCTCCGCTCGAGGAGCCCCAGCCCTCAGGGCCTCTTGCTCCCTCACGACTTGTTCTTCATTATGCTAGATATCATCAAAGTTGAGTCTTCGAGCGGCATTATCCTGCGCCATACTCCTTACCTAGGAGAATTCCTCCCCAGCGGAGTCACCAAATGTAAGAGGGTACTTTAGATAAGATAAGATGGAGGCGTAACCCCTATTTGAGTATGGTAATGATAGGCTAACTTGTCCAAAGCTTTGGATTAATAATAGGACACACAAACACAAACCCAATGAAGATAAACCGAGTTTAAACTCACAAAACTCTCGTGTATAATTCAGGAAATAGTAATGAAACCTAGAAGTAACTCAGCTAGAGGAAGGGAGAAGTAAGCACCCTAGATACACCTTGGTAGGCAGGTGGAAATGCACCTAATACTCTCAAGAATCTCTGTCAGGTATTAAAATCTTCGCAATAAGTAACAACGGTGGGTGGGTTAACCCTCTAGCTCGCCATAACTCTCTCTCTGATGTGTATCTCTATTAATAGCTCCAGAGTTCTCCTAGATTTCCTTCCTCAAAGGTGGTTGGTGTCCTTAAATAGTCCCCCACACCACCCCCGAGGCGACTCTGTCATTAAAGACTATGAAAGACATCCATCATACTTTATGTCACAACATTAAATGCCCGATGCACTAGTTGTCTCCATGCCATAAACATTAAATGCCAAGACATGCCTTTTGCCCAACCACCGTGTCAGGGGGCTGATGTCGCAGAGGTGGCTCACCGACTGCCTGACCGCCCCAAATACCGCGGTGGTTTACTCGAGTGCAGGTCTGACGTTGTTTAGCTGGCTAGTGACATCACTTACAGTAGATGTGACATTAAGTAGAGGGTTGTTTGGTTCACAACTCAACACCCGATGGAACTCGAAGCTGCTCCGCCCGAGGTTCCACGGTCAGGGTCCTTCGGTGTTTTACCAGGTGTATCTAAGATGGTTGGGACAAGCCCCAACGATGCCTCATTTCTCAATCCTCCAAACCAAGTCCCTATAAAGTTCCCACGGCGAGGTCATTCGATAGAGCATGAAAGCTCTCCTAGGCCCTGCCAAGCCTGGTCTCTCGTGAGTACCGTTTGACCTCACACTAAAACTCGTTATTAATCTCGTTATAACATTACAACCGTTATAGATTACAATCAATATAAACAAAGATACAATATGACTAACATAACAAGCTAATTATGAGTTGCCACGCTAAGATGCCTCGTTGAGTTACCGCGCAGAGTTGCCACGCTTGAGCTGCCTCGGCTGCTTAATCTCAAACACTATTGTCAATTAGGGAATTATCCCTAATCTCAGGATTACCTTCAAGCCCCCTCTACACTCTTCAATCTCAAACTGAATCACTTCAAAGGCTTGAACAATAATTATATGATTTTGAGTGTGCGAACGAGATGGATTCCACCCCAAGTCAACCCATTATTGACCCCGCATGGGACGATGATGTGTCGTCTTGTGCCACTAATTTTGAGTGTGACTAAACCTATCCTCCTGAGAATGTTGAAGTTGAGACCACCCCGTGGTCCAATCCCCAAGTTGACAATTGTGTTGATATATCCACTGTATGTGAGACTGATCCCACACCACCCTACCCTCTCAAACCCACCATTGAGTCTTGTCTTTCCCCTTCCATATAATCCTTACTTATGCCCGAGCCTACACCTACTGAGCCCACTGCGTGTGTTCCCAAGGAACCACGTCATCCTAGGTTAGCTCCGACTACGAGTGCTCACCATTTTCTTGATATTGAATCCGAGATGGTTTCTATCGCTTGGGATATAAATCCTGACCCACCATGCTTGTCTCCCTTTGAGCCGAATATTGATGTAGATTCATCTATCTCGGATCTTAAAGCATCGTTAGACCCTTTCACCACCTCGGATGGTGACGTAATGGTGGCTAAGTTGATCACTCCCTCGTTTATTTCCACACTTCCTCCCGCGAGTGCCCTTGAGGATCACTCTGTGCCTCATGAGGAGTGTGTGTCTCCTACTCGTGACTTAGATCATCTTCCCCCACCCTTTGTGCCACCCGATCCACCCACTGTCCATTCCACCCCACCGCCTAGTTTGGACCTTGTTATTTCTCCTCACCTGTTCACATCTAAGCATTTAGGTCCTCACCTACACCCACCCTCCACCCTAGTACTCCACAATCACATTTGTGCATTTTTCATCGACACCACTATCTATGAGAGTATTTGTGCTACTCTTATCTTTCGTGACACCGAGCTTGTTACTTTATGCACACCACTTCCTTGTGGTGTTGATTTTTTCTATCGACAGCTCCCTGGCGTGTCACGACGTGTCCATTATCACCGTCCATTTATAGAATGGTCATGCACTTTCTATAAGGCCCGACCCATCATTATTACCAAAACATTCTGCCTCCCCCACCAAATTGAGCACCATACTTATAGGGCCCCTTTTGCCCTCACATTTGTGCTCAATAAGGCCCGTGACCGGTGCATGTTCACACTAACCCTTTCCCATCTTTGCCTTACCCTAATACCCACCCAACCCTGATCTACCGATGCTTTCCCTCAAGTGATGCACTTCGCTATACAAGTGCATTGACCTCTTCTTTATCCTTTATCCAACAAAACTAAAGCTTCAGTCTTGTTTGGGGCTGATTTTCATCACCCGATTTTTCTACCACCCACACTTTCTTAGATCTTATCTTTAGGGTGAGATTGGTTCGGTCTGGCTGAAGACGTTAAACTTAGCGCTACCGGGAGGCAGCCCGTCATTTATTGTTTCTGAGTATGAGTCTTATCCTGTTTGGGGGTGGTGTTTCAAAGTACCCAATAATTTTCACATGCTTTATAGACTTGTACGTATTTGTGTTGCATCTGTTCTTCAGGATCCATCTCTGTCCCATCACGCGATACATTTTCATTAGCGGTTCATTATGATAATATACTTCCTTCCTTGTGCTTCTCAATTTTTTTAGATATGGTTTTAAACATCAAGGACGATGTTCTCTTTTGTTTGGGGGTGAGAAATTTATCAAAAATCATGCCTCTTTTGAAAATTTTCAGAAACAAGTGATTTTAAAAATTTTGTGCACTTAAATTTTAAATTTTATGACATGATTTGTCTATCATCCCTCTTTTAGAAATCTCGGAATACTTGTGTTTGACCCGGAACTTACGCTTTTAGCCTTAAATTAATTAATACCTCTGAAAAGCATACTTGCACTATGAATTCTTAAACTCGGCAATTTCCATTATCACTTTTACAATCAAAAGTTGAAGAGTGACAATATTCTCAAGAGAGCCTTAAAAGATCACTAGTGGCGACTTAAACCCGTGAGATTTGAGCTTTTCACCTTTTTGAGGATTTTTACGTATCTCCGAGTCACAAGTTGACTCAACTTTCTTTGGGTACTACATTTAGTCGTTGCATGATCTCATTATTTTTTTAAATTTGGCTTAATCACTGAGAATGACATTACTTTCGAGTTGTAAGAAACATGTGTCTTATAGTTTGTCCCGAGCACTAAACCAATTTTTTCATACACTTACCATTTTCCCTATCACATTATCATTCACCCATTATCATTTTACATATTACCCTTATCCATATGTCCCAAATACCATCCATCATTGCCATAGTTTTTGAGAAAAAGAGTGTTTGAAATTATCAATGTAAATTGTCTTCATTTTTGTTATGCAAAGAAAAAAAATGCATCGCAAATAAAAAAAAGAAAAGAAAAGAATAAAAAGAAAGATGCGGTCATAAGTTTAAAAGATGAAGACGATAGTCAATCAAAGTGTGTCACACTCTTCTCAAAGCACCCCATCATTCATCTTCTTCATTTTCCCCTCATATCTTACATAAATTCCATTTTCACCCTTAATGACGTGTTCGGGCAAACGAGAAGTTTATATGGTGAATAACTCGACATTCTCGACATAGTGATTAGCATTCGTTCATGAGATCAAATTTTTTTCATGTATCCGTCCTTTTCTATAAAGTGTGTGAGACGTTTGAACTTGCTTACATATACCCACCTCCTCACACATTAGAGAGATACACTTACCCAATTCTCAAAGAGTTCGATTCAGAGAGATATATCCAGTGACAATTGAAGTCAAAACGTTGATTCTATAATGGCGATCTAGGAATTACTCTAATGATACTTAAGATTGTTTCACACTCACACACGCTGAGTTTTAGGAAGGATTACGCTTTTGGTATTAAGTAATTTGATATCTTATTTTGATAATTGAATACAGTGTTCCTTGATGTCCTTTTAAGTTGGGTTGTATAGCATTTCATCATCTACTCAAAAACTGCATTCAAATAAGTTTTCGCATTTTGTGGGTATATTCACTGCAAACCCTCACGAGACACCACTCGTCTTGTAGTGCAACCTATAGGTTTAACGGTTTGACGCACATGCTAAGTGCAATCGCCAGTGCTTGCGAAAGTGGCACACTTTTGGATACTTATCTCTATTTCTCTCTATTTTTGCTCGAGGACTAACAACGTTCTGTTTTGGGATGGTGTGATAAGCACCCAAAAGTGTCTATTTTATACCCCGAATAGATGCATTTTAGTTGCTCGTTTTTAATAAAAATGGCCTTATGTTCGTATTTATTTATTTCTCAGGTCAATACGTAGTTGCGGTACAAGTAGTGCTAAATCAGTACAATTGCAACTCAAAAGCGGTCAAAAGTATGCATCGAAGAAATTCAAAGAGATCGTGAAGTGAGAAGTCCATTCTGAGCTTGCCCCAATGTGATTCGATGCCCCGAAACAGTTCCGTAACCCAAACCTAAGCCTACACCAAGTCCAGACCATTCCCCGATCCCCGTGTGTGTTGAGTTTGTACCTTTATTATTTTTCTAGATTCTTATTTTTAGTCATTTTATTTTTAGGACTTATTTTAGATTTATTTAGAATTTTCTAGGATTTATTTTCTATTTCTTTATTTTGATTTTGACTTTTATTAGTTTTTTATATTTTTTATCTTTATTTTATTTTTATTAAGATTAGTTTTTTTTAGGAATTCACTTATTTTTAATTTTATTAGATTTTACATTTTATTTTTAGGATTCTAGTTTTAGTTTCAACAGATTTCATTTTTTATTTTCCTTTTTTTTAGTTTCATTTTTAACTGAGTTTTTATTTTTTATTTTTAGAATAGGAATTTAATTTTTAGATTTTTAGTTTAATAGTTTTATTTTAATTAATTAGTATTATTTATTTAGGGGCACAAATTAAACACACACACATAACACCCCTACAACTCACTCACACATAAACAACCCTCAACTCACCCTAATTGTTTACAACCTATCACACACAAACCCACACCCCCATCATCTTCTCCATCAACCCACTCACTCTCCCTCCATAACCAAAACCCAAATAAACCCACTACCCCTTATACCTGCTACCTCACCCCCTAACCTCCAAACCGAGCCAACCTGACCTCACCAAATCGAAACCCGAGCCTCGCCCTGACCCGCCAGCCGTCCATCAAACCCGTCGCCCATTCCCTTGCCCAAACCCCAACTCGTTGCAACCCGGGTCAGCAACCACCTGTCACAACCCGCGATCGACCAAACCCAAAACCCACTTCCAAAATTCCAACCTCCAGCCTTATCTATCCCAAAAAAATCGGAATAAAAAGAAAAAAAAATCTCTTCCAAACAACTTCGTGGCTTATTAAAAAGAAGAAGGAAAGCTCATAAAAGGAGGACTCTCAGATACAAAAACAGAGAGACGCAGAAAGAGAAAAAAAAGTGTGTATATTATGTACAGTTTAGGGTCATGAAAAAATTCCAGAAAAATACAAAAAAATTAGTTTAGCTTTAGAATAATTTTTAGGTTTAGTTTTTAGTCTTCTTTTCGCAATCAAGTGCTGAAAATTGTGAAGAAGTTGGACGCATGTCAATGCGCATTTCAAGACAAATTTGTGAAAAAAATTGCGTATTGTATTTCTACATTCTCTTTTCAATTTATTTCCTTCTTGACATATTATTTATTGTTATTTATGCACACATGAGAATGTTTGGCTAAACACCCCGTTCAAGGGGTGTGATGCACTGCGAATGATGTTAATTTAATTAATTGGTTTTATTAATTTTATTAATTAATTATATATATATATATATATATATATGCAGAATTCTCATGGATTTAAAAGCGGTATTTCAAGGCAAATGAGTGCTAAAAGATGCTAAACCCCAATTCCCGTACCAAATATCCTGTCCCCTAATCGAGCCCAGACCCCCTAGTCTGTCCTAAAATTATCCTATGTGTGTGGTGTTATTTTTTTTTCTTATTTTCTATATTCATATATTTTTCGAGTCATTTTTCTTATTTTATTTTACTTCATTTTATTTTATTTTGTGTTTTAACATTTTACTTTAATATAATAGTGCATGTGTCTGTGTGTCGTTATGTCCGTGTCTATAAATATAATAGGCCTGCATTTATTTTTATTTAGTTTTTTTTAATATTTTATTATATTTTACAATTATTATTATTATTATTATTATTATTATTATTATTATTATTATTATTATTATTATTATTATTATTATTATTATTATTATTATTATTATTATTATTATTATTATTACTATGTTATTTTAGTCTTTTATTTTTAGATTAGGAATTTAATTTTCTAATTTAAATGGATTTTATATTTTCTTTAATTTTATTTTATTAGCTTAGGATTTTTAATTTTAATTTTTATTTGTATTTTAATATATTTTATTTTTTAATTTTAATTTTTAGTTGTGTCTTAGAAAGTTTTTTTTTTTTTTAAATTTGGTGCACATAACACAAACACACACACCATACTATACACCCCACTACACCCAAACACAAGCCCCATCTTCTTCTATCTTTTCTCTCCTCCATTAAGAAAGAACTCTCGCCATCATCCTAAACCCACCTTATACTCCCCACCTGTTAAACCCATACCGGTAACCCATCCTACATAACTCGGACGTTCTAAACTAGGATATCAAGATCTAAACCCGTCGGACAACCAATTTCCACTGAACCTGTCTCCGGGCAGGCATTAACTGTTGTGCAATTTCTATTTATGGTTTAAAGTTGGCTTGGGTAGAAACCGAAAGCGCTAGAGACTTCAAGGTGTAAAATTTAATTAATTTGGTACGCGTTTTGCAGCCTGTATTGTTCCAACACATGCTGGTATATTTTTGGTTGATTTTGTATTTCTTCGCTCTCACATACTTGTGTTTCTTTGAAAACCCTTGGATTAATGTAATCAATGATCTGCATGTGTTTAGGATTAATCCAAGTGAATCCTTTTTGCCCAATCAATGTTGGCTATTTGCACGGCTTTATTTTAACCATTAGATTGACAGTCAAACGGTCAAATTTAATCCCAACCATTGATTGCCACTGAGTTTATCGATCCCTCCTCTCATGCTATATAAACGACCTAAGACTCAGCCATTTGAGACTTTTTCCTTCATCCAAACCAGAGAGAAAATAAGAGAGAGAGAGAGAAATAAAACCCTAAACCTAACTCAACCCAAATCTCACAAGAGAACCCTTTTCTGAGAGTAAATCAGTTTGAGATTTGAGAAGTTTATCCTCTATAGTTCTATATCTCTATTCCAACTTAATCACGTTGGTTAAATCTCTGTTTCTTTTCATAGAATCGTGAGATTAAGCTGCTGTGATACATATCCACTTAGATATATCTTTATCTCGATTTTTTATTTCGAGAAATCTTATTTTTGTTGGTTATTTTCAAATTGTTATGTTGATTTCAAACACTAAACCAACAAAATATTTTCTAATTTCATTTTAATCAAATATTCAGACTTAGATCTAATTGAGATCTTGATTGGGGATTTCAATTTCAAATATTTCACATTTTGTGAAATAAGTACATATTTTCAAATAATGAAAGTGCATAGGATCTTGGCTAGTTTTTATATAGATATTCCCTCTTGATCTGCGGATATCTTAAAGATCCAAAGTGAGATTACTTTGAATAGATTGATTTTGAAAATCTTGCATATTAAGTTATCTGTTTGTAATTTGTTACTCATACTGTCTGTTATTAAGTGTGTGAGTTGCATGGATGTGATTTATAGCACATCACCACATACACCTTCACGCTACTACACTGAAAAGTGTTGGTATTGAGATATTTGACTTTAGAGTCGACGTAAAGATAAAAGGAGTAAAGTTACTAAGATGGGAGAACATCAGCAATATCAGAACCTTGAGAGAAGTCAAGAAATGCCAGAGGAGTTGGTACAATTTTTGAACTTAGTTTAGGTTTGATTGTGCGTCTTGATTGTTATATATCTTGTAACTTGTTACTCGTTTTTAGTGGAATCTTTACTTTTGTGGAGTAGAGGTCACCGTGGATGTTTTCCTAATTGGGTGGGGGGTTTTACCACGTTAAAACTGCTTGTGTATGCTTCCTCTTCCTCTCATCCCTTTTTTAAGGTTGTGTTGGTTTATTTTCTTAAAGTTTTATTTTTCAAAACTGGTAAACCTATAACTGAAATTACTCGTTCATACTGTTTTACACATCTTGTGTTTAAAAATTGTTTTAAGAAAAGTGTTTCTTCAACAAAATGTTCGGAACCATTTAGATAGTTTAATCTTGAATTAAACGACTTAATTGGTATCTTTTTCAATGTTCGCCTCCAATATATGTGATTTGTTTATATGGTTCGTGGGAGATTTCCAAACCGATTGTCCTTAATTTAGTACGAGATGTACCTGGACTTGATAACATAATATGCATTGCACCACGATGTAGCCTTGGGGTGCTGTATTGGTATATGTATATTATTGCACTTTGTATATATGTATACTTGTGTTATTATCTACAGTGTTATATTTGTAGATAATTAAGATAATGAAATCCTAAGTAACTTAAGATGTGAATACTTACCTTTAGGGTGATAACCCTTAAACGAATTAATAAATGCTGAAAGAGTTAATACAAGTATTTGGGAATACATGATACTACTTCGATATATAGCTAGTGGAAAAGTATAGAATCTAGTTAAATGAGATTAGGATAGTTAGATTGGACTAGATGTACGGTAGGCGTGCATAATAGTTGAGAGGTGAGAATCTCATGTGAGAGTATGAAAAGCTAACATGCACATAATACTTTCTTTAGTGCAAATTTTAAATACTTGCTAAAATACTTTTACAACTCGGGCTATGACCCGTCTCTTGCATATTTTTTTCTCTTATATTATTTATATCAGGTGTCCAGCCACAGGGACGCCAGGCATAGACGTTCAGACTATTTGACATACTGTAATAGTTGTGGTAGCTTCAGGTCCTTATGCTTAGACGCCTTCACTTTCATTTTATTCATTTCTCTCTAGACATTTTGTTTAGGGCATGTGTCGCCCATATTCAGTTATTTTATTGGAGAGATTGTACTTTCTTTATTTCCGTATTTAGTATTTAGTTGGATTCAGTATATTGGTTTATGGTTTGAGACTTTGAACTAGAATGTATTTATCCGATCTTTTTATGTCAGCAGTTGATTCATCTCCAGGTTTAATTTAATTCTTGTGTGTGGTAAATGGTTTGTGTCTTGATAATTGGAATTTACTAATGGATTATTTGGGTATAACTTAGAATGGAAAATATTTTGACACTATCTTAATTATTTATTAGGTGATTAATAAGATTAAATATTTTTGACAGTGATGCGAAGAATGAACCAACTGAATATTCTATTTTAATTTTAATAAAGGACTGATCACCCGGTATTTAACTGGGCGGGGTGTCACACCATATCTCCACCCTCCAGACCCATTCACCAGAGAAACCAATTAAAACAAAAAGAACCCACATGTGTTTTAATCCTTTTACCCCTTTTACCCATAACCACCTGTGATTCTGCCTTACCTAATTCGTGCAAACCCATTACCTACATCACCTAAACATTTGCCCAATGTACAAAAATAATAGTCACATGTTTTAAATGACTTTTACCCCCTTTTCCTAAATACCCTCATTCATTATACCTTCCAATTATACCCCTAATCTCATTTCACCTATAAATTTAAGAGTATGTTGCATTTGAGAGGGGCCTCCATTTTAGTTTGAAAACTTTGAAATAAATTCTCTCCATCCCTTTATAGAGCGCATTTGCAATTTTAGCAAATATCTCAATATAAAGTGATGGTGTGGAATTTATTTCTTTGGTTTAATTCTTATGTACAATTTTATAATGAGAGAGTTTGTAATTTTTATCAAATTTCTTCCATTATTTACGAGTCCATTAAAAATTCATTCATTGTAAATTTTGTATATAGTTTTTTTTTTTTGTAATTTTTTTCTTCTCTCTTTGAGATTGTTACTTTTTGAGAGGAAAATTTGCAAATATCAAGTTTTGTTAGTTTAGTTGTTAGAACCATTTTGAAAATTTTATTTTACTAATTTTTGTTCTAATTAGATTTTACTTCCTAGTTTGTTACTTTAAAAATTAGCACACTTTGTTACAGAATAATCCATTGAAGAATCATAAAAAAAGGAATAACATTAAAATGATCTACACTTTTGTCTTGTCATCATTTGTTCTTCACACATGAGAGGTTAATTGATACCCTTACTTATCCTATGCCTATTTTAAGTGTGTTTGTAGGTAAAAGGGACTTTGATTGGAAAAGAGAGTATTATACAACGATTACACTTAGAAGTATTTTTTCCCATCAATTATAAGAAACTACTTTACATTCGTTGGGACCCGACAACCGAGGGAACAATCCAAATAAGGAAATCCTTGACACCTAGTCCATGGCCATTCCATAGTTGCTCATAATATTACTCACTTAGAATATTTAATTAATATATTACCATGTATTATTCTAACTTCCAAAAGGTGTTAATTCACACAACACATATACGAACCCATATATTAATCACATATAAACATATTACAAATATAATAGTGACATACCACATGTCACATGCAAATAACAACTAATTACCAACTAATAATCAATTTTTAACATTTAAATAATTAATGTACAAAATACATGGTATTACAAACAATATAAAGCTCATACTGGACATTCATTATCATCGACAACAATAATAATATAAATTCAACCTCGGTCATTCACTAACAACAAAATTTATTTTAGTGTTTTGATACTATTAGTTACAGTTCTTGTTATATTTTCATAAATATTCCATTATTTCTCTATATTCAACCTTCTTAACACGGACATAGATTGAAAAAATTTATCCGAAAAGACATGCCAAAACTATCCACAAGTATAGCTCGTGAAAAATATTCATGAATGAAATCGAGGAACTCATGTTGAAATTCTTTTATCTCATAATTTTCACAAATTTCTTTTTCAGTTAACTAATTCATCTAAGCAAATCAAATAACATAAGTTGTATTCAATTTTTTCTTATAAAAGTAATTAGCAATGAAATAAAATATTATAAAATAAATATTTATTACTTTTAGTCTAGGAGATTGAGGCAGATTCTCCATTAGATCTCTCATGAACTTCAATATGTAAAACCCACATTCGATATTCCGCGGGTGTGGATCTATATATGGATATGTTGAATATAATAGTTACATCAGGATTTAAGATTTATCACTAATGTATATTCATTACCATCATTGTACCTTAATACTCTTCATGTTTGAACTTCAAACGTTTCCTCCTTTCGATCCCACTAGTGCTTTAAATTCACTTCAAGACAAATATTGAAATTAAGAATATATGTGCAAAGACAATATGATTATATATATATGTAAGTCATTACTCATATGCTTGTGAAGAGTTTTAAGTCGTGGTATGGTACCCTGTGTAAAGAATCCAAACAGGTTATATTCCTCAAAGAAAAATCGATAATGACAAGACTGATGAGATCTACAATGTAATGAGTTGTTAACATCATTGATAAAAATATGTTATGATATAATTATAACAACTTAAGACAATAAATACACTTACACTATGTTAATTGACATAAAATATTTTTAGTTCTCTTGGGCATCTTTCATGGGATTCCTAATAAAAATATACATTTTTTCTTCAAATAATCTTGTGAGCTCCCCCGGGATTAACGAATATAATAAAATCCCACTGACTTTGAAAATTCTCATGTAAGAATCTAGGAAACAAAATAGAAATATAAAAATTAAGATGAAAATAACTTATTCTTGCACCTCATGTATCCGATTAGATAACTGGCATCAATATCTTCAATTAAAAAAAAAAACACCTCAAATCAACCCATGTTTAAGAATGTATGTCGATTCAAGTTCGTCTCTAAACATATCATCGAAATTTTTACGGTATCAATTGTCATGATCGAATTTAACATGTTAGAAAATGCCATAAGCAGCCTTTTCTCATCACCATTTTCTCGATCTTTTTTTTGGTTTGCATTAGTCATAAAATAGTTATTTTAAAAATATTAATATTTAATATAAAAGAAGCCTGGCACAACTTTACCTCTGTGTTTAGTATAACAGATTCTTTAGGCTACGCAACCTTGTGATTTGTGTGCATTCATAACTGTTACTAACTTATATTCAGCACAAGGCACAATGAGGGGGATTCTAGAGGGTAAACACTTTCTATAGACACTCGCACATGATTTTCTTCCAAATATTTATGGTGCACTTTATTTTCTACCCAACACTCTTAAAAAGACAACCCTTAGTGACAATATTGGTACGTGAATTTAATGCCAATTTACATTATTTTCCCATGACATTATGAGGTATGGGATTCGTAAATGGTATGCGAGCTGGCCTCTTTCTATTATCTTTCAACTATACGTAAAAAACTCAAATAAAAAATATTTTCTTGCTATAAAAGTCAACACAGATAACATATGATATTTATTTCTCGCGTTGCTATTTTTCTTCTTATTTTTCTATTTGGAAGGTGGGTCACATGCATTTACATGTGATGAAATTGTTTTGTGCTATCCATTGACACTTTTTGGGGTTTTACTTAGACACCACGTCTGGACACGTGGAAGCATTAATAAAACATCTATTATACTTTGGCTCCTAAAACACATATATTAATTCTCTTATTTCACTCTCTCCCTCCAAACGACAAATAATTTTATTTCTCTTTTTTTAATTTGAGATGTATTTTAAGCTTCTATTTGTCACTTATAATATCTACATAAAACCTCTTAGAAACTACCCTTTCATATTGAGGACACCAACCTCCCCTATTCCTAGTATACTTCATATCTCAATCATTAAACTAAAGTCATTCCACCACATATAGAGCAATGGCTTTGTTATTTACTAGGTCATATCACTTTGAAGTAGGGGTGTAAAAAAAATCGATCGAACTGAACTCGACATTTTTTTTAGCACGATTCGATTTGCGGTTTAAGGATTTAAAAAATCGACAATGTCGGTTCGGTTGGAGGTTTAGACAAAGAGAAAATCGATTCGATTCGAATCGAGATCAATATTTATATTAAAAACCCTTAAGTATGTGTTATTTTTATATCGAAAAACCATTAACCAACCTCCCAAATCGAAAATCGACAAAAAAAAATCCGACCAAAACTGAAAATTGGTTAAAACCGAACTGAAACCGATGTGAACCGAAGTCGGTGGGTTTTTTCATCGTCGGTTCGATTTCGATCTGATTTTTTCCAAAACTGAACCAATCAGTTCGGTTTGAATTGCGGTCCAAAACCGAACCGAACCGACCCGTGCACTTCCTATGTTTTCCATCATTTACTTTTTTCTTCTTTCACTATTTTAAAGCCTTTTTTAGGTTTGGAGCAAATGTTTTTTATCTAAATTTTGTGTCCGTGATAGGTTAAGAAGGTCTATGGTTTAATATTTCGCTGAGGGGTCGAAGACTATTTTCTTCACCATCAATGATATATACGAGTCTGTGAGAAACATTGAGTGTAGGTAGATGAGTTTGATTGAATAGTCAAAATTCTTGATTGACTGGTGAGAAAGCGGGTGGGAAACATGTAGGTTTTAAGTGAGAAAATTAGTTAGGGGTAAATTAAAATTGTCGGTTTCTCTTTGTAGAATTGATGTGTCATGGACTGTGAAGTTATGCTTTTAAATTTTAGCAGTTATTTAATTTGTTGATTTTACTTTGAATTTATAGCAATTATAAAATTAGAAATTTTGCTTTCGGCTTCGAAACTTTATCATTTCTCTTGACAAGTTTTTACTTATATAATATATGTAGCTATGTCAATGAAAGATCCAATTTTGAGAATATCCTTTTCCCTTCTTGTATTTTGTAGTATTCTTATCCTTACTTTTGATAAATAATGCGTTGGATCATGTTATATAAATTCTCACATCCCATTATGCTTCCTAAGAGCATCTGTAGTGGAGGGAGGCTGACGAAAGCTATATTGCAAACTGAAAAGGGTATTTACCTTTCATGGAAAGTAAACCCTAACATTGGAGAAATGACAAAATTTGTACTGAGAGTTCCAACGAACAATAGATGTTCGTAGGAAACGAAAGCCTAACTTCTTACGGACAACATTTGTTCGTAAGAAATAGTACGAACTAATGTTGTTCGTAGGAACCCAAATATATGATAAAAAATGATTATTTATAGTTCTTACGAACTTCATTTGTTCGTATAAATTCCCACGAACAAATGAAGTTCGTAGGAAGCCTTTACAAATTCTGTATCCGTTTCGCAACTTTGGAGAACCCTTGCAAATCCTTTTACGAAATTCGTCCCTTTCAACTCACCATTGCAATCCTACAAATTTGTAAAGTTACAACTTTTCTTGGAATCTACCGTCCCCATTGTGGATGCTCTAAGGCACCTCCAATTGAAAATTTTGAATCTCTTTATAATATATTAGACGGTTGATTGGCTTCACATTCAAGGTAAAAAGAGGCAACGATAAGGAGACTAATTCCCTTTTAGTGATTGAATGTTTCGATTCCCATATCTGAAACATTCCGGCCATCATGGATGAAATCGAGTCAAGATGACGTCGTTTATATCTTCATCTACTTCTACGTTGTTGCCATGTCTTCCGAAGCATAAATTGTTCAGTTAGAAATGAGTTTTCCAAGTCGTTTTTACCATTATTTTTTGAATGAAAACATTTTTGTTATCCACTCTTACCCATATTTATAATATTGAACTCAAATACAATTTAATGCCGTACTGTAATAATATTACATTTTCAACCATCCATTCATCGCACGGGCCTATTAGCTTGTTATCACAAACTATGTGTGATATATACTTATACAAATAAAATATTAATACATTGATAATCTGATATAAAAAATAAATGGAAAAAATTAAGTTGTTTGAGAGGTTTATATACTTAAATCATAAACAACATTTAAAAAAAAATCATAAGATGGATAAATTTTACAGAAATTATAAATTGGTTATTTGTATTAAAAGTTCAATGATAATTACTGCATATAGATGGATTTTTTATGGTGGGAACTTTCATTATAATATTATGTTATAAACTATTATATTTTTTAAATTTAGACGGTTTCAAAATTATACTTATTCCCTTTATTATTGTTATAGGTATAGTTAAATGCATTACACTTGGGTACTAATTAAATCCAAAAGTATCACAAAAGATCATTAAAAAGTGTCACTATATATCATTTTGGAGTTCTAGAATACTAAATTGGAGGGAATTTAGCCAAACCCTATTATTATTTTTGTTTTGCACTTTATGAATTATATCAACCAATAGTTACTCCATGATTCAACTACTAAAAATTAAGCTACATGTGTATAATGCATATTAATAAGTGGTAAATGAATCTTCTTTATATAATTTTATCAAGTGATATGGGATTGATTGTGCAATATAAACAACCTATATGCATTGTGAAACAACATAATTTATTAGTGTACAATTAAAACAACATATGACTAAATTTATAGCAAAACATTATATACAATGGAAGGAAAATAATCATAATAAATTATTAAAAATACAACGTGTAGGTTAAACTATGGTTCCCAAATTAAAATTAGAGTTTGTTTTTAGTGGAAGAGGGTATTAATCCCCTTTATTTATTTATTTATGGAGAAAAAGCCTCTCTCAGAATGACCAAATGTAACAATTGATGCACAAACTTCAAGTAATCCCATCTTACATAACCTAACCACCATGACATTAACATGGACTTAATTAAATTGAATGAAGGTATCACTTCCACCATATTTAAGAAATGAGTCCATAGTTTTTGAGCCAACTGACTAACCAGAAGTAACTGATCCATAGTTTTCTCTTGATTTCTGCAACACTGGCATCTAGAACAAAATTTTATTCAAATTATCTAAATATTATCATCAGTAGGGATGGCTCCATGAAGAGACTTCTAAGTAAAAATAAATTTTTTTGTTGGAATATTTATGGACCATAACATTTTCCAAGTCCTACTTTTAATTCAGAGTCCCTGATCAATTGGTATGCTGATTTCAAATTGAATTCTCCATCACCTCTGTTTGGACTCTCCTAATTCTCTTAATGAAATGAGAACCATTAATGCCATTAACTAGAGAATTTTTATACTTATGTCTCATAAATGAAGCCCATATTCCTTTGGAATTATTGATTCTCCAATAAAGATTAAATGAAAAATCTTTATTTATGTCATTTAAATCCCTCACACCAAGACCTTCTTCACCATCTGGTCTGCATCTCTTATTCCAACTCGCCCAAACTTTACTATCATCCCTTATACCATCAGAATCCTAAAAAAACTTACTGAAAATGGCCTGAATTCTAGTGATTATAGCTTTAGGAGGATTGATCAAATGAAGTCAATTAAGGACTCACATAACCCAAACTTTCTCATCACTTTAACGAGGAATAACCATGGAACTCGATCATATGCTTTCTCCATATCCAACTTTATAATTACATTTGACCCATGGCATTTTCTATTCAAAAGGTTTACCATCTCATGAGCTAAGAGGATATTATCTTGTTTACTTGTTTCTTTTATGAAACCTGACTGATTTTGGGAAATAATGAAAGGCAAAACCCTGGAGAACCTTGTATTAAGGATTTTGGACAGGATTTTTGGGAGATATTACCCAGGCTAATTGGCCTGAATTGAGAGAATTTTGAGGGAAGTTTAATTTTTGGAATCGACACAATATTATTAGAAGACCATCTCCAAGGAAATAACTTACCAACAAAGAAAGATTAAATAGCTTTCACCAGGTCCTCCTTAATTAAGTCCCAACACTTTACATAGAAAGATGCAGTGAAACCATGTGATCCAAGGCTGCTATCTTCATTAAGACTTTTAATTACCTGAAAAATCTCATCTTCATATGGATTCTTTATTGACATTTCAGTCATTTCTCCATTGACCAAATTGGGACTCACATCCGAAGTATCATCCTCCAAAACCACCTGGTCAGCACCATGTCTCCATGAAATGGTCAATAAATAACTTTTTAGTTTCTTCTTTATTGTCCCTCCACTGATTTTGTTCATCTTCGATTTTTAAAATTGCCAACTTGTTAATACTGGCTTTCACAATAAAGTGAAAAAATTTAGTGTTTGATGCACCCTCATTAAGCCATTTCATCTTTGATTTTTACTTCCAAAAATTCTCTTCATGCTTTAAGGCAATGTTCAAACAATTTTTAGTCTTCTGTAACTCCAACCTATTGTCAGAAATTGGATTATTTCAAAAACATTCTACAATACTAGGAATTAATCCCCAAGATCTATAATATTTTGAAATAGATTATTGAAGGATTCTTTACTCCAAAGCTTCTGATCAATTTTTAATCTTCTAAGCCTGACTAAGAAGGCCGCTATAGGAACTGCTACAACTGGAATATTCCAAGATTTGGAAACAGTACTGATGAATTGACTATGAACAAGCCAATGTTTTTGAAAAATAAAAGGTTTAGGATGATTATCCATTTTATTTGTAATGGATAAAAAGAGTGGAGCATGATCACTGCAAAGTTTTGACAGATGGGAGATTGAATAATTGGGATAAACATTGGACTAGTTGAGATTACAAAGACCTCTATCTAGTATAGCACAATTGGCATCCTCTTTCACTATATAATTAATCCAAGTGAATCTTGACCTTGATACTCCATATCAAAGTGGCTATAACACTTAGCACAATCCTTTAAGTGTTCCACTGCTTGGTGATCAATAGTGTTCCTACTAATCTTTTTTATTTTGGTCAGAAACTACATTGAAATTTCCAATGTATAATTGAGGTAGCTCACCATAAGAACTACTAATGAAGTCTAAATCTCTCCAAAGAGATCTCCTTTCCTCCTTAGTACACTTAGTATAAATAAGAGTTAAAATTACCTCTTCCACTATGTTCTCATGAGACACTTTCAGAGTAAGAAACTGTTCCTCATTCAAAATTACTGTTACCTTAAGACCTAATCTCCCCATAAACCATATTTGGTTAGATTTATTGGAGACTGCTTCATCAAAATTCTAGTTAAACAAAATCTTTTCAATGTTGGGGCTTAACATGTTAGGCTTAATAATTGATAAGGCTTGTAATCAATACTTCTTCACAAGCTTTTTGACTCTCCTAGCCACTCCTCTAGCTAGGCCTGTCAATGGGTCGTGTCGAGTCGTGTTCGTGTCGTTTTTTATCGTGTTCGGGTCTTATTGGGTTCGTGTCTAAACGAGTGACTTTTTTATCGTGTGAAAAAATCATACCCAAACCCGACCCGTTATGTTATCGTTTCGTGTTGTGTTCACTCGTTAATACCCATTAAGATAATGAATTATTTTTAATTGTATACAAGTTGACATATTATCTCATTTTTGAACCCAAATAGACCCATTTATTCATTGACATTACTAAATCTCTCATTTAGTAAAATTCATTATGATTAAATTAACATTATGGTACATAAATTATCTATAAGTTCCAAAAAAATATCTCATTTACTCAAATTAATGGGCCATAACGGGTATTAACGGGTGAAGGGGGTCAACCCTAACCCGACCCGTTAACTATCGTATCTTATCGGGTTGGCACCGATATGACCCGAACCCATTAAGGGTCAACCCATTAACTTATAACTTTGTGTCGATTCGTATCGTGTTATCGTGTAGTGCCTCATTTTGCCAGGTCTACCTCTAGCATACAAACTAAGAAAATTAATCATTGAGAATTATGGATTTGGGATTTATTATTACTTTTTAACTGAGCTCTTGTAATTCTTCTAAATAACGGATCAATAAGTTGCTTCCATGATTTCTCCACACCTTCATTATGACCAAAACTTTGTACCAACTGGTTAGTCTGTTGGAGATTTGATAAAATAAGTGAGTAAGAGTTTTGGGTGTAAGAGCTTAAAAAGCTTGTCCCACATTGGAAGTGTGTGGAAGAGGTGGGAAGCTAACCCAAATATAAAAGGGGATAGTGTCCCACATTGGAAAATGTAAAAAGCTAAGTGTCACCACTAAGCTATAAAAGGGGTGGGCAACCTTTGAGTCCCACATTGGAAAAATATTAAGAATTTGTGCACTTAATAAGTACAAATGGAAGATGAAGAGTTAATTCATCTAGCATTTAAGAGGCTATTCAAGAGACCTCAATACGGTGCGAAGCATCGTACGCACACGCGCGCGTGCGGGTGCGGTGCAGTGGGCTGTAGAGGCGCTAGTGGCGCACTTCGCACGCCGCGTGTCCGCAGTGGTAGCGGGTTGTCGAGATTCGTCCGGGTCGGATCGCGGTAGCTCGGGCGCAGTCACTTTTTGGTTGACCCGTGCAAAATCGATTCGATATTAATTGTACCTGTTCGGAAATGACTTAAGACTGCTGGTAATTAACAATCATACCATTTCGGAATGGATTAAGACTGTTAATCCAATCGTCATGACTCTTGAAGGCAAATCCTTTCATTATCTATAAATAAAGGCTGCCTAAAACGAAATTAGATTGACAACAAAAAACCAGTTTCAGATTTCCAAACCTTGCTATTACTCTCTTACAATTTTCAGGAGATACAAATTCTCTTATTCTGTTTTGTGCACATAAACAGAATAAGAACTTGATTGACTGTTCTTCGCTGTTGCATCCAAGGGCTGTCTTCAAATATACAAGTTGCAGGCAGTGCAAGTTGCTTCATTGTATCTTGAGTACGGATTTACGGATTCCCGTTTGTATACCGAAGTTATTCGTGTGGGGCAAATACTGTATTTAGGAAAGTGACATCACGCCTTGAAGATTCATAAAGTTACATTATTGTATTAAAGTTGACATTGTTGTGATACAATAAAGAGTTCTATTTCTGCATTTGCTACATAATTTCCAACAATCCAAATACAGTAATTTCAGAAATGGCCGACTCTTCCAATTCACTTCGACAAATAACAGAAGGCTTTGTCAAGTTGGACCGTTTTGATGGTGGTAATTTTCTGCGTTGGCAGAAAAAGGTTCATTTTCTTCTAACAACATTGAAGATTGTATATGTCTTGTCAAAATCGAAACCAAATGAAGATGAAGATGAAACCGTGGAACAGACTAGGCAACGCAAAAAATGGGAGACCGATGATTACTTGTGTCGTGGTCACATTCTCAATGCACTTGCTGACAATTTGTTCGACTTGTACCAAAATGTTGGGACTGCAAAAACTTTGTGGGAAATATTGGAGACCAAATATCTTACGGAAGACGCTACAAGTAAGAAGTTCCTTATCGGTCAGTTTTTAAGCTTTAAAATGCATGATAATAGGCCTGTGCTAGAACAATTTCATGACATCTAACGCATCATAAATCCTTGCAAACTAAAAAAATTAAATATGGATGATAATGTAATTGTTGCTGCCATAATTGAAAAACTTCCTCCTTCTTAGAAAGATTATAAGAAAGAACTCAAACACAAAAAGGAGGATCTTTCACTTGAAGAATTAGAGATTCATTTAATAATTGAACAAGAGTCTCGAATTCTAGATGGTAAAGAGGAACAAGAAAATTCTGTTTCTAAGGTCCATGCGGTGGAGGAAGGAAAGGAGTAAAAATATGGCAATCATGAAAAAAATAACAAGCGGAAGAATTTTTCAAATAATTCTAAAGAAAACAAAAAGAAGAAAGGAAATTGTTTTCATTGCAACAAACCAGGTCACTTCAAGAAGGATTGTCGTGAGTTCAAGAAACTGAAGGAAAAAGGAGGGACATCAGACACAAAGCAAAAATTTGCTGCTATGATATCCGAGGCTAATATGCTTGGAGAAGACAACTCTTGGTGGGTTGATTCTGGTGCCACAAGGCATGTTTGTAAGGACAAGAACTTGTTCTCTGCCTATGAAACAGTGGAAGGAGATGTTATCTATATGAAAAATTCATCTACTGCTGCGGTTAAAGGCAAAGGGACAGTGGATCTCGAATTCACTTCCGAAAAAATTCTTAGCCTCACCAATATTTTTCATGTTCCTGATGTTAGGAAAAATTTAGTTTCTGGAAGTCTTCTTAACAAATTTGGCTTTAAGCTTGTATTTGAGTCAGACAAATTTATTCTGACTAAGAATGGTACCTTTGTAGGCAAAGTATATTTGTATGAGGGCATGTTTAAGCTCAATATCAATGAAAAAGATTCTTCTGCTTATATCGTTGATTGTCTTTCATTATGGCATAGTCGTTTAGGACGTGTTAATACAAAGAAAATGCATTTCATGATTAATTTAAATTTAATTCCTAAATATGAGAATGATATGAATGAAAAGTGTAAAATATGCATGCAAACAAAAGTAACAAGATTGCCTTTTCCAAAAATAGAAAAAACTACATCTTTGTTGCGATTAGTACATAGTGATGTTTGTGATTTGCATGGAACACCTACTAGAGGTGGTAGTAAATATTGACGACTTTTCAAAATATTATTATGTATATCTTTTAAACTCTAAGGATGATGTGCTTAATAGATTTAAGACATACAAAAATGAAGTTGAAAATCAATGTGATACTAAAATAAAATGTCTTAGATCTGATAGAGATGGTGAATATCAGTTTCCTCAATTTTGTGAAGATATGGGAATTATACATGAAGTTACTGCACCTTATACACCACAACAAAATGGAGTAGCAGAAAGAAAAAATAGAACACTAACTGAAATGGTTAACGCTATGCTTTCTTATTCTGGTTTAAGTAAAGGGTTTTGGGGAGAATCACTTTTAACTGCATGTCATATTCTGAATAGGATACCTGTTAAAGATAATAAGAAAACTCCTTAAGAATTATGGAAGAATAGAAAACTTAATTTAGGTTATCTTAAAGTTTGGGGTTGTAGAGCTATTGTAAGACTACCTGAAACTAAGAGAAAGAAATTAGGAAGCAAAGGTGTTGAGTGTATTTTCATAGGTTATGCACAACATAGTAAAGCTTATAGATTTTTGGTTAGTGAACCTAATGATTCTGTTAAGATAAATATAATAATTGAATCGAGAGATGCAATTTTTTATGAACAAAGGTTTTCTTCTATTCCTAGAATTAATAATGAAAAAGAAGTTAGCACTCCTTCACAATTATCTGATACTCCACCAATGGAACAAGAAGAGATTAGAAAAAGTAAAAGACCTAGGAAAGAAAAAAGCTTTGGTCTTGACTTTGTAGTCTATCTTGTTGAAGGAACTAGAGACACATCTTGTAATCAATATGCTTTGACTCTTAGCGTTGAAACAGACCCACAAACTTATAGTGAGGCAATTAAGTCTGTAGATTCAGCATTTTGGAAAGAAGCTATAAATGATGAAATGGATTCAATTTTGGGAAATAAAACTTGGAAGTTAGTAGACTTACCTCTAGGATCCTAACCCATTAAGTGTAGATGGATTTTTAAAAAGAAAATGAAAATAGATGGAACAATTGATACATTCAAGGCTAGATTGGTTGCTAAAGGTTTTACACAAAAAGAAGGAATTGATTATTTTGATACCTATGCACCTGTTGCTAGAACCTCCACTATTAGAATTTTAATTGCATTAGCATCTATATATAATTTTGAGATTCATCAAATGGATGTGAAAACTGCCTTTTTAAATGGTGACTTAGAAGAAGAAATTTACATTGAACAACCTGAAGGGTTTGTTATGCCTGGACAAGAAAATAAAGTATGTAAACTTATTAAGTCCTTATATGGCCTAAAACAAGCACCTAAACAATTGCATGAAAAATTTGATAAAGTAATTATTTATTATGGTTTTAAAATTCATGAATCTGATAAGTGTGTTTATAGTAAATTTGTTAATGGTAAAGGTGTGATCATTTGTTTATATGTAGATGACATGTTAATTCTTGATACTGATTTAGAAAGCATTAATAATACAAAGAGTTTTCTGTCTTCTAAATTTGATATGAAAGATATGGGTGTAGCTGATGTCATATTAGGAATGAGAATAATAAGGAAAGATAAAAATATAATTCTCACTCAATCTCATTATGTTGAGAAAATTTTAAAGAAATTTAATCAGTTTGATTGTACACCTATTAGTACACCTTTTGAACCACAGCTAAAGATGATCCCTAATGGTAGAGCTATTTCACAATTGGAATATGCACTAGCAATTGGTAGTTTAATGTATGCCATGACATGTACTCGACCTGATATTGCTTATGCTGTTGGTAAATTAAGTAGATATACTAGTAATCCAAGTTTATTGCATTGGCATGCTGTCAATAGAATATTAAAATATTTGAAAGGAACTATGGACTATGGTATATACTATAGTGGATATCCTTCAGTATTAGAAGGGTTTTCTGATGCCAGTTGGATAACTGAGTGGGAGGATCATTCCTCAAAAAGTGGATGGATTTTCACTCTTGGTGGAGGAGCTGTTTCTTGGGGATCAAAGAAACAAACTTGTATAGCTGACTCTACTATGGCAGCTGAGTTTGTAGCATTAGCTGCAACTAGTAAAGAGGCAGAATGGTTAAAGAATTTATTAATTAAAATTCCAGTTTGGCCAAAACCAATGCCTCCAATATCTATACATTGTGATAGTGAGTCTACACTTTCCTGAGCTTATAGTAAAGTGTAAAATGGAAAATCTAGACATATTAGCCTGAGACATAGTTATGTCAGACAAATGATTACAGATAGTGTAATCACAGTGGATTATGTAAAATCAAGTCAAAATTTAATTGATCCTTTTACAAAAGGTCTTGCAAGAGGACTGGTGTCTAAGACATCAATAGGGATGGGACTAAAGTCCATTAATAATAATCACTCTTGATGGAAACTCAACTTGAAACTTAATATATTCAAGTCTCAAGTTCAATGATTAAAGTACATCATACGACGTGATTGTAAGCACTATAAAATTTAACATCCCAAGGATAAGTGCTTAGAATATGTAATGAATAATGAAAGAGGATGAGTTTAACCTTAATAGATTTATGGTGTTTTAAGTTACATGGAAACCTATGATAATCTACCTATATGAGTATGGAAGTGGTGCCGCTTCCTATGAGAACTGGGCTTGACTCTAAAGCACTCATGAAATCAAGGTACAGACACAAGGCCTAATACATGTGTCGGCTTATATGGATAATCGGTGACTAAAAGATTTATGTGTGAAGACAAATCCGGATGATCACCATGGATTGATAGTTCAAAGACAAGTCTACTATACTTTCATGGTTAGCCTTGACGAACCTTCACAGGGTATTGGTTCAAGTCGTGAGACACCAATGCTTATACACAGTCTTACAGACAATCAAAGATTTACAAAACTTATTTTGAAAATGGTGGAGGAATGTTGGAGATTTTATAAAATAAGTGAGTAAGAGTTTTGGGTGTAAGAGCTTAAAGAGCTTGTCCCACATTGGAAGTGTGTGGAAGAGGTGGGAAGCTAACACAAATATAAAAGGGGATAGTGTCCCACATTGAAAAATGTACAAAGCTAAGTGTCACCACTAAGCTATAAAAGGGGTGGGCAACCTTTGAGTCCCACATTGGAAAAATATTAAGAATTTGTGCACTTAATAAGTACAAATGGAAGATGAAGAGTTAATTCATCTAGAATTTAGGGGCTATTCAAGAGACCTCAATACGGTGCGAAGAACCGTACGCACACACAAACGCGCACGCGCACGCGCGCGCGTGCGTGCGGGTGCGGGGCAGTGGGCTGTAGAGGCGCTAGTGGCGCACTTCGCTAGCCGCGTGTCCGCAGTGGTAGAGGGTTGTCGAGATTCGTCCGGGTCAGATCGCGGTAGCTCGGGTGCAGTCACTTTTTGGTTGACCCGTGCAAAACCGATTCGGTATTAATTGTACCTGTTCGAAAATGACTTAAGACTGTTGGTAATTAACAGTCATACCATTTCAGAATTGATTAAGACTGTTAATCCAACAGTCATGACTCTTGAAGACAAATCCGTTCATTATCTATAAATAAAGATTGCCTAAAACGAAATTAGATTGATAACAAAAAATCAGTTTCAGATTTCCAAACCCTGCTATTACTCTCTTACAATTTTCAGGAGATACAAATTCTCTTATTCTGTTTTGTGAACATAAACAGAATAAGAACTTGATTGACTGTTCTTCGCTGTTGCATCCAAGGGCTATCTTCAAATATATAAGTTGCAGGCAGTGCAAGTTGCTTCATTGTATCTTGAGTACGGATTTGCGAATTCCCATTTGTATACTGAAGTTATTCGTGTGGGGAAAATACTGTATTTAGGAAAGTGACATCACGTCTTGAAGATTCATAAAGTTACATTGTTGTATTAAAGTTGACATTGTTGTGATACAATAAAGAGTTCTATTTCTGTATTTGCTACATGATTTCCAACATAGTCTCTATCAGAACCTTTTCTTCTTTCTTCTAGTTGATGTTTCCTCTATACTATTCCACTTCCTATCAAAACAACTAGCAAAGAGTTCTAACTCCTCTTTCATTGGTTGAGAATCCTCCTTATATTTATCATTCTCGGTGGCTCTTTGAGATAATATTAATTGATCAATAATAAAGGCTTCTTGAGAAGAAATATCACACTGCTGGATCTTCTAGATATGGTTGGCAATGAGTTAAGCTTTTTCAGGAACATTTGATTGACTCAGGGAGTTTCTTTGATTAGTGATTGCTTGGGGATGCTTCATTAGAGTATTGTTCTTAGATAAGGGATTGTGAGAAACTGGATGGTTAGTTATAGGTTCAGGGCTTATGGTTTGGAAAAAATTGATTTTGATAGTTGGATCAATGTTTCTAATGATGGATTGAGGCTTTGGTAAAATAATTGGATCTTCTTTTGGTTGGTTTGAATGGATATTGAGATGATGTATGGGAGGGTTAATTGTATTCTTCTTCTTAACCATAATTTTACCTTTATTGTGCTTCAAGAAAATACATGAATCCTCCTCATGACCTTCTTCATACAATGCAGACAGTATGAATAAAGGTTTTCATAATGAACTTCCTGCCAGAAACCATTCTCTCCAACACCTATAGACACCATTTTTGGGTTGTCTTTAATCAAGTCTAACTCAATGCAAACTCTTGCTAGGTTTGGACGTGTTTTTGAAACAGTCGAGGCATCCAATTTTAATGGTTTCCCTATTAGTTGGGAAATTGAAAAAAATATAATTTCACAAAAATATGGATTGGCAGGATAGGGAAATTGATCCATTCAGGCACTATAGAGCTTTTATCGCGCCTTGAATTAATTAAGTTAAAATTATCCTTTATTTAGCGATAAATTCCCTTAAAACAATACTTTACTTTAAATAACTCGAAAAATAGCACCAGATGTTTTTCCTTTTCTTTTTCAAAGGAATGTTTAGATGAACTACCTTTACATATAACTTACAAGTACTAAAAAAATTTACACGCACAAGTTCCTTAGTTTAACATTTACACAAAAAACTTGTTGATATTCAACCCATATTAGATATCCATCACTCCCCCATTTTAAGGTCCTAACTAGTAGTGAACTCCAAACTATAGGCATACTTGAAACAAAACATTACAGGAGTGTAAGCTATAAACGCTTAGTGAATGATCATACACACACACACAACACACATATAACTAATTTGAATAACCATTTTTAAATGTTATAACCGAAGTAAGAATTTCGCACTCTTGCAAGCTTGGACCCACCACAATCTAATTAATCCACCACAGTTAATGGGGACCACCATATCCCTTTATTTGGCCTGAGTACAACAAACCAAAAGTTGGATTAATGGGACTATCACATACCTAGGACCCATCACAGTCCTTAACATTAGATAAAGGACTCACTACAGTCCATAACATTAGATAACTTCACTTAACATTTTTAATCATATGCATATGTCTTATAAACACCACATCATTACACAGGCATCCCAACACATGTATTTAGGCTCTACATTTCGATATGAAAGTACAAGCATCAACATTTCATAGGGCAAGTCATTTACCTTATAGTAAGTACTAAGATTAATACAAAAACTATTTCCTTAATATGTTAGTATTATTCTCTTCCCCTCCTATCAAATCAATATCATTAGTATTTCAATACACCAAATAAACATTAAACCTAGTAAGACATCACATAAGTCGGTCAATATGAAATAACTGAAAAGAAATTAAACATTCTACTTCACATTTCCGTAACACCCTATTCATTTGGGTTCTAACACAATTTAAGGAATAAAATTATGAATTCTCTAGACAAAGTTATGCCCATTTTATTACAACATTTTCCAAATTGTTTCTGAAGAAAAGTAGCAACAGAACTTTAAATTCAAAACAAACCCCAATCTAAACCAGGAGGTATTTTTTCTCATCTTCGAGTATGATATACTCATATATGTTCTCTAACATCTCCAACTGGAATTACTTGATTTCATTAAGTATTCAATGATTTATGCCATTTTTAACACAACTAGGTCGAAATAGAATATCAAAGCATAACCTAACATGATTCAGCATACATAATCTCTTCTTCTGGTATCAATCATGAAAACCTATAATAAATATATTTCAACATATACACACATCATATACATAAATTTCCTAAATTAAAAAGTTTCACAAGAAGGTGATTCAAATCTTGGACTTTAAAGTTAATGTATACTATCCTAGCACAAGTTCTTATGTATGTTCTTAAGCCATCCTTGTTTTAGTACCGGTAATATGGGTATCATTCAAATATTTATCAAAATCAGAAACAAAAATGTATAAAGTGTAGAACTCATTCATGTGAACACCTTTAACAAAGAGGTTATTACCTTATAAGAACTCCTCGATTTATTGTATATTTTCAAAGAAATTTTTTCTTTAAACCTTCCTTTCTCTCTCCTTAGGCAAAAACCTTTAAAATCTTCTCATTTCTCATTAGGAAGAAGGTTTATATCTGATTTTGAATAAAAAAACACGTTCTAAGGCGTCCAATAGAAATTATCCTTGTGGTTACATGTGATTGACAATTCCACTAATGATATATTTGTCCCACATTAGTAAAATAACCATAACTCACTATTCTGGGCCCCGATTTACTCCCACTTTGCGTTTAGGCGTAGATAAATTATATATTTACAACTTTCATATTTTTTGTTTTCCTAAAATCATAAAACTAGTATGCCTAATTTGGGTTCGAACAGGAGAGTAGCAATGTACTGAAAATCTCAAAACTTTCACATTTGGCGACCAAACATCGCCAATTTCGTACCAACACCCTAGTTTACTTTTATAACCATAATGATGCATTATAAACATATTTTATGATGCATTTAACCACATAATTGATGATATGCTCTAAATATCTTATCCCCGATCATAAGCTCGATTAACATCTAATGTAAACGACATATATATCCCCTAAACATGATAATTAAAATGTTTAACACCCATCATCAAGCTTAAATATTGTAAGAGCAATTTTTCTGTCATTATTTATAGCATAGCTTTAGACTAGTTTGGCATATCCCGTTACAAATCGTCACGCACTGTCATGACGAACCGAACTCAAACATTTCCATGTTTGAAGACTTCCTGACATCCTAAAAGGTATTAAATGATTTATAGTTTGAATTATATTTGGGATGTTTTATTTTTTTATAAAAACACGAACAAGGATTTTATTCTTTTAAAAGAATTTTTCCAAAATGATTTTTTGTGTCAAAAAGTTTTTCTTCTCACACGAAGCTCGTTTGTAGGTCGTGAGATATATTTCATCAAATGAAAAGCTAATGGTTTGGTTTCAAAACTGTCGTTAGATAGGCCGTTCAAATGACAATTGAATGTTGCTCAAACGATATCTTAAATCGCGCGAAGCCTTTGATCAAATAACATCTAATGTCGTCGGATCCTATCGTTCAAATGACATTGACATCTCGTTCGAACGCCTCCGTCGACTCAAGTTTTTAATAAATACCTGTTTCATGAATCAGATTTGTTTCAAGACTTTTGACGAAAGTGTTACTACATATCTGGTGGAAAATTTCTTCAAGTTTTGTATTCCTAAACAGTGTTTTAATTCACAACAAAGCATCCTTGAATACTGATCTTGTGAATTAGTTTAGAACCCTAGAAATTTTTGTATCTCTTGCATACACCTTGATGGAGAGACACTCCATTGCTGACTTGTGATACTTGCGGGTATTCCTTGCTGAAGACGAAAGCTAAGGCTGAAGTTCATTGGGAATACTCAAGGGTGTTTCTTACTAATTTAGGCTTCAGTCTATGTGAGTTTTCTACGATAGATTCATTGCAGATTTCATTATATTTGTAAGTTACGATTTACGCTATATAGTGAAATAAAGGTTTTACACGAAAGGGATTTTTTCCTGAAACTTGGCCTTGTCGTATTTGCGTGGTTTGATGTATCTATTTTATCACCATAGATGCATGCGCATGATAAAAAGATAAAATCAATTTAATATTCGCTTTCGCATTTAAAATTGGTATTGCATTTTTTGTTGACATCACCTTTTACAATTATTTTGCTTTCTCAAATTGGTATCACAGCAGGTTGCTCCAAGTTGGGTGATCCCGATTTTTTTTACTGATACCTTTGACTACTCACGTTGTCAAATTGGTATCAGAGTGGGTTGCACTAAGTTATTGTGTTTGTTATTGTTTACTCGCTATTTTTGGGTGGTTGGTTGTTTTATACATCTCACTTATTTGGTTGATGGAGTCTCTTTATTTTGATGGCTTAAATCATTTGAATTTGACGTTTTCCAAAAACATTAAATTTAAAAAAAAAAAAAACTCGTTTGAAATTTGCTATGGATCTTTTGCAAATGGTTCAAAATCAAAGTGATTTTTTCCGGGATATGTGTTTTTCAAAATAAAATAAGGAAATCTTAAAGTGCGACTCTTTAAGATTTTTTGTATGTGTTTTTTGAAAAGATTTTCGGATTTCAAAGTGATTTTTTTTTTGGATTTCATGCTTGTATCCTAATGTGTTTTATGTGCGAATGATGGACTTGATTGCTGGATATGTGTATCGGGCTCGTGTTATCACAGAAAATAGTCATGATTTCTTATGATATCCCATAATCTTCAATCATTTACTTCATCCACAAGAGTTGCGTGAAATAACTCCCAATGGCTATATACTCAGCCTCCACAGTGGAAAAAGCGATGGAGTTTTGCTTCTTGGTCAACCAAGGGATAAGAGCAGAACTAAAGAACAAACACCCACCATAAGTGCCCCTACATTCATCTACATCCCCGAACCAATCGGCATCGAAATAGGCAAATAAACGGTCGTCGGTATCAAACGAATACCAAATTCCGTATGATAGAGTCCCACTCACGTATTTGATAATACATTTCGGGGATGCCTGATATCGCGCACAAACTCTAACACTAAAGGCGATGTTGGGACGTCTGGAAGTCATGTAGATAATACTACCTATCATACTCTGATACAAGGTTTGCTCTACGTCCTTACCTTAAGTGTCCTTGCTAAGCTTAGTTGAGGTACTCATCATGGTACGTGCGTGTTTAGCGGAGTCTAAACTAATTTCTTCACAAGATCTCTTGCATACTTGGATCGAGAGATGAATATCCCATCCTCTAACTGATGAACCTGTAGATCAAGGAAAGATGTAATCTCACCAACCATGCTCATTTCAAACTCACTCTTTATCTCCTCCTCAAAGTCGTGGGCATGTGGATCCAAAGACTATGTCATCCATATGGACCTGGGAAACCAAAATAGGTTCATCTCCTCTTCTAACAAACAAATTCTTATCCATTCCCCCTCTCTTAAAGCCACGGGTTAAGAGATAGGAAGTAAGCCTCTCATACCAAGCACGGGGTGCTTGCTTCAAACCATACATTTTTTCTTAGATGATAGACGTGTATAGGGTGCTTAGGGTCTTCAAAGACTTTTAATTGTTCCACGTAAACCTCCTCCTGTAGAATGCCATTCAGAAAGGCACTCTTGGCATCCATCTGATATAAGTTAAAGCACAGCTGACATGCGATGGCGAGTTGTAAACGGATGGACTCAAGTCTCATAATAGGAGAAAATGTCACCTCAAAGTCTACACCCTCTATCTGTGTGTAGCCTTGAGCAACCAACCTAGACTTGTTTCGAATAATGGACCCATTCTCATCTATATTATTCTTGAAGAACCATTTAGTACCAATCACGTTCGTCTCACTAGGTCGGGGGATAAGTTTCCAGGCATCTTTCTTTCGAAACTAAAGAAACTCTTCCTGCATAGCAGATATCCAGTGTTCATCTTTGAGGGATTTTTTGGGGTTCTTGGGCTCGACTTTGGATATGTAGCACAAAAAGTGGGATCTCCTAAAATGGCGAAAGGGTCATGACTCTTGCAAGCCCAAGCAGTTGTGTCCCCTAAATTAGGAGTATGGTCCACCCTATGTGTATGAGGGACTAAAGTATCGTCACTAGAAAGTGCATCATCCTCACATAGAAGGCTAGGATTAACAAACGCCGACGGTTCGTCATCTAGCACAGTGACGTTTTTTACTCCATAACCTTAGAGTTGCTCAGGTTAAAAACTCGACATGCTCTACTTGTCGATGAATAGCCTAACAATATTCCCTTATCGCTCTGGGGGTCAAACTTTCCTAATTTCTCTCTATCCCGTAGGATGTAGCATTTGCTCCCCCAAACATGAAAATTTGAAAGGTTAGGATTCTTTTTAGTTCACAGTTCATTAGGCGTCTGAAGTGTGCATGGGCGAAGATAGACCATATTTACCGTGTGGGACGCGGTAGACACCGCCTCTACCTAAAATCTCCTAGCAACTCTACGACCTAGAAGAATAGATCTAGCCATCTCCTGAATTGTCCGGGTCTTCCTCTCAACAATCCCATTTTGCTGAGGAGTCTTCACGCCTAAAAATTCATGTTTGATCCTGAGACTATCACAGTAAAGATCCACCTTTGCTTCCTTAAATTCAGTGCCTTTGTCACTACGCATTCTACTGATAGTGACACCGTGTTGATTTTTTAGGACACGACACTTGGTTATAGGAAACTATAAAACATCGAATTTCTCTCTCAAAAAACCTACTATGGAATAACATGAGAAATAATCTACCATCACGAGGATATACCTTTTACCACCAAAACTCTCAATGTGAGTAAGATCCAAAAGATCTATGTAAATTAACTCGAGCACACGTGAAGTGGTAATATAATTTAACTTCCTATGGGGACTAAGGACTTGTTTTCCCGACTGACAGTGTCCATAAATCGCTGAAGTTGGCTTCCCAAGTAACGACAAGCCACGTACTAGGTCCTTTTTAGCTAAGCACTTCAAATCTCTAAAATTCATGTGACCTAGACATTGATGCAACAGATCCATATGAGTGATCGTAGTGCTGTTGCAGACAAATGAGGACTTGGGGCACAATCCCATAATAATCATCTTCTGTCCTCACCCCTTGTAATAGAATTTTACCAGCTTAATTATAAACCTTGCACTCCTTCCGATCAAACTTTACTGTAAAGTCAGCGTCACACAATTGGCTAATGCTGAGGAGATTTGCTTTCAAACCTTTGACGTACAACACATTTTCTAGCTTAGGAAACCCACGTATCTCTACTATACCTCATCCTACTATGATAGACTTGATGCCATCTCCAAAAGTGACTTTACCTTCCTTATGATCCTCTAAGTAGGTAAAAAATGAGACGTCACCTATCGTGTGCTTGGAAAATCCACTATCAAAATACCACTGTGAGGTGTTATGTGATTTAAGAGCAATATGAACAACAAGGGCTTTTACGTCGTGCTCATGTACCCAAGAAGTGATAACCTTGTGTTTTCCCTTGTCATTATTAGTTCTAGCTGGGATGTTAGAAGTATCCACGAGCGGCAAAGCCATCCTTTGGAACTCTTCCATCAAGCTGTGAGAAGTGGCGACTAGAAACTCAACCAACTCTCTTAGACTAGTAAGATCACTAGTGTGGGGCGTCGGAGCATGTGTACGTCGTGTCCTACCCAAACTATAATATAACTCCCTAAGGTGGTCCTTTCTCTTGCAATAAGTACAAAAGAACACAGTCTTAGGCCAACCTTGGTTTGCTTTTCTTGGCCGAACTTTTTTCGAGGTTTTGGTTAAAAGCCATATGGATACGTTGTAAACTCAAGAATTATTTTTGGTGAAATATGAGACATGGAAGAACCGTCAAAACCAATTCCCTGCCTTTTACCAAACTCTAAAGCGGGGCCTAGGAGCATCTTTCCCATCTTTCCAGATTTGTCCTTAATTTTTACCTTAGCGACCTGGGTTCTCTCAAGATCATGAGTGAGTTGGGATACAAGGGCTTCAAGTTTCTTTCGAGTCTCCACGTATGCAATGAGCACACTCATAAGACAAGCCACTTGTTTGATCAAGTCTCCTTTATCTCTCTCAAAACTACCCCCTCTCTCTCCAAACAGTCTCTCTCTCTCAATAAAAACTTTCTCTCTCTCTCTCTCTCAAAGCAGTGCTAATGGAGGACTCTCTCTCTCTCTCGTCTCTCCTAAATATTTTTCTAAGGCGATGATCCTAAGAGTTAACCCTTATAACACTTTTTAGTTTTAAATGAATCAACATACAAATCGGGGTAGGTGCATCGTAGGTCACTCCCGCTCTCGCTTGTAACATCCTCCTCCTCACTCTCATTTTTTGCACTGTCAAGGTGTCCTTGTGAATTGGCTTCCTTATCGTCGTGAGGTGAACTGTAAGTACTCACATGGCTAGCCATGAATGCGGTGAAGTTACATTCACGCGATGATTCGTCTCCAGAATTCACTGACTCAACCTCACTGTCGTAACTAAGGGAGGCATTTAAAGAAGCTTTGCCTTGACGTTTCAACCAAGTTGTAAACTAAAAAGTCTGATGACCTCTACCATCACACTCATAACATCTCTCTTCGTCTATTTTAGGAGTGTCCTTTTTATCTCTATCAAACTTCTTTCCATATTTGTCTTTCTCAAAATTCTTTTATCTTTAAAATTGCCATTCGTTTTTAAGTTGAGAAATTTCTTGATTTTTTTTGCAAATAATGCCAAATCGTCTAAATCAGAATCAAACCCGAAATCTGACGTTTCTTCCTCTTTTCGTTTAGATAACTTTACCCTCTTTCTAGCTGACTCCTCACTTTTTCTAGCTTGGGCTTTAAGTGCTATCCCTTTATCTTAAGATTTAACCGCTTTAGGAAACATATCAATTTCATATGTCTGGAGGTCTCCTACCAGTTCTTCTAATTTAAGAGTATTGAAATTTCCTAATGAATTTAACACAATGACTTTAGGGATAAAACGCTTCGGTAATGATCTCAAAATCTTTTTAACTACTGCTGTATCAAGAATATATTCACCAAGATTGAAACTAGTATTGACAATATTAGACAAACGTGCATAAAACTCATCAAAATATTTAGATTCAAGCATAGTTATTGTTTCAAATTGAGTAGTTAAATTTTGCAATTTAGATTTTTTAACTGCATTTGTGCCTTCATGGGTAAATTGAAGAACATCCCAAGCTTCCTTTGACGAGGTACACGTCGTGATGCGTATGAATTTGTCGGGTGTGACAGCTCCAGAAATCGCACTTAGCCCACGAGAATTATATATGCTTCATTTAAATTCATCCTCACTCCAATCTGACACCAGTTTAAGATTTGTCACATTTTCTACAGTGACAGAGGGGGGAGTCCACCCTCTTTCACACACTAACCAGACCCTTTCATCAATCACTTTTAAAGTCGACTTCATACGGGCTTTCTAATATGTATAGTTTGTCCCATAAAAAATTGGTATTCGATTATATAAGTTTTCCATAGAACTTTTTCTTTTTCAAAAATCAAAATTTTCAAAAAATTGATAGCCAATTTTTTTTTGCGGAAATTTGAGAGTGCGCTTGCGTTCAATGTCCAAACTTATTTAATTAAATGACAATTTAATGTCATGTTTTAATTAAAACCATAAAACATGCATGTAATTGTGATTGAAAGTAATATGAATTATCTAGCATGCAAACCAAAATAATCACAAAATAGATTTGAGGTAAAGTCCCCAGCAAGGGCACAACCTTTTTATTTCTCTATTAGCTATAAATCTCCAACTTACAAGTACAATAGAAGCAATACACGTTTGTGATGACGAATACCCTCAGGTGACGGCTCAAAGTCTTCAGCAAGAAATCCCGCAAGAGCTCCATTGGTCAACAATAGAGGCACCATGTTCTCCAAAAGTTTTACTCCAGAATGAGTAATATAAACAATAGGGTTTAAGAATGATTCACATAAATGATTTGGGATATTTGAGTGAATTAAAAAAGGTTTAAAAGCCTAAACGATGAAGTCTTAAAGTGCATCAGATATGCGGTGGCGGAGGTTTTTAAAGACTTACAAAACCTAACTTCGTAGCAGGTATTTTTAGGCTGAATGAAAAGTTGACGTGGCGTATGTCGTTACTAACAACCATAAAAACGACCTTAAAAAAGTAAAACAGTACGGGTTCGTTTGAAGCAGTAAAGAAATGACCATTCGAGAGACCCTTCAAATGATATTACTATGTCATTGGAATGACATGAGCGAAAAAAATATTATTTTACAAAGTCTCGCCTACAGGTGTTGAAAACTTATTTTTCACTGGGAAAAACGCCTTATTTTGATAAGAATATTTTATAAAAAATATCTCAAATAAATAAGTGAACATTAATAACTCCAATTAAACATTATACCTTTTAGCGTAATGGAGTTAGTGGGATAGTGGAGACTGATTCAAGATACACAACGCACGATGTCAATGATGGGTACGTGCTGATGATGCGTAATGCTAAGGATTCAGATGATGGACGTCAAGGTTGAACGTGTGAAGACGTGTCAAAATGTATTGATATACGACATACTAACTATGATCTAGGACAACACAGAAATTACTAGATTTTAGACGAAAATTTATAGAACATATCCTTATACTTTTTTTTTTGTCAAAATCAAAAATCTAAAAAAATAAATCCTTATTTCAAAAAATCTGGGTTGTTTCTTCCAACATTATCCATTTTTACTCATCCTTTCTTAAAATAAATTTTCTTATGAGTTGTTTTAATATCCCATGCATTTTACGGTCTCAGCAACAAAGTAAAAAGTGCATGTAGATTAAGTCATTTATGACAAAGATAAATAAAAATATCATTTCATTATATATATATATATATATATATATATATATATATATATATATATATATATATATATATATATATATATATATATATATATATATATATACACCACTTGCTTCATTACTTTTTTTCGAGAATAAAGAAGAAATAGGGAAAAGGAAAAAAAGACAGTGGGACTCAACCCAAAAACCCCCAATCTCTCATCACTCTCTCTAAGACCCCCCATACCTACGACGAGCATGCTTCCCCTGGCGGCAAGCTGTGGAACCTCCACTCCACGATCCTGATTCCTCCTCTGAAGAAGCAAACAACACAAGACTGGAAGGAATCGAAATCGAGTCCCTGATGTAGGTAGTCACTGAAGCCACCCAGTCCCGAATGTCCATGAGCCAAGTAGACGACACCCGAACATGTTGAAAACAAAACAATAAAGATAAAAGGTAAATTAATTAGTCTAAACCAAAGGAAATGCCAGATAAGGATAAAGAAAGAGAAGGGATATATATTTAGCTGAAGGACTTCTTAGTTAACCCCAAGACCCTCGAATTCATCGCATTAGGGAGATGATGCATACGCAGAGATTTCCCTCTATCCAATCGGAAATTATACGAAGGCGGGGAAAGCTTAATACAACGCACCATATGTGCTGTGAGCAGACCCCACCGGCCTACTCGTACCCCTGCCCGAAATCTTAGGATGCGAAGGCATGTTTTCCACATCATAAATACAAGAAGGCATTAGCCAACTCAATCCAAATTTGAGGTAGTTATAGGTCACCGTCGTATCCGTGTATGGAGAATAGGGCTCTCCAATCATCGCTGCCACTTAAACTCCTATGACATCTCCTGTACCTGCCTCATGTACATTGGGGGAACTACCGGTGGGACCACCACCTCATCCTCCACAATCTATCGAACCACTCTTTCCCCCAAATACCAATAGTAGCCGAACTCGTGCGCCAATAGCCGACGCATCTGCGCGAGCACCCTAGTTACCCCCGTATACTGGACATCAGTCCCCAAGGGATAGAAAGTCACCTATAATTCTCAATAAAGATCAATATTTATGCAAACAAAGAAAATGTCAAAAAAGGATTCAAAATAAAAAAGGGCGCGAGACCTCTCTCTCTCTCTCCACCGCGCGCGCGAGCGCCAACCCCCGAGATGGAAAAGGAGATAGGGAAACCCAACCGGGGAGGGATGGCCATAGCTGTCAACTTATGAGACCTTAGATCAAATGAGGTGTCGAGATTAAAGCTCAATTCTACAGACTACAGTTATTTTTTAACCCTATTGGGTTGTAGGAAACTTACCCAAAGTGTTAAAGGGGTGTTTGGAGTTATTTTAAATGGGTGAGAGTGCGATTGGAGAAATAATTTATCTCATTTAAATTTAAATAAAATAATTATATTTGCCCCTAAAAAATCCTCCACCTTCAGGCTTAAACCACCATGTTTATCCCCCACATAACAACCTTATCATCCCACAAGTCTTCCTCTTCTATTATCAAAATCTAAATGAAGTTGTAGAAAGCTTTTAATGGATTTATAAGAGGGCGTTGAATGTGGTTTTTTCAGAATGCTTTGAAGAATTCATGGAGGATGAAAGTGAAGAAGAAGGCCAACACTTGGAACAATAAGGAAGGTAAAGCTTGAGGAAGATTGGTCCACCTTAGAAGGTGGGGGTCTCCCTCTCCGAAGCTATTTCCACCATTAATAGAGCTCTTATGAGGTGAGGAAACTCACCATCCTACATTACGTATTACATTAAAGTTTTATAGCATGAATATTTACATGTTTTAGTATATTTACATGTAGAATTTAAGCATACTTCCATGATTAGTTGAATGTGATATGTTTCATGTGTTAGGATGAGTTGAAAATGATTTTAAGATTCTTTTAAGGGGTTATATTTCATAAAATATAGTAAATATTTTTATGAAACATAAATCTTTGAAAGTATGTTTTTATGATCTTAAATAAGGATTTTCAAGTGGGAATATTATTAAGTTTTACTTGAAGTCATTTGAGTGTAAAATATGTGTTTTTACGTGAAAGAAGAAGAAAGATGTCTAATTTTAAGAATGTTTGAAGAATATTTTTATGAATAAAATGTTAGAAATGATGTTTTATCAAGTCAAGTGGTCATTTTCAAACATGGAATGTATTGGACATATGTTGAAGTTTATTTTTACATAAATCATAGGTTTTTACACATATAAAGATGACTTCTTGAGTATTGAATGAGACTTCTTATGGAACAAGTGTAGAACTTGTTCAAGTATATGTTAAATGGGGTTTTTACATGAAAATGTAGTGTTGTAAATTTCAGAATTTATTTAACATAAAATAATGTTAGTTTATGTGAAGAATGATTAAGGAAATAAGACTTAATGTTTCAAATAAAAGTTGACAAGAACATGTAAAAGTTCGCATAAGTGACGCGGCTCAGAAAGTGTCTCTAATGTGCGTTCACTCTAGGCTCAAGTGCAAGCCTGTCGCGTTAGTAATAAAATCGGTAAGTCGGGATCATATCCATAGGGAAATAGGACAACAGAGTTGTGACGACGTTGGACAGACGAATGAATCCTAACTCTGACGCTAAAGGAAAAGGAAAAAGATGATCGGTTTTGGGAATAACTACACTAGATGCAATTATGAAATTATGAAAAGGTGCAATTATACTAAATTACCTAAATTACTGATGAATACTAATTTAAAACCTTAAACTATGTAATGAGAAAAACAGGACGGGAATACAATCCCCCAACCCTAGTGTATTGCATGTATAATACTAATCGTAAATTTAACTGATTAATTTGACCCAAATTTAGTACTTCCAAGCATTACGTATATGAGGTTCAAGCCCGCATCATACTTAATCTGAGGACGAGTAAATCGGTATCGCGATAGTGACACTTAAATTGTATTCTAAAGCATCCCGGTTACCCGGAAGCAAACGAGATCTAAAGATCTACAATTGTCGTGTTCTTACGCGATACGGTCGTAATCAATCACTAAATTCAGAGGATTAATATTATACACATGAAACTATCACATCAGGTTGGGTTCATGTATCCCGACCTTATAAAATTTAGCCTAGCATGTTGAAACTAATGAAAACAATTTTTGAATTACAGAAAACGATGATTAAACTAAGGAAAATTTGTGGAATGATGTAGAAAATAATTGGACTGAAGAAAATTAACTCCTAATCTTACCAAAGCAATAAAAGCAGTAATTAAGAACACTAGCTATCACGGAATTCTGAACAATCTTCAACTTTGAAATTAAAAGAATAAACTATCTCTAAACTAGGGTTTTCTGGAAAGAAGGGAAAATTATATTAATTCTCCATACTAAGAATGATAATAAAACGGGTTTATATACCCTACAAGACTCCAAGAGTTTTAGCTGCACTAGGACTCTCCATTAGAGGAAGATTAGAAAATTAAAATTGCGACAGCCGGACCGGTCCTCTCCTCCTCCGGACCGGTTTGCCTTGATCCGGACCGGTCTTGTCCTCCTTCGAAACGGTTTGCCTTGGATCCGGACCGATTCTTTTATTTCTTGGGCGGATCGATCCGTGTTGTACCGGTTCTTTTAATTTCTGTGCGGACCGGTCCTGTGCGAACCGATTCTTTTAATTTCTAGGCGGATCGGTCCTCTCTTTATTTGACTTTTTCTTCTATCTTTGACTTCTCATAACTTTCACACCGGGACTCCGATTGAGGTGCCATTTTTTCCAGTGTTCTTGTAGTTGAAAGCTATTCAACTTTTTAGTTGGCCTCACCTCCGGAATAAGGCTGAAAAATTAAGAAAATGCCCTTTACTCCCCATCTATTGGTTTTCTTTCACTGTTTTGAGTTCTCTTTGGCACTAACTTGCATGAAATACCTGTAAAACACATAAGAGATACACATAATATGAAATACTTGCCAAAAAGGGTTAGTAGCATAATCCAATCTATTTACACCGCACGGGATCATAAAAATATCGAAATTAAGGGAATAAATGTGAAGAATTTATGCCTAATCAAATCCCCATAACCTAAAACTTTGCACGACCCGCGCAATGTAAAAGAATCCTAGCAAGGCTTAACTTTTGAAAATCATTTTATTGGGATAAAATACCTTTTTTGAGAGCAAGCGATTGCATTTAGCGTATGCAACAAGCCTTTAAACCCCTAGATCACCCTAGTAGGACGAGTTATGTCTCGTGAGGGTTTCCAGAGAATATACCCACAAAATTCGACTAAAAGAAACTTCAAAATACGCAAAAATTGTATAATTCAAACTTTCCCAAAAAATAGTCATCATCAAGTCATATTTACAAGTCTCAAATCATAGTGCGTGTGTGCGAAGTAAAAAATTTAACCGCGAATTTTCACCGATTGACCATTACGTTACTTATCCGAAAATTCGTTTTGATTTCAAATTCTCACGGAATGCTCTCTCAAATGAATCACTCAGAATGTGTCTATTCTCTCGGTATGCGTGATATAAAGAGCAAATATAATGGACGCAAAGTCATGCACACAAGTAGAAAGACGAAAATTTCATAGTGATAGGATCTCATCAACGGAATACGGTTTCAAAAACGGGAACATTGCCTCTTATTCACGCATTATCTCTTTCATTATCTTTTGGTGTATTAGCTATCCACGCGGTAACCAATTTCGCAATTTAGACTCGGTTAGGACTTTTTCGAGTTTTAAGGTATATGGGGTAAAAGGAAAATGGTAGGGAAGGTTGGAATTGGAAAAGTCATTTATGATGTCCATTTGTGTTTTTTCCGGGCTATTGCTCATTTTTTTTCTTCTTTTTCTCTACTTTTTCTATTTTTCATTTCTTTTCTTTTCTTGCTATTTTTGTGGAGCATATCTATTTTTTTTTGCCCCTTTATATGCACTTTTCGGATTAAAATTCTGAACTTTTTCATTTTTCGCAATTCCGGGATATTTGGATTTTTCGGGTTGTCAAACGAAAGGAAAAAGTTTATTTGGCTCAATTTGGGTTACAAAAGGGGTGATTTTTCGCTACTTTTTCTGACCAATATTTTTAGGTGACAAACGAGGGCCTACCTCATTGTCCAAATTGACAACTGCGTTACCATATGCGTTTCGAGATGACTTTAAGTTTAGAGATCAATTTTGACACGTTTTTCAAAGCAATATCACACACGTTTTTCATAACTGATCAAAATGAAAGGATTGAGATCCTCGACGACATTTAATCGCTGAAAAGAACTTTGAGTTAATAATTAACTCGGATTGACTTAAAAACTGGCAAAAAGTGATAGGCTCGAATCTCACCGGGTTTGTTAATCTCCACACTTATTCGTTAAGTCGTCAATGTTCGCTCAATTTCCATCTTTGCTCAATTTTGGCTTTTTGTATTTGAATTTTACAACTTGAGACTTCAATCCGACTTTTAATGATATTTTTGAAAAATTTGAATTCCAATTTTTATTTATTTTGAACAAAAATATTTTTGGATTTTTCAAAATTTTATGATTTTTTTGAAATTTCTGGGCATTTTTGAAAATTTGCGAAGTTTTAGAAATACGCACTTGTGACCCCCCTAACCTAAACTTTTGCATTGTCCTCAAGAAAAAAGGACTAAAATCTAACTCAAAGTGAATGAAAAATGCGGAAAAATAAAACAAACAAATATTAAAATGCAAAAAGACACTATATGACACTCATGCATGACTCAAAAATACAACAACAATCACCTCATATGTGTCGGGGGTGCGACGACCTCTCATCTCTCTACAAACTCACCCGACCCCACTCACGGGGTTCGATGATCTCCTTGTCACTCCCGTCATCCTGTCATATACCAACAATCGGAATAAGTTGGGCCCTTGCCCATAAATAAAGGAAAGACCGGGAGACTCATCGTGACTACTCGGAAAGGGATCGCTGGTATGCTTACTCAAAGCATAGCTTACGTGCACCGACTCGGAGGAAACTCCTAATTTTTGTTCAATTTTTGGAATGCATGGGTTGGGCTCTAAGTCGGACGAGACGCAACTTTTCTTTTCTATCGCCTTCGGGCCATCAAATGGTATGGGTGGATGGTCATTGGAAAGAAACTCATCAGATTTATCTTTCCACTCCCTCTCTCCTAAATGACTACATGAATCCAATAGAGGTTGGACTTCATCGTTAAGGCTCTCATCTACCTGCCCGAATTCTCTCTTAAAGTCCGCTAGGCTCGACTCCTCTAGCACTCTTTCTTGCTTTGTTTCCACATTCTTCCTTCCTCGCTCCATCTCAACATTATTAGATGGTGTGGGTGGGTAGTACTCGAGGATAAAAATATCTATCGTGTCATGCCATTCGCTCTCCTCTAAGCACCCATACAAACTTCTACCTATGCTCTCTAAATTGTCGCTCTCACTTAATGTAACAAGGCATGCCCCTATCGGCTCTCGCGTGTGGGTCCTCCCATGCTCGTGTGATGCTCCTAAAAGATCCGTCTCTCGCGGTTCTCCTTCGTCACCCTCGTTCTTGATATTGTTAAAAATATTTGTATCGAGGGTCATGTTCCCAAATGTTAATTGCATCCACCCACTCCGAGTATTAATGAGTGCATTAGCCGTAGCTAAGAATGGGCGACCAAGGATAATGGGAACATGATTGCTTGGGAGAATGGAGGGCTCCTCGTCCCAAATGACAAAATCCACCGGAAGTAGAAAGTGTCTATTTGGACGATCACATCCTCAATGATTCCTCGCGGCATCTTCACAGAACGATCCGCGAGCTGGAATGTCATATTTGTGGGCTTGAGGGCTCCCAAATCGAGTTTCTTATAGATGGAATAGGGTAGAATGTTAACTCTCGCTCCTAAATCTATTAGTGCTCTTTCGATTCGGTTCTTCCCCATGATGCACGAAATGGTGGGTGCACCCGGATCTTTATACTTTAACGGAAGGTCACTTGATAAAACTTAACTGACATTCTGGGCCAAAAAGACATTCTTATTTACCTTTAGCTTGCGTTTCACCGTGAGTAAGTCCTTAGTGAACTTAACGTATGCGGGAATTTTCTGTATGGTCTCTAGAATAGGTAAATTAATCTTTACTTGCTTAAGTACATCCAAAACATCATCCCGAGAAGTGCCTTTGGAGTGCGAGACCAACCGTTGAGGGTATGGGGCAGCGATGGGGGGTTTCACTACTACCTCGAGCTCACTAGTTCCTTCTTTATCACTCTCATTCAAGGGGACATCTTCGTCCTCTTTCGTTCCGGGTGAAATCTCCTTGTCTTTGGTTGCATCGTGTGGGGGAGGTGACAAGTCAACTACTCTCCCACTATGTAGAGTGGTAATTGTGCTACATTGCTCCGGATGGTCATGGGAGGTGGAGCTAACACTAGTTTGACCTTGGGGAGGTCTTTGGCCCTGGGCAGGAAACTTGCCCTTCTCTTGGACACTCAACGAGGATTGTATCTTTAACAGATTTGCATTTATGTCGCTGATCAGACGATCATATCTTGCATTGGTTGCAGTTTGACTATTGATAAATTGATTCATAGTATCCTCGAGACTTCTCCGCGGTAGAGGGATATATTCTCCTTGAGGTGGTGGTGTTTTCACATGTCCTTGCATGTGTGGAGCTTGTTGAAAGTGTTGTGGTGGAGGAGGGGCAACATGTGAAGTAGGGTTGATCGCAGCATGTTGTTGCCCATAGCTAAAACCAGGATGGTTTTTCCATGGAGGGTTGTAAGAATTCCTATATGGAGCATCGAAATTACCTTTAAATCCTCCTATACCACTTACTTGCTCTTGAAGCATCACTTTGTAGGCGGGTATAGTCGGGCATTCCACAGTTGAATGACCCGTCTCACAAATCGCACACACCTTCTCGACGAGGTTTGGTATGGATTCAGTTGGTCCTTTTCCATATACCTCGCATAGGTATCGAAATCCTTTCTTAAGTATATCTAATCGACTGTTCGTCATAGAATTCTTATCTACGTGAAATAGGTCGGATGCCGACGGAGTGGTGGTCACTTGATAATTTCGATTTTGAGCATTAGGATCAGAAGTATCCCAGTATTGGGTAGTCTCGGCGACATACCTCAGGTGAAGCTCAGCCTCGTGGGCATCTAGTTCGACAAACGGACCACTACCCATGATTTCAACGTGTTGCTTGGAGTTAAAGTTCAGCCCATTATAGAGAAAATAAATGATTTTGCACTGTATCAAATCCATGATTTGCGCTGTATCAAATCCATGATGGGAGCACGAAGTAACTAACTCATTGAAACACTCGTAACATCGATGAAATGGCTCATTTTCTGATTGTCTGAATGCTTGAATTTGAGCCTTTATGGAGATTGTTCGATGTGGTGGAAAGAATTTCTTGAGAAATCTAGATTGCAACTCGTTATCGAGCTTGGAGGTAAAGACCATAGCTAGGTCTTAGCCTTATATTTTAGCGAGAAGGGGAAGAGTTTGAGGCGGATCGCCTCTTGTGTGCAAATTTGATCATTGAGAGTATCACACACATTCTCAAATTCCCTGATATGGAGATATGGTTTTTCAGAATCCATACCATGGTATTGGGGTAACATCTAGATCATCCCATTTTTAAAATGAAATTGCCCGGCATTATACGGGAGTATAATGCATCCCAGAGTGACAGTGTGCTCGGAATATAAGATTTCTCTCATCGGGCGGTATGGGGCCTCTTCCTCACCGATGGGTGCACAACCGTGTTGCGACATCTCTCTCTCTGTTAACGACTCGGTGTTCTCACTTGATGTACTCGGAGTGTTCTCTGAAGTGTGTCCTAAGAAAGAAAATAGAGTGTTATTTGAGATTGAGTGTGACGGTGTGGGAGGTGGAATCCAGAACTATGGGGTATTGAGAGTGTGGGGGCTATCGGGGTCGTACTCAACTATTAGATTTTCGTGAATATGGGTTGGAGTATTATGGGGTGTGGGAGTGAGTTCATAATTTTGCATTAACAGCTTGTGAGAGATGATGATGAATCTTTTTGTGCTTTTTGAATTTTTTTATGTTTTGGATTTTGGAATTTTTTGGTTAAAGTTTTAGATTGACTCGATCTAATCCTAAGTCTACCTACTTCCCCGGCAACGGCGCCAAAAACTTGACTCGACTCAGAAAGTGTCTCTAATGTGCGTTCACTCTAGGCTCAAGTGCAATCCTGTCGCGTTAGTAATAAACCCGATAAGTCGGGATCGTATCCACAGGGAAATAGGACAACAGAATTGTGACGACGTTGGACAGACGAATGAATCCTAACTCTGACGCTAAAGGAAAAGGAAAAAGATGATCGGTTTTGGGAATAACTACACTAGATGTAATTATGAAATTATGAAAAGGTGCAATTATACTAAATTACCTAAATTACTGATGAATACTGATTTAAAACCTTAAATTATGTGATGAGAAAAACAGGACGGGAATACAATCCCCCAACCCTAGTGTATTGCAGGTATAATACTAATCATAAATTTAACTGATTAATTTGACCCAGAATTTAGTACTCCCAAGCATTACGTATATGAGGTTCAAACCCACATCATACTTAATCTGAGGACGAGTAAATCGGTATCGCGATAGTGACACTTAAATTGCATTCTAAAGCATCCCGGTTACCCGGAAGCAAACGAGATCTAAAGATCTACAATTGTCGTGTTCCTACGCGATACGGTCGTAATCAATCACTAAATTCAGAGGATTAATGTTATATACATGCAACTATCACATCAGGTTGGGTTCATGTATCCCGACCTTAGAAAATTTAGCCTAGCATGTTGAAACTAATGAAATTTTTTTTTGAATTGCAGAAAACCATGATTAAACTAAGGAACATTTGTGGAATGATGTAGAAAAGAATTGGACTGAAGAAAATTAACTCCTAATCTTACCAAAGTAGTAAAAGTAGTAATTAAGAACACTTGCAATCACGGAATTCTGAACAATCTTCAACTTTGAAATTAAAAGAATAAATTATCTCTAAACTAGAGTTTTCTGGAAAGAAGGGAAAATTATATTAATTCTCCCTGCTAAGAATGATAATAAAGTGGGTTTATATATCCTACAAGACTCCAAGAGTTTTAGTTGCATTAGGACTCTCCATTAGAGGAACATTAGAAAATTAAAATTGTGACAATCGGACCGGTCCTGTCCTCCTCCAGACCAGTTTGCCTTGATCCGGACCGGTTTGCCTTGGATCCGGACCAGTTCTTTTATTTCTTGGGCGGACCGGTTCTTTTATTTTTCTTCAGTTTCGATCCGTCTTCGGTCTGGGGTTCTCTGGAATGTGGCAGTGCGGACCAGTTCTTTTAATTTCTGGGCGGACCGGTCCTGTGCAGACCGATTCTTTTAATTTCTGGGCGGACCGATCCTGTGCGGACCGGTTCTTTTAATTTCTGGGCGGATCGGTCCTCTCTTTATTTGACTTTTTCTTCTATCTTTGACTGCTCATAACTTTCACACCGGGACTCCGATTGAGGTGCAGTTTTTTCCAGTGTTCTTGTAGCCAGGTGGCCCCACCTCCGGAATAAGGCTGAAAAATTACAAAAATCCCTTTACTCCCCGTTTCTTATTTTCTTTCACTGTTTTGAGTTCTCTTTGGCACTAACTTGCATGAAATACCTGTAAAACACATAAGAGATACACAAAATACGAAATACTTGCTAAAAAGGGTTAGTAGCATAAATATAAGCGAAATCCAAGCTATTTACACCACACGGGATCATAAAAATACCGAAATTAAGGGGATAAATGTGAAGAATTTATGCCTAATCAATAAGTAGTGTTGAGATTTTGACATAACTTTGAGTAAATAACCTTGATAATGGTTGAAACTAATAACATGTAAATTTTGATGATAATGTTGGAAAACCTAAGGTTTTATCCAAATAATGTGAAAGTTGGCATTTTTAACAATATGTTAAAAATGGTGAAATTTCAAGTGGGTTACAAAGTAAGATATTTTATGAAAATATAAAGTTAAATAATATTTTTTTACAATTTTTTTGTCATTTCATTTGAATAACAAATGTTGGATTACATTTAAGAGAATATGGACATCAAAACTATGATTGTATGTATCAAAGTACCATTAAAGTCACTAAGTTGTGACTTTGGATCAACTAGTAACATGGTAAATGTGTTCAAATGAATTTATTGTGTTAATAATTTTAAAGTAAAGTTAGGCTTATAAAAGTGACTTTAGAGATGTGAAGAAAAATAAAGATGATAAAAGAGCTAAAGGTGAAATATGCCAAAGTGTGGATATAAATGGCAAAGTTGGAATGTATAAGGTTATTTGGATAAAGTATACTAAAGAATAATGGATTAAGTGAATAATGGATTCTAAAGTAAATTAGTGAAGCTTTATCTAAAGTAGTCATTTTATGACGTAAATTGTACAGAATTATGCACTAAGACTTTAATGAACACAAAGTGGTAAAAATAGTCTTAAACTTGAAAATTGAATAAAGTTAAAAATAAAGATGTTGGTAACACATCAAGGAGATGTAATGAGGACTAAATAAAATAAAAATGTGTTCATGTGTAATAAAGAAAAATCAAGGTGGTATTTACCTCGAGTGAAACGGTTAAAATAAGGTTAAAGAACTACAAAGTACACTTGTTGCAAATAAAGTACAACATAAAGTCAGATATTTTTGATAAAATGGCGATTTGACCACAAGCAATTAAAATTAATAAAATGTGAAAGAGTTTTTACAAAGGAGTACATATAAATAATTAAGCAGGCATAAATCCTTATGGTGAAAGATCCAATATATATGGCTAGTAAATCATGGACTGTAACATTTATGGTGGACGGTGAAAGCCCATAAATATAAATAAGGATTATGGTTAACTCTAGGATAAACGGAAAGTAAGTTGAAAATGATTAATGAGGATATATGATGGGTAAATAAATATTATAACCCAAGTTTACACGGTAATGTGATCTTAAGAGATGTACTTTAAGGGTAATAAGGCCAAGATGTATGAATATTTGCCTTAACACCGATTGTGTGTGTGTTGGTTGATAATTAAGAAAAGTGATGCTCTTGTGAAGTGAGCAATTATTTTCTAAAGAAGTGTAAATGAAGTATTTTTATCAAATTAATCAGGTTGGGTTAATGAAATTAATGAATGCCTTATGAATAATCGAGGAAAGGTAATTTAATTGGGTTAATATAATTTAACCGAGATGAATATATATATATATATATTGCACATATTAGTATCGCCATGTCATGGCATTTGTTCTTTTTGTCATTTGTTTTATATTGCATTTTGCTAAGAACCACACTAGACAATGGCTCACATCCCTTCGTTTGTTACGGAAGGATAAATGCAGTTCTGTATTTGAGAGCATTTTCCAGGTTAGTGTTTCTTACTCTCTTACTTTTGTAGCTCTGATTACTTGAACCCGGGATGCACTCTAATGGGTTCCTCACTTGTTAAGTTATTTGATATTACTTGAAAACGAAATTGCATGATAAATATTGAGAGTTTAAATTAAATAAAAGGAACAATAAACATTATTTAGGATTGTTCATATCACTTCGCAGTAACGTTGTCGGATTGGTTTCGGTCGACCCATGGGTGGCCTATAAATACGATTCAGGGCGTTACAATCATGACTAAATTTCTTCTCAAATCCATTCCAAGCGGAAGGAAGTTTGTAAATTATCACCCCCACTTGAAATTCATCTTGACGATTTATTCCGACGGTCTTAAGATCATCAACTAGTTGTTGGAGTTCATGAGCTTGTGCAACAACAAATTTATCATTAGACATTTTATAATTCATATAGTTAGAAATAAAAAACTCGCGGTTACTCGCTTCCTCATTTGATATTTTTTTCAACGCCTTCCACAATTCCTTTGCCGTAGGAATCATGCGATATTCACTATATACTAATTGAGATAACTCATTAAGAATGTGTCATCGACACATAAATTCATCTTCATTTTTCTTTATACGTTTTTGCTTGATATCTCCTGGGGTGAGTTTGGGAAAAGGTTCAAGTACATCATAAAAAATATACGCAAGTTTGAGAGATGTGAGAAAGAACATGATTTTCTCTTGACAACGGGGAAATTTTCGCCATTTGAATGATTGAGTCGAACAAAATCTTGACTCATAACTTAGATAGATTGTGCCACCTTTCCTTCCATTTTTACAGAAGAACATTGCCTAAAAATGTTGAAAATTAATGAAAGGAGTGTAGAAAATTGAATCGAAGTTACTACAAGGCATGTTCTAAGAATGGTATCTTTTAGGCAATATTTCTCCTCTTCCGATTGAGAACTGCAGGTACATAACGGGGTTTGTTATAGAAATTACCTTCAGGATACCATTTGATTTAACCAAGAACACTCTCAAATGTGAAATTGATAATGCCAAAAGACAGAGGAGAGAGAACGCAATAATTTTCGAACTATTCATGAACAGTCAGCCTTTTCAGATGCATGGCTCAGCAGCCGTTGGTTTGTATCTATTCGGATTTCGTTCAATCTTTGGTCCAGACTTATCATCTCATCGTGAGCAAATTGACGCATCCTCTACGAATCGCCACAAGTTGATCCAACGATGCGAAATGCAAAATGTGCCATTAAAGCGCCCTAAGTCACCCAATCGTCCTTTCGCAAGTCGCGTGTCGCGATTGGAGGTGAAACACCATATCATAGGGTTTTTTAGTACAAGACAAAGAGTCTTCTTTTATCTTATTGTTATATACCCTTCCACTTTTGTGTAAAGTTTATATGTAAAACTTTAGAAACTAAGCTCATTTTCTTTACACTCATTTCCTTAAATTATCTCTGTACAAAAAGATCCAAAATAAAAAAAATCCACTTACATAAAATTAATACTCATTTATATTTTGAAAAAAATCAACAAAATATTATTACTCTATTTTATTTTAACAAAAATAGATTGGTTATTATGGATGGAAGTGTATTTTTTGAATTTTCTGACAATCTTTTTTACCCCCGTCTAAATTTTGCTAAAGGATTCAATCAGCTATGAGACAAAAGTACAAAACAAACACTACTAATCTTCTAATTATTTGGCAGTGTCTCAGATGCAATAAACTAGTAGTGTAACAGTTCTCTCAGACTTTGACTTTGTTTAAATTATCTAAGAAATTATAGGTGTTATTTTTTAACTTCAAAATTGTCGTGACAGTTCTCTGTGTTAAATGTTTCGACATTATTTTGATAAACACAACTTAAATATTTCTAAAATTTCTGATATTTTATTTTTAGATAATTTCGTTCCCAAAAAATTCAAATTCAAATAATGTCAATAGTACATTTAGAAATTTAGTTAAAAAAATTTGTCAATAATAAAACTTGAAAAAAAGGTGTACAAGAACCTAAAACTATCTCTACATAAATGCAATTTTCAAAACGACCCAAGATTAACACGATAAACCTCGTTTGTTGTGTTATATATGGTAGAGTTCAACCCGAAACGAATTGACTATGAGGTTATATCAGTTTAATGTCTTGCCCAATAGTATATGTACTATTGAGCAAGACTTTAAATTTTTAATGTCGGATTTTATAATATCAACACGCGTAACACTGAACATTTTTTACGCAAAATTATAATATCGTGTTCGTAGGGTATTCGTGGTATGATAAAAATTCGTACCGTACCGTTTTGTACCGAAAAAAAATGATAATGACATATATTTTTTTACTTATCGAAACCGAAACTACCGAAACCAAAATTACCGAATTTTTTGTATACCAATATGATATTACTGAACTTATCAAATTAAATAAAACAAGAATACCATACTTAAAGCTAAACACAACCAGACTCTTAAGCACTTAACTTTATACTTGTTACAAATTATACAAATACATTTATTGTAATTTAATGTGACAACCTTAGTTGACATTTATTTGAGTATAGTGTAACTTGAATTATAATTTAATTGTGATGTGTATTTTGGAGTTTATATTTATGTGTAGTTATGAAGACGAGACAATTATGTTGTTTTTTATTATTATTATTTTAAATATGCATATGAATAGGTTTAGGCAAGTGGTATAAAAAAATACCATTATGTATATGACATTACCAAAATTACTGTAAAGAGAATTATATCGAAATTAACGTAACCGATTTTATCGCAAAAAAATGATTTTACCAATGTACCGTGCAGTTTGGTTTAGTTTATAGGCTAGTGTTCCAGCTAATAAAAATTATAATTTTGATTTGATGCTTTCAAAATTGATTTGGTATTGATATGTTCCATTTACTAGGGGTGTTCGCGGTCCGGTCCAGTTCGGTTTTAAGGTTTTTTTCGGACCGGACCGACTTGGTCGGTCCTCTAAAAAAATAGACCGAGACCGGACCGATAATGTCGGTTAACTGACCCTAGTCGGTTCGGTTTTTTATAGGGTCGGTTGGGTCTAACCCGTCGGTCCTCACATTAATGAATTACATCATTTATAACAATAAAAATATACCCGAATCTATTTTTTCCAAACATTAAAAACTAAAAAATATCGAAATCTACAATTAAAACAAACTAGTATTGGATTAAAGTATAATTTAAACTAATCAAATATTAAAACAAATATTTTCACTATTTGTTTATCTTATATATATACATATGTATCTAAAAATATATTATTTTATATATAGTCGGTTCGGGTCGGTCCTAACAGGGTTTTTGAATCTGTAAACCGTCCAAAAAAATAAACCGAGGCCGGACCGATTAAGAAAAAAAACCAAAAAAAAGTAATCGGTTCGGCTCGGTTCGATTCGGTTCGATCCGTCGGTCCAGTCGGTTTTTTGAACATCCCTACCATTTACCGATTAAATCGATCGAAACTCAGTCCTATGTGTTAATGACTCGTATTACTCATATAATCGAATCTTACTAGGTTTATCCGAGTGTGAAAATGAGTAATCATGTTAGTGTTATTTGTGTTTTAACAAATTTAAAAAACCCAAAAAGCAATTTGGGTAATTTTACCCCAACGTAGACGTACAAATAAGATTAGAAAAAACGAACACTCGAGAACATGCAGAATGTAATGGAGCCCATTCCAGAGAATATATATAGTACAAAAATAGACAAATAGAGCAATTAACAAGAGAGTGGGGTTGGGGTTGCAAATAAAAAGCCTGAATATTTCTTCTGTGGCATGGAATCTAATCTGAACTCTTCAACAATCTTCCCTGACACACAGCTGTTTTTTTATTATTATTATTTATTTATTTATAATTCTTTTTTTTCAAAACAGAAGCTTTATTAAGAAGTTTTGGGTTGGCTGCCAACTCGGAGTATTAAAAAAATCGGGATTTTTTAATTATATTATTAATTTTTTATTTTAGATTTTAATATAACTTAATCATTTTATTGGACGTTAGTATATTTTTCATCGCTAAATGTGAAAATGTCACCACCAAAAGTAGGGGTGACAATTTTAGAAACGACACGAAAAAACGACACGGAACGACACGGAATTGACCTGAAATTGACCCGATATTTCGTGTTCGTGTCGTGTTCGTGTCGTGTTTTTTTTAACACGAAGTCGTGTCGTGTCGTGTTCGTGCCTTAATTATGAGTCGTGTCGTGTCGTGTTATCGTGTTTTTTAAGCCTAAAATTTAAGAAATTATGGTTGTCGTGTCGTGTCGTGCCGTGTTATTTTTTATTCTGGTCGTGTTCGTGCCAGCTAAAAAAAACACGAATTCGTGTCGTGTCGTGTTCGTGTCCGAAAAAATCTTGTCGTGTCGTGTCGTGTCGGGCCAAAACACGGCCCGTTGACCCGAATTGCCACCCCTAACCAAAAGTGATCTTTGGTGACTTTTAGTGGCGTAAAATGTACTAAAACCTAAAATCTAAAATTGGTAACGTACTAAAGTAAAAAAAAAAAAATTATCATCGTTTCATAATTCAGTTATTTAAAAAAAATATATTAATAATCTCCAAGGGATTATAGGAAAATAATCTTTAAAATGCTCGGATTTTATTTTTGTTCCTACAAGATACACTCAATTCCATAGCAATAAGTAAAAAATCACAAAAATGTTTCGGCGATAATTCAACATCCACACGAAGGCTGGAAAATAAATATAAATTACTAAAAATGGGACTCGCTAGAGGATTAAAATCCTAGTGTGACAATTTAATGGCTGTGTGAGCATAATTTCATTACATTAAGAAGTTTCAAAATTGGTTGCATTTGCAACTACTTTCGAAGACAATTTTTGCATTTTTATTACTTCTTCGATGAGACAAAATCACAACTTGGGAAACTAAAAATAATATTTTACAAATTTATTAATTGTCTTGTATATAATCTTATGGTGTTTAAAATTGTCACCTTACATAGTGATCACAATCTAAACATAATTAATAACGTTAATTAGTCTATCATTCATAAAACATTAATTTAGGATTAAATCATAACTAGTTCTGCATTGTTTTTTACGATCTTTATTCTCATGTATGTTCACGATTAAATCTATCCAATCTAAGGGATAATTAAAAAGCGCACCTTGATCCATGACGCCTCATGTCTTGGTCTTGAACTTAGCGTACCTTGATTCATTATGCCTCACGCCTCATAACTTGAACCCTTCTTGATACCTCGAAATATGTTGGAATGTAGAATCGAGTTTCTCCCTCTTACCCTCAAATTCGTGTGTTGTCAAAAGTGAAGATTGATGGAGGATCTAACACTATATTTATGAGGAAGATGACCCAATTGACTCTCAATTCAACTCTAATTTCTCTTATACATCAAAACAAACTTCTAATAGAGTGAATTCAAGAGTCCTAACTCTTAAACTATGCGAGGCATTATGAATAGTGAATCTAAATAGTGGGTTGATAATGAGTTTAAATGGGGTCGATAGTGGGACTGCATTGGATCTATATCGTGTTCTTAATTGGATCACTATCGAGTGTTTATTGGGTCAATTTCGTGGCAGAAATTGGACGTGAACAAAACACGATCGAATAGCGGGTCCAAAAATTCAGCCCAAACACAAAAGACTGTGTCAATTTCTTATCAATTTCGTTTCGTGTCATGTTATCGCTTCGTTCCCAAAATTGCCATCCTATCAAAGTCCAAGTTACTAGTAATAATATGCACTTATTGTATTAGGTGGTGTAATGTTTTGCGTATCAAGTTGTTTTATTTATTTTATTTTTTATTTATTTAAAAATACATTAAATGATTCTGCCTATATTTAGAGTACAATATTTTAATGCAAATGAGATAGACATTTAATAAATAAACTTTATATAAATAAATTTTCTTAATAGGTGACAAAATATAGTTATTAGTCGTATCGATGACCAACATGTGAAGGTTTTTTTTTTTTTTTTTCTTGTGTGTGTGTGGGGGGGTGGGGGGGGGGGGGGGGGGGGGGGTTGACAAGGGTGTCTTGAGCCAGGTTTCGCGCATCAGATTAATTCATTGCGCCGGTTCAGATCGATACTCACATTAGACTCAGCGATCTCAAAAGGAGTTTTAATTTACCCCTTATTTTTTGACCTAAGATATTTTTATCAAATTTCGATCCTGACGTGCCTGAATTTACCGATTCGCTCGGTAACCAACTTGAACAACCATTTTTCGGTTTGGGCATCAAAGGTTCTGCCCCAATTTTTTCTCCTTTTTCTAGTTGTTGGGTGGGGATAAAACATTATTGACAAAATCAACAACCAATCAAACACCTAAATTTGCAAGACCTTAAAAAACGTTAACTTGGACTATTTTGTTTGAGCAAACTGATCACACGCTTGGGGTTGTCATAATCAGTCACAAAAACAACAAAAAATTGTTGACTTTATCTTTTTTGACTTCAAGTTCTTATTTAAGTTGACATGTTAGAAACAATTATATAAAGTTCTTTTTCTATCAACACTTAAGATAAATTGGTATTTATACTCTCACATGTAACATATAATTTATAAGTGGTTGATTGATATGTGAGGGATAAAATATAAGAGTTATATTAACTTTACCAATTATGTACTTATTATTATTTAATTTTATTCAACATGTAATTAATTTTTAGACTTTATCATCCATTTTAATATTTAGCTATGGGAAAAGCATGTAAAAAGCAAAAAAAAAAAAGGTTGTTAAATATCAAAATGAGTGACAAAGTTTAGAGAAAAAATAAAATGGTGGTGGGTAAAGTTAAATAATAATAACTACATAGTGAATAAAATCAAAATACCCCAAGTCAAAACTCAACTCGAAAAATGTTACAAGTACCACTTTTTTCTATCAAGTTTTGTATTTCAAGTGCATTAGAGTATATGTGCAATAATTAAAAGTAAAAAAATAACCCCAAAGGTTCTCCAAGTTGGTTACTGTAGCTGTAAACCCACACAACTCAGGTTCGAAACTTGGTAACATCTTGAGGTCAGACAGTAAGCAGCAAATAAAAACTCATTGTGAGATGGTTAGACCCGGCATGAATATCGATTTGAACGGGCATGGTTAACCTGGCATGAATATCGATTTGAACCGGCCTAAGAAATTAGCCTGGTATGTGAAAACTGGTTCAGGACACTCTTGCAAAATAAAAAAATATTAAAACACTCTTGCAAAATAAAAAAATATTAAAAAATACTTGGCATATGTACAAAAAATTATACTGACATGAATATCGACTGGCCGGCCTAAAAATTAATCTGGTCTGCAAAAATTGGTCCAAAACACTCTTGTTAAACAAAAAATATAAAAAAAAGACTTGGTGTATGTACAAGAGATAATATTAATTTGATAAGAAAACTACTCATGGTAGATTGATCATCCATTGTCAAAACTACTCATGGTATTACTACTTTCATTTATATACTAACCATATTATTCTATACATTTGATGAGATGAAAAAAATATTATAATTACATTTGATGAGATGAAAAAAATATTTTGAATATGTTGGTCGGTTTTCCCATTCATTCCCTATGCATTGCACGATGGTTTAGGGTTAGAACACCAAGAGGGAACATACTCTAGTGGCCTTGGGTGTGCTGCACCTTGAAAATACTGTTGTAGTTGAAGCTTCGTGACCCTGAGGTATAAATAATGGTTATATTATTTTTAGTTTTCTAGACAATCCCATAAAATTTAAATAATTAGGATAATATTCTTATTTTTAGGGACAGTTATTGTTTAGTCATTAAGATCTAAGTGCTTTTTACACTTAATTTACCTTATTGGTTATATTCTAAAATTCATTGTCTATTCTTTTTTGAATTTTTTTTTGGATTGAGGATAAGAGTGTTTTTATAAGGTGAGGGGTGTTTTAGAACAAAGAAAAACGATTGGATTAAAGTTTAATTAATGAATTATCGAGAGATTTTTCGTTCAAATTATCTTGTTTTTAAGGGATTTTAAGCGAACTTAATAGGGTATAACCATGTTTTTAAGGGATTTTTAAGGAAGTTAATATGCTATTTATTTTTTTAGGGAAGGGGATGGTGAATTGAGGGTAGAGGTCGTACCATGGTGAGATGACAAAGCCTTCGTTTAAGTTAGGGTTGGTCCTGGATTTGAGACATAAGAGCAATCTCTCTATATATGAGGGCAAGGCTAGTCAACATCGACTTTTTTCGGACTCTGCAGTCAAGAGAGAGACTTGTGCATACTGACTTGTGGTGAATTGAGGGTGAGAGTTATGTCCACTTAGCTAGCCCTAGTGGTTACTTAATTTAATATGTATTTAATAAATAAAAAATTATATTATTATCACAATTTCTTAGCACATTTTGTCATCAGGTGTTGAAACTTGAATACTTGTAGGGAAATATACGTTAGATAGAAATTTTTGTAAGTGTATTGTTACTCTTAATAATTAGAGATACCTCCTACCCATTTCATGAACCGAAAAAATCACATCTCTGATAGCCAAGCTAGATGTGATAGATATAAACACGATAATTATTCTTTTATTTGCATTGACAAGTAAAAGTTGAGAAAACATGTGAGTATATTCATAAATAAGTACAACAAAGATAAAGATTATTAAAAAGTAAACGTGATTTGAAGACTCTATAAGCGTGAGGTGATCACATCTAGCCGTGATATACACACACACACACACACACACACACACACACTCTCTAGCCGTCTCACTTGCGAATAGGGGTGTAAGCGGTACGGTTTGGTCGGTAAATAGTAGATACCAATACCAAAACCAAACTCTGGATGGTAAAACCAAACCGTACCAGTTTACCACCCGGTACACCAAAATCAATACCAAAACCAAACCGACCGGTATTTCAGTTTTTTGGTAAATTCTGGTTTTTTCTGATTTCGGTAAATTCTGGTTTTTTCTGGTTTCTTCTGGTTTTTTCTGGTTTTGGTAAATTCTGGTTTTCTCTGTTTTCTGATTTCGATTTTTTCTGGTTTCGGTAAACAGCACTAAAAGTCCCAAAAAACTAAAAACAAAACCAACCAACTTTTTAAAATATTAAAACCAAAACCAAAACCAACTTTTTTCTGGTTTCGATAAATTCGGTACGGTAATTTTGATACATTCGGTACGGTACGGTTTTTTCTAGTTTCGGTAAATTCGGTACGGTATGGTAAGTTTGGTACGGTTTTTTCTGGTTTCGATAAATTCGGTACAGTAATTTCGGTAAATCGATTTTTTAAATATTAAAACCAAAACCAACTAACTTTTTGCGGTAATTTCGGTTTCGGTAAGACTGGTTTCTGGTATTTTAATATATGAAACCAAAACCATTTTTTTTCGGACCAAAACGGTACGGTACGGTAAAAACCCATACCGCTTCCACCCCTAGTTGCGAATATGCGTGGGAACAATTTTTTAAAATAGTAAAAACTTTAAATTTTTAATTACTTTTTTGGAGATATAGAATAATTCATCGAAAAATTCAATACGAAAGTAGGTGAGCTGATCATCAAAAGTTCCCATGGTAAAAAATTAGGTCAATTTTTTTTTCTATTTTCAAACAATGGGTCAAAGTTTGATAGTTCTTAATACTAAACCACCCTAAACTATTACAGTTTTGCAGATAACCCTCTAATATAAAAAAAACTCAACAAAGAGCCCCATAAACTAGTGAATTTTGACACCTAGCCCATTTCCATTGAAAATGAGTTGATAAAATCATTGTTAAAATGAGTTGAATTTTAACAACTTTTAGGCATAAAATCATGATTTTATCAACTCATTTTCAATGGAAATGCGCTAGGTGTCAAAATTCAATAGTTTAAAAGGCTCTTTGTTGGGTTTGTTACGATAGGGGCTATTTGCAAAATTATTATAGTTCAAGGGAGTTTGGTATAATTTACCCTATTTTTTTAGAATTGCAAAAAAAGGTTGATTTTGTAGGGGTACCCTAAAATGTTTAAAACTCACACAAAAAAAATCAAATTAATTTCTTTTAACAGTTTAATAAAATGGTCTGCTGGTGAGACTTCTCCTATAAATATCTATATATAATATAATAAAATAGAGTACTTTTGGACTATTTCATCGTGCTAACTGAACATTTGAAGCCTTAATTTTTATTACTCTCATAAATCTCTCTCCTTTATATACCTCGCAGAGAGTACTAAAAAAATAGACCATTTTTTTTATAAATAGTAAAAAAAAATATTTTGAGTTGATTATTTTTTTATTGAATTTGAACATTTCAAGGAACCTACAAAAAGAAATCAACTCAAAACAATTTTTTTGTTGTTTTCAAAAAATAGGTCAATACATTAAATCTCATATATTTATATGTATATATATAGACATGTAACACCCCGTGTTTTTAGTAGTTTATTTAGTTAATTAAATTGAAAAACTCGAGAAAAATGAATTTTATAATTTTTATTGGTTAAATATGTTAGTTACGATTTTAAAAGAATAAAACTTCAAGTGGAATTGAAATCGGAATTAAAACGGATTTTATATGAATTTTTAAAGTTAATCCCTTATAAATATTTTTAAGCCGAACTGTCAAAACAGCTGGGCGATTGATCAATTAACGCCAGGGGTTGATCGATCGACCCCAACAGTGTTCGTGCGCTGCAATTCTTTTTTTGATGAGTTTTGTTATTTTAAAATTCTTTAACTCTTTCACATAAATGATATTTCGGGGCTAGGTTTTTAAAACTCATATTTTACCAACCCTAGAGCAGCACGCTCTTTATTTTGTTCATCATCTCCACCTCAAAACCCTAGCCACCATTAAAATTACTTTTCAAGCTCAGTTTGAAGGCCAAGACAAATCTGTCCCAAGTGGTTCAAGAAGAGTTTTGATCCATTTTTCGAGAGGAACTCATTTATCTAATTAGATTTTTGTCAAACTAATCACAGGCATGTTTACCATATTCTTTTCCTTTAGTGTTATGTGTCTTGATTGTAACCTCCATTAAACTCATGTTTTCTAAAATAAGTTATGAATATAATTATTAAAGAGATAAATTTCGGGACTGTTTTGTATGAAATATTAATGTTACTTAATACGTATATCTTTGTTGTTCCTTGGGTTGTGTTGGCGTAATCAGTTGTATTATGGGCATGTGCAAGTAGAGGAGCCCTTAGAAAGTAAATTTTGATATTTCATGTGAGAACCCTAAATTAAATAAATTACTTGTGTTAGAAAATAATAACTATGATAGGACTTGCATGTAGCTATTATTCTGAAAATCACAATATTTATGAGTCCTTGATTTCCACTATTTAGATTAAACTTATTCAATTGGAAAATTTAATGTTGCGATTGTTGTTAAATTGTTAATTACGCTACATTATGGAAGTTTTATAATTTTTGATATCTCGGAGACGTTGGGTATTGTAGGCTATTGATTTTCACCCCTTGTTATAGTACACTTGTTAGGTATGTGACTAGTAAGTAGGCCTTAGTTGTGATTTATGCTAATTAGGTATGAGACTAGTTAGTGTGAGTCTATGCGGGTTATATAATTTGGGCTGGGGGCTGATTTTCTATATTATACCATTGTCACGATAGCCTAGGATTGATATCTAGGTGGAGTGAAAATTTTATAATCATCCGTTACTTAGGATATGACGAATTTGTGTTTTGGGAACCCTTAGTTGGGACTAAGGGGTATTTTGAGGATTTTCACATCGTTGTTAAGGGTGGAAAAAATACATTTGATTAATGAGTATAAGAAATTTTGGAAATTAATATCGCAAGACTAAAACAGATATTAAAATTTATTGGCGACATAATGTGTCTAGGGCCGATAGTTTAAACGGATCAGATGACGATTTATGTCGTGTCGTGTGTGGAACCTTGTCATATCGCGAGAATCGCATGATAAAAACGGATCAGTCGGCAAACTTGACAAGGGGATGTGTGTGTGTGTGTGAAACCTTGTCATATCGCGGGGATCGCAGGATAAAAACGGATCAGATGGCGGACTTGACAAGGTGATGTGTGTGTCTGTGGAACCTTGTCATATCGCGAGGATCGCAAGATAAAAATGGATCAGACGGGGGACTTGATAAGAGGACTTGTATCTTGTTATATTATAATAGTAATATTGTTGGGAATGTGGGTTAATTAAAATAATATTGGTGTGGCATATTTTAAAGAAACCTTGCGGGTAGTTAGAAATTTATTTTTGGGGATAAATAACCTTCATAATTAAAAGATTTTATTATTATGGTCAATATATATAGCACTATTGTTTGGGTTCAGGGACCCTAATTGAGAAGAGTAGCCGATTTTCATGCACGGGACTTTGGCTCTGACACATGCGTTGACTAATCTTTTTCAGGATTCATTTGGGAGTTGCTGCATAGGATTCATTGAAGATCTTTTGGAGGTGCAGCTGGATCTATTTTATTGCTTTAGTAGTTAGATTTCTCTTTTCATTCTGTCATATTATTTATGAGACTACTTTTGAGTTTATTGGACCTTTCGATTCCAAAGTTGTTTTAAGATTTCAATTGGATTTATTTATTTAATTATTGAGATATTTGGAGATCACATGTGATGGATTTTGATCGCACTTTGGTGTTTTATCAGTTGGATGTCATTCATATTTGGGTTTGATTTAAATAATTTATCTTGCGGATTAAATTTTTTTATGTCTCATATCTATCACATGCTAAGGATGATATTTAATTTACTCGCACCCAGCTTAGTTTTGGTGGCAGTTGAAGCCAGAATTTAGCGGGGTGTGACATATATTATTAGAGCATGGTCTTAGGTCTCGTAGGTTGTGTGTCCGTTTAGCTTCCGCGCTGCTTATCTTTGATTTCCTTTTGATAATTTGTACTGTTAGTTTTTCTAAATCTGATGTTGTTTGTTCCTATCTTTCAGATGGCGAACACTAGGAGAGCTGGTAGTAGGAGAGAGGAGTCCATTTCTGGTCCTGCAGTTCAGGAGAGGCATGGACAATTTATTCTGGATGCCGAGGCACTAGCGGCGATAGTGCGAGAGTCCACAACGGTCGGTATTGAGATTGGGAGACAGAGATGGGTGACATTAGAACCCCAAAAGAAAGGGGCACCCGTATCAAATTAGGACAGGGTGAGGACCATCTTTTCCAAGGGGAATCCTTCTACCTCCTCAGGAGGATCTGACCCCACGGCCGCTCACCAATGGAGAAGGGAAATGGAGCGACACTTGAGGTTAGTGGAATGCATAGAGGTGCAAAAGCAGATGTTAGCAACATTCAAATTGTCAGGGAATGCTTTACAGTGGTGGGAGAGTACCACCACACCAGAGGAGCGAGATAAATTGAGTTATGCAGAGTTTCAGATTAGGTTCTACAATAATTACTTTCTGTATGCTATCAGGAGTCCAAAGAAAAGAGAATTTGTAGAGTTGGAACAAGGGTCAAAGTCAATCGTCGAATATGAACAAGAGTTCACCAACTTATCTATGTTTGTACCGGAGGAGGTAGACACTGAGAGAAAAAAGATGGAGTGCTTCATCAAAGGGTTGTCCTGGCCGATCAGGCAAATAGTTTTGGAAAATTCGGCATACACTGATTACGCCCAAGTAGTGGATGTCGCGATGTTACACTGGCAGGAGAAAATAAGCTATCAGGAGAAATTGGGAATAAGACAAGAGACTGAGGGTCAGGGAGGAGACAACAAGGGTCGCAATGACCAAGCATGGAAGAGGCAGAGGCCGAATCAAGGGCAACAGAACAATAATATTCACCAGGACAACCAGAGACAGGGTCGTCAGGGGGAGCAAAATTGGAATTGGAATTCGAAGCCTTTTCAGGGTACTTGTTTCACTTGTGGGAAAGTGGGATATAAAGAGAATAGATGTTTCAAGAGAGAGGGCCACCAGGGTCAAGTTACTCATTGACAATAAGGCCAAGGGCCTCCAGCACCAGTAAGGCCCTAGGTGCGGTGAGCTCCAGCACCACTGGCGGCGACAGGCGTTCAGGGAGCACCAGTAGCACCGACAGCATCTGGTGTACATGGAGCGGCTGCAGCACCAACCAACACTGGTTATGGGAGGTGTTACCTACTTTAGCCACGTGAGGAGCAGGCACCACAGGAGCCACGTTGTCGTTAGTATAGGATCGGTACGTAAAATATTTTGTTACGTATTATATGTATAACATTCATATTTTCGCTTGGGTAGAATTAGGTGTATAAGCACCTTATTATAGTACGATATGGTAGGCTCGTGTGGATTTTAGTTTTTGTGTGTGCATTTGGTTTTGCTAACTTTTGAAGACGAAATTCTCTTGCTAGTGGGGACGTATGTAACACCCCGTGTTTTTAGTAGTTTATTTAATTAATTAAATTGGAAAACTCGGGAAAAACAAAATTTTGAATTTTATAATTTTTATTGGTTAAATCTGTTAGATACGATTTTAGAAGAATAAAACTTCAAGCGGAATTAAAACGAATTTTATATGAATTTTTAAAGTTTATCCCCTATAAATATTTTTAAGCCGAACTGTCAAAATAACTGGGTGATTGATCGATTAACGCCAGGGTCGATCAATCGATCCCAGCAGTTTTCGTGCACTGCAATTCTTTTTTTGACGAGTTTTGTTATTTTAAAACTCTTTTTATATAAATGATATTTCGGGGATAGGTTTCTAAAACTCATATTTTACCAACCCTAGAGCAACAGACTCTTTATTTTGTTCATCATCTTCCACCTCAAAACCCTAGCCACAATTAAAATTACTTTTCAAGCTCAGTTTGAAGGCCAAGATAAATCTGTCCCAAGTGGTTCAAGAAGAGTTTTGATCCATTTTTCGAGAGGAACTCATTTATCTAATCAGATTTTTGTCAAACTAATCACATGCATGTTTACCCTATTCTTTTCCTTTAGTGTTATGTGTCTTGATTGTAACCTCCATTAAACTCATGTTTTCTAAAATAAGTTATAAATATAATTATTAAAGAGATAAATTTCGGGACTGTTTTGTATGAAATATTAATGTTACTTAATACTTATAACTTTGTTGTTCCTTGGGTTGTGTTGGCGTAATCGGTTATTTTATGAGCATGTGCATGTAGAGGAGCCCTTAGAAAGAAAATTTTGATATTTAATGTGAGAACCCTAGATTAAATAAATTACTTGTGTTAGAAAATAATAACTATGATAGGATATGTATGTAGCTATTATTCTGAAAATCACAATATTCATGTGCCCTTAATTTCCATTATTTATATTAAAATTATTTAATTGGGAAATTTAATATTGCGATTGTTGTTAAATTGTTAATTACGCCACTTTATGAAAGTATTGTAATTTTTAATATCTCGGAGACGTTGGGTATTATAGGTAATTGGTTTTAACCCCTTGTTATAGTACACTTGTTAGGTATGGTACTAGTAAGTGGGCCGTAGTTGCGATTTATGCTAATTAGGTATGGGACTAGTTAGTGTGAGTCTATGCGGGTTATATAATTTGGGGTGGGGGGTGATTTTCTATATTATACCATTGTTACGATAGTCTAGGATTGATATTTAGGTGGAGTGAAAATTTTATAATCATCCGTTACTTAGGATAGGATGAATTTGTGTTTTGGGAACCCTTAGTTGGGACTAAGGGCTATTTTGAGAATTTTCACATCGCTGTTAAGGGTGGGGGGAAATACATTTGATGAATGAGTATAAGAAATTTTGGAAATTAATATCGCAGGACTAAAATGGATATTAAAATTTATTGGCGACATAATGTGTCTAGGGACGACAGTTTAAACGGGCCAGAGGACGATTTATGTCGTGTCGTATGAGGAACCTTGTCATATCGCGAGGATCGCAGGATAAAAACGGATCAGACAACGGACTTGATAAGGGGATGTGTGTGTGGAACCTTTTCATATCGCGAGGATTGCAGGATAAAAATGGATCAAACGACGAACTTGGCAATGGGATGTGTATGTGTGTGTCTGGAACCTTGTCATATCGCGAGGATCGCAGGATAAAAACGGGTCAGACGGCGGACTTGATAAGGAGACGTGTATCTTGGTAAGTTATAATAGTGATCATTTTAATGAAATTTAATATTGTTGGGAATGTGGGTTAATCAAAATAATATTGGTGTGGCATATTTTAAAGAAACCTTACGGGTAGTTAGAAATTTATTTTTGGGGATAAATAACCTTCCTAATTAAAAGATTTTATTGTTATGGTCGATATATATATCACTATTGTCTGGGTTCAGGGACCCTAATTGAGAAGAGTAGCAGGTTTTCATGCTCGGGGCTTTGGCTCTGACACATGCGTTGACTAATCTTTTTCAGGATTCATTTGGGAGTTGCTGCATAGGATTCATTGGTGATCTTTTGGAGGTGCAGATGGATATATTTTATTGCTTTAGTAGTTCGATTTGTCTTTCCATTCCATCGTATTATTTATAAGACTACTTTTGAGTTTGTTCGGCCTTTCGGTTCCAAAGTTATTTTAAGATTTCAGTTGGATTTATTTATTTAATTATTGAGATATTGTGAGATCACATGTGATGGATTTTGATCCCACTTTGGTGTTTTATCAGTTGAATGTCATTCATATTTGGGTTTGATTAAAATAATTTATCTTGTGGGTTAAAATTTTTTATGTCTCATATATGTCACATGCTAAGGATGATATTTAATTTACTCGCACCCGACCTAGTTTTGGTAGCGACCGGCGCCAGAATTTAGCGGGGTGTGACGAGACACACACACACACTTGAATAATAAGTGGATATAATGAGTAGCATGTTCTAATACCATATTAAATATTGATGCATTCAATTCAACATCAATTGATAATAAGCGGAGGGGACCCAAAAATCTTATATATTATTATGTAAGGATTTAATTAAGTGATGTAGGACTTTATATCTTCATCACAATATCAACTTACCAAATGAAGAGGTGAAAGAATAAATTTATAAAACCTCATCGGACCTTGTAGCCTTTTAGAAAATTCTTAGAGATGTTAGAGTTGGTTAGCTCAATGAAGTAGAAGATGCTAAGTTTTATATGCAAAAATTTCTATATATTAGATTTCATCCCCGAATGTGGTCCCCGAACCTTTTAAATCAATCTTGATATATAATTACATGCACTTTGAATACACACATGAACACATAAAGGAATGAGTGTGGTGCCTAATACCTTCTCCTATGATAACAGGGTTCTTAAATCCCAAAGCTTGAATATTTTAGTATGAAACTATCACATGCCTTAGGTAAGCCCTCACATAGGCGTGTCAATGAATCAAATTTTATCCAAATCCGATCCATTTAAGCGGATATAAATCATGCCTAAAATTCGATTACCCGATTACCCGTTTATTAAATGGAGCGAATTTGGATTCATATACTCACAACCGTTAATAATCCAATCCGATTAATATTTTTAGTATATATATATATATATATATATATATATATATATATATATATATATATATATATTAATTATATATAATATATTTTTAGTTAATATATATTGTATTTAATAATATTTTAAATATATATTATTACAGTTCTTTATTTCATTATCTGTTTTTTGGAACATTTGCAAAATAAATTTATGAAATAAGAGTTGAAAATAAAAATGTTACAAATCAAGTTTAACATAAATGGATAATCGGATCGGATCCGAATCCATTTAATATAAACGGATATGGATTTAGATTTGCCTGATCCGATCCGATTAATAAACGGATCGGATCCGAATCCGTTTAGCATAAACGAATACGGATTTGGATATGCCTGATCCGGTCTGAATCCGATCCCTTTACAATCCTACCCTCACAGGTATAGAAGCCTCTTTTTGTTTGTTTTGCTTAAAAAAGTTTGGCGACTTTAATGAAATTTGCATGCTCACCCTTGTCTGCATCCATCTGTGATAATTTTCCCTAGTAGCTCGGTCAATGGACTTCGCCTTGCACACGAGATTTTTAGGCACACAATACCACTTCACCAAAAATGATCGCTTTACCACAGATAGAAATGTTAATAATGGGCAATGGTAATAATTAGATGTGGGGTGTGGATAAATTCGTTCATAACAGTCTCATGTTGTTAGAAAATGTACTTTATGTTAAAAATATTTCTTCCTGATAACCATTGCCCGTTATTAACATAAATATATTCAATAAAAGTCTTATATTTTTTCTGAAATTTAAATTTTTAACACTCTTTCTTCAATGGTAAATGTAGTAATTTCTATTTTTAATGGGAACTTATAATTACAATGAATGGAATGTAATTTAACTAAAATGAGTCTAATCGCAATAGTTTAAGACCATTAGAAGTAGTTGAATATTCAGAAAATAGTTTTTAATTCTCCATATTTCTACAAGAAACCCATCAACCAACTGAAAAGTGAAACTCAATTTAGAATGAACACAACATTTAAATATGAGAAAAACAATTGAGCCCAACTGAATTAAAAAAGAAAAAAAATATTCACTTATTTCTTACATTTTAAACGATATATACAAGATTTATTATAGCTTTAACCACAACTATGTGATATTCAACTTGTCCAAAACTAACATCTCAATTATCAACATCATCGTCATTCATTTTCTTACAACATAATAGAAAATCCCACTTGATGCCACTATATGACAATGGACTTTGAAAAGCGTTGAACTTATTTTTTATTATTATGACCCAAAACATTTTATTTTAGAATAAATGAGGTTCAAACAATATTTATTATTACACTCTATTAATATTTTCTTCTCAGGAAGTTGAAAAAGTTCATGGTTTCTCGAGAATTTAATTCAATATATGATTACACAAAGTCACATAACATTTGATGATCCTAGAAATGATCTCATCTCAAGAATGTGAATATTTTGGACCATCGGCCAAAAATGGGTCGGCCTTATACCCCTCATAGGGTAGGGCTCAACCCTCGGCCTTACACCCTAACGGTCTCGACCAAAAATTACTAGAATCATTAGAATGCATGAAATTCACTAGAAAGGGCATTTAGTCATATCAAGTCTGCATAAGTGGATGCATATGTTTGTATTGAACATGAAGAGAATGTTCACACATTATATGCAGGTTCTAGAAGGACATGTGTCAATAATCAAGAGGATCACATCAATTAACATTCTCCATGTGGCTTAAGGTGCACATTACACCCCAAGCCACATATAAATACACTATACCTTGTTATTTGCTCCATAACCCTGATTATTGTAGAAAAACAATTCTATTCTATCAAAATACTCTCTCATGAGAGAAAGTACAATTGTAACTTATAAAATACTATTCAAGTAGTGAAGAATGAAACGCACTGCAATGAATGTAGGCCAATTGGTTGAACCACTCTAAATTATGTGTGTTGGTATCTCTATTAATTGATTAACTGTATTCACTATTGTTCATTATCATACACAAATCATGTTTATCTTTATTACTCACTGAGTTCTTTCTTAATATCTGGATATTACGTTTCAGTGTAATATCATATTGGTACCGTCTGTGGGAATCGACTGTTAACTTAGTTATTTTTCACAGATGAACTCGTCTACAACCTGATTATAGACACAAATATGAGTTAACTCATATATGGATCTATAGTTTGAGGGTATGTGGTTAAGGTTTTAACCTTCTCTCATATTCAACACATTTTTTGGTATTGTATGAACTTGATCTTATCTTGAGTGCAATTCTAGGTGAAATCACTATTCGCCATCATATTTCTGACAATTTGATCCTAAAATCACCACTAGTTCATCTATAATTCTGTTCATTTGATATATCTAAAAATTCTAGGTACATCCGTTAACCCATATCAATAAATTTCATATGTACTATTCACTCTCTTATGGAGTGTTTTTTAGGTTGAATTCCTTATTTTAAACTTAAATTTATTGATAAAAAATATCATCGGACCTACCACCTCACCACCTACTAGAAAAATTCATGCTTCAAGCAGTGAACCACTATAAGATATGTCAAAGCTCACTAGAGCACTAAGAATGATGACATCTAATCAGGTAAAAATGAATTGAAAAATGTTGGATCTTAGCCAAACACTGGTAAGAAGGCATTGGAGGGGGTTGCCAACCCTCATACTCAGGTAGTCAGGGGTAGCTGAAACCCACCAAAAGGGATGCTATATGCTCCAAGAAGAAATGGACCATCGAGGATAAGACGCGGGACTGTGGAAGGATCCTATCATCTCGAAATGAGAGATGAAGGGAAAAATCCAAGTGGTAATATTCCAGCGACATAGGAGGGGGATGCGGAAGAGGTTGAGCCACAACTAAGAAGGTTATTCTTATCAACCAAGTAAAACCTCATCTATCCTAAGAACAATATCAATAACTCAGAGAAAGCATCTATCACAACAGAGGGCTAGCAACTTCGCCAAGCTCATAAATTGATGAGCTTTTTAAAGGCCAGGACCTAAATGTTGTAGCCTACCTTCTACTCATAGACAGTGTGACATGAGGAACTATTTTAAGGATCGTATAGGAACACCGATCCCAAGTAAATCGACCTGCATTAGACCTTGGTATACGTCTCATACTCTGACTAATAGGAGCACAGGGGAATCGTGGGAAAGGGATCCAGAGATAATCACCTCAAAATTGATACGCCTTAGAAAATTTCAGTTTAGAGACTTTAAAATAAGTTAGTGGATCTAATGAAAAGTAAGAACCCATTATAGAGGGGACATATGGAAGAGTCTCGCTTCACCCCAGAGATTATTAGTTATCCCACTTCAGTAAAGTTCAAACCTCTAGTGGTGACACCAAGGTATGATGGGAGCTCAAATCTGATTTATCATCTAGAAATATACAATCAGCTGCCAATATATACTCAACACTAGATGAAATGAGAAGCCTATCATTATGAGGAACCCTCACCGGGGCCGTGCACGTATGGTACACAAGTTTACCTAAAGGATAAATAAAAAAACTGTTGGAAAATGAGCACCCCAATTTTTAAATCTTATTACAAAAAGTAATTCAATTTCCTTTTAAAGATGCGGAAGCGAGATGGTTCAATTAAACAAGTACATAAACAACAAATTTTAATTTCTTTCAAATTAAAATTAAACCAAGTGAAATAAAATTAAACACACACATATATTAATTTCACTTAAAATAACTTAATTTAACCCGAGTCCTAGAAATTTGCCTAGCAATATTAATTCATTTTTGCAAATTATGCCAAACCAAATTTTATCAAATTATATTATTTAGACTTGAATTAAATTAAGTTTTTTTAAGTGAAATTAACATATGTGTGTGTTTAACATATGTGTGCGAAATTAATATGGTATCCAATCCTATTGTAATCGTATCTTAGTTTGGGATATTTAACTTAGCGGGAGACGTCTTTCTAAGTAGATCATTTGATAAAATGGGAGAATTAATTAAGGGGGAGTCTTTAATTAAAATGCATTTAATATTTTAATATTCCCTATGCGTTTAATGTGTTGCTTAAGTGTGCAGGTATTGTAAAGTGGCATCTATTTAAAGCGGCAAAGCGTTTAATTCTAGAGTGGTATTCGAGTCAATCAGTGTACTCTTTATTTTGGGTGGGATGTTTTTGAGTCTAGTGAGCTTGACGGCCCTTTAGGATTTTATTTTGGTTTTTGTCCCAGAATAGCCAAAGGGGGAGATTTGTAAGGACACAAATTTTTAATTGAGTCTTATGTAGTGTTATCTCAATTACGGACAAAAATATTTGTGTCATAGGATAGTATTGAGTAAGTATCCTCCAATCCTATGGCATGCAAGAGTTGAAGATGTAGCGGCCAAAACTTATAAAGCTTCGCCATTGCCGAGTTTCAAGTGCCATGTTTCCACGTCATCAACATCATATTCCGTAGTCTCCAAAAGGTATGAATGCATTTCTCTCTATATATAGGGAGACTTGGAATAATTTTATAAAGGGTGTAATTTTATTCAAATGAATTTTATTTTCAGAAAGTTATTTTTAGAACTTTTAAAATAGAGTTTCTAGGCTAAAAACGAATTTTGAACTTTCTGGGATTTCGTTCGAAATTATCGTTCGAACGAGTTTGTCATTCGAATGAGAATGTCGTTCGAACGAGGTTGGCCAACGACTTTTCATTATAACTTCATTAAATAGTTCGTTCAAACGAAATGTCGTTCGAACGAAAATGTCGTTTGAACGAGATTTCGGCGGGAACAATTTTTGGCAGTTTTTTGGCATTTTTGCACTACTTTGTCCCCATTAACTTTGACAGTTTAAATCAACTTCGGGACCATATTTTTTCTCAGTACTTTTTCCATCTCCTAGAGAGTTTTGGTGAGCTTAATTCTTTCATAAAAAGTTCCCTTGGTTTTTATTAAAAGTTTTTCATCCTTAGAACAAAACCAAGTTAAACACTCAATAGTCTGTTTATCCAAGTATCTTTTATATATATATCCTTCTTGGAGATTATTTGGCATCGGTTTCTACTCTACCAAATTAAATAGTTGATTGGTTTTGCTTCTACATCTCACAAAGAAGAAGTAGTGTTTTGTGGCTGCGACATTATCATATGGTGAAAGGCACCATGTGTGGTTGACAGTTGTTCCTACAACTTCATTAGTGGATTTCAAGGTTCCGGTGGAGTCCGGGATTGTCAACTAAGCGAAGGTTGGTAGAAGAAGACGCATTAGGGGCTTGAAGGGAGTTGAGTCGAGTTGAGTAAGTCATTTGTTTTGTACCTTTAAAAATACCATACTTAGTGGACTTAAGGCTAGGGCCGTCCGAGATGTTTTTCGGTTGTGGATTTTTCCTCGTACATCGCGGCGTAGTGGTTTATCTCTTTATTTTATCTTTTGAAAAATCACATTAGATGCATGTTTAAGTAAAAAGATAAAATTGTGATATTTAATTTGGTGCATGTTTAATATTTGAGTAATGCTTAACTTAATTTAATTCTAGTCTAAATAATATAATTTGATAAAATTTAGTTTGGCCTAATTTGCAAAAATGAATTAATATTTCTAGGCAAATTTCTAGGACTTGGGTTAAATTAGATTGTTTTAAGTGAAATTAACATGTGTGTGGTTAATTTTATTTCACTTGGTTTAATTTTAATTTGAAAGAAATTAAAATTTGTTGTTTATATACTTGTTTAATTGAACCATATCACTTCCGCATCTTTAAAAGGAAATTGAATGACTTTTTGTAATAAGATTTAAAAATTGGGATGATCATTTTCCAACAAGTTGTATCAGAGCAGGAGCGCTAAGTTATTGCGTTTAGGTCCTTTTTGTTTAAAATGGAAAATATGCCTCTTTCAATATTTCCTACGTTTGATGGTTCTCTCATGCTTGCACATGACTTTTATCTTGCCATATCTTATGAGTAATTGCTTGCATGTCTTACATACTCTAGCTTTTGTGCTTAATGATATATTTGTTGCTAGTTGTATGTTTTGTTTATCATCTTTTTTAGTTTATGCTTCATAATCAATCACATGCTAGAATTATGATTTTCGTTTATCTTTTGTATTTTATTCTTTCATTTTAATTTGCATTTAATGAAAAATACAAATTGATTTTTGTTTATCATTTGAGTTAATTTTTGTGGTTGGTGAAAAACTTTGAAAAACTCAAAATGATTTTATTTTTGTGTGTATTTTGGTTTTACACACATTTTGTGGCATATGTTTGTGTTTGAATCCTCATTTCGCTTCCATGTGACTAGAACTTTTGGTTAAAATTTTAATCCTTAAAATATTTTTTATCATGCTTACATGGAGTTGTTTAAGTTTGACTTGCTTAATGGATTCGTTTTTATATGCCTTTACACACATGCACGAGCTTTTTGAACCTTAAATTCACATGTTATATTTGAGCTTTGTGAGGTGTTCTCCTACCAATCTAGTCATCTACATACTATGACCTTGGAGGACTAGTGCATGTCAAAATCCGTTGCACGTGAGATTTGTGTGATATAAAAATAATATATATAAATGTGCACGGGGAAGGGCTCTGAAAGGAAATATCATCCTTTGCGAGTAAGCCACCGTATGCTTGGACTTAAAAGAAATACGTGGTCTAAAGGCCTAAAAATAAAATATGACATTAAAAAGAAAAATAATTGTCAAGGCCTATGTTTAATTGATATATTCATTCAAAAATGTATATGCTTATTGAGGGAGATTGGATGGTATATCAACGGTTTACACAATGTCCGTTTATCTTAGTTGTTCTTTCAATGTCATGACTCTATTGGTTTGTACAATTATCAAAACTCTAGGCTGTATGCATTGTGCATGTTTGTTCATGAGTTCACTTTATCTTATCACATAAGGCTATATTTCAAGTTGATAAAGTTTTGCAATCAAATACAAACTCCGTGAACATGTTTAAGTGATTGGGTTTTAAATTCATTAGTATCTAGTTCACACCCCTTCACTTCCATTTCCATATGACACATTTATGATATAAGAGTGTGGAAAAACTTTTGCTATTTAGTTTTGTGTCATTTTGGTGTTTATATCTATATGTGTGTATTTAAGCTTAGTTTGAATCTATTGTGTATACATATATATGATATTTTGGTTGTTTTTGAGTCTTTGCCATGATTAGCTAGTTCATTTATGCTTGTAATTCTCTTTTGGTATCTATCTTGTTGCGAATTTTGTTTTGATATCACATGCTTAGATTACTACAATCAATTGATATTTGTTGTTATCGCATCATAGTTGATATTCATATTTTTATGTCGATTAGTTGAATTTCAGTTGCCCACGTGCTTTAATGTTCTCACCACTTTATGCACTATTGCATGTTTAGCTTGTTATCCCATTCTATTTATCCCTTGTTTAGTTTAGGGGGTGTATATGCTTTAATTGGGGGAGATAAGTTAATTTTTTATTCTTTAGCCTTTGTCTATTCCTGAACAAAAAGGCGGAGAATGATAGGGGGAGAAATGGTATCTAATTATATTATAATTGTATCTTAGTTTGAGAGATTTAACTTAGTGGGAGACGTCTTTCTAAGTAGCTCATTTGATAAAGGGGGAGAATTAACTAAGGGGGAGTCTTTATTTAAAATGCATTTAATATTTTAATATTCCCTATGCGTTTAATTTGTTTATTAAGTGTGCAGGTATTGTAAAGCGGCATCTATTTAAAGCGGTAAAGCATTTAATTCTAAAGTGGTATTCGAGTCAAGCATTGTACTCTTTATTTTGGGTGGGATGTTTTTAAATCTAGTGAGCTTGACAGCAATTTAGGATTTTGTTTTGGTTTTTGTCCCGGAATAACCAAAGGGGGATATTTTTAACGACACAAATTTTTAATTGAGTCTTAATGTAGTGTTGGCTCAATTCTGTACAAAAACATTTGTGTCATAGGATAGTATTGAGTGAGTATCCTCCAAGCCTATGACATGGAAGAGTTAAAGACTTAGCGGCCAAAACTTATAAAGCTTCATCATTACCGAGTTTCAAGTGCCATATTTCTACGTCATCAACATCATATTCCATAGTCTCCAAAAGGTATGAATGAATTTCTATATATATATATATAGGGAGACTTAAAATAATTTTATAAAGGGATTTAAATGAATTTTATTTTCAGAAAGTTATTTTAGAACTTTTAAAATAAAGTTTCTAGGCTAAAAACGAATTTTGAATTTCTGGGATTTCATTCAAAATTGTCGTTCGAACGAGGTTTTCCAACGACTTGCCACTGGAATATGTTAGATAGTTCGTTCGAACGAAATGTCGTTCGGACAAAAATATCATTCGAAAGAGATTTCGGCGGGAACAGTTTTTGGCATTTTCCCACTACTTTGTCCCCACTAACTTTTGACAGTTTAAATCGACTTCGGGAGCAGATTTTTTCTAAGAACTTTTTCCATCTCCTAGAGAGTTTTGGAGAGCTTAATTCTTTCATAAAAAGTTCCCTTGGTTTTTGTTAAAAGTTTTTCATCCTTACAAAAAAACCAAGTTAAACACCCAATAGTTTGTTTATCCAAGTATCTTTTATATATATATATCCTGCTTGGAGATTGTTTGGCACCGGGTTCTACTCTACCAAATTAAAGAGTTATTTGGGTTTGCTTCTACATCCCACAAATAAGAAGCCTCATTTTTTGGCTGCGGCATTCTCACATGGTGAAAGGCACCATGTGTGGTTGACGGTTGTTCTTACAGCTTCATTGGTGGATTTCAAGGTTTCGATGGAGTTCGGGATTGTCAACTAAGCGGAGGTTGGTACAAGAAGATGCATCAGGGGCTTGAAGGGAGTAGAGTCGAGTTGAGTAAGTCATTTGTCTTGTACTTGTAAAAATACCATACTTAGTGGACTTAAGGCGAGGGCCGTCCGAGGTTTTTTCTCGTTGTGGATTTTTCCTCGTACCCTCGCAGCGTAGTGGCTTATCTCTTTATTTAATCTTTTACAAAATCACATTAGATGCATGTTTAACTAAAAAGATAAAATTAGGATATTTAATTTGGTGCGTGTTTAATATTTGGGTAATGTTTAACTTAATTTAATTCTAGTCTAAATAATATAATTTGATAAAATTTGGTTTCGCCTAATTTGCAAAAATGAATTAATATTGCTAGGAAAATTTCTAGGACTTGGGTTAAATTAGGTTGTTTTAAGTGAAATTCACATCTGTGTGTGTTTAATTTTATTTCACTTGGTTTAATTTTAATTTGACAGAAATTAAAATTTGTTGTTTATGTACTTGTTTAATTGAACCATCTCGCTTTCGCATCTTTAAAAGGAAATTGAATTACTTTTTGTAATAAAATTTAGAAATTGGGGTGCTCATTTTCCAACAAAAACTTTAAATAGCTTGATGATAAATTCATATACAACTTCTTCTTCGTCTTAAAACTAGTTAGAAAGGTGACCCACCTCCTTAATGTCCGATAAAAGAAAGGGCAAACTCGAAGATTTCATCTCCAGGTTCAACAAAGAGAAACTTGAAGTTATTGACTACGCTGACCCTCATCAATAAGCTCTTACGTGGACAATTATATTGGACACTTTCAAAAGACCCTCCTACCACAATGAATGAAATACTGGAAGAGGGGGGAAGGTCATGGCAGTTGAAGAAACGATGTCGACCAAGAAAGGAGAACTCAAAGAAGATGGGTCATGTAAGTCTTCTTAAAGTAAAGACAAAGGCAAGGGGGTAATAAGTCTCATGACAAGTTGGACCAAAAGTTTACCACTTACACGACCATCACCACACAAGTCCATCATATTATGAATGAAATTAAAGATGAGGAAGAGATCAAATGTCTATGAAAACTAAAATCATCACCGAATAAGTAAACAAAAATAAGTACTTTGAATTTTACAAGGATCACGACAATGATACTAATGATTATTACTCTCTTAAGAATGAAATTAAAAACTCATCAAGAAGGTTCGATTGAAAAGATTCGTGGATCATAATAGCGGTCCCCGGGAGAAAAGGAAGAAACAAGGATCTCTGGGGAAGGATAAATCCAATAAGAAGGAAGGTAAAAAGTCAAAGGATGGGGAATCAGATGATAATTCTGACGATGATGCAAAGTTGCCTAAATCCCCTAAAATTCGAAGGGAGTAATATACTTAATTTCGTTTAGCATGTGCACAATTTTAGGAAAAGTCATTAGTGGGGGAACTAAATCAACCGATAAAAAAATATACCTGGGAGAAGCAAGAGCTGGCCCCTGACAAATGGATACAAATCATAAGATGTAAAAGAAAGAAGAAATTTATACTAGGTAGGTGAACATCAATCAGTTGATCGTTGCTTTTTCTAGTATGGATTTTAAAAACATCCTTTACCCACATGATGATCTATTTATTGTGATCCTCCTAGTTATCTAGTATAATATTTCTCGAATTCTTGTTGATGGATGAAGCTCAACAGATGTAATTTTTGGGACTGTTTCAAGGGCTTGAAGCTTAATGTGAAGCAATTTAGACCCTACCACCAACCCTTCTTCGACTTGAGTGGGGAGAAAATTTTCCCCCTTGGCATGGTGGAATTTGATGTTTATATGGGTAATTAGTCAACTTTTCTGACAAAGAAAGTGAAGTTCTTAGACATGGACCGACATATAATCTCGGCTTATAACATCATTTTAGGATGAGTCTTCCTAGAGAAATTTGAAGAAGCTTTGTCCATGGTGCATCAGATGATGAGATTCCCTACTCACTTTGGGGTAGGAAAAGTTTCAGGTGATCGAGTGGAAGTGTAAGGACACATTTTTCAATTGATTCCATTTGTACATATTTGACTTATTATCGAAACAAAACTGATTTTCATTAATAGATATATTTGATATTATCACGATTATCAAAAAGTCTATGACGTGTTTGTATTGAAGACATAGCGGTTAAGCTTCAAAGGGTATATTTTTTTCGTATTTTATGGTGCACGTTTCACATCTTCATCGTGTTTCGATCTCTCAGGTATGAATGCATAATGTTTATGGGACTCAAAAATTATTTAAGGATGTTATGTTTTATTAAAAATTATTTTAAAATATTTTAACTTCATTTATTCCGAGATAAGGACTGTTCAAAGTCGTATGAATTCTTCACTTGTGTTTAAAAGGATCAAACGACACTCACTGTCATTCAAACGACATTCACTGTCGTTCAAACGACATGTGGAAATCGTTCAAACGGCATGGCTTTGTCGTTCACACGACATGGATATCTCATTCGAATGATAACCTCATCTTATTCGAACGACGTGCCAACATATCTTTTTTACTTAAGGTGTGTTTCCCTTAAAATTTTGTAAGTGTACATAGCCAAAATGCAATTTGGATTAGCTTCGTTTTTCTGCATAAGTTTTCTAAGGTTTTCAAAGTATAAAACCCTCCTTAGTGTTTAAAGATTTGAGATTTCATATAAAATTTCTATAGAGTGTAAGGACATTTTTGTCCATTGTCAATATGTATGTTATCCACCGTTACACCGTTGAAGAAATTCAAGATCGCATCTACATCAACGGATCCGAATATCAAAGCGTCTTCAACATCATAACCTATGCGAGAATGAATTTGGTAAAGTTTTATTTTTAAGTCCCTTAAAGTTTCATACTTGGTATTGGGAAATTTTTTATGAAATGTTTTTTATAAAAATAAGAAGTATAGGCCATTTAGGGGAAGGGCTGCGAAAGGTTCATTTTGCCTTTGCGAATACTAAGCCACCGTTAAATTGGACCTAAAAATGGAGAAATTTTATTATCCGGTGTCCAAAGAGGTTAAAAGAGACCGGAAAAATTGAAAGGCAATAAAAAGATATTCATGCCAAATTATGGGCCATTTAGGTTTTTGCACCAATTCTCCAAAGTTTGAGAATTTAGTTTTTATACCTCTAAAAGAAAATATGCATGAGGGAGTTTGGTTGGAGAATTTATAACGGGTTTGCACGTCCTTGAAATGTATGCAAATGCGCTACATAGTTTTGGACGTTATTGGGGTGGAAATCATTTTGACTTTGATTTGTTGATTTGCATAAGACGATGTCATCTAAATTCAACAATATTTTCACCTAAGGATACTTTTGATGTTCATTCGTTAGGGGTACACATATGCATCGTGCACATATGATTGATTGAGTTGATTTACCTATCGAATGTGTTCACACCCATTCATTCCATTTTCATGACTTGGTTGTTTGAGTCTAAATCCATGGTGTGATTTTTGTAGCATATTTTTTTTTCAAATGTATCTTATTTTTGTATGAAAAATTGAAAAATCAAAAATAGTTTGTGCATTTGTTTTTTAGCATCTCCTTGCAAGAGCACGTTTACCATATTGTTTGATGCCCTGTTTTGTGTACCGTGACACCCCATTTTTTTCCTTATTTGATTCATTCTTCTCATTTGTCTATTTGGGGACAACATAAAAAGGGGGGGAAAGAATTATCATATTATGGGGGAGTTATTTGGGGGGAGTTTTTGAGATTTAGCTTATGTTTTTATCATAAATTGGTATCTATGTTTATCTCATTTCAAACTCGATATGTCACGTGTTATTTGCTTTGTCTCATGTGTGTGGGTACGATAATTGAAGATCAATATGTTCCACACCCTGATGAGAAAAGCTTTGAGCTTTGATGATTGTTGAAGATTGAAGAACAAACGATGAAGATTTAAACATTTGTATCTTTCCATCTTTAGGGTTCATGGGAGGGTAGATTTGTATAGGTCATTAGTTGATAATTCGAATATTTTTATGCATGTACCGGCATAGACATAGGGGGAGATTTGTAAGGATGTTTTGTCCATTGTCAATATGTATGTCGTACGTCGTTACACCGTTGAATAAATTCAAGATCGCATCTACATCAACGGATCCAAATCTTCGACATCATAACCTCTGCAAGAATGAACTTGGTAAAGTTTTGTTTTTAAGTCCCTTAAAGTTTCATACTTAGTATTGGGAATTTTTTTATGAAATGCTTTTTTATAAAAATAAGAAGTAAGTTTTCTCAAGCAAAAATAGGCTTTTAAAAGATTTTTAATTTTCTGGTAAACCGGACCGATTCGCCCCTTTTAAAAATGAACGGATCCGCCTCCGGACCGCTCCGCCTCTATACCAGACCGATCCGCTGTGCATAGAACCAGTATACCTCAGATCGCAGGCAAACCGATGAAGCCACTTTTAAAAACGAACCGATCTGAGGTCGGACCGATCCACCTCCAAAATGGACCGATCCTCTTTGGATAATTTCACACAGATTCGTGAGATTTTTTACCACCGATTTATATTTCCTATATATATTCCTTGTTCGGTGGAGTATTTTTTGAAGTCTTTGAGAAAACATTTCTAAGAGTTAAAACATAACAAGACTTCATTTTTTGATGTGCCAAACATCTTTTTGATTCATACACAAGGATCCCAATTACTTTTGTGAATCTTTTTTAACCCTAGAACACAAGCTTTGCTACTATTCAACCTTTTTGGGGAGATCTTTGTAATCGAGGGCTGCGTGTCATTGCTGAGGGAGTCTCTACAAAGTGTTCTGGCTGCGTGTCATTGAGGAGAGCTGCGGTTCTTCCTTTGTTGTTTGGACTGCGAGTCCTTTGAGGGTGCTACGTGTATTCTCTTGCTGAGTTCAAGACTGTGTGTCTTTGTGGGTTGGTTGCGCGTTGATCCATTGCAGATTTCTCTATGTAATTGTAAGCTGCGATTTATATATTCATAGTGAAATAAAGGTTTTACCCGAAAGGGGTTTTTTCCTGAAATCTGTGTCTCAGCATATTTACTGTGTTGCATGCTGTATTTTTGATGGGTTGATTTAGATGGATGTTTAGGGGCTGTATTTTTTTGATTTAAAAGTATACTCTAATTATATAAAGGTTGATTGGAAACTTGCGAATTTAATCAATTATCACACAGTCGCACTTTTCATGGAGATATTATTTGCACCATCTGGAGTTTTCTCATCCATATTGAATAAGGTGTTCATTGGGTCTTTGTGGTGAAGAAGCGGAGGAGTTTGTTTTTTCGAGTCGTAGACGGTTACCAAAGTTACATCGGTGGACACCGAGGCACTCATGGATGCGTGTGCTATGAATGAATATCGTGGAGGGCACTCTGGAGGAGCGATTAAAGTGAAGAAGAGCATAAAGGCTTATGGGGATCGAGTTATTGTGTAAGTCTATTTATCTTCCTTTTGTAAAATCGTATCATAGTGATTATCTGGCTTGGGCCGTTCAAGGTTTTTTTCCCTCTACGGTTTCCTCGTACATCCGGCATTTTGAACTTTACTTTATTTTACTTGCTTTAATAACATATATGCATGTTTAGGATTAAACATGAAAAAATTGGACTTAATTTAAATTGGTTCACAAACTTGGTGCATGTTAAAATTTGGAAAAAGAATTTTGAAAGAATTTTTTTTGACATCCTTAAAGCATATTAGATAAAAAAAAAAGGGGGTGGGTACAAGAAGCACGAGAATGCTGCTTAAGAGAAAGACTACATAGTATAATACTGACACACTCGACCCAAGGGATAAGGAGAAATTGACAAAGGGTGAGGTACACGAGTAGGTAGATACAGTGATTCTCTATGAAGAGGACCTTGAAAAAACTGTACAAATTGACTCATCCTCGAAACCCAATGTCAACGCTAAGTTGGTTAAGACCTTAAAAGAGCGAAATGATATTTTTTTATGTTCGCATAAGGATGTGTAGGGTATAGATCTCAAAACCATATGTCATTACCTAGATGTGGACCCTTCGGCCAAAGAATTGAAGAGAAGAGGAAGCCGTTTGCCCAAGATCAGTATGAGATCATTCAAGAAGAAGTGATGAAACTTCTAGAGGCATGGTTAATAGATCATAACTTGTGACAACCCCAATAGAAGGATCAACCTTTCCATGAGTGATACAAAACTTCTTAAGTTAATAAATCCAATAACACTAAAACACCACGATTTCTCAAAAATATAGTGGAACATCCTCTGCCCATCCTTAAATCTAATAAAGGGCTCAATCATTCTTAAATCTTTAAACATCTAACTATTCCAATAAGAATTTATTATCTCCCATTTACCTGACACCGTCATTATGCTAACGCCATACGTGATCATACACAACTTCATGTAATTTAGGACATCACTATCCATAAAGTTATCAAAATATCCAAAGCGTTTACAATATAAATGCCTCTCATAACGTAGATCTTTACATACTAAGATAAATCCATCATCGACTAACCATCCCTCATATCCATCCTATAATGTATGCCACCCCTAGCATATAATACATGTAAGTACTCGAAAATTGAAAATCGTTATATCCCTATACCAATAACTACTTCAATATCCAACCGAAAATCCCTCAGTGTAGCGTCGAGAGCACTGAGGGATGTCAGCACCACTAGTTAAATGAGTGGGATAATCTTAATAAGAGTTTAGTCACGATTAGTAAGGTATTAGAGTATATCTTTACTTTATAGTCATGGATTATATATGTGGTTGATTTTTCGCTTATGATACTTTTGAGGGTTATGTTTTGACATTATACTTTAGTGTATTTCGAGGATAAAATTTGTTTATTAGGGAAAAAGAATGTAATACCTCGTATTTTCATGGATTATAATTATTATTTATTGAGTGATTAATAAATTAATAAATGGGTAAGATGTGGGTTCTTCAAATACTATCAGTATTAAGTGAGGCGTAACCCCTTATCAAGATCATGACTAACACCGTTAGATACAGAGCACAGGTCAGAACCACAGATGAGTCAAAGAAAGAGAGATTTAATATTCAAAGTTGCACTGAAGAATATATTGCCATGAGCATCATGTGGCAAACACAATAAATGAATGGGACCAGTAGTTAGCATTGCCGGAGGGAGAAAGAACAAGCACTCTAGGCACAATGAAGACAAGGCAGGAACTTCAAGCTCAGTTAATGCCCAATGATGGGTGCATTGAATGTGTATGGGAGTTAATGCTCTCCTCGAGGGATCTCTGGTATGAGGGAATTTGGGAAGATTTCTAGGTTCTGAATGCCTCTCTCCTTATTTATTTTGTTGTGGTCTTATTTATATGGAGGGAGGGGTTACTCGAGTCAGTGCGCCCTCGATCCCTTTGGCCTGATGCATTAAATGCATGAGATACTACATTTAATGCATTGGATCTGCTAGTTTTTGCGATAAAGTGTTCTATTGGTTAGAAGTATAGCAGTCATTAATAAAGGACATGACTTGTCAGCTTGGGGCTTACTCTAGGATGGCTATACGATTATATTTGAAGAACTAGACCTGCCATCCTAAGGATAAAGGCACTCGAGTGCTATATGCTTGAGTTCCTAAATGTCAGGCACCATGGCGTTAGGGAGTGGTTCAAACAATGGCTGTTATTTGGTATCTAGTCACGTCAGTCAGACGGGCTAACACCTGAGGTACCTCGAGGAGGTGACCTCGAAGGAGCAAGTATTAATGGTATCGAATTACTCGAGGAGGTTCACTCGAATAGGTAAGCAATGAGTGGGCTTGAGTGAGATTTGTCCTGGGTGGAGTTTTGTCCAAGTGTGCCTAGAGGGTTGGTAATAACTCCCAACGTTGCCTTGTTCTCAATCCTCCAAACCATGTCCCTGCAAAATTCCCAAGAGGTGATAGCTTGATAGAGTATGAAAGCTCTCCCATGCTCTTCCAGGCATGGTGCTTCGTGGGTAACAAGCGACCCCACTCAACATATACATTTATAAGATAAAGTACATAATACAACATTCTACTTCTTATTACAATCTATTATCATTTGGGTGAACTTTGTTCTTCGAGCTAGGTGTTTCGAGCCAGGTCAGTTGGAGGCTCTTCGAGGTAGAGCGCTGCGAGCTATTTACTTGTGAGGAGCTTTTGAGGTGGGTCTTGGGAGCTACTTGAATGGAGAATCTTCAAAATGTGTTTGTGGGGGCATTTTTCTCTGTAGTCAATCAATTCACTTGGCTAAGTTAATCATCCATATAGGGTAATACCCCTCCACATTTGCCCCTTCATAGAGATATTTGTTTATTTAAATAAAGAAATATCTGTATGAAACTTTTGCTTATCTATGATTTTCCCTCTTGGGGATAATGAAGAGATTTTTCAAATTTCCCCCAAAGCTCTTAGTTCCCTAAGGTAGATAAGGACCCCAGGCATGCTTGATTAAATGCATATTTTGTTTTCATTTCAGTGCGTCACACGTGGCAATGCCAGGGTGGGCACATGAAGATGACGTGACTATTTAATGCGTCGCTCCCCAAATCAACATCATAATAACCTTTAATCTTCAGCCATCATACGCGTTTGGCCAACATGCCAGCCACATAATTCTGAAATGCCATCATTGCTCTTTTCCAAACGTCACCTTTGTTGCCGTCTTTTGGAATTCGTGTTTCCCCTATAAAAGGGGACGCACCTTTAGTTAAGACTTACCTTTGGGTTTAACTTTCTGAGTTTAAGCTTTTTTGTGAGAGTTTGGCAAAGGCAACCTTCCCTTCTTCAAGATTTTTTTAATTATCTTCTATTCTCTTTTCTCTCGTCTGATATGGCACAAGTAAAGAGAAATCTTTCTATCAGGGGCGCCTCTCCTGCCACCCAGGCACGTCAGGCTCAGTGGGCACGATACTTTCATGCCCCGTACTTTAGAGAGGATGATCATTTCTAGATGATGATGAAATGATTTCCTGGTGCTTTGGTACCGACTGAGGAGACACACTTATTAATGGACGAAGGTGAAGATGCCGAGGACTTCGCTTATGTTCCTACCGCTACTATCACCCATTTTTGTATTGAGCGCGATGCTTTACCCTACTCCAAGGTGGAATTTGAGGCGTCCTCCGACGCTAGTGAAGGATTGGGCCCTTGAATTGAGTATATCCATGCAAAGTACTCGGTTCAACTGGCCCTCGCATGTTTATCTTATTCCATGTGGTTGGGTGACCTTACCTTGGCCAAGAATAACACTGCTTTACAACTTTTGGTATCGGAGTGGAGCAATAGGTCACACACCTTTGTGGCTGCCTGGGGTGAGTTTAATGTTACCTTTGAGAACGTGTGTGAACTTTAGGATTGGAAGCTGCTGAATATAACACCTTCTTCAAGGAGGCTGTTTTTAGTGAAGAGAAAACTCTGAGGAATGAGTTAGAGGATGTTGTAAAGGATTGCATGGTCACTTACAATAAGTGAACCTACTTTGAGGTCATCCTCTACTTTTACTTTATTAAAGAGATGGCTATCATCAGATCCCATGAGGTTGCTAGGGAGAACCCACGAGGGAAAGAAGTCTTTGAGCAGACTCCAACTGGTAAAGGCTACGAGTCCAAAGTTAAGCTAGCGGGGTACATATACGTGATACTGTCGAAGGTATACCTTTCGGGTAAGCCCCATGACTGCCCTCGCAAGGACGTGATCGATCTGTCCGTTCGAATGGCCTGTGGTGTGAAGATCCCCCTCTCAGCTATTATTTTTGGGTCTCTATACACTTGGTTAGATCAGGTGTCTGCAGACTCCACTCGAAGCGTTGGTAGGTTCGATGTTTCTAACTATGCAAACAATATTCTTTTGACGACGTTCCTTTATGTGCATTTATAGGATAAACCCCCACTGGCCACTTCTCCAGTTCATAGGATGTGAGAGTCCCCCGTATTTACTGTTGGAAGAATAAGAGTGTGAAAAAACCTCTGTTAGCTCTGATTGACTGAGCTGAATGATTCAACCCTCGCCCTTATGTTGGGGCAAGCCTATTTTTTGCCAATAATTTCTTTGGTGAGGAGGAGCATCCCGTTGCTCCTATTGAAGAAGCCCTGGCCAGAAATTTCCCCGAGCACAGTGTCCCCCTATTGTTGATCCCTTCCTATTTGCCTTCATATACCGAGTGGTCATCGTTTTACTCTGTTTATAGCTCCCATAGGGTATCCATGCAGTTTAGCTACGATCAAGGCCCCCCCTATTAAGTCATTTTACCAGAGAGAAGCCCACTAACGTATCATTTGCTTGTTCGAACTTCCTCACGTCTATCATTGCCAGTCTGTGTGCCCATTATCCGACTAACCCAGTAATCCCAAGTAAGGGAGCTCGAGGAAGGAGGTCGGCGATGTTCGTTAATGTGTTCTGGCAGAACCCGTTGGTTCGTTTCCAAACTAACCTTCTCAAGGAACCTCGTTATCCTGTAGTTGAGAGATTTCTCCCACTGAGTTGGGTTTAATAATTTGCACCACCCAATCCTCTGTTTTTCCCCTCAGCATAGCCAATACTAGTGTTCCCTTTGAGTTTCCTCCCCCAGCGCCTCTGGATCAGGCAGTTGTAAAGAGAAAAACATCCACTCAATCTTTCGTTCTTCCAACCGATGTTACCCGTGGTCCTTCGAAACCGGTTGGAAGGATCGCGTATCCTCGCACTGCTTCAATTGGTGCAGCAGTTAGGGCCACTCGGAAGGCGCCCTTGAAGAATCTTAAACTTACTTCGCAGCCTCCATTCATCTCTTCTCCTGACCTAAAGATTTCAAAGGCAGTGAGCCAGATGGTGGATCATCTTCGCCAGACTTGGGAACATTTTAGTGAAGAAGACCGAGATTTTATATCAGTCGAGATGTCTATTCATGGGTTTTCTTATGAACCCCAATCTGCTGAAGGTAGTAAAAAGAGGAAAACGGTTAGCCCCCTCAAGCTTGTGATGGAGGAGTCGAGCGGTTCTAGTGAGGAGGAGATTGGTGAGGAGCATTTATCTCGTGGAGATGTTGATGGATGTGATGATGATGATGAAGGAGAGGAGGAGGAGGAGGAAAAATAAAAAGATGATGAATAGGAAGAGGAGGAAGAGACTTCCATAGTGCACAGTCATAGGTTGAGGGTAATGGTTTCTTCCTCGAAACCTACCTCACCCCCCAAGACTATGAAATTATTGAGGATGTGATGGAAGAAGAGGTAAGTCTTTTACATCTCTTACCCTAAGTGACCTCATTTTATTCATTATTTCTCATGTTGATTCCCCCCAGTTTGTTGTAATTTGCTTTTTTTCTTTTGTCTGGTTGGTGTTCAGGTTGATGCGCGTGATGGTGCTGAGGGGAACCTACCTCTCAAAGCAGCTGCCAATATTGTTTCTCAGGTAATCTCCCATTTCCCCCTAGGGTCATTTGTATCTGATACTTCGTCTAGTGGTGGCTATTCCCCCGACCCTTCTTTTTTTCGCGAGCAGGATGACCTTGAGAGGGGTGTCCTTCGGGCAAAGTTGTTGAAGCTGTATCTGTACCTGTTGTTGCTGCGACTTCGATGCCTTTGGTAATTCTTTATTTTCTTCACTGATCTCCCCCTTTTACTTCTCCTATTGATTGTTCTGATACAATTTCTTCTTTTATTTCCTTCTTAAGGCTCCCATGCCTGTTTCAACCATCCTCATGGTGCCTCCACCTTTGAACGATCAAATGCTTATTTTATTCGGGCCTTCGATTTCGAACATAGAAGGTGTTGAGCCAACTGCATTCGCCCAGGGAGATGTTGAGCAAAAAAATTTTTTGGATGTGTATATATGTGTTATTCATGTTTGATGTTTGTGCATGTGTGTACGTGGTATAAGGTGTATGGGCACCCCAACCGTGGCACACTATGGTAGTCGTATATGAGCCTTTTATTTTATTTCATGGGATACAGATACATGCTAATTTTGTATACGCTTTTGATACTTTTGAGGGTTATGTTTTGACATTATGCTTTAGTGTATTTAGAGGATAAAATTTCTTTATTGGGGGAAAAGAATGTAATACCCCGTATTTTCATGGATTATAATTATTATTTATTGAGTGATTAATAAATTAATAAATGGGATAAATTATTACTTGTATGGATTAGTAATAATAATTTGGTACAATTTGGATGGTAATTGAAACTGTGTATGCGTAGAATAATTAAGTGAATAAATTATTGACGTCGTGATATGTTACTGTGAGTTGTGGGAAATATCATTTAGACTGGACTCTAGGATGACACTGATGTCTGTTTATGTGCTTTTATCACTTTAAATTGCACCCGGGGGGAGATATACCCTTATGAGGGATTTTGGTCTATTCCCGATAGCCTTCTGGGATCTTTTAAGGGCCTAAAATTATGCTTTATGGGGAGATACATGTGTGGCCTCCATCACGCACGAATACGGGGGTGTCGGCTGTCATCATTGGGGGGATAATGTAAAGAGATAGAATGGCCAACCTATATTGCTCAAAATAGGCAAAAGAATGTTTTCGCCTCAAGATAACGTCATCAAGGTCAAACTGATGCCTGCGAAACCAAATAGTTTAAGGGTCTGGGGATTAAGTTACAAAGTGGAAAGGTGTTAGGCACCCAATTTACCTTTTCGGTTTCTCTTGGAATAATGTTAATTTTATCCTTTTATACTCCGTAACGTGTGTGTACATGTGTATAATATAAATGGTGGGAGAATGGAATCATTCAACATGCTTCATAGAAGGGACGGAGTGAATTCATCCGTAATAGTGTTCCCAAAAATAATTAATAAAAAGTAGGATGTAAGTTTTCGTCGAGTCACCAATCGCTATGAAAGAGAGAATGTGCACATTATATGAGACACAAATATATAGGAGTGAAAAACTCACAAAATATGTTTGTGTGTGCGTATGTGTATATATAAGGTATAAAAGAAGTATATGAACATGAAAAATGGAGGAATCGAATATCTGGATTAGCCCAAGATTCCTACATAGCCCAAGGGGCATAAAAGTCCACGTAGTTCGACATTAGCATAGGGGCGTGGTTCAACCTATATATCCAAATGTGGGATTTCTTATGTATATGTAGAGAAAAAGTGTTTTTATAGTGAGAGTGTGAAATGGAAATCCTGCCCTTGGAATTCAAGGATGAGCTCTCATTTTCTTCTTCTTTGGGATTTTTATGAAAATAAATTATGTGTGTAGACACCCTATCCTAGGACCTCCCCCCTCCCCCCTAAGTACCTCCTTAGGTCCCTAGTACTCACTCGTTCACCATAAACCCTAGGTCATACTCCAAGTTCCGATCTAGAGGCCATCGGGCGCCTCCGGCGCCATTTGACTCCGGTCAACTAGAGTAATCTCAATAAATATTTGAAGGGATCTGAATATCCTTTCCAACGGTCTGCCTCGCTCACAAATCTTCCTTATAGTTATGACGAACAGTCCGTTTAACACCAAAAACTAATTTGGAGGCCACCGGGCGCACACGAGCCCTATTTGACTTGGTTAACTCTCCAACTTGAGCCAAGATAAATGAATATTCGAAGGGATCTGAATCCCTTTTCCAACGGTCCATCCCATGCACGAATTAGCTTTAGAGTACAGATGACAAGCCATTTTACTCTGATGGGGGTACTTCTGGTCCTCGTTTAACCTTGGACAACTCTCTGAACTAAACGAATATGAATGAAATCGCAAAAGGAACTGAATAAAATTTCCAACGGTCCATACCGTGAACAAATCGACCTTACAATTTTGACGAATGATCTGTTTTCCTCTGAAAACTTCCTATTTACTGACCAATGGGAACTTTTAGGCCCCATTTGACCTTAATTAATTGTAGACTCGGGAGTGGCTCAATGGATTCCTAAAGGGATCTGAATACTCTTTCTAACAATTCACCCCGTGCGTGATTCTGTTTTATAGTTTTCATTTTATGACCATTTTTCCAAAAGACCTATCCTAGGCGGCCAAATGGCACCCCAAGGACCTTGCCTATCGGCAGTGTGCCTGAGGTGCTATGTATATTGGTAGGTCCAAACCCCTATCGATAGTCACCCCATTGGCCCTAAAAATACAGTCCGCGGCCTCACTTTGAAAGGCAAACCCCTAAAAATCACCCTCGGAAATTTAGAAAAATTCAGAGTTATTCCCTTTCCTAAAAAACCCACTTTTTCAAATTCCATTCAATCAATTCCTTACCTCACTTGGTAAATTTCTTCAACTCTCTATACCACATTCATACCATTGCAAGATCAGCATATCTACATCCAAAATCAACATCAAGCGTTCATAATGAGGTCCAATTATCCATCCTTATCTCTAACTCTCTAATTTTAGTATTATTTGCTTTTTTTTTTCTACTTTAACATTTTATTTCATTACATCACATATATTAATCTCAATACTTTATTAGCAGTATTTTCACATACTATAATTTTGTAAAAAAAATAAGAAAAATAGGATTTATCTAGAAATTCTGAAAGAGGGATTCTCACCTCATATTCTCACTCTTAAAGCACATTTATCTCTACACACACACAAAAGAGAAATCCTCCATTTGAATTTATGGATTGAACCCCACCCTATGTTATCTTCGAACTATGTGGACTTTGATTCCCCATGGGCTATGTAGGCATCTTGCGTTAATCCCAAGGTTCGAGTCCTCCTTTATCCATGTTTATAGGTTTCTTGCATATCATATATATGCATTCTTTATGAATATCCTGTTCTTACATGCTTGTGTTTCGTTCGATATACACATTCACCCTTCCATAGAGACTTATGATCCGACAAAACCCTCATATTATATTTTGAATTATTATTTTTGGGAACATTCTGGAGGATGAACTCACTTCATTTTTTTCCATGGGGCAAGTTGAATGATTACATTATTCACGTATATTATGCACATTAGCACACACTTCACGAAGTCTAATAAGAGAAGATTAACACATGACCATGAGAGACCGGAAGGGCATAATGCATTTTTAATACCTTTCCATTCCGTAACTTAGTCCTTGAACCTTCGAACTACTTGGTTTCACAAGCATCAGTATTGTCCTTGATGTCGTTCTCTCGAGGAGACAACATTTTTTTTGTTTGTTTTGTGCAAAATAGGTTGGTGTCTCTATCGCTACACATTATCCCCCACATTGACATTGACTGAGCACCCTGAGAAAGGGCGCAAAACCCCGCATGCTGAAGGGAATCTAGAAGGGAGGCCCCAGGATGGCCATGGTGGCGAATCTGCTGGGGAAAGTTTTAAGAGGACTAAACTCTAATTCTATATGGGTGTTATTATTTTCTACATACGTGGATATGCTCCTACCTGTATGTTCCCTTTACTCGTCTATTTAATTTTTGTGTATATCTACCTTATGCTTAAATCTATCATCCTCCCTCCTCATGTACATATGACCTTTCACTCACGTATACACTTCGCACACTGGTATATACTCTCCATGTTCACTTTACACACTTACACTTGTATATAGTTTTCTACTCACACACACCACTTAGATTATCCATGCTTAGGCTTCGCTAGCACGCATCCACACTTCTCACACTTTTATATATCTCCACGCTCACTCACACATCTTACAGACCACTTGTAGTTGGTCCTTGTATAGGCTCACTACCACACAAACTAACTTGTAAATATTCACATGTCACTTACTCACGTGTATATATCCCAATCATCATGCGTAGTATAGTCTCCATGCTTCATGTTAGATTTAATTTTCATGATACTTGTATATTCTCCCTCATTAGTGTAGTATTACTTTTACTTATCATGCAAATAAAATAATAAAAATCCTCTTTCCATAATATACTAATTAAGATTCATGCATTTTTGTACACTACATCACTAAAGCATGGAAATATTGACCAAAATTTTACTTTATGATGGTTGCTAGTCTTGTGGGCACAATTAACCTATATATGATAAGACTCTCACATTCCATTGGCCTCGTTCTTTCGACATACATCGAATGATTCCCCCGCATCGTACCTCTTACCCGAACTCACGATGATAGGTATATAGCAGGGAACTCATCCACGTATGTCGAGTATATAGAATTCTCTTTCACACATCCCATCCCCATGAGGTATATCATGAGGCAACTCATATACACTCGGTTTATCAAATGGATTATCCATGAACACCGGTAAATGATTTCCCTTATAGGTAAGAGGTATATCGTGGAAGTCATGCCAAAGAGGGGAGCCCTTCCACTAGCCCGACAAAAGCATAAACCTCATATATGCATCATACCTAGGGCACTCATATTTAGTTTACCGATTACCATGCGAAACTATGCTAAAATTTTGGGTCGACATATCACCCATAATCCTAAAGAGAACTAGCTGAACAAGGTAAAGGAAGACCTCAAACTGCTATCAATAAAGTTTAACCAAGTTAAGATTTCCAAGAACTACATGGATTACACCCACATGTCTCCTCATCCTAAAGCTAGACTACCAAAGAAGTGTAAGATGCCAAACATCGAGAATTTCGGAGGCATCGGCCCCCAGCTATGAACCTTCAAAGCTATCACCATGCCATGACCCTTCTTAGTGCCTCCAAAGAGATAATGGACCAAATATTTCAACAAACCTTGGAATAAAGTACCCTTTGATGGTTCTCGTCTCTTGAAGAATCCAATATCGATAGTTGGAAGATGTGGCCCCATAATACATGTCTCAGTACAAGTATAATGAAGAGTTAGAGGTTACACATCGAGACCTAGAGCATCTCAAACAGAAACCTGAGTAATCATTCAGTAGATTTATTGGAAGTTGGAGAGAGAAAGCTGCCACGATGACCAATAGGCCCTCTAAGGAGTAATAAGTCAGCATTGTGAAGAATAATTTCTTACCTCATATCATAGAATCTATCGGAGGATAATATTTCCTACACTTTCGAGCCATCTGAGAGGCTGGTGTGGAAATCGAAGAAGGTGTCGCCAAAGTGGAATCTGAATCGAAGAAGATGACAAAGCAGATCACCCCCAAGAGTATGAGAATCCTGCTAGTGCTACAGTCTCAATCATCAACAACATTTCCCATTTCGCTACCTTTTGGCCACCCAAAATTTTCCCCAATCCGTCCAGGAAAGAATACTCCAAGCTCCATGCTCCCCTGTCCAAAGTTTACAAGACCCTATTTACTTAAAATATCATCAAACCATTGGACCCCCAATCATTACTAAATCCACTCCCTAAAAACTTCAAACATAATGTCCATTGGTACTTTCACCAATGCATAGGTCATACCACCGACAGATGCTTCCACTTCACAAATGTGATTCACGGCCTAATTGACCAGGGTATTATTGCCCCATCAGCCAAACCCAAACTCAATACCATTCACAACCCTCTTTCAACACAAGGAACCGGGACAAGTGCCATCTTTCTATAAAGTGACCCAGAGTTTGACCTATCTACTCAAATTATGACCATCAAAGCACCCACCATCCCCACAGTCTCACCTAAACCTCTCAAGGTTTGTCCGTATTTTCTCCTATACCATACATGCTTTACCAATCAAGCTATGTCACTCCTTACAAGGGCTCGCGTTATCGTATACACCCGATCTGAGGGGGAGGCATTGAACTACCTGCTATGTTAAACCAACTCTTAGAGTTTGGCCTAAATTTATCTACCGAGATATCCATTGATTATCAGAAATTCAGTACCCTGTTCATGGAAGGCTGAAAGTTGGCTAAAAAATTAGACGAATGGGCAATTCCTATTGAAGAAGTCAGTCTAGATGATTTAGTACAGATAATGATCGATATGTTATGTCAGATGAAGGAAATCTATAACATCTCTTTGTTGCTCACTGCCTTGAAAATTTAGTGATGGTTGCTACATTCACTCATGCATTTCCCCGATGAGTGGGAATACATATACAACGAAGCCGTTGAGGTTGTTGAGTGTGTTGATTATTCTTGGTAAGAAGACATAGTCATCACCGAATGGGGGGATGACTTTGACAATTCAGACGACGAAACAAATCATAAATAAGCCAATCTAGTTGCCAACTCGAGTGGAATGATCTCGTTTAAGGATTTATTGGCAAAAATTAATAAATTGTCCGTTTAACTCAAGATATATGATTCCATAAAGTTCTTATTCATCCCTTCTTTGATGAACCACATGACCCGATTAAGGCGATACTATAAAGATTCAATGCCTCGTACAACCGAAATAGGCAAAGTAAAGGGAGTGGTCGAAGAACTTCCAATACCAGAAATAACCATTGAGGAAAGAAAATTCCTCTATCCTCTCAAGAAGACCCAATAAAATATCACCTGGTGGGGACTATTCATGTCCTCTCAGCTACACCGCTCAAGAAGACTTCTCTCCTTTTTTGAAGAAAAAATACCAAAGTTTGACCTTGATCACAATTATGCTCACAAAATCTCTGTCTAAGTCTTGGAAGAGACAGTTCAACTATCACTTATCGATAAAAAATCTACTCGTAATGTTTATCCACAAAGAACCTTTAACGGTTTGGGACTAAAAGTCAGTGATCTCACTCCTACTTCTGCCCTCGTGCGTTCTTATGACAACACTCGTCGAGAAGTAATTGGTTCCATAAAACTCACACTAGGGGTTAGCCTTATCAATCCTCTCACGGAGTTCCAGGTCATTGACATACTTGCTTGCTTCAACCTACTCCTTGGTCACCATTGGCTCCACAACATTTGAGGAGTATCCTTTTCTCTCCATCAGAAACTAAAGTTCTTTGCTAAAGGTCAGGTCATCACCATTTTGGGGGATAACGACAGTGCATGGGAATGCACAATTTGAAGAACTATTAAAGATTTTAGTAGTCATTAGCGTGAGATTAGGATGGGGTCCATCTTTATTGAGCATGGGAGTGCATAATTTAAAGAACTATTAAAAGAATTGATGGACGTCTTCGCATGGTCCTAACATAACATGCTCGACATTGACCCGAAAATAGCTCAACATGAGATCTCGACATCCTCAGAATGAAATCCAGTCAAGCAGAAGTTTAGAAAAGTCCGTACTGAATGGTCGCTCAAAGTTAAAAAGGAAATGGTCAATCAGTTCAATGTGGGTTTCATTCGTGTGGTCGAATACCCAACACGGACTACCAACATCATCGCCATCTTGAAGTCAGGGAGAAAGTCCGCATGTGCATTGACTACCGAAATTTGAACAAAGCATCCTCGATATATGATCACACATTGTGAAACATCGACATAATCGTAGACAACATGGTCAGTCATGATCTAAAATCATTTGTCGATGGATTCATGATATAACAAGATCATAATCCACCCTGGGAATCTTTCTGCTACAGTATCCTGCCATTCGAACTCAAAAACGCTTGGGCTACTTAACAAAGGGCTTCCATAACCATCATGCACGACGTTTATTCACAAGGATGTCGAGGTTTATGTGAATGACATGGTCATTAAGTCTAAGACTTGGGAAGGTTATATTCGCACCTTTCAATAGTTCTTTAAACCACAATGACAACACCAGATGTGGTTAAATCCACAAAAGTGTGTTTTTGGCATCGCGAAAGGAAAAATCTTGGGGTTCATGTTTAGTGAAAAATGAATCGGAGTGAACCTTGCTAACATGAAAACCATACTTGAAATGACACCATAATGAACAGAGAAGGAAGTTCGAGGATTCGTGGGTAAACTACAGTACAACAGTTGATTCATCAACTAACTAAACTCTATTTGTGAATCCATTTTCAAATTTCTCCAGAAGGATGTAATCAAAGTCTAGAATAAGGCATGCCAAGAAGCCTTTGACCAAATCAAGTGATACCTCACTCGACCTCTGGTTCTCATGTCTCCACAGCTAGGTATGCCCCTCTTATTATACTTGACCGTCAAATACACTCCATCTGGGGCTTTGCTAGCCCAATACATTGAAATATCTCGCAAGGAAAGCACCATCTATTATGTTAGTAAAAAATTGGCTGAGTATAAAGTGAACTACATTATTTTGGAGAAAGTGTGTGTCGGCCTAAGCTGGGTCACGAAGAAGTTAAGGCACTACATGCTTTCCTTTCCTATCAGACTAGTATCTCGAATGGATACCATTAAATATCTACTAGAAAATCCCGCTATGTCCAAACAAATGGCCCATTGGTTGATGTTGCTAGCCGACTTGGATAATTTGTACGTAACCCAACACACTATGAAAAGGAGAGCCATCTCTGATTACATTTCCGATTATCCCATGGAAGTAACTGATGCTTGGGTCTTTAAAACTCCGGATGAAAATATTTTATACACCTCTGAGGAATACCTTAGATGTAAAATGTTCGTTGACAGAGTTGCAAACAAGAAAGGATACGACATTGGGATACTCCTGATTTCCCCTAATGACTCTCACACCCCCTTACCATCAAATTGGACTTAACTTGCACCAACAACATGATCGAATACGAGGCATGCATTGTAAGCCTCAAAATTGTCCTCAAGAAAGGTAATCAACACCTAAACGTTTATGGGGACTCTTCCCTCACCGTCGGCCAAATCCTAATAAAGTAGAAAGTCGAAGACAATACGATCCTACCCTTCCATGCCCACCTACACTACACCAAACTGGGTGAATAGTCACGGAACGGGGTCATGGACCATAGCCGTGACCATACCCAAAATAGGCATGACGAAGTCCATGATATAGTATGGTAATGGATCTTCTCGCAAGTGGTCACGGATAATAGTCGTGACTTGAGTAAGTCACGAATATGAGCCGCGATCCAGCCGCGGCCATTATGGTGCCAAGTTTCCCTCCAAATCTGGTCTCGGATAAGGTTACGGCCTTAGACCGTGACCATAAACCAAAGCCACACTGATATAGTTATGGCTTTTGATCGTGACCATTATGGGAATCGAGTCATGGCTTCTGGGCATGACCAGTTTATTATTTACATACTGACGTGTTAAAACTAATGTGGTCATGGCATGTGGTCATGACTTTAAGCCGTGACCAGGGTCTTTATACTTAATTCGCAGCTGAACTTTTCATTACCCTCGAAAATTCCTAAACCCTCCAAATTTTCACCCTTTCGTGCGATTTTGTGCTCCTGTACGGCGATTTTCGGCTCTCAATCTCTCTTTTAATTTCAATATCTCTTTAATCTCTAAGGAAATATTTCAATCTCAGTGTATTTCTATGTGTGTATTTATGTATTTGTGTGTGTGTGTGTGTGTGTGTGTGTGTACATGTGTGTATTTGTGTTTGTGTGTATATGTGTGTATTTGTATTTCAGTGTGTATATATGTATGTCTATGTAAGTGTGTATATGTATATGTATATGTGTATATATGTTTGTATAGTGTATATGTGTATGTATAATGTATTTGTGTGTGTATTCTAGAAATAAATATATGACTAATGTTGGTTTAGGTTTAAGGTTGAAATATAAAAAAAATGTGTCCTTTAATATTGATGCTAAAAAAAAAATATATATATGACTAATGTTGGTTTAAGTCTAGAAAAAAAATATGACTACTGTTGGTTTAAGTTTAGTATTGATGCTAAATTTAGGATTGATTTTAGGGGTAATGTTTGTAAGGGACTAATTTTATGACTAATGTTTGTAAAGGTTAATTTTAAGACTAATGTTTGTAAGGGTTAATTTTAGGGTTGATGTTAGGATTGATTTTAGGGATTGTTGGCTTAAATGACAAAAGTTGGCATTCAAAACCTAATAAATTAACGGTGAGATAAACACCCATACACGGGATTCACTCGTGAGAGAATACGTGGATCTCTTGGTTTATTTGGAGTTGTCTGGACAGTCTTTGGACCAGGATTTTTATAGCTATAGAAAGTGTTCCGATTACTGATTTTAGATGGTGGAGTTTGATTTTGTTGAATGAGAGGACGTAAGGCTTATTATACAACTATAGTTTGATTCCAAGCTCTCATTCTCAAATGTCGTATTGTTCGTGTGAATTTCCATTGTAAAGCGAAGACTTAATATGAATAAGAAAGTAACCGTTGTGTGAAGAAAATCAAAGGTCGGGTTACAAATATTTTTGCAACCTGGGTCGTGCAGTTCTCTGCTTTAATTACAGGCTATGTCAGTTGCAGAATTATTTAACTCGAAGTGATTCCACAATCGCATTCATATATCTTTATGTGTGTATGTGTGTATATCTGTGTGTATGTGTGCACGAGATTCAAACTATAGTTCATAATAACTAGTTAATGATTCATTAGAGCCATTATTTATAGGAATCATAATCACTCCCTTGTTTATTTTTCTCAGGAAAAATGAGTCACTGTGCTAATAAATGGCAACAAGAGTGGGAAAGGTTGCAATTGGACCGCACTCATACATCTTTCATTAATGAACCTCATTCAAAGTGTACTCCGATTTATTGGCATGGGAATAGGAAGATCGAACGATTTAACTACCTTGTAAACTGTGGAGTTCATCTCTAGCAAGAGTACTTGTTCAATTGTATTCTATTTTACCTACCATAATGTTGGGATGAAGCTATACAATATATTTTCGCGTACATAATCTCGATAGAGCACTGACCTTGCTTACACTGTTAGAGAAGGAAGAAAAAAAATTCACTCTTATGGATAGAATTACGTACAAAGAGTATTGCCGAAAACTATGATATCTCGCGACATATACACTTTAAACTCAATCTTGCCAATAGGCTGAAGATGATGAGGTTTCGAGCTCATGCCACTGACATCTATGCATCCATTATAGATACGTTTCCTCCTAATTGGCCACGTGCAAAACTCCATGGGTTTTAAAAACAAATCCCGACTGGATGGAGATCAGACACATTGAAATTTTATTGAAGTCTTACCATGGACGTAGATTATAATATATAGCCAAATAATTTATTTTGTTAGTTATAATTTCCTATTGAACTTTGAAATTATGCATCTATTATTATAGATACACATTGAGTTTTTATTATTTTTGTAGATAATGTCGAGCGCTAATGGAAACAACGCTCAAACTGAGGACGCGACACAACCAAAAGGAGAATTCTCATCACCTATTGGTGACAAATACACATCTCCACTAGAATACACTCCATTACTTCGAGTTTAAGTAGACTAGGTACTGCCACTAATCCAACATACACGCCCAGTGCTCCTAAAACTACTGGGTCAGTTGAGAAGAAGCCCATTGGGTTCTCTCTATTAGGAAATAACCCCACAGGAAATAAGAATCACGTTCAATAATTTAAAGCCCAGTGTTTACCCTTGGAAAAAATTAATGTGGGAGGGGTAGGAGATGATAATTCGAACCTCATAGATAAAGCTATTAAAGATGACATCTACGAGCAACTCAACAAATGGTTTCCATTTTTGACAAACTCAAAAAATGAGGTTCTTTCTCGGGTTGCTAAATACCTCCGAACATATCAGAGAAACCTTAGGCAAAAGCATTTCCCTAACGGAGCATCGAGCTCTGACATTTTGGCGCTCAAAGATAAAGTCCCTTCAAATGTTGAGATGCTAATCGATCAATGGAATGATTTTCCAAAAAATGACCGAAGGACTCGAAAATACTGCAAAGGGAGAAAAACAAGCAGAATAGGGCCAAAAAAACTAATGTCCACTAGCTTGGCTCGAAATCTTATGAAGATTTGAAGAACGAGTGGTTGAATAAGATAAAGGGCATCCCAGATGAAGGAAAGACACCAAATAGGGACAACTTATACGTGCATGCAAGATGAGACAAAGATAATAAATTCCCTCCTCACTTAGACAAGACTCTAGAATTAATAGAGTCTATCAGTAGTCAGTCAGCTTCAAGACCGTTCGACGACATTGATAATGATGTCCTTGTACTAACCTTGGGGAAGGACCATAGAGGGACGACGGGAGGTTTGGGGTCGCATATGTCAAAAATAAGATTCAAACACGCCGCCCTTCTCGTGGAAAAGCTTTATTCTGTTAATAAGCGTTTCTTGTCCAACGATGAACATCTTTCTAAGACTAAAGGGGATATAATGGGGATTCAAAATGAATTGGGAGGAATGAATTATAAACTTTCATTGATTGTGTCCCTTTTAACCGGTCGTATGCCCTTGCAGCTCCCAATGCATCCTGGTTACCCCTTACCTCCTCAAAATTTTCCTCCTTCTTCATTACCCTCACAGATGTCGGTTCCTCCTTTAACATTACCCTTACAAATGTGGGTTCCTCCTTCAACATTCCCCTTCTCAGCGCCTCAACATGCCACAGGTCTTGGATCCTCGTCAACAGCCCACGCTAATTATGGTGAGAAATACTATATAAAGGACATGAGCGATAAATTTTTTGTTGGGGTGTGCACGCTCATCTCCACTCAAGTAGGTACCTTAGTACATAATTGGCATTTGCAGGTGGGTGAATGTCATATCCTGGGTGATAAACTATTTAGTGGTTGCAAAGATGCTCCAGTGTATGTCGAGAGTGGAGAAGGGAATTTGTTGAAAAATTATTTAAACTCTTTTACCACTTGGCTAGTTTATCATTTGATGAAGATGTAGTAATATTATTCTTATGTTGTAATAATATCACTAGACAAATTTATTTAATTTGAGTATAAATGGTTGTGTAGTATCATTGATTGGTGTGTTCTTGTATTTTAGTTATTGCATAGTTTGATTGATTGGTGCGTTGTTGATACTATATTACTGCATTGTTGATATTATATTTATGAAACATGATATTTATTTTATCATGTTAACATAGGACTGCAATTTGAAGATTATTAACTGGATTTTCCACAATGCAAAAAGTGGATGGGGCAGACTAATCGAATAACTAATAGTTATATTAAAATCATTTATGAATTTATTCTCTACGCTTTTAAGAACCTTAAAAGTGAGAAGATTCCGTGTCCATGCACCCATTGTATCAACGAAAAATATAAAGTTTTAGAAGATTTTGAGTTACATTTAATACAGTGTGGAATTTGTCAAGATTATGTGACACCCCGCCTAATTAAATACCGGGCGATCACTCCTTTATTAAATTAAATCAAGGTAAACAGTTGGTTCATTCTCAGCATCACTGTCGATAAAAATACATTTTCCAATTTAACGTCCTAAATAATTAAGCTAAGTAAAAAAAACATTTATATACATACTTTCCAAATTTTATTTAAAGAAAAACATTTGTTTTATTAACAACATTGCTACAATTAAAAATCACACCACAATAAACCTGGAACACAAAGTCCAATTAATATAATACATTCGTCAATCGAATGTCCACATATGAAGACTAAAGTCACCAATACAAACTGAATAAAACCCATCGTAACAATACTGGAAATAACTGAAATACAAATGTCCCAACAATAATGAAATAATGGAAAGGGCGACACATGCCCAATAAATGAGAATACTAGAAGTGGAGTCAATAAAAGAAGCCGTCTACGCAAGTGACCTGTAACTCCCACCTAAGCTGCAGCACGTTCCTCTCAAGGGATCCTAAGCAAGACGTCCCTGTGGATGGGCACCTGAAATATATACATATATATACAAGAGAGAGAGAGAAAAAGAAACGGGTCAGAGCCCGAAAGTGTTTTTGATTTTAAAATACGTTTATCAAGTATTTAAATTGATACAGGCCAATGCAACAACATATTAGTGCGTCACTCTCTTGAGAATTACTCACCTCTCTTCTAATGTGCACACCTATCGCACTAACCTTCCCAACAGTTTCTTAACAATTTTATCATACTAACCTTTTCCAATAATCTAGCGTATCTTAACTTATTCATAAGATTTCAAAACCGAAAAATATTTTGTTTAAAAAGGTTACTTCCAGATTAGTAGCACAACTCCCGTTTTAGATTTTATTAATTTATAAAGTTTCTCGGTAACATATTATACTTTCACGAAACAAGTATTCACTATCTGAGTCATCAACCAAGTCCTACTTATCAAATCACAGTAGACAGTTTCAAATTTCCAAATCTTATATATATATTAACTACTCGCATAATATATATAAAATAACAGCACCCCACATAAAACTATGGTGCGTGCATACTTCTACTATCCAAACCCCATACCACTCATATCAAGGGGAATACAAGTTCGGAATCACTCTCGAACTGTATTAACACATACACAAACAATATCGAGGCGAAGCATAGATTCCAAGTCTCTAAGAGGATGGCACATACTCGCGTCTCTTAGGACCGTCTGAACTATCAATTCGATAGCCTGTACCAAGGATATCTATCTTCTAGGGTACAAGTCAATATCCCCCATAAAGGTCCCATCGAGATAAGACTGTCACAGCGCGGTAACCTCAAGGATAGCAAGTAGCGCGGTATGTTTTTCACATGTATATAATATATGTACACACAATCATATAAATATACCACTTTTATCATATTAATATAGGTTCCTCTCGTTACCCATAATTACAACATTTATCCTTAATTTCACATTATTAGTATTACGTATAAGGTTTCATCTCTAACCTTAACTCGAAGGGTTTTCTCACTTAATATGTGACATTCGTTGACTCTATCCTTCTAAGTGGGAAAATTCAGTAGGTATACCTCTATTTGCTATAGTAGCTATTCGCCGCATTCTCTCACTTGAAATACGTAGTTTCATAGTTCATCATATAATTATCCCAAAAATAAGATTCTCGTCTTATAATAAAGTTCTCAACACTTATTCAAATGTCCTACTGGTCTTTCCTATCTCCCAAAACATTTCATTAAGGATACCCAAGAATTATTTCACGATAAATTAAATTCGACTAAGTAAATAAGGGAAATAAGAGTCTGCCAGGAGGGGTCGATCGATCGAGGTCTGGGGCTCGATCGATCGAACCTTCGATCGATCGAAGCTCTAGGCTCGATCGATCGATCAAGCAGGTTTGCGAAAATTTTGCAGAAATGCAGTTACGGGTTCTACCAAATTTCTTCATCCAAAACCATGTTTTTCCATTCTAAACGTCCCAAAGATCCTACTACTATCATTATAACGTTATACCAAATGTTTTCAACGTAAAGCATGTGTATATCTAACATTAAACATGGATAATTAACCCAAAATTTCATCTAATCATCAAGAACCCTAGAGTTTTTCTTAATCAAGGTTCTAATCTGTTTTTAGCAAAATTTCCTTCTAATATATCATCAAAATTTCGTGGGTTATATTCCTCTACATGGCAAGGATTCCAGAATTTCATATAAATCATTTCTACATGCATTTTCCTAACACAAATTGGGTGTTCTTCCATATTTATCATCTCTAATCAATCCTAAACCAATATGAAGATTGCATTAACGAAAATACGCAAGTTAAACACTTGCCTGGGATTTTTGGTATTCTGATTCACGGCTGATTTTGGTATGGCTGCGTTTCTCGTCTCGCGATCTACGCGGTGGTGGTGGCGGCGGTGCAAACCGATGACTTTTTTTGGCCTTGAATTGCCTTGGAGCTCTCTCCTCTCTTCTCCAATGGCCGTCACTTGATTTATGGATACTCTAACCCTAAAAGCTAACCTAAATGGCTGATATAGGTTGCTGAATTTCGTGGGTTTAATTATCCAATTATGTAAAATGACTGAAATGCCCTCCCGGGGTACTAATTAGGCCTAAAAATGCCCCGAGACCCAAACTACACCCACGGGTACACTTTTCTGACTATCTCGACCCTACCGGACGCGTTGGCACACTCAAAATGACCATACGGGCAACTTATAAAATATTCACTTTTTATTTAACAAAATTAGTCCCGACGTGACACGAGCACGTTCCCACTTAAATTTCCGAAATCGTCATTTAATTCACTCATGACATTCAATATAACCAATATAATATATTACTTTGCTCATTAGTAATATTCAACCAATTTTCCCATAATTACTAACTCGCATCACGTTAATAATTATAACATAATAAATTTCCAGATTTTTATTAAATAGATCATTCACGTTAAATTTAATAAATCCCCAATTAATATAGTATAAAAATACGGGGTATTACATACTTCCCCCCTAATAACGTAATTTCGTCCCGAAATTCGGAAAAGAATGCATACCTGGTAAAAACAACTCTGGATATCTCTCGCGCATATCTGCCTCACGCTCCCAAGTGGATTCCTCCACATTATGATGCTCCCACTGGACTCACACAAGTGGAACTATTTTCGACCTCAATCTCCTCTCACTATAGTCTAGAATAGCCACTGGTCTCTCCTCGTAAGAGCTATCAGACTGTAATTCGATCTCATCTATCGCAATGTGAGTATAGGCCATATCATCCCGAAGATATCGTCTCAACGACGAGATGTGGAATACATCGTGGATGCGATGTAAATGTCCTGGCAATCCCAACCTGTATGCAACCGGCCCAATTCTCTGGATGATGGGAAATGGTCCCACGTACCTCAGAGTCAATTTCCCCTTCTTCCCGAACCTCATCACCCCCTTCATAGGAGATGCACACAATAACACTTGGTCTCCCACATTAAACTCCCGGAAGAACTGTTTGGCATTGGCGTAGCTCTTCTGCCTGTCCCGGGCTACCCGAATACGACTCCTGATCATCTCAATCCTCGCGGAGGTCTCCTGAATCACTTCCGGTCCTAGCAACTTGTTGTCCCCCACCTCGAGCCAACAAGTTGGAGAACGACAAGGCCTGCCATACAAAGCCTCAAATGGGGCCATACCAATCGTAAACTGATAAGAGTTATTATAAGCAAACTCTACCAGTGGAAGATGTGGCTCCCAACCTCCTCCAAAATCGAGAACACACATGCGTAGCATATCCTCTGACATCTGATTAGTACGCTCTGTCTATGGGTGGTAAGCTGAACTCAACCTCAATTCACTACCCATAGCCTCCTGAAAGCTTTCCCAAAAATGTGACACGAAAATCTTGTCCATATCTGACACAATATTCAGGGGCACCCCGTGTAATCTGACAATCTCCGCGATGAACAACTGAGCATACTGACCCGTGGTATAATCTGTCCGCACCGGCAGAAAATTAGCCACCTTGGTCAAACGGTCTACAATCACCCAGATAGAATCGTGGCCCCGCTGTGATGTAGGCAACCCTGTAATAAAATCCATGGAAATACTCTCCCACTTCCACGCGGGTACTTCCAATGGCTGAAGCAATCCTGACGGTTTCTGATGGTCCACCTTTACCAGCTAGCAGGTAGAACACTTGGATACGAACTCGGCGATGTCCTTCTTCATCCCACTCCACCAGTATTATCGCCTCATATCCTGGTACATCTTATCGCCTCCCAGATGTACTGCAAATCGGGACCCATGAGAATGAGTCATCACTGCATGATGTAATTTTGCTCCTTCTGGAACCACCAATCTCCTATTAAATCGCAAACCTCCATCAGAATTAACAGAATAGGACTCAGCACCCTCGGCTAGAAGTCGCACAATCTGCTCCTGGAAAAACGGGTTTGTAGTCTATGCCTGTATCACCCTCGTAACAATCTCGGGTGTGACTGACATCACGGATATGAAAGATCGTGCCACTGCGTCCTGGTGACCCAATTCCTTCCACTTTGCTTTCCAGACGTTCGCTACATCGTCTACCAGTCTACGGCTCAACGCATCAACAACTACGTTGGCCTTCCCCGGATGATACTGTATATCGAACTGGTAGTCCTTCACAAACTCTAGCCATCTGCGCTGACGCATATTCAACTCTCGCTGAGTGAACAGGTACTACATTGACTTATGGTCTGTGAACAAACGGAATTTCTCCCCCAATAAATAGTGCCTCCATATCCTCAATGCAAAAACGACCGCTGCCAACTCCAGGTCGTGGGTGGGGTAATTCTTCTCATGCGGCTTAAGCTTGCGGGAAGCAAAAGCTATAGCCTTCTCCTCCTGCTGGAGTACACCTCCAAGTCCCCGTAAAGACGCATCGGTGTAAACCAGGTACTCCACACCCGGCTTCGGTAACGCAAGGACTAGTGCTGAAGTAAGCTTGTCTTTCAGCTCATCGAAAGCCAATTGACAAGCGTCATCCCAAACATATGGTACCCCTTTGCGAGTCAGATTCGTCAATGGACCCGCTATTTTGGAGAATCCCCGAATGAATCTCCTGTAGTAACCGGCTAACCCCAAGAAATTACGCACTTCCGTCGGTGTCGTGGGCTGTCCCCACTCCCTTACCGCTGACACTTTGCTCGGGTCAACTGTAATCCCCTGCTCAGAAATAACATGGCCAAAGAACTGTACCTCTCGCAACCAGAATCCACACTTCGCGTACTTAGCATACAACTGATGCTCTCGTAGAGTCTGAAGAACCTGCCTCAAGTGCTCGGCATGCTCCTCCTCAGAGTGTGAATATATCAAGATGTCATCTATGAAGACGATGACAAACTGATCCAAGAACTCTCTGAATACTCGGTTCATCAAGTCCATAAAAACGGCTGGCGCATTTGTGAATCCGAACGGCATCACCCTGAACTCATAGGACCCATATCTCGATAAGAAGGCAGTCTTTGAAACATCCTTCTCTCTAATACGTAACTGATGGTAACCCGACCTCAGATCTATCTTCGAAAAGAATGTTGCTCCCCTCAACTGGTCGAACATGTCATCGATTCGAGGCAACGGATACTTATTCCGTATCGTGACCTTGTTCAGCTCCCGGTAGTCCACACACAATCTCAGTGAACCATCTCTCTTCTTCACAAACAAGACTGGAGCGCCCCAAGGTGAGGTACTCCTACGAATGAAGCCCTGACCTAACAGCTGTTCTATCTGATCTCGTAGCTCTCGCATCTCTGTCGGAGCCATACGGTACGGTGCGCGTGCTATAAGTCTCGTATCTGGAAATAAATCTATAACAAAGTCTATCTCATGACTGGGCGGTAGGCCTGGTATCTCCTGAAACACATCAGAATACTCCCTGACAACAGGGATCGAATCTAAGGGAATCACAACCTCCTTAGAGGTATCCTCCTCTATGTAATACAAATGAGCGGTCGAACCTCCCTCTGGGCGAGGCATCGCCACTACAAACATCTCTTACCCCGGAATGGCAAAAATAATGCTCCCACCGAAGCAATCAATCATGGCTCTATAAGCTGCGAGCCAATCCATACCAATAATCACATCATGCTCGTGCATGTCTAAGACTAACATGTCTGCAGGTAATACCAAGCTACCAATCTTTACCCCCACTCCCCGGCATATAAAGAAAATAAGTGACCCACTCTCCAGTGGTGAGTCGACACACGTCACGATGCTCTCTGCTGTGTCTAGCAACCCTAAGGCCTTCGCAAAATGCGTAGCTATAAAACAATGTGTTGCCCCCGTATCAAACAAAACCCGACCCATAGTACCATGGATAGGAAACATACCCTCAATCACGGGTGGTGCCTGTGGAGCTGCTGCCTGGTGGACGTTATAGACACGTCCATACTGCAATTGCCCTTGCTGTACTGGAGCCGCTGGAATGGCTGGTAGGGCTGGCACCTGGGCTGGAGCTGGGAGGGCAGGTGGGAAAAGTGGTCTTTGCGGCTCATTTCGGGCTCCCTGTTGCTGTGGGCCCCTATCTCCCTCTGGGAAATCCTGGCGCCTATGGCCATGTTTACCGCACCCAAAGCATCGGCCTTTGAAGTTACCTCCCCTCTGACCCTACTGCCCACGGTCCTGCTGGCCATTACCTCCACGCCACTGGCCCTGTTGGCCCTGATGTGCACGTTGTTGGCCTTGCTGGCCCTGCTGCTGTCCCTGTGGTCGGTGCTGGCCCTGCTGATTAGGCTGGCCCTGATGGCCCTTCCTGAAACCCCCGAATCCATGCCTAGAATCACCTGAACGGAACCGCTTAGCAGGGTCCCCCTGATGGGAACTCTGCTCGTGCTGACGAGTCTCTCTATGAGATGGTGCCCCACTGGCACTATTACCCCCAGTCCTGCCCTGCTGGCTGGACTCCCCTGCTCTCTTTCTTCCCTGCAGATGGAAGCGATGATCCTGGCAATGTAGTAACGCTGCATTGAGTACATCAGTGAAAGTAATCTGGGATAGATTTCCAATAAGGTTCTCATGGATCCTCCAAGCTAACCCGTCGACAAACAGCAAAATCTTCTTGCTCTCAGTAGGTGCCTCATCTGGCACAATTGTGAGAAGTCTCATGAACTCCTCCTCATACTCAACTACAGTAAGGTTCTCCTGCTTCAGATTTAGTAATTTTTGCCTCATCTCAGTCTGCATTGCGGGTGGAAAATACTTGCGGTCAAACCGCTCCCAGAACAACTGAACAGGGATCGTGTCCCTCTCCTCCAAAGTAGTAGTGGACTCCCACCACTTTAAGGCGACTCCCACCAACTTAAAGGAAGCCAATAACTGCTTTTTCACGTCAGTGCACTCATACATATGGAGATGCCGCTGGATGTCCTTCTTCCATTGGCTAACTGTAATAATATCGGAGCTACCCGAAAACTCAGGGGGATGCGCTTTCTGAAAAGCATCCCGAACCCACTCCCATGCCGATGGAAGCTGTGCTGGTACTGGCGCCACTGCCTGAACCTAGGGTGGAGCCTGCTAAATCACCGCTATTGCGGCATTCACCGCCTGAGCAACAATGGCAGCTACTTCGTTTGCATTCATTGTGCCTGGTGCCGGAGCTGCTGGTTGCTCGGCTTGGACACGCCTATCTTTCGGAGCACATCTCGGAGGCATCTGAAACGTGAACAAGTTTATTAGTCTACAGTTATCATCAAATCTCAAATAGCTGAAGACTTTAATGTAAAAGCAGGAATACAACAATCCTTAAAATAGGGCCCTATAGCAACAACGTTAAGCTGAAAGCGAAATAAGCCGTACAGATCCTATGGAAACTAGAACCTGATGCTCTGATACCACCTGTGACACCCCGCCTAATTAAATACCGGGCGATCACTCCTTTATTAAATTAAATCAAGGTAAACAGTTTGTTCATTCTCAGCATCACTGTCGATAAAAATACATTTTCCAATTTAACATCCTAAATAATTAAGCTAAGTGTCAAAACCATTTATATACATACTTTCCAAATTTTATTTAAAGAAAAAAATTTATTTTATTAACAACATTGCTACAATTAAGAATCACACCACAATAAACCTGGAACACAAAGTCCAATTAACATAATACATTCGTCAATTGAATGTCCACATATGAAGACTAAAGTCACCAATACAAACTGAATAAAACCCATCGTAACAATACTGGAAATAACTGAAATACAAATGTCCCAACAATAATGAAATAATGGAAAGGGCGAAACATGCCCAATAAATGAGAATACTAGAAGTGGAGTTAATAAAAGAAGACGTCTACGCAAGTGACCTGCAACTCCCACCTAAGCTGCAGCACGTTCCTCTCAAGGGATCCTAAGCAAGACGCCCCTGTGGCTGGGCACCTGAAATATATACATATATATACAAGAGAGAGACAGAGAAAAAGAAACGGGTCAGATCCCGAAAGTGTTTTTGATTTTAAAATACATTTATCAAGTATTTAAATTGATACAGGCCAATGCAACAACATATTAGTGCGTCACTCTCTTGAGAATTACTCACCTCTCTTCTAATGTGCACACCTATCGCACTAACCTTCCCAACAGTTTCTTAACAATTTTATCATACTAACCTTTTCAAATAATTTAGCGTATCTTAACTTACTCATAAGATTTCAAAACCGAACAATATTTTGTTTAAAAAGGTTACTTCCAGATTAGTAGCACAACTCCCGTTTTAGCTTTTATTAATTTATAAAGTTTCTCGGTAACATATTATACTTTCACGAAACAAGTATTCACTATCTGAGTCATCAACCAAGTCCTACTTATCAAATCACAGTAGGCAGTTTCAAATTTCCAAATCTTATATATATATTAACTACTCGCATAATATATATAAAATAACAGCACACCAGATAAAACTATGGTGCGTGCATACTTCTACTATCCAAACCCCATACCACTCATATCAAGGGGAATACAAGTTCGGAATCACTCTCGAACTATATTAACACATTCACAAACAATATCGAGGCGAAGCATAGATTCCAAGTCTCTAAGAGGATGGCACATACTCGCGTCTCTTAGGACCGTCTTAACTATCAATTCGATAGCCTGTACCAAGGATATCTATCTTCTAGGGTACAAATCAATATCCCCCATAAAGGTCCCATCGAGATAAGACTGTCCCAGCGCGGTAACCTCAAGGATAGCAAGTAGCGCGGTATGTTTTTCACATGTATATAATATATGTACACACAATCATATAAATATACCACTTTTATCATATTAATATAGGTTCCTCTCGTTACCCATAATTACAACATTTATCCTTAATTTCACATTATTAGTATTACGTATAAGGTTTCATCTCTAACCTTAACTCGAAGGGTTTTCTCACTTAATACGTGACATTCGTTGACTCTATCCTTTCAAGTGGGAAAATTAAGTAGGTATACCTCTATTTACTATAGTAGCTATTCGCCGCATTCTCTCACTTGAAATACGTAGTTTCATAGTTCATCATATAATTATCCCAAAAATAAGATTCTCGTCTTATAATAAAGTTCTCAACACTTATTCAAATGTCCTACTGGTCTTTCCTATCTCCCAAAACATTTCATTAAGGATACCCAAGAATTATTTCACGATAAATTAAATTCGACTAAGTAAACAAGGGAAATAAGAGTCTGTCAGGAGGGGTCGATCGATCGAGGTCTGCGGCTCGATCGATCGAACCTTCGATCGATCGAAGCTCTAGGCTCGATCGATCGATCAAGCAGGTCTGCGAAAATTTTGCAGAAATGCAGTTACGGGTTCTACCAAATTTCTTCATCCAAAACCATGTTTTTCCATTCTAAACGTCCCAAAAATCTTACTATTATCATTATAACGTTATACCAAATGTTTTCAACGTAAAGCATGTGTATATCTAACATTAAACATGGATAATTAACCCAAAATTTCATCTAATCATCAAGAACCCTAGAGTTTTTCTTAATCAAGGTTCTAATATGTTTTTAGCAAAATTTCCTTCTAATATATCATCAAAATTTCATGGGTTATATTCCTCTACATGGCAAGGATTCCAGAATTTCATATAAATCATTTCTACATGCATTTTCCTAACACAAATTGGGTGTTCTTCCATATTTATCATCTCTAATCAATCCTAAACCAATATGAAGATTGCATTAACGAAAATACGCAAGTTAAACACTTGCCTGGGATTTTTGGTATTCTGATTCACGGCTGATTTTGGTATGGCTGCGTTCCTCGTCTCGCGATCTACGCGGTGGTGGTGGCGGCGGTGCAAACCGGTGACTTTTTTTGGCCTTGAATTGCCTTGGAGCTCTCTCCTCTCTTCTCCAATGGCCGTCACTTGATTTATGGATATTCTAACCCTAAAAGCTAACCTAAATGGCTGATATAGGTTGCTGAATTTCGTGGGTTTAATTACCCAATTATGTAAAATGACTAAAATGCCCTCCCGGGGTACTAATTAGGCCTAAAAATGCCCCGAGACCCAAACTACACCCCCGGGTACAGTTTCCTGACTATCTCGACCCTACCGGATGCGTTGGCGCACTCAAAATGACCATACGAGCAACTTATAAAATATTCACTTTTTATTTAACAAAATTAGTCCCGACGTGACACGAGCACGTTCCGACTTAAATTTCCGAAATCGTCATTTAATTCACTCATGACATTCAATATAACCAATATAATATATTACTTTGCTCATTAGTAATATTCAACCAATTTTCCCATAATTACTAACTCTCATCACGTTAATAATTATAACATAATAACTTTCCGGATTTTTATTAAATAAATCATTCACGTTAAATTTAATAAATCCCCAATTAATATAGTATAAAAATATGGGGTATTACAGATTATAACAAATGGACATACCATGGTGAAAAATATGTACCTTATGTTCCCAAATAATTACCGGTAACCGATCACGTAACAGAACACCAAAGAGTGGAAGTAGTAAATGATTCACCAACACATCATCCATTGATCGACCCAATTAACTATGCTTACGGACTCCACCACGACCAAAATCACTAGCCTATGAAGACAAATAATGTGCACAATGAATAATTTGATACTGAACTACTAGGAGATCAAGAATATACACGGTTGAAAGCCTATGCGGCTAAACCATTATATAAAGATTACGATGAAGATCACTTGGTATTATATGCAATGACTGGTTTGCATAATTTGAAGAGCCATTTTGATTTGTTTGGGAACAGCGTAACGGGAATTCTTAAGGGGGTTAAAGATATTCTCCCACAGGAGAACAGGTTACCAGACAATTATCCTACCATGAAGAAGGGCTTAAAGGGTTTGGGATTGAAATACAAATCTATTCATGCTTGCAAGTATAATTGCATATTGTACCGCAATGATCACGAAGAGAAGGATGAATGTCCAGTATGCGGTGAGACTAGATATGTCGTTTGTGAAAAGGGAAAGGACAAACCTATAAAAAATCAAAAAGTGCTCGCAATTCCTATAAAAGATTTTGAAGTATTTTCCACTTGGGCCACTGTTGATACAAAAATTATTCAGCTGATGTGGACCAATTATATCAAGACACATGTCATCCAACATGGCATAAGTTCAGTGTACCAAGATACTCAACATATCGATCTACTCAGCATACTGAGCAACTTGTTAGGAAGATCAAACAACAAAGACAGATTTAATGAGTATTCTTTACCATGTACAGATGTATATGCCTATTCAATAATGGCATATTGCCTATTCACACTGACAGCCCAAGGGATATAAATATATTGCAATACCCTAATGGCAGGGTAAGCGATTGTAAGCAAACATAATTAAGATTAAGGCAAGACACCAAGTAATACAAGACAGTGGACGTAAGCCATTTCATTAAGGCTGAACCACTTTAAAAATCTCTTGTCTTACTTGTTTACTCATATTGATCTGTGATTAATTAATTAGATCAAATCTAGTTTTTTACATCAACAGATTGACACCGTCTGTGGGAATGACTATACGTAGCGTTTTTCACTAAAAACTTTTCATAAATGGCTGATATCCCAGAATCTAGCAATAGGAATAATGAAGGTAATCTTCCTAACCATTTTATTCCCCCAAATGCAAACGATATCACCATAATCTTGGCAAGCTTAGCCAGGGGACAAATGACTATGTAGAAAACTATGCGACAGTTCATTCAGACTGTTTAATATGGAGCGTCTACCCAGTCAGGCCAACGAAGTGTTCATAGGAGCATGCGTCCACAACCTTCACGATACAGACATACTAAACTCCATCATACTGGGAATTCAAGTGATCCATCCTATCACCTTGGTCTGACTTCTCCTATAAGAATTTTGGATTCTCAAGAAAATGTCACTCTAACTCCAAAACGAACAAGCTCTCTAGAGAGGTTGAGCAGAGTTTTACCCTTCGACCATTTGGTACATAGGAGGAATAAAAATCCTCCTCGAATTGCGTCAAGAAATTCTCAATGACCAAATGATTTAAGGGAAAGCTCAGCCCAATCACATCCAAATCCCGAGCCTGTAGCTCACATAGAAAGATCCCAAGAGGAGAATTATGCGCAATCTATTGATCGTGCAAACATAAATAAATCAGAGGCTGAAAATGATGATTGGAAGGGATCTATTTAGAGATTGGAAGATAGGTTAGGGTAAATGGCTAAGGCTAAAAACCCTCTCCAAAGAACCTTTATCAAAGGATATCCATTTGTACAAGCAATCGTGTATTTTCCCACACCATCAAAGTTCAAGGCTCCTGTGGTCACACCTAAGTACGATGAAAAAACGGATCTTATTCTCCACATATAGTAGTACTAAGCTGCAATAGATATTTATGCAGTCCCAGATGAAATGAGGTGCAGAGCATTCTCAGGAACCATTACTGAATCTGCTCAGATATGGTACAACAACCTTCCTTGAGGGAAGATTACAACCTTCCATCAACTGGCAGAGCTCTTTATAGGAAATTTATGTTTTGGTGTAAATCCAGTTAAAATAGTAGCACATCTGTTGAGTGTTAGACAAAAAGTAGAAGAATGTAGCAGGGATTATATCACTCGTTTTAACAACGAGAAACTGAAAGTCATAGACTATGAGGAAAAGACAACCATTACAGCTCTCATGAGTGGTATTTTCCCAAACAAGCTGTATTAAACTTTAGCCAAGGATCCCCCCAAATCCATGGCTAAATTAATAGCTAAAGCAGCCAAAATTATGAAAGCCGAGGAGGCAATGGTGGGGAAGAAGAATGCTGAGTGAAAGGCAGAAGCTAAAGTTGAAGAGAAAAGATCACAAACATAATGGTGGGAGTAAGTAGTCGAAAGGCAAAGAAACGTTGGAACACTTGAGGAAGTATACGAATTATACTCCCTTAAAGCTGGATATAAACCACATCCTGGAGGAAATCAAGAACAGTAAGGAACTGAATTGGCCAGAAAAACTGAGATCAGCTCCCGAAAGAAGGGATAAATCCAAGTATTGCGAGTTCTATAAAGATCACGGTCACATAACCAAGCAGTGTGTACCTCTCCAAAATGAAATTAAGGCACTCATTAGACGTGAAAAGTTGAACATGTATGTTGATCGCCAGAATGGTGGGAAGACGAACACCAGAGCTCGGTTGAGATCCAAATCTTCTTGCTAACCAAGAGAAGATAAGAACAGGAACCATAAAGACGATCCTGAAGATGATCCCGATCTCCTAAAAAGGCCAAGACAACCTGAACGTGTGGTATTTTTATTTTGTTTTGGTTCATTCAATTGTAACATGATTACAAGTGGAGATGCTGGAGGGGAGATCATACCGCTGAAAGGAAAGCTTACCTCAATGAAGTTTAAGCGTGTTCATATATACATCAGATAAATATGGCAGAAGAAGATCGTCCGAGGAAGGTTCACAAAGATAAGCTGGTCATTGGATTTTCTAAAAAAATATGGAAGGTGTTTTGTATCCTCATGATGATCCTCTAGTGATCAAAATGAGACTAAAGGATGTAATCATTTTAAGAGTGCTTGTGGATAATGGTATCTCGACAGACATCATGTTTTATCCCTGCTTTGATAGTTTGAACTTAAAACTTTGTCAATTAGAGCAGTATCATGTGCCCCTCATTAGGTTTTTCGGAGAAAAAGTTTTTTCACTTGGAACGATCAAGTTAGACATGATGATTGGTACCTGGCCAGCTTACAGAACAAAGAGGTACGCTTCTTCGTGATGGATAAAAATGTCCAGTCAGCCTATAATATAATTAAGGGGAGAGTAGGCTTGAAAAAGTTTGAAGTAGTCCCATCCACTGTACATCAGTGTTTAAAATTCTTGACTAACTTTGGGGTTAGAATTATGAAGGGCAATCAAAAAGTAGCTCGGGAATGATACTACTCGTCTGCCGAGCAAGAAGAATTAGAGAAAGCTAGGAAGAAAATGACCACTTATCAAGTGGATGAATCTGATGAGTCTGAGATTAAAACCTTAGACCCAAGAGATGAAACAGAACTCGTTAAAGTCTAAGTAATGAAAGTGACAAAAAGTATTATTCTGGATGGCGAGAAACTAAAATGAACAACTCAGATTGGTGCTTCACTTGATCCAGTATTGAAGCAAGAGCTGGTAGCATTTCTGAAGCACAAAAAGTAAGTATTTGCGTGGAGTCATGAAGATAAGCCGAATATAGACCTAGCCTTCCTATGCCACGAGCTCAATGTCAACAAAGAGATCAAACCAGTGAAGCGAAGAAGAAGAGTCTTTAGTCTGGAGAAGAATTAGGCATTCATGAAGAAGTGGAAAAGCTGCAAAAGGCTTCTTTCATCGAAGACGTCAAATATCTTGATTAGTTAGCCATTGTTACGATGGTAAAGAAGAAGAACAACGAGGGGGTGTGGACTTCACAGACCTGAATAAATCTAGCCTGAAAGATCATTTTCCTCGACCCAGGATAGATCAACTGGAAGATGCAACTTCGGGGTATAAGTTGCTAAGCTTCATGGATGCTTATTATGGATATAATTAAATTAAAATGAAATTAGAGACAGGGAGAGTACCTCTTTCATTACCCCATGAGGAACACATTGTTATAATGTTATGCCTTTTAGTTTTAAAAATGCAGGTGTTACATATCAGCGGCTGATGAACAAGGTGTTTACAGTGCAGATTAGTAAAAATATGAAGGTGTATGTCGACGACATATTGAACAAAAGCAAGAAAGATATTGACCATATAGCTGATTTGAGCCAAACATTTGATCAGTTGGAGAAGTACCAGATGAAGCTGAACTCGACAAGTGCATTTTTAGCGTACAAGAAGGCATGTTCCTCAGTTATATTATGAATCAAAGAGGTATTGAAGCAAATCTTGGCAAGATAAAAGCCTTGCTGGAGTTAATATCCCAAACCACCAAGAAGGAAGTGCAAAGCCTTACGAGGCGATTCGTCTCCCGAGCAACTGATAGATGTCTTCCATTCTTCAAGGTGCTCAGAAAGACCTTTGAGTTGAACGACGAGTGTGAGATGACGTTCTTAGAGTTGAAGAGATACTTGGGGACACCTTCTTTATTGTCCAGGCCAGTGGCGGGAGAAAATTTATACCTGTACTTAGCTGTTTCAGATAGTGCAGTCTGTTCGGCTTTGATAAGAATAGAAAGCGGAGTGCAAAAACTAGTTTATTATACTAGCAAGGCATTTAGTGGAGCAGAGATCAGGTATCCAAAAATGAAGAAGTTAGCATTGGCGTTGATTGAAGCGAGTAGGAGGATGAAACCATATTTTTAAGACCATATAATAGTGGTATACACTGACGTGCCACTTAGACAAGATTTACATAAGACAAAAAAGTCTGGAAGATTGATGTATTGGGTAGTGGAGTTAGGGAGTACGACATTATCTATGAGCCAAAATCCTCTCTCAAAGAGCAGGCAGTGGCAGGTTTCATTACTGAGTTTACCTACCTAGATGTCTCAAATCAACAGGGGCTAATGAAGAGCAACTCCAGGATGTTAGAAGATCAACAGAAAATATCCCTGAGCAACGTCCAACCGCAGAATTACCAGAAGGGATGGCCACCGATCAACCAAAATCTTCTAGTAAGGGACCAGAGTTGAAGAAGAAGTATGAAGAAAGGAAGGACGATATATTCCACCAAGGGTTTTTGTCAAACCAAGGGTTTTATGATAATATCCCCATACGGAATTTATATGTCGATGGTTCTTTGTGTGCAACAGGTTACGGGGCTAGAATTATTCCAACAGTCCAGATGAAATAGATATAGAATATTCTTTGCGTTTCCAATTCCAGGCTTCCAATAAAGAAGCTGAGTACGAAGCTGTGATTGTGGGACTCAACTTATCTAAATCCTTGAATGAAAAACAAGTTGTGGTGTTCAATGATTCGTAACTAGTGGTGAATCAGATGCTAAGTCTTTACGTGGAAAAAGGGGAATTCATGACGAGGTATTTAACTAAAGCTATGGAAATTATATCTAATTTGGTAGTTGTCCAAGTAATTAGAATATCAAGACTGGAGAATGCAAGAGCAGATGCACTTTCTTGGTTAGCCTCTGCTACGCGCACCGAGCTACGAAGAACAATCCCCATTAAAGTACTTGCAAGTAGAAGTATTGATGAAGATTTGATGGTGGATTTTATCGCCTTGGATAAGGGACCTTCCTGGATGGATTCCATCAGGGCTTATATCAAAGAAGGTACTTTACCAGCCGACTAACTTGCAGCCAAGAGGTTGAAGTATAAGGTTTCCAGATATGTCTTGAACAATGGAGTTCTGTAAAGTAGAGATATAATAGGTGGTCTGCAAAGGTGTTTTCATCCAAAGAAGTTAAAGATCTAATAGAGGAAATACATAAAGGGTCTTTTGGGTCTCATGTAGCAGGTAGAACTCATTTATAAAGAATAAATACGCAGGGGTACTATTGGTCAACAATGCGCGCTGATTGTACAGCTTATGCCAAGAAATGCGACAAGTGTCAGCGATTTTCTACTATACGAAGAACTCCTCAGCCACTGCTAACACCAATCACTTCACCTTGGTCATTCGCTATATGGGGAATAGATTTGGTCAGGCCATTTTCAACTACAAGAGGACAATTCAAATACTTGGTGGTGGCCGTTGATTACTTCACAAATGGGTGGAAGCTGAACCTCTCATCGATATGGCCTACGAAAGGATTTACCAATTTATTTGGAAGAATATTATTTATCGATATGGTCTGCCCCATGCTTTATCACCAATCACGGTACCCAATTTGATAATGATGAGTTCGCAGCGTACTGTCTACAGTCCAATATTTAAAAGATCCATTCTGCTCCAGGTCATCCCCAAAGTAATGGGCAAACAAAGGTGACGAACATTACTCTACTGAATGGGTTGAAGAGGAGATTAGATGATTCTAAAGGTAATTGGATCAATGAGTTGCATTCCGTGTTTTGGTCTTACCGAAAAACTCCCCGAACAGCAACTGGGTAATCACCTTACATGTTGGGTTTTGGGAGTGAAGAAGTGATACCTGTCGAACTTGAGTTACCTACTCATAGGGTGCTTAACTTTAATCCTCCAGTGAGTGATTTGATGACACGCTTAGACTTGGACATGCTCGAAGAAGTCAGAGAAGACGCGACAATCCGCAATGCAGCCTATCAGCAAAGGACTGCTATGTTCTATAATAAAAGGGCCAGGAAGTGTGATCTCAAGGAAGGCAATTACGTGCTCAAGAAAGTACTTCAAAAACATAATAAGTTGGAAGCCAATTGGCATAGGCCCTATCGTGTCACAGCTGTTGTTCGACCTGGCACCTACAGAATAGAAACTCTTGAATGGGAAGAATTCAAAAATGCTTGGAATGCAGAGCATTTGCGCAAATACTATCAGTAATGTAACTGCACATGTACCCCATTATTTTAGTATGAATGAAAACGATGATTTTCCCATTTGTTTGTTTTATTTATTTTCTTCGGAGTACTAATGCTACACACTACACTTAACTTACTACACTTAACTTTTTTTATCAACTAAAAGTTGGTCTTCATCAACACAAACATTAAAAAAGGTTGTCGACATCAACAACCACCAACTAAAAGTTGGTCGACATCAACAGAAACACCAACAAAGTTGGACGGCATCAACAACCACCAACTAAAAGTTGGTTGGCATCAACATACCCACCAATAATATTAGTAAAATAATCGATCAAGGAACGGCCTGTTTGATTATGGGTGACCCAAGTGGAATTAAAACTAGGAAAGAAGATGGGAAAATCATCCACTGCCTAAACACCAGGGCAGTGGATGATAAAAATAAGCAGGAACATGGGATAAAAATAATTCCATTGCTTAGGCACATATGGATGATAAGTCACTACAACTAGGCAAAAACATAGGGCAAAAGTTCCATTATCTAGGCAATCAAATCAACAAAGGGCAAACTGCCCATTCAAATATATATATACTCAATGACTGAAAAATACAGTACTATTATAATTGATCATGCAAATTATTTTATTTCAAGGAAACAAAATTACAAAGAGATACTTTTTCTTAATTTACTAACAAAATACAAATAGCCTATTTTATTGGTTTCTTTCCTTCAGATTTAGACACTTGATCCATTCCAGCTGGAGGATCATCTAAAGCAAAAGAAGAGTTGATAAATTATAAATCCCGAAACATTCTGGTGTTGCTCGCACTTGGTTGGTCAAGAAAATGTGGAGGTCGAGATATCTCAAGATCTTCATGAAGATTGTAATCACCAAGGTATTTGGAAATCAAATACTAAGGAGCAGAACTAACTAAAATCCAGCTAATAGCTAGTTTGAAAGTAGGAACTGGAAGATCAAGTAATCCAAGGTCACACCAATCCCACAACTCGGTTCCTTGCTCAGCCTTCATCACAGTTAGAGAATTCAACCACCTTGTTTGTATCCCTCATTGTTTGATTGATTTAACCTGACATCAAGATGATATAAAGCTTCATTGTATCGCCCATTTAGAACACTCTGGGCTGCTTGTGAAATTGATAAGTTAATCATTCAACATGTTGATGAAGTATCTTCACCAAACTTACTTTATTCTACAACGCAAAACTCTGATTGGAAAGTTGCTCGGTAAGAGTTCGAATTTTCTGGGACATCTCAGCGAGAGCTTGATTTTTTGCCTTCAGTTGAGCAGCTTGATTTTCTAAAGCCTGTTGAGTCCTAGTCTCTTCGATGCTACTCCGACTAGCTCTTATTCTACCCCGGGAAGTGGATGTAGGTCTGACTCTTTTCAAAGCTTTTAATTCTTCACTTAATGAGGCATTCTCACTCTTCAAAAAGGAAAAACCTTCATCATTAACTGGGACCAGATCTCTAGAGGAAGAAGCATATTTTAGCTATCTCAGTTCTTCTCTTAAATCAATATTTTCTTCCTCCAACAACTTAGCAATATTTCTATGATCCTCAACTTCAAGTTTTAGCACACTCTCTCTTATTATGGGATGAGATAAAATTTTCATAACCCCGATCAGCGCTCAACTATTGGTACTTCTTCTCATAACCTTCATGCAGAAGAGCAGTGGCTTCCTTGTGTTGAAGTTGAAGTTCTTCAATCATTCCTTAAAGATATTCAATAATTTTGTTGTAAGCTATGTTATTTGCTACAGCCTGATCAAGTCGACATTTTAAATACTAGTAAGCCTCAATTGCTCGTTCAGAGTCATCAGATCCAAAAATATCAATTATTTGTGCTTCAGTGAAATCTGCACGACTAGCTTTGAAGTAATTTGCACACTTCTTCATCAACTCTGTATTATGAGCTAACAGCAGTTCCATCCCGACAATAAACTAGGAAAGAAAAGTAAAAATAGATCAATAACAGTACAGCTATATTGAAGAGTATAGGAAAAATTCAGAATAAGTAATAAGTCCATTTTATTAATCATAATAGAGGAGGATACAACCAAAAGTACAAAATAAAGAGAAAAAATAGAGAAAAGCAAAAATTGCCAAACAACATTACACCTTCTCCTTATTCCCTACAACATCTTCATCTAATTTTAAGGAAGGGATCGGTTGCTCGGTGGGCATCTGACGTTGTTCGGAAGAAGTTATTGTCTGCTGAACTTGCTCAGAAGATTGAGGTATAGTGGCAGCAAGTGGTTGTTCTACTATCATCAAAGAAGGTTCGTCAGATCCAGCTTCATCAACTTCTTCTTCTTTAATAGCTGGAGGAGGGTCGTGAACATGTCTTTGAAATAGTTCATAATCCTGAGCAACGTTCAACTCCTTCAATGCTGCAACCCATACATCCCTAAATAACTCCAAACTTTCATACTCCATTTGAGTAGGGCAGCAATTATAGCTTTGTTCCACCCTTTATCTCAGCCAGAACTAAAGGACTTGTTCACAGTAACTCTTCTCTTCGCCCTCTCTGAAGAAGAATTTTCCATAAGAAGATTTTCAACAGATTTTACTTTCTGTTCAAGACCTTTCTTATGCCGTTCAGCCTTTTCAAGCTTGCCCTCAGCTTCCTCCTTGCTGGAAACGACGACCTTTAATTTCTCCTCTGCCTCCTTGGAAGAATTTATAGCTTGTTGCCAAGCTAGATCAGCCTCCTTGGCAGATTCCACAGCTTTTTATTAAGCTGTCTCAGCAGACTTGATTTTATTTTCCCAAGTAATTTTGTTATCCACATACTTCTGTCAGGACTCCTTCAAAGAATTTGATAACCCAGCAAGGGATTCTTCTACTTCAATGGAAGAGGAAGAAGCCTTGATAGATTCATCCTTCTCTACGATATTATTGAAATAGACCAAAAATTATAAGAAGAAGAAAAAGTGAAGTTAGAATATAAAAATTAAAAGCAGAACTGAAATGACAGGTATAATGACACTCACTAATGCAAGGTGTTGGGCTGCCAAGTTAGTGACTTTCCGTCGAGGAGTAGAAGTCTCAACAGCTCTATGATCAGGAAGAGTTTCGGAATAGATTAACTTCTTGGCCAAGCCAGGAGTAATAAATGCTAGAGGACCATCTCTCAAAAGAGGTATATCAACCCAGCAGGTTGAGCAGCAACATCAACGGTCTTCTTAGCAAGTCCCCTTCTCAATCTTTTCAAAGGAGAAGCCTCTTCAATCAAAGGTGTTGTATCTTCTCAAACAATAGCGACCCCTTAAATCTAAGGTACTACCTCTTTTGGAGCAATAGGGGGATTCTTGCTAACCTCTTTGACAGCTATGACTGCTCCCCCAGATGGAGCAATGTCCTTTTTCTTAGTCCCTTCAGCTGGGACATCTTCTTTGCTCGTTTTTACCCCATCAGCACCAAGGGATAACCTTGGCAAAGAGATCAAGCATTCTCCTCTTCTTCATCATCAGGTCAGTAATAGAAGTGCCCAAATCAGAGGAAGATTCTTTACAAATTAAAGAAGATGCTGTGGTGTGTCAAGATCAATCACCAAAGGAGGAGCAAAAGGCCAAGCAATAAAAGAGGAAATGGTGTTTTTATATCTCAGCAAATAAGAAGCAAGCCTCACGTGCTCCTCAATAATTGATTGATGCAAACCCCAGATGAGCTTTAAATCTTTTATATTAATATCACTCTCTTTTGGGGGTTTTCCTTTATTGTCAACTGAAAATCAAAAATGAAAAAGAAAAAGTCAGTGAAACATTTTATCAAACAAAAATAAAGATAGTTTAAAAATAAAAACAACCTATCCCATTGCCATAAGGTGGACATCTGGGACCTTGGTACACATTTTCCCCCTTTAGTGGGGGGTGTTGCGAATTTTTCATCACAACCCCATGTTCAAAATAATCCCTATTAGAATCAGGGAGATTGACCACTAAAGCTCTGTTAGAAAACCTAGTTTTTAAATAAAAGGTGGTGTCGCTGATGACCCATTTATAACATTACATAATTTCAGGAATCCCTAGACGAGTTCCATGAATTTGATTCAACCTACATACGCCATTAACTACCATCCATGTATTTGGAACTACTTTTGCAGGTACAATATTAAAATATTGGCAAAATTCCAAATACAGGGAATTATGCGGGAAAGAAAAACCACATTCTGCTACAAAAATAGAGGGAAACCAGTGTCCCTCAGCTAGAGAAAATAAATCAGAAGGGCAAGGAGGTTCTTCCAAAATAACCCAAGAAGGAATTTCAAAGTCGGTCCTAAACTTATCTAATGACTCGATAAGGTAAACCATAATGGCTACAGCAAAGAAAGAAAAAGGAAAGAAGAAATTCTTTCACAAGATTAAGGAATCAGCTAAGGCAGATGACTTTAAACAACGTTCGTAAGAAGAAAAATGAGAAGACAAACAGTTTGGAAATAAGATAGAAAAAGGTATAAGACAATCGAATTTTATCTCCATTATATATGTTGTATCAGAAAATGAGAAAAGTAATGATCACACGTGATGACTGTTGTGTTCCCCATGACTAATCAAAGGAAAAAGACGCAAATACCCAAGCGTTCGGTAAAAACTCGAAATATTTACAAATTTTCCATTTTACACTCAAAATTATTACACAAAATGAAAAACTTTTACAAGTGTTGCAGTTCTGTAATTAATCATGATGTAAGAAATGTGCCCGAGCAACTTTTGGGTAAAATGTTCCACACTCTCATATCAAAACTAAACTTTGAAATATTGGGGGCTTCTATTAATACAAAAATTAGTCAACTGACATGAACCAATTATATGAAGACATGTGTCATCCAACATGACACAAGTTCAGTGTACCGAGCTACTCAACATGCCGAGCTACTCACCGTACCGAGAAACTTGTTAGGAAGATTAAACGACAAAGGCAGATTCAATGAGTATTTTTTACCATGTACAGATGTATATACCTATTCAATAATGGCATATTGTCTATTCACACTGATAGCCCAAGGGATATAAATACATTGTAATACCCTTATGTTAGGGTAAGCAATCATAAGAAAATGTAATTGAGATCAAGGCAAGACACCCAGTAAAACAAGACAGTGGACATAGGCCACTTCATTAAGGCTGAACCATTTTAAAAATCTCTTGTCTTATTTCTTTACTCAGATTTATTTATGATTAAATAATTAGGTCAAATATAGTTTTTTACATCAACAGCCACGGTTAAAATAGTTTTTTACTATACCGTGGAGACCATGACATGGCACGCTCGATGTGAGATGGGTGGGAATTTGATGCGTCATCCAGTTGATTCAATCATCTGGAAAATTTCAAATGCACGACTCCATGAATTTGCAAAGGAACCGCGGAACTATCATCTTGCAATCTCAACCAATGGGTTTAACCCTTTTGGTAATTTAAGTACTAGTCATAGTTATTGGCCGGTTCTTATGGCACCTTTAAGTCTCTCTCTGATACTGTGCATGAGAAAGGAGTTCACGTCGTTATCTTTATCGATACCCGGGACAAAGGCTCCAAGAAATGATATTGATATATACTTAGACCCATTAATCAACGAACTTAAAGAGTTATGGGATAAAGGGGTGATGGCGTTCGACTCTTACAAGGGTGAAGAGTTCATACTTAAATAAGTGGTGATGTGGGAAATCTATGACCTTCTTGCATATGGAACCTTATCCGATTGTAATGTTCATGGTTATTATGGATGTCTCGTATGTGGGGAGAAAACTGAAGAAAGTTGGATACAACGTAGTAGTAAGATGAGTTACACAGATCATCATAGATTTCTGCCAATCAGTCACCCTTTCAGGAATGATAACTCTAACTTTTATGCTCTTGGTCACGAGTGTCGGATGTCGCCTGCTCGGCTTTCTGATCAGCGCATCAAGGAAAAGGTGGCAAATGTGACTACAGGGAGTAGATACGTAGGCAAAGACCCCAAGTTTGTAAACCTGAAGGGTAAAGCAAGGGGGATCCTAACGACCCTAGTAAAGAAAAACCATGTTCCAGGCGATCAATATTTTTTATTTGTCGTATTGGAAAGATCATCGTGTAAGGAATGTAATTGATGTGATGCACACATAGAAGAATGTTGCAGAACATCTTATAGGAACATGTCTGGGTGGATCTCATTCCAAAGATGGAGAGTGGGCCCTCTGAGATCTACAGGATATGAAGATAAAGAATAAACTCTGGTTAAAAATTGATCCTTTAACAGGAAGAATTTCTACCCCTCCCTCTGCTTTCACTTTGATTACTAGTGAGAATAAGATCCTCTTAGACATGTTATTCAACTTGAAGACTCCAACGGGTTATTCTGGTAATTTACGTAGGGTAGTAAGCTACCAAGCAAATGACTTAAAACAATGCAAGTCTCATGACTGGCATGTAATCATCCTATTAGTCCCTCAATTATTTCGGCATTTCTTCTCTGAACACAAAGATCTACATCGGGCAATTATGAAAATCAGTTTGTGTTTTACCCTACTTTATGCAAAAGTGGTAAACAAAAGGCACATTAAAGTTGCAAAATCAACTTTAGCCGAGGCAGTTTGTGTATTAGAGAAATATTTTCCTTTGTCTTTCTTTGATATCAGTATCCACTTGATTGTACATTTAAGCGATAAAACTTTATTATGTGGTCCCGTTAGGTATCGTTGGATGTGTCCTTTTGTGTGCTTGATGAAAACCTTCAAAGATTACGTAAAGAATATACGGTATATTGGAGGGTCAATTGCTCAAGAATACGTAACTGTGGAATCATCGTTATACGCTATGGAATATATGCCAGAACAAGAGGTGAGGAGGTTCAATCCTCGTGGAGGAGGTGTGATCTGGGAACATGATGAGTTTGAGGAAGAAGTATCGTTTGGTAACCCTAAACCGGTGAAACTCACAATTATACAATGCGAGCAATAACCTCGTTATGTCTTCGAATCGCAAGATGAGGTCGAAAACTGGAGAGAGTGAGTATTTACTGAATTCTTCAGTTTTGATTGTATGTATTTTATATTTTATGATCTAAACTCTAAAATTTACCTGTAGGAAGTACGAGAACGAAATTGCCCAGAATTAAAGGACAAATTGCACGACAACTGATTTTCGGGCATGGGTATCAAAAAAGGTAAATTTCACATCTTATGTGTGCAGTTAGTTATTATTGTGTGACTAAAATATTCTCTAATACAAATTCATTAATAAATTTAGTTTCTCACCAGAGGTGATGTCTCTTCCAGGCTTGCACGCCTAGAAAATTGCCCTAGTTTTCATGCGAAAGAGTTTAAGAAATTCTGCACCAACAATTTTGATTTCATTTCCTATCCATATGAGGAAAACCTTTTGATGCAAAATAGTGGAATATCAATTTCAGCCTTGACCACCTGTATTTCTAGCAAAAGCGATAAAAATCCAAAGAATACAGTACTAACCTATTATGGGATAATCTAACAAATCTTAAAACTTGATTACTTAGATTTCACAGAAACATTATTCTATGTGATTGGGTAAAGGTTGAGGATACGACGAATGCTTGCAAAGTTTATCCTGACTCCAAACTTATTATGGTAGATTTATCAAAGTTGAAGAGTAAAGATCGCATAGTTGTCGAGCCTTTTATTTGTGACTTTCAGAACGTAAAGAAGGTATTCTACTCGAAGTTTATAAACGATGGCAATTGGTCTATTGTTGCGCATGCACCAAAGGGTATAACTACTCAAGTGGGTGCTTTAAAGGCTCCAAAAGAGTTCCAATAAGCTCTTGATGACAACCATAATTTGAAGGATCTTTTAGTTGATTTAAAGGAAGATTGAGTATGAAAATATTATTTTATCCTTGTCATTCTTATTTGTACCCTACCCTATTATGATATTGACACTGTGTTAGATCTTTACTTTGATGTATTAATGTTTAGTTACTCTTATGAATGCTTAATATGATTTAATTTGATGTATGAATGTTTAATTAAATTGACCCAACTCAATTTCCACATGTTCATGTACATATGCATCTGTTGGATAATTATTGGTTGTTGGCTTGTTGTTAGATAGTATGTTAGAAGGAGTATGAGATAATTATTGGTTGTTGGATTGTTGTTGGATAGTTTGTTAGAAGGAGTACGGGATAATTATTGGTTGTTGGCTTGTTATTGGATAATATTTTTCTGAGGAAAAATAAGGATCGTTAAATAATTTGCTTTACTGATTTATTGAATTATTTGTTTATGAAAAGAAAAAAAAACACATTGAAATCTACTCTAGTTATAAGAAATTGTGATCATACTCCTTAATAAACTACCACCTATGTTATAATAATTGAGAGGAACCCTAAAGCGCAAGGAGTGAAACGCCTATGAATTCTCAGAACATAACCCATAGAAAAACAAAAGATACATCAAATGCTAGAAGAGAACAAGAAAATGATGGATTTGGTGCCAGAATTGGATCTCACTGAAAGAACTAAGAAGCTTAGGAAAGATTGCTTCAAGGCTAACTAAAAGAAAAGAAGAATTCTTACCGGTTATTATTCATGAACAACATTTATGTAACTTTTGTTTTTCTATGGGTTATGTTTTGGGAGTTCATGTGTGTTTTACTGCTTGTGCTTTGGGGTTCCTCTCGATTATTATAACACAGGTGGTAGTTTAGTAAGGAGTATGATCATAATTTCTTACAACTACATTAGATTTAGAAGTGTTTTTTTTCTTCTTTGATAAGCAAATAATTCAATAAACACCCCCCAAACGGCCCGACTGTGTTTGAGAGCACGACCCGAATTGTAGAATATCTACACTTAGGCCTTAAAACATGTCGTCGGAGGGCGAAGCCATGAACCACCCACCACCCACCAAAATGACCCGTGAGCAGCGCCAACACCTCCCACGGGACCAACGTAGCTCGTAAAAATCGATCGCATGGACATGGGGCCCATAGTTTTAAAGCACGGATCAAATTTCAGAATATCCACACTTAGGCCTGAAAACGTACCGTCAAAGGAAAAACCACGACCCCCCACCCAAACGACCCCATGAGCGGAGCTAACATCTCCCTGGGGATCAACGTAGCTCGTAGGAACCGACCAAGTGGCCACGAGACCTATGGTTTGAGAGTACGACCCAATTTTGAGAATAGCCACACTTAGGCCTGAAAACGTGCCATCAGAGAGAGAAACCATGAATCACCCCCCAAACGGCCCTGTGAGCGGCACCAACACCTTCCATGGGACCAATGTATCTCGTAGGAATTGACCGAGTCACCACAGAACCCACAGTTTGAGAGCACAGGCCAAATCTCATCACATCCACACTTATGCTTGAAAACGTGCTGTCAGAGAGCGAAACCAAGACCCCCCCACGGCCCCATGGGTTGTGCCAACACCTCCCATGGGACCAACATAGCTCGTACGAACCGACGAAGTGGCCACGTGACCCACGGTTTGAGAGTACGAGCCAAATTTCAAAATTTCCACACTTATGCTTGGAAACATGCTGCCAGAGGGAGAAACCATGAATCACCCCCCAAATGGACCCATGAGTGACGCCAACACCTCCCTTGGGACCAATGTAGCTTGTAGGAACCGAACATGTAGCCACAGGACCAACGGTTTGAGAGTACGATGCAACTTTAAGAATATCCACACTTAGGCCTGAAGATGTGCCGTCACAGGGCGAAACCACGACCCCCCCCCCCCCCCAAACGGTCCCGTGAGAGAATCCAACATATCTAATGGGAGCAACGTACCGTGTAGGAACCGAACGCATGGCTACGGGACCCACAGTTTGAGAGCACGGCTCAAAATATCCACACTTAGGCCTGAAAACGTGCTGTCAGAGTGCAAAATCATAATGCACCCCCAAATGCCCCCTGAGCGGCGCCAACACCTCCCTTGGACCAACGTACCTCGTAGTAACTGCCCATGTGGCCACAAGGCTCGCGGTTTGAGAGTACAAACCAATTTTGAGAATATCCACACTTAGGCCTGAAAATGTGCCGTTAGAGGGCGAAACTATGAACCACCACCCAAACGGCCCTGTGAGAGGCACCAACACCTCCCACGGGACCAACGTAGCTCGTAGGAACTGACATCATGACCAGGGAACCCAAGGTTTGAGAGCACAAGCCAAATTTTAGAATATTCTCATGCTCTCAAACTAGGCGTCTTGTGACCATGCGGGATTTTATAATTTATTATTTAGCATTATGGCGGTGCGAGGTATACCTTACGCCGGTTTTAGGACATCCAGAAAATAGATAAAATTTTACCCAAATTTTTTTAAAAATATATTTAAACATGGTCACGGATATAGTCCGTGACCATATCTTTTTTTTTATTACTCATGAATTGGGTCACGGCTCTGGGCCGTGACTAACTTGATTACATGAAAAGAATGGCTCACGGTTCATTATCTTGACATGGTCTGTGACCATTTTCATACCCCGAATTGTGGGTCACGAATTTGAGTCGTGACCCTGTCTGCGAGTATTCGCGTAAGTTGAACAATGGGTCACGGCCTTAGGCCGTAACCAGGTCGGGTATGGGATCACGGCTAGTATCCGCAACCACAGACCGTGACCCATAGAATCCATGACCAGGACTGTGGTCAGGGATATGGATCATGACCAACGATTATAGTCACGCACGATTTGGTCATGGACCAAATTCGTGCCCCACGTCCAACGGTTAGGGATAAAATCCGTGACCATTTGCCCAGTTTGGTGTAGTGCTTGAAGAGCTGTCCTCCCAGTTCAAAGATGTCACCTTCTGCCTCGTACAAAGAATAGTCTAGATGAGGCCGTTTCAACCCTAGCCTCCATGGTCGAAATGCCCGAGGGAATAACAATGGCCCCTTTCCTAGTTCACTAACAAGTTGCGCCCACCCACTGTTACCACATTGAGCCCATCACCAAAGAAGACTCTGAGATGACCGGGTTATGGTACTATGACATTTGTCACCTCTTCAAGCATGGCAGGTGTCCCCGAGATGCAGATTAGAAAGACTATGCGAACCTTCGCAAATTGGTTGCCTAGTACATCATCTGTGATAAAGCACTTTTTAAGAGAAACTTCAATGAAACCCATTTCCATTGCATAGAAGGGGATGATATTGAAGGAATAATGCAAAAAAAACTGCAAAGAATGCGAGTCCCACATTAACGGTTGCATTGTTACCAAATAGATCATCCGTCAAGGGTAATATTAGACTACCATGGTTCAAGACTGCACTGCCTTTGTTCGAAGATGCCTCAAATATCAAAATTTTGCCAACCTATAGCACTTGCCTCCTCGAGAATTGTATAACATAACATGTCCCTGTCCCTGTCCCTTCTTTACCCCGGGCATAAAAATCATAGGGAAAGTCACTCCCAAAGCTTTGAATGGACATTAGTTCATCCTGGTTGCCATTGACGACTTCACAAAAATGGGTCAAAGCTGAGTGATATGCATTGTTGAATGCAAGGAAAGTGTCCAAGTTTATCATACAGAAAATCATTTATCGATACGAGTTTCCTCAGACTTGGTATCGGACAATGGGCTCCATTTCAAAGCCGAGGTCAAAGAACTGGTTGATGAGTATGGAATTCAAAGACATAAGTCTTCTCCTTACCAATATCAAACCAATGGCAATGTCAAATACGCCAAAAAAAAACCTCAAAACCATCATCAGTAAGGTGACGAAAAGTTACAGAGACTAGACCAAATGGATTTCATTTGCCCTTTGGGGCTATTACACTTCCATCAGAACACCTATTGGGGCTACCCCCTATTCTCTTGTATATGGCATGGAAGAAGTTCTCCTCGTTGAGCTAAAAGTACCCTCTCTATGTGTCATGCTCTAGAGCAAGGTCAACGAAGAAGCCTTACCTCATAGCTTATTTGATGAACTACTTAAGGCTCTATCCAATATACAGGGGTACTATCGCCGGATATCATGATCATTGAACATGAAAATCAAGAACCTTAGTGTTTAAGAAGAAGGATTATCCCTAAAAAAATTATAGAACCTATTTGGTACCCTAGAACATAATTGTAAGGACCCCTACATCGTAGAATAAATCCTATCAGGTGGCGCCTCCATGCTCATAGCTCTCGACATAGAAGAGATGGCTCGTCCAGAAAATCTGGTTCGTTTTAAGAAATTTTACCATTAATATGAACTCTCGACGCGCTACGACTCTTCTTATCCCCCTTCAATTCTAAAAAATCTTTATTTCCCCTACACATAACTACGTGGGACCTGATCCTCTAAAAATAATTTTTTCAAAATGAAACTCATGAAATCTTCAAAATCCCACAAGAGGTATGTAGGCATCCCACAAGATATACATGAGCACAGTCCTTTTTTCGCAAAATACTATTCTTTTCTAACCCTTAAAAATGGCAGTCCATCTCATCATTTACATAAACAAAAGAATTATGTATGGCTTAGCGATTGGTATCAACAGTTCAAACAGAAAAATTCATCAAAAGGCATAAAAAAATATGATTAAAATCACTTTTTTTTCAAATTAAGGAACATAACCATTACATGAAATATTATTAGAGGGAGTCAACCAAACCACCACTATTTAGTTATAAAACCAACCTACATTTCACCTAACAACCTACTAAATCCCTACTAGATAACCATCTTCATAGAAAAATACTAAAACATCCTAAATTACCAACATAAGCTACCCCTAATACAAATTCCCCAACTTCACCAAATATTGCCCTGAGTTGCCATATGTCCTAGCCCCATCATCATTGAGTGCTCTCGGAGGTTCCCAAGTATTCCACTCCTGATTGATGCTTTCTATGCGCTCCATGTAGCGGTATGCCTTGATAAGATTCACTGAAACCACAATACCTTCCTCCATGGTATTGAAAGCCACAAGACACCTTTTCCTAATCTCCATTTCCACAACCATTTCAAATAATCACCAGATACATATCAGGCCCCTCCAATAGATCATGACGAATGGGAAGACGGCCATCGGCACTGCCACAAAGGTCCTAGTATCATTTGTAAATACTCTGTCAAGCCCTCTATAGAGAAGAATTTGCTCATATGAGGAGGCACCCTCTTCTCCCATCCCACTTGGCATAGAAGCCACCAAAAAAAATAGAAGGAGTTTGATAATGGTCAACATTTATATCTGTCTTTGAAAATAAATGACAAATCTCAGCAGAAAAGTAAAGTGCATGTAAATAAGTCACCAAGTCAAGAAAAAACACCCAAAGAAATGCATTTTTCATATATAATTATTTTCTCTCGTTATTACATTTTTGCAGGAACAAAGGATAGAAATACAATTAGAAACTGCTTGAACCCTTTAATAGCCCTCTTAATCCCTCAGCCTTCGTGGCACTCTTGGAGCCAAAACCATAATTAGAAGTAGATGATGACACCATATAGGAATTGGCGAACTTATTCATGCAGGCAGACATGGAGGCCATCCAGTCCCTGATATCCCACAGCCAGTTGGTCAGCACCCATACATACTGCAAGTTAAAAACAATAAAAAAAATGAGCCAGTTAATAAAGAGCAAGGAAAGAATCAATAGAAACAGAAAAGAGAAAGAGAAGGAATATATCTCAGGTTGGAGGGCCTCATACATAAGCCCCGTCAACCTAGACACCGACGCATGACGATGGTGAGGCACACTCAGTGACTCCCCATTGCTATATCAGAAATTATAAGAAGGGTAGTGACCTGAATCAGCGGAGCCTCCTCTGTCGTCACCACCACATTCGATGTATCACCACCTGTGCTATGGTCCGATCCCACTGGTACACTAGTACCCCTACCCGAAACCATTATAGGTGGAGGCATACTATCCACATTGTAGATGAAAGATAGAATGAACTAACTCATCATAAGCTCTAAATAATCGTAACTTGCCACCGTATCCGTCTAATGCATATAGGTATCGTCTATCATCCTTGTCGCCCTAGAATCATCAAATATTTCACTCACCGCCTCATATACATAGGGGCACTCATGCTGGGACCGCCATCTTTTCCTCCATTATTTTCCTCACCAACTTCTTTCCTAGGTACCAGATGTACCTGAACTCATGCGCAATCGACAGTCGTATCTCTGCATGCATGCTAATAACCTTCGTGCCTCGCGGGAACACCCCTAAGGGTAGAAGGTCACCTACATCCCCAACAAAGAATCAGTATCCTCTCAAGAAATATTATCAAAAAGCACTCACAAAAGACAAAAATGAACCTGATCACTCATCAGGAAATTTAAGACCCATTGCTCGTTCGTCAGAGATAAGGATTGGTTCGATTGTCAGTTGGAATTACACCATCAAAACATCTAACAGAAGTCCCCCAAATCATCATCCTTCTGGATCATCAACCCCGCATTGTGCCCAATCAGTCATGGAACCACGTCAATAGAAGATAGAAGCCAGCAAAGATAATCAAAGGAGAATGCATGGCAATGCATAAAAAGAAAATTAAATCCAAAATTACCTCCAGAAGTTACATAACTTCTGTAAAAGTTTGTTGGTAGCATCAGCCGAATGCATCCAAGGAATAAAAAAGGGATGCTAAAGTAAGGCTCTTCAGTCATACATCGAGACATCCTAAATCATCCTCAGACGGAAAAAACTAAAGATGGACGATGTCAGTGCTCGTCGCCACCAAGAAAACCTAAAGCAGAAGAAAAATAAACAGACGGGTTATCTGTCTCACCTGTCGCCCGTCCATCACATCCACCCTCCTCCTTGAAAGAGTCTCTATCAAAGAAAAAATCCTTACAGAATATCCCAATACGATTCTACCCAGATCCCCCAGATCTGCCTGCATCGCCTCAGGCGAACCCTCAAAGTATGGTCCACCAAAATCTAAAACCCCTTGTAATCCAGCCCCAACAGCTACTAAAAATCAATGGGAGTCACAATCATCTCCCTGAACTCAATATGGAATGTGTGGGTAGTGTCCCACCATCTCTCCCTAAGAGAAAACAACACCACGGTGGAATGCGATGTCTCATCTAATGCCTTCGTTAACGGGCCAAACTGAGAGTGCAGCTACAGCGGAAATATTACGACTTCTCAAATAAAAAACCAATTTTAATTAATCCCAAATTTTAGTTTAAACCCTAAGACATGCATCTAGACGATTTATCAAATAAAATATAGCATGCAGGATAAAAACAAACAATTTCAGGAAAAATCCCCCAAAGGGGCAAAACCTTTTATTTCACTATAATTTGTAAGAAAACGGCTTACAATCAGATTACAATGAAATACAATTTGACTAAGAATTAACCTCAGGTATCGGATTCTGTAGTCGGCGGCTAGAAATATCCCTTTCCAGGAGGGCAGCAATGAATCCACACGCAGCGAACCCACATGAACCTCAGTCCAATCAACAAAGGAAGAACCGCAGCACTCCTCAATGACACGCAACCATGAAACTTTGTAGAGACTCCCTCAGCAATGACACGCAACCCTCGGTTACAAAGATCTCTCCACAAAGATGAACAACAACAAAGATTGTGTTCTAGGGTTCCAAAAGTTTCACAAAAGTAATTGGGATTTTTGGTGTGAATCAAAAAGAGTCTTGGGACTCAAAAAGGTGAAGACTTAGAGTATTTTGGACTCTAAAAATCGTCTTGAAAAGTCTTAAAAAATAACTCCCCGAAGTTGGCTTTAAATAGGAAAACTTTGATCCTAAAAAATCTGCAGCGAATCTGGCCGAATTTATCCCAGTCGGACCGGTCCGGTTCTGAGGCGGATCGGTCCGGTCAAACAGATCGGTTCTTTTATTTTGGCCTCCATCGGTTCGCTTGCGGTTCGGGGTATACTGGATCTGTAGCAAGCGGATCGGTCCGGTTGAGAAGCGGACCGGTCCGGTTGAGGATATGTCCGGTAGGGGGCGGACTGGTCCGGTTTTCCCAGAAAAATAAAATCCTTTTAAAAGCCTCATTTTGCTTTAAAAAACTTACCCAATACTAAATATGAACTTTAAGGAACGTAAAAACAAAATTTTACCAAGTTCATTCTTGCAGAAGCTATGATGTTGAAGACGCTTTGATATTCGGATCCGTTGATGTAGATGCGATCTTGAGTTTCTTCAACGGTGTAACGGCGTACGACATACAAATTGATAATGGACAAAAATGTCCTTACAAATCTCCCCCTATGTCTATGCCGGTACATACATAAAAAATATCCGAATTATCAACTAATGACCTATACAAATCTACCCTTCCATGAACCCTAAAGATGGAAAGATACAAATGTTTAAATCTTCATCGTTTGTTCTTCAATCTTCAACAATCATAAAATCTCAAAGCTTTTCTCATCAGGGTGTGCAACATATTGATCTTCAATCTTCATACCTATACACATGAGACAAATCAAATACCACGTGATATATCGAGTTTGAAATGAGATAAACATGGATACCAATATATGATAAAACATAAGCTACATCTCAAAAACTCCCCCAAAATTCAAACTCCCCCATAATATGATAATTCTTTCTCCCCTTTTTTATGATGTCCCCAAATAGACAAATGAGAAGAATGAATCAAATAAGAAAAATCGGGGTGTCACGGTATACAAAACAGGGCATCAAACAAATTGCAAACGTGCTCTTGCAAGGAGATGCTCAAAAAAAAATCTTCACAAAATATTTTTGAATTTTTCAAATTTTTTGTACAAAACAAAAAAATACCAACTTGAACAAATATGAAACAAAAATCACACCATGGATTTAGACTCAAACAACCAAGTCATGGAAATGGAATGAATGGGTGTGAACACATTCGATAGGTAAATCAACTCAATCAATCATATGTGCACGATGCATACGTGTACTCCTAACGAATGAACATCAAAGGTATCCTTAGGTGTAAAAGTTTGTTGAATTTAGATGACATCGTCTTATGCAAATCAACAAATCAAAGTCAAATGATTTCCACACCAATAACGTCCAAAACTTTATAGCGCATTTACAAGAATTTCAAGGACGTGCAAAACCGTTTTAATTCTCCAATCAAACTCCCTCATATATATATTCTTTTTAGAGGTGTATAAACTAAATTCTCAAACTTTGGAGAATTGGTGCAAAAACCTAAATGGCCCATAACTGGCATGAATAACCTTTTTATTGCCTTACAATTTTTTCGGGCTCTTTTAACCTCTTTGGACCTCGGATAATAAAATTCCTCCATTTTTTAGGTCCAATTTAACGGTGGCTTAGTATTCGCAAAGGCAAAATGAAACTTTCTCAGCCCTTCCCCGTTTTAAAATAAAGCACACAAACTCACAAAACAGTTTTTAAATGCACAATTTCCTTATCAAAATTTATCGCGCTTGGTTCGTTTTAAGGACAGGATTGAAGTGAAAACACCCAACCAACATGTGATAAGACAAGCACAATAATCAAACAAATCCGTGCATGTGTGCAATAAAGGAAACATGAGTCAAACATGTAGGAAGTAACACTTAATTACATCTTAATGACTCCAAACATTATAAAGCACAAGGATGAATTGACTTATTGTCTCAAAACACTATCAAATAGTCACATGAAAATAATGGAATGATGTTGTGACTCAGTCATCCAAAGAGTTCATCCATAAACGGTGCAACAAAAAAATCTTTTTGAATTTTTCAAAATTTTATCAAAATAAAATCTTTTTGTATTTTTTTTTTTAAAATTCAAAAACAAAGATTTATACAAAAAGTACAAGTCATCACACTATCAAAAATATATCATGAAAACACAACTAGTGTATGACAAACATGCAAATACAATCAACCAAAAGATTTCACATGGGTTAAATCACGTGCAAGCAAACGGGAATCGTGGACAAATAAACCATAAGCCTTTAAATTCGATTTTCTAACCCAAATAGATGTGTAACGGAGAGTGGGGGTTTTGGGAATCGAATTTATTCTTCTATTAACCTTCCTAGGTTCATTTAACAGCTTGTAACAGAATCGCCTAATATGCCCTTGCCTACCGCAATGTGTGCAAGTTTAAATCGGGCGGTGTGTGTTACCTAAAGGTGGCCCTCTCCTCAAATTTCACGGTTTCTCTCTCCGAATTTGCCTAGGTGGGTCTCTCCTAATGATCCTAGGAGGTTCTCTCACGATGTTCCTATGGGGCGCCTTTTTAACAAACTTAGGTGCCTCTTTCTTAACAATCCTAGGAGTCTCTCTCACACGTGTGGGAATGGTTTCAACATATTTTTCAAGACCAATCCCACCCCTATCCGTTTTGATCTCGACTGTGCCTAAAATTTTATCAAGTTTTTCAGACCTAGACTCCAAATCAAATTTCACTTGAATCTTTCAATTTCACCTCAAGTTCACCTATCCTAGATTCAAGTACTCGTTTAGAATCCTTAAACTCTAAAAGCTCCTTTTTCATAGTCTCCATCAACCCTCTAAGACTATCTCTCTCACCCGCGACGTACTCAAGCTTCTCTTTCAAAATTTTCACATGAGCCCTAAGTTCTTCAACTAAAAAATCATTATTTTTTATGGCACACTCTTTCAACTGAGCTTTCAATTTCAAATTTTCTTTCTTTGTTTTCATAGTTTCAGCATAAAGTTCATTGAAAGAAGTTTGCAAGTCATGCTCATCTACACTTTCCTCCTCACTTTCATCCACACTCCCATCACCTTCACTATCACTAATCACATGGATGGGAAACTCTCGCCTAGAAGCATAAAAAACTTCTTCTTCTGAATCACAATCACTAAGGGTAGAAACATGAGAAATCGGTTTATTCAATTTCTTCTTTAAATTTGTGGTACACTCATGTAACGTGTGACCAACACCCTCACAACACGAACACCTCTCAGATTCGTTTTCAACAGAAGATTTAAAATAAGAGTTCGTGTGAATTTTCCAATCAAATTTTTCAAAAATTTGACATCGAAGATCATCAAAACCATCAAAAGCCATTTTTGCAAAATCAGGATCAAAACACAATAACTTAGTGCAACCTGCTCTGATACCAATTTGTAAACGTGAGTAGACAAATTGTATCAGAAAGTATAAGTCCTTGAAAAATCAGGTGCACGCGATAAATTAGCGTAACCCGCTCTAATACCAATTTGAGAGTGCAGCTACAGCGGAAATATTGCGACTTATCAAATAAAAAACCAATTTTAATTAATCCCAAATTTTAGTTAAAACCCTAAGACATGCATCTAGACGATTTATCAAATAAAATATAGCATGCAGGATAAAAACAAACAATTTCAGGAAGAATCCCCCAAAGGGGCAAAACCTTTTATTTCACTATAATTTGTAAGAAAACGGCTTACAATCGGATTACAATGAAATACAGTTTGACTAAGAATTACCCTCAGGTATCGGATTCTGTAGTCGGCGGCTGGAAATATCCCTTTCCAGGAGGGCAGCAATGAATCCACACGCAGCGAACCCACATGAACCTCAGTCCAATCAACAAAGGAAGAACCGAAGCACTCCTCAATGACACGCAGCCATGAAACTTTGTAGAGACTCCCTCAGCAATGACACGCAACCCTCGGTTGCAAAGATCTCTCCACAAAGATAAACAACAACAAAGTTTGTGTTCTAGGGTTCCAAAAGATTCACAAAAGTAATTGGGATTTTTGGTGTGAATCAAAAAGAGTCTTGGGACTCAAAAAGGTGAAGACTTAGAGTATTTTGGACTCTGAAAATCGTCTTGAAAAGTCTTAAAAAATAACTCCCCGAAGTTGGCTTTAAATAGAAAAACTTTGAGCCTAAAAAATCTACAGCTAATCTGGCCGAATTTATCCCAGTCGGACCGGTCCGGTTCTGAGGCGGATCGGTCCGGTCAAGCGGATCAGTTCTTTTATTTTGGCCTCCATCGGTTCGCTTGCGGTCCGAGGTATACTGGATCTGCAGCAAGCGGATCGATCCGGTTGAGGAGCGGACCGGTCCGGTAGGGGGCGGACCGGTCCGGTTTTCCCAGAAAAATAAAATCCTTTTAAAAGTCTCATTTTGCTTTAAAAAACTTACCCAATACTAAATATGAACTTCAAGGAATGTAAAAACAAAATTTTACCAAGTTCATTCTTGCAGAGGCTATGATGTTGAAGACGCTTTGATATTCGGATCCGTTGATGTAGATGCGATCTTGAGTTTCTTCAACGGTGTAACGGCGTACGACATACAAATTGATATTGGACAAAAATGTCCTTACACAAACCTTACATATGATACCATCCAGCGCTTAGTTACAGGGATCGTCTCCCAAACTTCCTTCAACCCAGTCATTGAGATCAAGTGCTCAAAGGAGTTATGTCAATTTGTAAGAAAATAGAAAAAAAACTTCATTAAGTGAGAGGAACAAGGAGAAAAATGAATTGGAAGACCAAAAGTGAACACACCTGCATACCCATTAGGGTTCTTCACCTTGGACGAACAACAATATGTAGGCTCGAGCAGCAAAATCTGCTCGTTAACAACTAAATCTAACGAGCCAAAAGCGTTCTCATTGCCCAGATCAAGGGGTACCACATATCTCCACTCTAGGCCAGCCCATTCATCAACATCCTACCACTCCTTGTTGAAAACATCACTTGAAGTCGCAGCCATTTGAAGTCTTAGAATACAAAGGACTTAAGAATGGCTCTTAAAGAGAGAAATTTGAAGATTTAAACACTTAAGGGTGTAAAAAATGAAGAGGGGTTTCCCCCTTTTTATAGAAGTGTAAGGGGCCTTTCGATCAGTAACCTCCTAACCATGCTGATCAACAACTGATCTTTCCTTTTCCCAAAGAATTCTAGGAGTCCATACCCCATGCTGATTGGAACCTCTCCAGGACTAACGATTGGCAGTCCCTTCAAATTTCGTTCAGAAAATGCCAAAAAAATCCAGAAATTGCACCAAAAAGTCCCTAAAAAGTATGGAACATTATTTTCCCTTAAGAAAATAATTTTTAGAGCACTAATCCCCTTACAAACTCTCGAAATCCCTATTCGAATTAATCTTACACTCTTACCCTCAGCAGACTCCACAACAGAACCAATAATTAACCCACATCCAAGTCTACTACAATTCCCCAGTTGGAACCTTAAAACTTAGCTTTCTCCAGATAAAACCATCACGAGCGGAATTAAAAGTGCACATGCACCTAAAATTATATACACTTTTCTCGATAAAATTACTCCCCATCGCAACTCAAGGTCTTCATAATTAACCTCGACCCTTAGAATTGATCGCCCAACTCAAGGTCCTCAGAATTGATCTCGACCCTCAAAATTGGTTGTGACAACGTCGACCTTCAAAATTGGTTGAAGCAACCTCGACCCTCAAAATCGGCTGTCACAACTCAAGGTCCTCAAAATTAACCTCGACCCATTGAATCGATCATATTCGTCTCCTTAGGTCCTTAGAATTAACCTTGACCTGCATAATTATTTTTTTAAACTTTAGGTCCTCAAAATTGTCCTTTATCCTCAAAATTGTTCGTCACATCTCAAGGTACTCAAAATTGACCTTGGCCCTTAGAATTGGTTGTCACAACTTCAGGTCCTCAGAAATGACTTCGGCCCTCAGATTAGTCACCCCAAACTTTAGGTCCTCAAAAGTTATCTCGACCAGCAAAATTGGTCCCCCCAACTCAAGGTCCTCAAAATTAACCTCAACCCTCATAATTAGTCGTGAAAACGTTAGGTCCTCAGAATTGATCTCGACCCTCAGAATTGGTCATTACAACCTCGACCCACAGAATTGGTCGTACCTAATATAATTTTAGGTCCTCAAAATTAACCTCGTCTCCTCAGGTCCTCAGAATTTACCTCAACCCGCTGAATCGATCATCTTCTTCTCCTTAGGTTCATAAAATTGACTTCAACCTGTTAAATTGGTTACCCTAGCACCTTTGAATCAACCTTAACACCTCCTTCCTAGGTCTTCAAAATTAACCTCGACCCATTAAACTAGTTATCCTCATATCTTTGTGTCCTCAAAACAGACCTCGACCATCTGAATCAGTCACCTTCATCCTCTTGGTCAACAAAATTGACCTAAAATCCTCTTCCCCAACATTGATGTGGTGTTTATCAATCGTCAGCCTTCACTTATTCTAAGCTCACTGGTCGAGGGGATTTTTGTAGACACCTCATCCTAAGATCCCCCCTAATCACCTCCTTAGGTCCTTGTCACTTACTCATTGACCATAAATCTTAGGTCATACTCTGAGTATAGATGTAGAAGCCACTGGGCTCTCTCAGGCCCCATTTGACTCCGATCAACTCTTTCACGTGACCGGAGGATAAATGAATCTTTTAAGGGACCTGAATCCCCTATACAACAATCTACCCCGTGTGCGAATCGACCTTATAGTTTGGAAGAACAGATAATTTTACTCCAAAAACTAATCTAGAGGCGATCGGGTGCTCCAAGGCTCTAATCAACTCTCCAGCTTGAGTGAAGTTATATGAGTCTTTGAAGGGCTTCAAATCCACTTTCAAACGATCTGTCATATGCGCGATTCAACCTTACGATACAAATGAATGAATCATTTTACTATGAAGGGCCATTAAGAGCATCTGGGCCATATTGAACCTTCTTAAAGTATTCAAACTGGGTGAAGTTGAATGAAATCTCAGAGTGCATCGATTACCCTTTCCAACGGCCCATCCTGTGTGCGAATTGTCCTTACGATTGAGACAAATGATGCATTTTCCTCTAAAAATAACTTATTATGTGACCAATGGTCTCTTTAGGGCCCTATTTGACCTTATTCAACTCCCAAGCCCATAAATGGCTCAATGGATTCTTAAAGGGCTATGAATACCCTTTCTAATGGTCCACCCTGTGCTGGTTTTTGACTTACGATTTGCATTTTATGATCATTTTTCGAATCGTGTACGGGGTAGACCATTGGAAAGGTAATTCAGATCCCTTTAAGAATCCTTAAGTCACTCTCGAGTTTTAGAGTTAACCAAAGTCAAGCGGGGCTCGAAAGCGCCTAATGGTCTCTTAACGGGAGGTTTTTTGAAGGAAAATGAATCATTCGTCTCAATCGTAAGGCCGATTTACATATGAGGTAGATCATTGGAAAGGGGATTTATAGCTCTCAGAGATTTCATTGAGCTTTGCTCTGTTAAGAGAGTCAACCAAGGTCAAATGGTAAGACCTTAGAAAGATTACCCTTGGTTGACTCTCTTAACAGAGCAAATCTCAACAGAGCAAGATTACCCTTTGGAGTGAAATGGATCATTGTCTAAATCGTAAGGCCTTAGAAGATTTATTGAGCTTCACTCAATTTAGAGAGTTAACCGGAGTTAAACGAGACCCAAGAGACCCTAGTGGCCTCCAGATCAGTTTTTAAAGTAAAATGGATCGTTCATCTAGGCCATAAGGTCAATTCGCGCACATAATATACCGTTAGAAAAGGGATTCAGAGTCCTTTGAAGATTTATAAGCACCTCTCAAGTTTGAGCATTTAATGGAGTCATAGGGGGCTCGAAAGAGCTCGATGGACTTTAAATTGATACTCAGAGTATGATCTAAGGTTTTTGGTGAACAGGTGAGTGATAGAGACATAAGGAGATTCTTAGAGGGGGTCCTAGGATGGGGTGTCTACATAGCCCCTCGATGGGAGAGCTTGGAACAAGTGAAGGTCGTTGAATGATAAACACCACATTGACGTTAGAGAAAAGGATTGTTATCAATTATATGGACCTGAAGGATGAGGTTGATTAATTCAGATGGTTGAGATTAGTTTTGTAGACCTAAGTAATGATGACCAATTCTACGAGTCAGGGTCAATTTTGAGGACCTAAAGTTGGGACAATAGATTTTGTAGGTCGAGGTCAATTCTAAGGACCTAAAGTTGTGAGGATCAATTCTACAGGTCGAGATCAATTCTGAAGACCTATAGTAGTAACAACCAATTCTGTGGGTCGAGGTTAATTATGAGGACTTGAAGTTATGACGACCAATTCTATGGGCTTAGGTCAATTCTAAGGACCTAAAGTTGTGATGACCAATTCTGTGGGCCGGTTCAATTCTGAGGACATGAAGTTGTGATGACCAATTCTATGGGGAGAGGGAAATAGTGGGGACCTATAGTTTTGTTGATCAATTCTTCTGGTCGAGGTCAATTTCGAGGACCTAAAGTTGTGTCGACTAATTCTGCGGGCCGAGATCAATTTTGAGGACCTAAAGTTGTGATTTATGGAGAGTAGTTCTACTGGGGAATTTATTGACTTATGATTCCATTGGGATTTATGTAGATTGTGGTTCCTGCTCGAGAAGGCGTAAGTGATTTTAGTGCACCTTTGGTTCCGTTAGGGAATGGGTTGACTTGGAATTTTTTTTAAGGAAAGTGTAGTAGGTTCAGATGCGAGCGTACTATTGGTTTCACTTAGGAAAAATGTTTTGTTAACCCGAATGGGAATCTTGAGAGTTTGTAAGGGTCCTAGTGATCCAAAACTGATTTTCTCGGGGAAAATAATGTTTTATATTTTTCAGGAATTTTTCGGACGATTTTCTAATTGTTTTGGCATTTTAGCACAAAATTTGGAGGGGACTGCCGATAGAAAGGTCCGGAGAGGTGACTATCGGCATATGGCATGGACTCTTGGGCTTTTTAGAAAGAGGGACATGCATCTTCTAATCGAGATGGGCATGGATTTATAGATTGACAGGACCCTTAACTTTTTATATAAAGAGGGCGACCCTCTTCATTTTTTATAACTTTAGGTGTTTGAATATCATGCTTTCTCTTTCTACGAGTCGTTTTAAGTCCTTGTTTCTTAAAGACTCCAAATGGTTGGAACGCATTCGATGCTAACAACAATGAGTGGCGGGCTATTAATGATTGGGCAGACTAGAGTGGTGGTCCATGGTGAAAAACCCTAATGGCTATGTAAGTATGGTGGCTTTTAGATTTCCAATTCATTTTCCTCTTTTTTCTTCTTGTGCTAATGAATGGTTTTTTTGTGTTTTTTAGACTTATATATCTCATTCGAGCATTCGATCCCGGGGACGATCGGGTTAAAGGATATTTGGGACAAGCTTCCTGGGGCTGTACGCTAGATGATATAGTATTCCGAGTTTGGCCTATGTGTGAAGGCATTACATGAGAAGTCGTGTTCTAATGCAGTGTTGTGTGCGCTTGGTAAGAGATGGTGGGACACTACCCAAAAATTCTATTTTGGGTTCGATGATATTATCATTACTCCTATTGATGTCCAGTAGCCGATAGGGATGGATTGCAAGGGGTTTTATATCATGGTGGACTGCACTCTGAGTGTTACGTCGAAGGGGGTGCTGGGTGCTTTGGGAGACATGGGTAGAATCGTGTCGAGGGATTCCATTTTTATTTTTCCTTTAAAGGAGGTGCTATTGAAGAGGAGGATTGATGTCATGGACGGGTGGCAGTTGAGATAGACAACTCGTCTGTTTATTTTTCTTTTGCTTTGGGGATTCATGGTGGTGATGAGTGGCGACGTTGTCTACTTGTGTTTTTTTCTGTATTTGAGAATTTTATTAGACGTGCCTATGTACAACTTGGGGAGCTTCACATTGGCATCCCTTTATACTTCCCTGGATGCAGTCAGCCTATGTTGTCGACAGACTTTTATGGGTGCCACGTACCTTATGGAGGTAACTTTAAATTTATTTTCCATTATTTTCATGCAGTTCATCTTTTTCGTACTCTTTTTCTAATTTTTTATTTTCTTACAGAAGTGGTTCTACGAGGCCATAGGGTGTAATGTGGGGTTGGTAATCCAGAAGGATGATGGTTTGGGGAACTTCTGTCAGATGTTCTGGTAGCAAAAATCCAACCAATAGTTAAACCAGTCCTTATTCCTAAAGGACGTGCGAAGGGTCTTGAATGACCTAACGAGTGATCATGTTAACTTTCGTCCCTTCCTGAGTTTTTCTGGCATCTTTATTTCTTTAGTAGATATTAATTCTTTACTGGGGATGCATGTGACCTTCTACCCTATGGGGGCTTTGTGAGAAACTGGGGCTACTGGAATGCACGCGCAACAGTGATGGCTTAATGGCTCCTGAGTTTGTGTATGTTTGGTATCTGGGAAAGAGGATAGTGAGGCAAATAGTGGAGGAAGAGATGGCGGTCCCACCATCGGTGCCCCTATGTATATGAGGCAGGTGACGGAGATGTCGGATAAGGCCAGGGCGGTAGTTACATGCATTATATGAATATGGTGGTGAGTTACGATTATCTAGACTTCATGAGTAGCTGGTTGATGCCCTCCGGTATTAATGATGTGAAAACATACCTCCACTCGCTACTGCTTCATGTAGCGTTACTAGTGTACTAGTGGGATCAGTCCACAACATAGGAAGTTGTGCGATAACAACAGTGGAGGAGGCTCCACTCATTCAAGTCACTCCTTCTTCTTATAATTTTTTTTAGCACCGGGGAGTCGTTGAGCGTGCCCCCGCCATCCTCTGGCATTGGTTGCTTGGTTTACGGGCCTTATTGATGAGGCTCACCATCATGAGTTATACTTCTCTTCTTTTCTCTTCTCTATTTCCTATTTTATTCTTCTTTGCTCTTTACTGATTGGATAATCTTTTATTGTTTTCTTCTTTCTTTGCAGTTTGTGCAGGTGCTGACCGATTGCTTGCGGGATATCAAGGAATGGATGGCCTTTATATTTACTTATGTGAAGAATTTATCCACTTCTGGCATGGTACCTCTAGCTACTATTGGGGAGAGTTCCGGTTCTGGGAGTGGAGGGCCTATCATCGGTCATAAAGGAAAGCGTGTGCGTCGCAGGGGCTGAAGGTTTGATTGAAAAGGTTATGAGAGAGTGGGTCTGTTCAGAGTCCTATTGTAATTTTTTTTATTTAGCTTGCTTGTACATGTAATGATGTAATGCTACCAGAATATATATGAAAAATGAATTTCTTTTTTTTTATTATTTTTCTTGCTTTAGTGGCTTCATCTACATGCACTTAATTTTCTAGCTAAGTTCATTTTACTTTGCAAAGGTATAGATAAAAATGTAGACGATTTTATTTTATGAAAAAAGGAGTAATAACAAGGAATAACCTGTGGGTAACTTTTCAAAGTAAGGATTTTTTTAGAAATGGATTTTGGACAAAAGTGAAAAAATGACATTTTTCCAAAATAGGGGGTGTCGATCAACATCCCTTTGTTCTGCCTATCGGCAGAAGGTTTAAGTCAAATTACTCATTTAGATTTGATTACACTTCTTCATACTTTTGGTACTCTGTAGGGCAGAGAGTTAAATGGATTTTCTGATGGTTTATTTATTGCATGGTTTTTTGGGTATAAAAGGAGAGTTAGAAGATGTGTTCTTTTCACCACCAATCTTATTTATTCTCTTGTGATTTTCTCTTTCTTAAATGGACCTCCTAATGTTCAAAAAATTCTCATCTTACTTAGAATATTTAGAGGTTATGTGCCTCTATAACATCGGCTGCAACACATTCAGTTTGGATTAGGTTTATTTATGGTGCAATTGGGTCATAGAGTGGAATTTACTGGCAAGGGCGGTACAGTTCTGGTACCCTGAGGATTATCTCTTCCAGTTTAGCCTAGATGAGGCTTGCCTTACTTATGAGGAGTTTTCAGCGATGTTGGGAGATATGCCCCAATGTTACAGTGGCTATGCCTGATTTTTCCCGTTCTCCTCAGGTATCTTTGGCTAAGTTACTCCATATCTCTCCTTCGGTAGCTCGATCACTGGTCTACGGAGGGGATATTATTCTTCCAGCGACTATGCACTCGGTACATCATAGGGGTTTTGCTAATATTGTCTTTATCGTATTTATTTATTCTAACCTAACTGTGAGGTTGTTATTGATGTCATAAGACTTGATGGATGATCCCTAAGTTCTCATGGTAGTGGCGTGGATGTCTTATCATTGTAATCCAGCGGCGGTGTTGGATAAGACCCTGAAAGGTCTTGATGCTTCGAAGGAGGGTCGTTTTGAGGGAGCCCTGTGATTCTATTTGTGTTGATTTTCGAGAGGTTTCTCCTAGCGGCCCCTCCTGAGTATCCCTTATCCGGTGTGCATAATTTATTTATTCAGGATTTCTTTATTTTTGGCCCTTCAATAGAGAACTAGGTTAACTTATTTGTGGAGCAAGGGGGCTGGTGTCTTCACTGGTCTGCACCATGGTGGGGGTGGGAGGGGGAGTTACAACCCATTTTGCAGTTAGGAGAGTATAGGTATGTGCGACTGGTTAGCCTTCAACAAAATTCCTTTTATTTTCCTTTGTGGGTCTTGCGCCAAGTGGGGTGGGAACAGATAGTGCCTCTTCTCATAACAAACTTTTTCCTGATGAAAGACCTAACTGAAATTTTACGGGTGATATTGGAACCTTTGTGGTAGCGCCGTCGACCGTCTACCCATCCATCATAATCTTTAGTAGTCACTTGGCATGTGTCAGGGGACTACCTGAGCTGGTTGTGGAAGCGGGCAGTGGGGAAGATTATGGAGGAAGAGACTCAACAAAGGTGAAGTTGTGGTTTCGACCAAACTTGTAAAGGAGTACCACTATATGGAGAGCATACATAATGTTAATCAGGAGTGGGATACCTGGGGGCCTTAGGGAGCAAGAAATGATGATGAGGCAGGTCCGTCTGGTAGTTAAAGGCAGCATCAGTGAAGCTGGAGGTAGTTTTATGAAGTTAGGGAAATTTATGTTTTGGGTGATTTGTGTTGGTTTCTCACATATTTTAGGGCTTTTCTATGAAGCTGATTATTTGGACGGGGTAGGTTGTTTTGTAGTTTCATTGTTGGAAAAAGGGTGGTCTATTTGACTCCCTCGACTGATATTTCATGTAACAACTGTATTCCTTGATTTTAAATAAAAAAATAATTCTGACATATTTTATTGTGTACTTTTATGGGTTTTGGATTTGAACTATCTGTACTAATCGCTAAGGCATACATAATCCTTTTGTTCACGTAAATTATAAGGTGGACTGTTGTTCTAGGGGTTTAGAAAAGAATAGCATTTTGTGAAAAAGAAAGGACCGCACCCATGTGTGTCGTAGGAGATGCCTAGGTACCTCTATGGGCTTTGAAAATTCATGAGTTTTTTTAAAAGAATTGTTTTAAGAGGATCAGGTCCCATATAGTTCTGGGAGGGAGAAATGAATAATTTTTTTAGAATCAAAAGGGGGATGAGAATAATCATAGTGAGTCGAGAATTTTGACTAAGAGTTGAATTTCTTGAGACGGTATAAATTAACTGGATGCGTAATCTCTTCTTCATCGAGATCTATGAGTACAGCGGTGTTGTTTGACATTATTTTCTTCACGATGTAGGGGCTGCTCTAGTCAGGTTTGTACTTCCCTCTGGGGTCCCAGATAACTTCTACAATTTGTTCGAGAGTAAGGTCTCCGTCTTGGACACTATGGACCTTGATTTTCTTGTTGAATGATCGGGCTAGCTGGTGATGATACCCCTGTATGTGGTATAGAGCCTTACGTCTGTTTTCATCCAAAAGTGAGAGTTCATCACAACGGCTCTGCTGCCAGTCTTCTTCGCTGACTTTGCTCTCGAGCATGACTCATAGGGAAGTTACTTCTAGTTTAACGGGGAGAAGTGCTTCCATGCTATATATTAGAGAATTAAGGGTAGCCCCAGTAAGTGTTCTGATAGAGGTGAGGTAGCCCAGAAGGTGTATAGGATCCAATCGCCCCAGTCTCTGTAAATTTCGATCATCTTGTTCATAATGGCTTTAAGGCTTTTATTGGAGGCTTTGATTAAAGCATTTGTTTGGGGTCGATAAGGAGAAGACTTGTGACTTCGAATTCAATACTCGTGAACTAGTTATGTGACCTCAGCTTCGAAGTGGAGCCCAGTATCTTATATTAACTCATGAGGGACCCCATATCGACAAATGATGTTCTTTCTGATGAACTTAGCCACTTTTTTGGCATTCAACATTGCGTATGACTCGGGTTCGACCCATTTAGTGAAGTAGTCAATGGCGACCAAGATGAACCACTACACCAAAATGGGAGATTTGTGAGTGTTGTTAGCACTCACAAATGACCTTTATAACTGCTATTTACCGTCATAATTGAGGGGGTGACAAAAGAAAATTTATAACTCCTAACATCAGTCACAATTTTTTATAACCCCTATGGAGTTATGACTGGTTACCCCAATTTGTAACTGCTATTCGTAACTGCTGACAGCAGTTATGAATCATATATTTGTGACTGTTGTTAGCAGTTACAAAATTGATAGTAGTGACAAATTTGTGACTCTTATTAGGAGTTACAAAATTAAATTTGTTAAATGTTGTAAAAGCTATTACAAATATCTTTATATTTTCACAAAATGATGAAATAATGAAAGTAAAATAAATATCATGATAACAAGTCTAAAAATGTTGACAACATTTCATTTATATTTCTCATATATTAAATATCCAGTACACATAAAACTTGTTAAACTTAATTTAACATCAAACAAACCCTAAGTGGGCGCCAAGTACAAAATGAACATAGAATAAAAAATAAACTAAAAAAAGTAACGACACAACTTTTTGATGACATGGAATGCCATGAACATGTAACAAATCATTCTAAATCTAGACCAGGAGTCACCACGCAGTGGATACGATTTGTGAAGTCTAGGTATATCAGCCGTGGGGGTATTGATGCGGTGACATCCTCCCTCGTGTACTCGGAGTATGCCTGTTGAGCAAGTTCAATGGACTCAAATTTTTTGAATACGGCGCCTCGGTATCCATTAACTTGTGCTTGTGTTGCTTGCCACGAAGTGTAAACACCTGGATTTAGGCCTTTGAATACTACGTATGCCGGATATGCCATGTGTATGCCTGCAAATAATAAAATGTGATTAATATATATATATATATATATATATATATATATATATATATATATATATATATATATATATATACATTCATTTTTTGTGATAAAGAAACTACCATAGCTTATATATATATATACTAGCGTATGCCCGTGCCTGAAGGCACGACGAAAATTGCAAAAAAAAATCGTTATCCGACAACAAAGTGAAATAAATGTACAATATTTTTGTTCTAATTTTAAAAAATTTGGGCAGAGTTCCCTTTATTTATAGGACTATCCACCCTGTTTAAAAAAATAAAAATACTCAACAACAGCAATACTACAATACTCGAGGTCCATATTGGACCTCATTTCAACCACTTCATCAATTTAATAATAATATTGACAACTATTGAATAGGATGTTGAGTCAAGAACCGCACGCATCACCGTTAACCTACATAGTAATCCCAAAACTTTGAATCTACAAATAAGTACAAAGTAATCTATATAAGGGGTGGTGGTGGACATGATAGGAATGATACAAGCAAACAACTTCCCCAAAGTTGGGTAAACATATATGAATTTCATTACCATCATCTTACCTTTTCTCGTCGTTAAATGATAGCTTCACTTATATCTTACCTACTCCTTCACCTGAAATAAGACACGTGAATTGATAATTAAAAATGATAGCAGAACTTGAACCAAAAACCATCCATTTTACTTGAATACAAAAATCATTGTAAAACAGAAGCATTCTATGCATATGTGACAATTTATAGGTACATAAAAACCATTCTTGAATATTTTCAATCAAGTCCCCCACACTATTAATACAACAATCAAATAAACCTTATGAAATAGTAATTCACATACCTGTCATATAATTAATAGAGATGTTGTCTTTGAGAGTTTAGTAGCATAGAAATAAACAGTTACTAGTACCAAACGACTACAAAGTTCTGAACATGATGGTTTGCTGATTAGTAGACCTCGGTAGGGTAGTACATATTTAAGAAATAATACAGGTTTCATACATGAGGCATTGGTGCGCTCTAAATAAAGCTTGTGATTCAAGTGCAAATCTATCGCAACAATTAATAACCGATAAGTACGGAATCGTGATCCACAGAGATTGAAACACTCCTAAGAGAACAGGATTAGGTTAAAGGGATTCTCTAAACGTCACAAAAGTTAAAGTGTAAAAGATGATTTAATAGTTTGGAAAAGTGTTTGAGAGTAATCTCTAAACTAACATACTATTGATGATCAGTTAATTAATTAATAATTACGGAACTATGAAAAGAACTAAGATAAGCTTGAGTTCAAGAAATTAAAGGGATCGAGGATCATTCTCCCACCTCGGATTCACAAAGAAGGGGATTATAGGGCTTGGTTGAAATTAATTCTAATCGAGCATAACTAATTAAGTCCGAACATCAACCATGTAGAGACTAAACTCAACAATGGAGGATTAGGGGTTAGTTAGTTATTGCTAGATGGGTTGGGTTTGTAGTAGAGCTTCAAACACTAACCCTTGCAAGACAAGAGAAGTTAAGAAACTATGATACTCCAATACCAACACATGAAGTTCCATTAGAACAATTATAAACCAAACCTTAAATATGAAGTTCAAGCATCTAAGGTGGGATTATGATCCCCAATCATAAGTCTAGCTACTCATAATTGAAACTAAACTACACATGCTAGTTAACAACATAATTAAGTTAGTTATCTAGTTTAAACACAAACCAATACAAGAGATGGAATTAAATGCAAATTAAAGCTAGTAGAACAAGTAGAGAAGAAGTAAATGAGTAATTTCATTAATAATCACAAGTTGTGTACATGGGGCACAAAAACCAAAATTAGAAAATAGACTAAATGTACTCTCTATTCCCCACACCACTACACAACGACAAAGTTACAAACCCAAAAATAAAAATAAAGAACCACAAAAGTTAGCAGCAGAGAAAGCGGGATGACAACGCCCTACATATGGTCCGGATGGCGGCTCGAGGACTCAGGCGCGGTGGGGTCACGAGGGGCATAGGGATCATAAAGGTAAGGAGGCACAACAGCCTCGCCCCCACGAATATGAGCAAACAAATCCATCTGTGCCCGGGCAATCATGGAAGTATCTCGCTGATAGTCAACCCGTAAGGATGCGAAGTTCGTCATATAAGTGTCCCGAAACTCGGTAAAATCAACCTGCAACGATGAGAAGTTTGCCATATAGGTGCCCCGAAACTCAGTAAAATTAGCCTGTAACTCATCCATCCGCACCCCGAGATATGTAATGGGGTCAACAGTAGGAGGCACAGGAGGTGGGACTAGATGAGGCACTTCCGGAATATCCGGCATAGGAGCATCAGGGGCATCAGGAGCATCCAACATACGCTTTTTCCTCCTCTCCCAATAATCTTTCCCAAGCTTTTAGAAATGGTCTTATCAATAAACACCTTGGGCAGCCTAGGTATCTTGTCGCTGCCCAAGACCTCACATCCGGCATCCCTGCAAATTCAAGAAATCAGTCGCGCAAAAGGAAGAGTTGTGGTTCCCTTCTCGCTATAGGCAGCGTTCACTATTTGATGCAACATGAGGGCGGGAAGACTGATGACCATGTCATCCCCTAAAAGACTATATAAGAAGAGGGCCTGCTTATAACGGAGGACAGCCTTGGTCTGAGTTGGAATGATGGAATTAACGGCGATGAGATGGAGGATACGATGTACATCGGGCATGCCCGAAGTGGGGAAAGTCTCCCCCCCCCCCCCCCAAATCTTGCAGGGTACAAGATTCGCAATAAGTACCTCTTGTGGAAGCTGAGGCGCATCTGCGAGGACCGGGTAATGATAGATCTCGGGATTAGAAGCCCCACTAAGGTGCGCAGCCAAGATGGGCTTAGAAATAGTAATCCGCCTCCCTCTCACATACGCTTCATACGTGTCGCCGCGCGTAGATACTAGAGAAGCATAAAAACGGCGCACGTGGTCCTCGTTGACCTCCCCTCTCATGGACAGATGGGCCTCCCAATTGAATTTGGATAAATACCGTCTTACAGAAGCCGGCATCTCATCTAAAATCACCTCCTTCTCAATAGCAATCGGGCGACTAGTTTTGAACATGGACCGATACCACTCCATCTCATCCTTGGAACGAAAAGATTCAAAACCAGTGCCTCCCCGTCCAGTAACCGCATTGGATGATGGCTTGGTGATCGAAGGAACCTACAAAACATTAATTCAATACACACACCATAAGTGAGATGCATACAATCAAAGTAATCGTGAAATTCGGGGAAACTAGGTTCGGAGGGTGTGCGTTGGAAAAAATTGGTCGAGTAGACGTAACCGACGCACACCACACTCAGACAAGGATAATTCAACAAGAATGTGCGATAAAAGGTGCGAAGATGGAGCTTTAGTGCACAAAACCTTCACAGAGGCATTTTATCGAACATATAGCGTGCAATGTATAGAAAGTAGGGTGAAAATGGCATTTTCAAAGTGAAACAACCCCAACAAATACAACTTAATCATCAAAGCAACATAAACAAGTTGTATTTATTGGATTCACATCACAAACAATGAGAAAATATGAAGTTTCCTGCAGAAAATGTGAATTTTACAAGAATGCATTTAACCCTACTTTTATACAAAGAACACTAAATAAGACTTGAAAACAATTTAAGAGGGTTGAATTAGTAACCTTAGATGAGGATGCCCTAAATGAGGAAGCCATGAGGGTGAAAATGAATAAAATAAAGGAAATGATATGGGAGAGGAGGAGGTCTTCGGCTAAGGGAGAAGAGAGAATGAGAAGTTGATTTAAACAAATGAGGGAATTTTAAGTGACCAGGTGAACCGAATCGATTCGGTAGTTAAACCGAATCGATTCGAAACTCTCGAATTCAACACTGTCTAAGGGCGAATCGATTCGGATGTAGAGACCTGACACTTTTGGTTTTCCGAATCGATTCGGAAGTAACTCGAATCGATTCACAAACCCTTAATTGGCTACTGGAAGGGGTCGAATTGCTTCGGTGATAAACCGAATCGATTCGGATACTGGGATCCAACTTTCTGCTTTGCAGATTTCCTAAATCTCATGAAATTTGATCATTGGTCCACCTTCAACTGGATTTCTTGGACCCATATGGTATATCTAATGAAAGTAATAGGTCCGGAACCAAAAAATGCAACCCCACAGGTGCCGGGGGATGCTCGGCACAAAAATTGAGAATTTATCGAACCCAATCACCCTTGCTAATGGGGCCGCTGCCTACGATGTTCAGTTGTAAATCCGCAGATATAATTAGGACGTAATTCACAGTGTGAACACCTATTCTTCCCATTCTTACGACTTCGTTCCAACTAAAGTTCACACACTTAACAATTATGTCGGGTTCTAGATCGGAAGATATTCAAAACAGATTACTAATTGATTCAAAACAGATTACTAATATTTAAAATAGAGTTGAAACACTACTAATTGTTCACTTTGACAATTTGTTCAAATTTCTCAAGACAAATTACTCTGGATCACTTAAGGATAAGACAAAGCAACGCCCAAACCACCCAAGATTTCTCGACATCCTTAATAGTGTCCGCCCCATGACTTCGACGATACAACGGATGATTCTCTTCTCCTGGCTCAACACTACTAACGTAAACCTTACGTTCAAATATCAGCAATTGATGGCCATGCACCACCGTTCCAGTAGCAGCTGAAGCAATAACTTTTCCACTTGCAATCATTCTCTGATTTGAAAAATCTAATAAATCGACATATGGATCATGTGGAGGATCAGTTAAATCGCCAAAGTTTGGCTCAGTTGAATCACCAAAGTTTGGCTCAGTTGACGGGGGGTAGGAATGTAATCATGGGGACTTGAATGCGAAACTGGAGTGTAATCATGGGGACTTGAATGCGAAACTGGAGTGTAATTACGAGGACTTGGATGTGGGACAGGAGTATAATTGAGAGGACTTGGATTTGGTATTTTCAATCCATTCGATTCAAAAGCACTTAAAATCATGGTAACGGATGATTTGAGAAATGCCATATCCTAATCATGTTTTTCTTCCGAACGATCAACAGGTCGTTTATTGTTAAGCACCTATAAATTAATTTTCCATTAACTATTTGAGCAAGACATATAATATATATACACATTAAAATAAGAAAGGGTTTATACCATCTCCTCGGTTTTCTCAGCATACGACATCCGACCAAGACAATGGACGTCAGTCTTTTTAGCCCTGTTCACCCGGCCTTGGTGTCGTTGGTTTAATTTTACCTCAGATGCTTCGCACGAGACGAATTCATTCCACTCACGAACAGGGATATGCTCTTTCTCTGGTACTTGATCCTTCAGGGCCTTTATCCCATCACTGTCCAATCCCTTAAAATAAGTCAAGCGGAGGTTACTTCTAAAAGTCTTCAATTGAATACCAATGGCTTTCATGGACCCCTCCTTCTGGTCGGTCGAAAGATTGAACTCTTTCATGAGCGTATCCCACAAGTCGTCCTTTTTTACTTGCTCAACCGTATCCCAACTCTCATATTTTAAGCCAATATAAGATTTTAAAAAAGACAAGGCTCGAACTTTAAAAGGATTCTTGCCACCTATTGGCAAACCAAATAGGTTAAGGGAAACGTTAGCACGAGAATCAATGGCAGAATGTTCATCATGACTTGAACTTTCTGGCCTGGATGATGGAATTGTATTCTCGGACGCCATTTTCTGCATTTTTATATTTATGCATTAGTTCATATGTTAATACAAGAGTAAGGAAATAATATAAAAAATATAATATAAGTTATACCTTTTCAACATATTCTAAAAGTTTTGATAACTGAAACCGACATAACATGCCACAATTAAACATCTACTCCTCTAATGCGTTTACTAATTTCTTTAATTCTGGGTTGTCATCCAGAATAGACTGAATCTCGATAGGTGCCTCTATATTGTCTACCGATGTAGTCAAGCGCTGAGGAGAATGTAAAACAATGGACCATGGATCATTGTTGGGGATCTTTGCATAAAACACTTGCTTTAAGTTTTGGAATGCACAAACGAATGGCTCATCATTAACATTGTCTTTACTCTTCAACTTGGCCAAATCAACCGTCACCATGTGGGTGTTAGGGTTGACCATACATGCATTCTTGTCCTCCACTCTCACCCAATCACAGTAAAATACAGGTATGCTGAAAGATATATAATCTAATAGGATAATTTGTTTTATAATCCCATTATACATCATCTCAGCTTCTATCAAGTTTTTATCTTTCGCGCTTGCCCTGAAATGAGTTATTGCTTTATATGAAATGCCGCTGTTTTGTTTTACAATGAGTTTTAACTCGTGTGTGCTTGAAGAGAACACAAAACCATTGACACGATATTGTGCAAACTCCTTGGCTACAAAACTAGGCCCATTTGCTAAACGTGCAAGCCTCGTCGATACTTCACCAGCTTTCAATAACTGAAACCAAGAAAGTATTTGAATTATGAATATGTTGCAAAGACAGTAAATAAAAGTGAGGTATTACTGTAGTGACCTCGGAAGCTACCCAATGCCTAAAGTCATTGTCTGCGCTCACGCCTCCCTTCCTCCTCTTGGCATGCCCGCACTCATTATATTGCCTAGGTTAAAACACTAAAAATATTAATTTCTAATGAATATAACATCGAACATATTACATTATTTTACAAAACACTTTAAATAAACTCACATTTTCCATTTATCTATGTCTTCATGCGTCTCGAATACATATCGAGCCACCTGGGTATATTGTGTACTTGTTAGCTTCACTACCTTACCTTTCCCCAGGGCCTCCTCATCAGCAAACTCTTATAATTCATCAATAAAGCGTTCATGACCTCCAACGTTTGGGTTAGGCATATATTCCTTTGCATACAAGGAAGCATCTTCCATAATGTACTCCTCAGCAATGGACCCCTCAACATACCGTGTATTCTTAACGTAATCGTTAAAAGTTTTCATTAATCGTTCGAACGGATACATCCATCGGTACCTTACTGGTCCACATAAAAGTGTTTCATCGCACAAATGCACTAAAAGGTGGATGCTTATGTCAAAGAATGAGGGAGTAAAGTGCTTCTCCAAAACACATATAGCCTCGACCAAAGTTTCTTTCGCTGCCATTATGTGCGTCCTGTTGACAACTTTCTCACACAATAGGGAGAAACCTAAGCTAATTTGTAGAATGTCCCTTCGAAGATCCTTGTGTTCCAAAAAATAGTGTCCTAACAACAGAGGGATAAGTTGCATTATCACATGCCAATCGTGGGATTTGCACTTTTTCAAATCTTTTGTTGCGTCGCAGATAATCCTGCGTAAGTTGGATGAGAAATTAGAACGGACCTTCAAGCCCTTTAATGTTTCTAAGAACATATTTCTTCCTTCAATGCTAAAAGTATAAGATGCAACTGGCATATGCTTTTTTCCAGTGTTTGTATCTTCTTTCAACCATAATGATCTTTTAATCTTCAAATCACGAAGATCTTCACGGGCTTTTTCTCCATCCTTGGAATGAGAACCACCAATGCATGTGCTTACGAGATGCTCAATGATATTTTTCTTAGCGTGCATTATGTCCATCACATGTCGGATAGGATGTTCCTTCTAGTATGGCAAATCAAACATTATTGATCTCCTGGACCACGCCGTTTTCACATCAACATCCTTTCTTTTACGCTTTTGGGCCAAAATTATGGGGTGTTTCCCCCTCAACCTTTGATTAGCCTTTAATGAACTTTCTTTAATTTCCAAACCAGAAAGTCTTGGTGGAGGTGGTCGCGTCTCGGTGCCTTCTGGGAGAAAATTGCTTCGTATTGACCTGAATTTGTGACTTCGGGGTAGAAATCTTCAATGACTATGATAAAAAAGGTTACCAATTTTCTTAAGCCAGCTGGCTTCAGTCTCCTCTCCACATATAGGACAACCTAGGTAACCATGTACATTGCACCCAGATAAGGTCCCATAAGCAGGAAAATCATGAATTGCCCATATCAACATAGCTCTCAAAATGAATTCCTCCTTTTTGTATGAGTCGAATGCTCTCACACCTTCAACCCATAACTCATTCAATTCATCTATTAGTGGCGCTAAGAAAACATCAATGTCACTACCCGGTGCTTTTGGAACTGGTATCAACAACGACAAAATTGAAAACTCCTTTCTCATGCACAACGACGGGGGCAAATTTAAAGGCGCCGTAAACACAGGCCATATACTCTTATCTGTGCTCAATTTTCCAAACGGGTTAAACCCATCGGTTAATATTCCGAGGCGAACGTTGCGTATTTCTGTAGAAAAGTTCTGGTATCGCTGATTTGCAGATTTCCACACAGATGAATCAATCGGATGTCGCATGAGATTCTCACCCACCTCCGCTCGACCATGCCAAGTCATTGCCTCTGCTATCCAAGGTATAGTGTAAAGTCTCTTCAATCGAGGACCTAAAGGGAAATACTTTAACACCTTCTTAGGTATTTGCGTATCTACTTTCAACAAACGTTTATTATATACTATCATCTTTTGTTCATATCTAGGTTCCTTACATACAGGATAAGCCCATTTGTCCTTATGCTCCTTATAGTATAAAATGCAGTCATACTTGCAGCAATGAATTGATTTGTATTTCATACCCAAACCTTTCAAATTATCCTTCATGATCGGATAATTGACTGGCAGTGTATTTTCTTTGGGGAGCAAATCTTTCGCCCAGAGGAGTATTGCCGTCACACTTTTTCCCGACAAGCCAAATTTGCTCTTTAAGTTGTGCAACCCAACCATGGCATATAACTTTGTGTGGTCGGGGTTGGAGTTATGGTATAATGGTGTTGCGGCTTCTGCTTTTAACCGTATATAATCCTTAACTTGGTCCGTATCGTTGCCAACATGATCCTCACATCCTAAAGCATTCCTCGACTATCTTGCTTTTCTTGTGCTGCGTGCACTACATACGTATCATTTATGAGATCGTTTAACCTAGCATGTACTAACGGGTCACCATTTGTGTGAACGGTTTCATTGACAAGTATTTATTCTGGAATATACTTAAATTCCCTCTCCCCATGGAAATGCCGAAACGTGTAGTCAGGTTGCATACTCTAATGAAACAAATGTACTTTTACATCTACCCCTTTCAAGCGTTTCCCATTTTTACAACGATTGCACGGGCATGGGATAATATCAGTTTCGATATTCTTCGTTACATAATTCACAAAGTCTTTAACCCCATTAACATATACTTGCCCCACTCTACAACTTTCACCCATCCACTCTTTATATTGTGGAAACCCCATTAATTCTACAATACAAACAAATAGAAACTCAGTAAATTATAAAACTAACTGAAGTTTGAGCTAATATTTAGAACATAATCTCTGACTTATCATTGCATTAATACTATCATTGCATTAAAACTCACAAGAAAACCCAGCCAAGCACAAAACGTCAAAACTTCAACGAGCACAAAACAATGGTTATTTAATTAATTTTTAGATAAAATAAATATGAATAGTATAAAATGATTATTGAAAAAAATCTAACATATTCCCAAACAAGATAATATTCAAAAAACGAAAGAGGTTAAACGATGTGTAGATATACTCACAACAAAACAATCAGATTTGATTATATTTTGTCTAGAGAACGTTGACCACAAAGCTCGGGCAAAACTCGTAATATTAAAAATCCATTTGATTATATTTTGTCAAAAAAATATAATGTCTAGAGTTTTTGAATAATATTTTGTAAAAAAAATAACCTCAATACAATTTCTAGGGCTTATTAACATAAAATACATTTTGTATATAGATACACTCATAAACAGAAATCTATACATACACATACATACACACACATGTAAATATAAATTTATACATACACACACATGTAAACAGAAATCTCTACATACACACAAATATACACACATACCCACGCATAATAAGAATAGAAAATTGAAATTAGGGCTTTAGACATAAATTATACAACAAAAATACCCAAAAATATACCTGTTTGATTCACAGAAATTAGGGTTTTAGAATCGCAAATGCTTCTTCACATCAACGGCTTCTTCACAGTTGTTGATACCAAATTTAGTCTGCTGAGATGGCCCAATTGAATGAAGACACGTGTCAATCTACATGGCAACCACAAACACTTCCGAGGAACTCATGCTCTCCGAGGAACAAGACTACAACGAGGAAGACTATTTCCCCGAGAAACACTGCTTCTACGAGGAACTCACACGCTCCGAGGAACAAGACCTATCTGAGGAACTCTTGAATACCGAGAAGCTTAGGCGGTCCGAGCAACTCAGGCGGTCCGAGCTGCACCTCGAACAAAGCATTAATAGCTAGATACCCAATAGTTTGACTGTTCATTAAATGCTTATCATTCAGACGCACCCGCTTAAGGGGCATTGAATGTATTACCCTTTCATATGTACATCATTTAATGTATTACCCTTTCATTTTACAGCCTGAGGGCTATAAATACATTGTACAATCCTCATTGTAAAAGGGGGGGGGGGAATCCAGACCGAAATTTCTTGATAGAACTTGTAATCGAGAATTCCCAAAACACTCAGCAATAACATAACAGTGGACGTAGGCCATTCTTATAAGGCTGAACCACTTTAAAATTCTTTATCTCATTGATTTATCTGTGATCGGATAATTAGAGTGATCTAATTTTTTACATCAACAGATTGACGTCGTCTGTGGGAAACGACTAGTAATATCGTTTTTCACCAAAAACAATCCATTACAAATGGCTGATATTCCAGAATCCAGCAATCGAAACGCTGGAACCCCTCCAAATCCATCTGATCCGCCTAATATTCCAGATCTGACTGGAATAATGACAAATCTGGTCCAAGGCCAGACCGTCATGCAAGAAACAATGCGACAACTCATCCAAACCCTCCATGGCGGTGCACCAACCCATTCAGGACTGCGGAGTATTCAAAGAAACACCCGTGCACCATCCTCACGTACTAGGCGTACCAATTCATATCGCAATGAAGAATATGAAGATTTTTCTTATCAACCTGGACGAACTTCGTCAGTACGAGCCACAGATACTGAACAACGTGTCACTCTCTCTCCAGAAAGGACTAGTGCGCTAGAGAGGTTAAGCAGGATATCACCTTTTGATCGATTAGGACTTGGAAGGAATAGAAGTCCTCCTAAAGTCATAACGAGAAGTTTTTGACGACCATCAGAATTAAGGGAAGGATCTGCCCAGTCGCGACCAGCTGCTCGTCAAGATAGATCCCATGATCGACTAGCTGCTCGTCGGGATAGATCTCAGGAAGCCACTTCAACGCGATCAATTGCTCGAACCAACAGGCCCGAGGAAGGGAATGATGCATGGAAAGGTTCTATTCAAAGGCTGGAAGATAGATTAGGGGAAATGGCTAAGGCCAAGAACCCTCTACAACGAACCTTTGTTCGAGGAACACCTTTTGTCCAGGCCATTGTATATTTTCCAACACCTTCAAAGTTCAAAGCACCTGTTGTGACTCCCAAGTATGATGGAAAGACTGATCCTGTCCTTCATATAGAACGGTATCAGGCTGCAACCGAGATCTATGCTGTTCCAGAAGAGATGAGATGCAGAGCATTCTCGGGAACTCTTACCGGATCTTCTCAAATATGGTATAATAATCTTCCTCGGGGTAAGATCTCAACTTTTCTTCAACTGGCCGAGTTATTCATTGGGAATTTCTGCTTTGGGGCAAAGTCAGTTAAACGAGTAGCACATTTATTAAGTGTTAGACAAAAGGCTGGTGAGAGTACCAAAGATTATATAACTCGTTTCAATAACGAGAAACTTGAAGTCATTGATTATGAGGAGAAGACATCGATTACCGCCTTGATGAGTGGACTATTATCGAACAAGTTGTACTACACTTTGGCCAATGATCCACCTAGAACCATGTCAGACCTGATGGGAAAAGTGTCCAAGATTATGAATGCCGAGGAGGTTATGGCTGCGAAGAAGAATATGGATGCTAAAGAAACCAAGGTGGAAGGTGATAAAGCTAAGAAGAAAGAGAATAAGAACAATGGTAATGACAAACATTCAAAAACTAGGTCGGTATGGGATGTAATGAAGAAATATGATAACTATACTCCTTTAAAGAAGGATATCAACCATGTTCTAGAAGAAATCAAGAACAACGAGGAACTAAATTGGCCAGAGAAAATGAAGGCAGACCCTGACAAGAGGAATAAGGCGAAGTATTGTGAGTTCCATAAAGATCATGGCCATATGACAAAAAATTGAATAGCTCTTCAAAATGAGATTGAAACACTCATCAGACAAGGAAAGCTGTCAAAATATGTTGATCATGGAAACGAAAGAAGAAACAACGACCGAGCAAGCGATAGGTCTAGATCTCCTCGTCGAGCAGAGGAGAACAAGAAAAGAAACCATGAAGTTGATCCAGAAGACGACCCCGATCTTCCCAAGAGACCAAGGCAGCCAGAATGAGAGGTATTTTCAATACGTTTTGGGTCATTTGACTGTAATGTTATTACATGTGGAGATGCAGGAGGAGGAGACCTTACTACAGAGAGAAAAGCTTACATCGGTGAGGCTCAAGCTTGCTCGTACATTCAGCGAATAAATCTAGCTGAGGAGGATCGCCCGAGAAAGGTGAACAAAGAGAAATTGGTCATTTGTTTATCAAAGAATGACCTCGCAGGAGTTTTGTATCCTCATGATGACCCATTGGTGATCAAAATGAGGGTGAAGGAGGTTATGATTTCAAGAGTACTGGTCGACAATGGTAGCTCGGCAGACATCATGTTCTACTCGTGCTTCGATAGTTTAAATTTAAAGCTATCTCAACTGGAGCCTTACCATAGACCCCTCATCAGTTTTACTAGCGAGAAAGTATTTCCACTTGGGACGATCAAGTTGGATATATTCATTGGTACGTGGCCTGCTTGTCGGACAGAAAGAATACGTTTCTTCGTGATGGATAAGAATGTTCAATCATCGTACAATATCATCATGGGAAGAGTAGGATTGAAGAAGTTTGAGGCTGTACCATCTACAGTGCATCAGTGCCTAAAATTTCTAACAAACTTTGGAGTAGGAGTTGTGAAAGGTGATCAGAAAGTAGCTTGGGAATGCTATTATTCATCAGCCGAGAAAGAAGAACTGGAAGAATCAAAGAAAAAGACTACTACCTATCAAGTGGATGAAGGTGCAGAAATTGAAACATTGGATCCTCGAGATGAGTCGCAACTCGTGAAGGGTCAAGTGGTGGAAGCTACTGAAAACATCATTCTGGACGACGAACACCCTGAGCGAAATACTCAAGTGGGTTCGTCGTTGGAAGCCTTATTAAAACAGGAATTGATAACTTTGCTTAGAAGCAGAAGACAAACTTTTTGCATGGAGTCATGAAGATATGCCTGGAATAGACCCAAATTTCTTATGTCACGAACTCAATGTGAATAAGGAGATCAGGCCTGTGAAGCAGAGAAGAAGAATATTCAGTCCCGAGAAGAATCAAGATATACAGGAGGAAGTCGAGAAGCTCCAGAAATCTTGTTTCATTGAAGATGTTAAATATCCAGACTGGTTAGCCAATGTGGTGATGGTAAAGAAGAAAAATAACAAGTGGAGAATGTGTGTAGATTTCACCGACCTCAACAAAGCATGCCCAAAGGATCACTTTCCATTACCCCGAATTGATCAACTGGTGGATGCTACCTCGGGACACGAGTTGCTGAGCTTCATGGATGCTTATTCTGGCTACAATCAGATCAAAATGAAACCTGAAGATAGGGAGTGTACTTCTTTCATTACCCCTAGGGGAACTTATTGTTATAATTTTATGCTTTTTGGTTTGAAAAATGCAAGTGCAACATATCAACGGCTGATGAACAAGGTCTTTGCTGAACAAATCAGTTACAATATGGAAGTCTATGTTGACGACATGCTGACAAAGAGCAAGAAAGCTGCCGATCATCTAGTTGACTTAAGTCAGACTTTTGATCAACTGGATAAATATCAAATGAAGCTGAACCCGACAAAGTGCATATTTGGAGTAAGAGAAGGCATGTTCCTCGGGTACATTATCAATCAACGAGGTATTGAAGCAAATCCTGAAAAGATCAAAGCTCTATTAGGGCTGCGATCTCCAACGACGAAGAAGGAAGTATAGAGTCTCACAGGACGAGTAGCAGCACTCAACAGATTTGTATCACGATCAACTGATAGATGTCTCCCATTCTTCAAGACGCTCAGAAAGACTTTTGAGTGGAATGATGAATGTGAGAAGGCTTTTCAAGACTTGAAGAAATACTTGGGAGTACCTCCAATGTTGTCCAGGCCGGTGATGGGAGAAAAATTGTATTTGTACCTTACAGTGTCCGAGAATGCAGTTAGCTCGGCTTTGATCAGAGTGGATAATGGAGTACATAAACCAATTTACTATACAAGTAAGTCCTTCCGAGGAGCAGAGATCAAATATCCAAAGATGGAAAAATTAGCACTGGCGCTGATTGAAGCAAGTAGAAGAATGAGGCCATACTTCCAGGCTCATACCATAGTAGTATATACCGATATGCCATTGAGGCAAGCCCTTCATAAACCAGAAAAATCAGGGAGATTTATGTACTGGGCAATAGAGCTCGGTGAATATGATATAGTTTATGAACCCAGATCATCATTAAAAGGGCAGGCTATAGTAGATTTTATAGCGGAGTTCACCTATCCTGATACCCCTGAGGAGAAAAAGTTGCTCGCTGATCAACCTGTGGATGTTACAGGATCAACAAACACTAGATCAAACCAATTCCGAATGGTAAAAGGGCAAGTGGATGTCACAAGATCATCAAATTCGAGCTCAGACCAATTCCGATTGGTAAGAGAGCAAGAAGAGATGATCGACGAAGAGAAAGAAAAATTCGTGGAGGATGAAAGGAAGCAATAAATATTTCATCGAGGAACTCTAACAGATCAAAAATTTGAAGACGAGTTACCTATATGGAGGCTATATGTAGATGGTTCATCTTGCACTACAGGATCTGGCGCGGGGATAGTTTTGAACACTCCGGACGAGATCAACATGGAATACACCCTACGATTCCAATATAAAGATTCCAACAATGAGGGTGAGTATGAGGCCATGATTGCAGGACTTAATTTGTCAAAAATTATGGAGGCGCAGCAGGTTATTGTCTTCAGTGATTCTCAATTAATTATAAATCAAATGTTGGGAGTATATGCAGTTAGGGGAGAATTAATGATCAGATACCATGCAAAGGCAAAGGAGCTGGTGTCAGAATTTGCCGCTATTCAGCTGGTTAGAATACCAAGAATGGAGAATGCGAGAGCAGACGCCCTGGCTTGACTGGCATCAGCTACTCGCACCTAGCTACGACGAACAATCCCAATTGAAGTGTTGGCTGGTCGGAGAATAAATGAAGATCTGGTGATGAACTTTATTACCCTTGATTTAGGACCATCTTGGATGGATCCCATCAGGGCATATATTGAAGAGGGAGAATTACCAATTGACAAGCTTGCAGCCAAGAAATTGAAGCTTAAAGCTGCTCGGTATGTATTAACTAACGGTATTCTATATAGACGAGGAATTATGGCAGATTTGCAGAGATGTGTACATCCCTCCGAGGTGAAAGAATTGATTGAAGAGATCCATAAAGGGTCCTGTGGAGCTCATGTAGCTGGTCGGACGCTTTTACAAAGGATGATGATGCAAGGATATTACTGGTCGACGATGAGGGCTGATTGTATAGCCTATGCCAATAAATGTGACAAGTGCCAACGCTTTTCCTCCATCTGAAGAACTCCACAAGCATTGTTGACACCCATAACTTCCCCTTGGCCATTTGCCATGTGTGGAATTGATTTGGTTGGGCCACTGCCAACGACCCGAGGAAGGTTCAAATACCTCGTCGTCGCAGTGGATTATTTTACTAAGTGGGTAGAAGCTGAGCAACTCATTGATATGACGTACGAGAAGGTGTACCAATTTATTTGGAAGAATATCATTCGTCGATATGGTCTCCCTCATGCTTTCATCACAGACCATGGAACACAATTTGATAACGGGGAGTTCGCTGCCTATTGTCATCAGTCAAACATTTTGAAGGTCCACTCAGCACCAGTCCTTTCTCAAAGCAATGGACAAACTAAAGATACAAATAGAACGCTGTTAAATGGCTTGAAGAAAAGATTAGGTGATGCGAAAGAAAACTGGATCAACGAGTTACAATCAGTACTTTGGGCTTACCGAACTACTCCCCGAGTAGCAACTGGAGAATCACCATATATGCTGGCGTTTGGAAGTGAAGTTGTTATACCTGCCGAGTTGGGCCTACCAACACACAGGGTTCTGAATTTCAATTCCCCTGTTAGCGTCTTAATGAGAAGATTGGATTTAGACATGCTCAAGGAAGTTAGAGAAGAAGCATCCATTAGAAATGCTGCTTACCAGCAGTGAACAACTTTGTTCTACAAAAAGAGAGTGAAGAAGTGCGACTTGAAAGAAGGAGACTATGTGCTGAAGAAAGTAATTCAAAAGCACAATAAGCTGGAGGCAAACTGGCATGGACCATACCGAGTTACAGAAGTTGTTTGACCAGGAACTTACCGAATAGCAACTTTAGAAGGGGAGGAGTTTAAGAATGCCTGGAATGCAGAGCACCTGCACAAATATTATCAGTGATGAATAAAATGAAGATATTCTGCCGAATTCTTTTTTTTATTGAAAGTTTTTCGGGGAATAGTGCTACACACTACTCGGGGCAAAACTCGACAAAGCTCAGGCTACTCAAATTTTTTCTCGAAAATGCCAACTAAGGTTGGTCGAGAAACCTACATTCCTCCGGGAAGTAAAGCTACTAATATTCCTCCGGGAAGTAAAGCTACCAATATTCCTCCGGGAAGTAAAGCTACCAATATTCCTCTGGGAAGTAAAGCTACTTGTATTCCTCCGGGAAGAAATAACTTTGTATTCCTACGGGAAGTAAAACTATATGTTTCTCGGGAAATAAAAGTATTCCTAAAAATGCCAACTTATGTCAGTTAGGAAGTAAATATATTCTCGAAAATGCCAACTTGAGTTGGTCGGGAGGTAAAATTATTTCAAAAAAGACTAACTATGGTTGGTCGGGGATAAAAACCCACCAACTGTAGTAGGTCGACAAGGAAAATTTGCCGAACTATGTTGGTCGGAAATATTTAAAAGAAAAATCTACCAAGTATGGCTGGTCGGGGATAAAAACCCACTAATTGTAGTTGGTCGACGAGGAAAATTTACCGACCTTGGTTGGTCGGACACATTTTATGAAAATGAAAAGATCTATTAACTATGGCTTGTCGGGGATAAAAGCCCACTAAGTGTAGTTGGTCGATAAGTATAATTTAACGACCTTGGTTGGTCGAAAACATTTTAAACATTTTTTATACTCGTAACTTTATTATTAAGTGATCGAGCAACATTTTTTATACTCGTAACTTTATTGCTAAGTTGGTCGAGAAACAAAACATTATATTTGCCAAATGACTACCACTAATTCACACTACTCGACAATAAGTTGGTCGACAAACGACATAATATTGTTATCTTTTTAACAGTTTGTTACCTTTTTTAACAGATATACATGCACAAATATACAAGGCAATAACAATTAAGATTTGGAAACGAAAATGAAAGTCTTTCATTAAATCCATAAATAAGTTACATTGATAATGAAATGAAAGTTACATTGATTATGAAATGTATACTAACTACTACATCAAAATTACTATTCTACTGGTTTTTTCCCCTCTGCTTTTGACACAGTTTCCTCGCCAGCAGGCGGATCATTTAAAGCCAGAGGAGAATTTATAAAATTGAGATCCTTCAACATCCTGACCTTCATCACGAATGGCCGATTTAAGAGGTGCTCGGGATGAGATATCTCGGCTTTTGAATGGAGATTGTAGTCACCGAGATACTTTGAAATCAAGCTCCGAGGAATGGCCCGTGCAGGGATCCAACTCATATCCAATTTTTATGGTGGCACAGGTAAGTCGAGCAACCCGGGATCGTGGTATTCCCACAGGTAATGACCCTGTTCGAGCTGCAGCACACCTAAGGCATTCAACCAGCCTTATTTGTAGCCCTCATTATTGGCATTCTGGATACGATCGTCCAAGTGGTAGAGCGCTTTGTTGTATCCAGCCATCCAGAACTCCCTGGGCTGTTTATGGAACTGATATGTTAGTATCTCCATCTGCTCGTGGAGGTTTTTGACGAAGAGATCTTTGTTCTCCAGTGTAGATTTCTGCTCAGAGAGTTGCTCTTCCAAGTCCCTGATATTCTTTGACATTTCAGCCAAAGCCTGGTTCTTCGCCATCAGCTGGAAGGCCTGGTTTTCTAATGCCGACTGAGTCCTCGGTTCCTCGATAGGAATCCGAGCTGCTCTTTCTCGTACCCGAGGAGCTCTTCGCTCGTCCACGAGTTGATGTAGAGGGGCCAGCTCTCTTTAAGGTTTTCAACTCATCCCTCAAGTTTGCGTTCTCGACCTCTAAGAATGAGAATCCCTCGTCGGTCACTGTGATTAAGGCTTTTGAAGAAGAAGAGGCTGCAGACTTCAACTGTGATAGCTCTTTCTGCAAGTTGTTGCTCTCTTGCTCCAACAACTCGGAAATCTGTCTGCATTCCTCGACCTCACCCCTCAAGGTTCTCTCCCTCACAACGTACCCAGCAAAAAGCATCTCTTAGCCCTTGTCGGCAATGATCAGCTTCTATTTCTTTTCGTAACTCTCATGCAACAGGGCAGTTGATTCTTTATATTGAAGCTGAAGGTCTTCAAGGGTGCCTTGCAAATCCTCGATCATTTCATAATAGGCCACATTATTGGCCACTGCTCGATCAAGAAGACACTTCAGATATTGATATGCTTCAACTGCCTGTTCTGAAGCATATTGGCTGAGGATGTCTATAACTTGTGCTGCACTCAGGTCTGTGTGACCATCCTTAAAGTATTCATTACATTATCACAGTAGCTTTGTATCATGGGCAGATAACAATTCCATCCTGGCCAGAAACTAGCAGAGAAAGAAAAAGCAATAATTAATAAGAATCAAGACAGAGTATGAATAGAATATAGACGATAGTAAGTAAAAAAGTCCAAGTTTTATTAGATCATAAATTTCAGAGTTACAAGTTATGGGTTACATTTGATAAAAGAAAAATAAAATGTAAGGATAAACCCGAACAACTCTACACCTTTTCCTTGTCTCCCAAAACCTTCTCGGGAGGCTGGGACGAGGAAGTAGGTTGCTCGGAGGGAATGGATAGTTGCTCGGGGAGTACTGGCAATTGCTCGGAGGAAGTGACGATTTTCTGAAGTTCCTCAGCGGCAGGCTGAATGGATGAGGGATGATCTCCCATCACCATAGAAGATTCTTCAGAGGAAGCTTCGTCCTCTTCTTCATCTTCAGGAGTGGGAGGGGGACCAGGAATGTGTTGCTGGAAAAGCTCAGAAGATTCATCAACCTTCATCTCCTGGAGAGCTGCAACCCATCCATCTCTGAAGTACTTTAGGCTGCCATATTCAACTTGTGACATCATGGAAGCCAACCCCTTGTTCCACCCCTTGTCCCAGCCAACGCTGAAGGACTTCTTCACAACCATCTTCCTCTTCAACTTCTCCAAGGAAAGCTTCTCGGACAGCAGGTTATCAGCAGCTTTCAATTTATTTTCAATCTCCTCCTTTTGTCGACCTACTTCCTGAAGTTGGCGCAACTTTTCCTCAGCAACCCTGAGCTTATCTTCAAGCTCCCCAAAATTTTTGAGCTTCTCTTCGAGCTCTTTATTTGCCTTATCCAGGGCATTCATTTTTTTCTCCAACTCTTTGGAGACTTCAACAGCTCGAGCTTTTTCCTGCTCGGCGGAGGCAAGCTTCTTCTCCCAGACAGCCTTGTCAGTAGCATATATCTAGCGAGAATCATCCAAAGACTTGATAGCTTCTTTCAGAGCTCCTTCCACACTGGATGAGGAGCATGAAGCTTTAATTGCTTCATCGTTCTTCAGAATTATATTAAAGCAGCTCGTCAACTGTGAAACTAAAAAGAAAGCAAGTCAGAAACAGAAATGACAAAGGAAATATGAAAAGTTCAAAGTAAGAAAACTTACAGAAGCAAGGTGACGAGCAGCTAACAAGGTGAACATGTACCGAGTAAGGTTTTCTTCAGTACCTTGGACCTCGGGAATGATCCAGAACTTTATCGAGCTCATGGCAGAGCTCGAGGGAACAAAAGTTGGAAACCCAGTTCCAGTAGCTGGGGGTTGAGTGATGGTGTCAGCCAAATTGATCGAGGAGCTCTTCCTCAGCCTTCTCGGGGGAACAGGAACAGATTCAACCAAGGAAGAACCCTTGGTCGGTGATATCACGATCACCTCTCCAGGAGCAGCAGACCTGCTCGGAGCTACTGCGGGCTTCTCGGCAACCTTCATGACAACAGTCGAGGAAGGTGCATCATTCTTCTTTATCCCCTCCCCTGGGACATCAACTTTACTTATTTTTTCCTCTCCAGAACGAGAGGCAGGCTTCTCGAAGAGAGTGGGCGGACTTCTTATCTTCATCCTTTCGCTTAAAGGGACGTGAGATTCAGGCGAGGAGCTGGTGGAAGCTGGTACTGGCTCTGCGTCACTTATTACTGGATGAGCAGTAAAAGAGGTTGTGTAGCTCTTATACTGTAGCAGATATGAGGCTGATCTAATGTGCTCGTCGGCAACACTCTGATGCAGACTCCAGATAAGTTTCAAATGTCTTATATTAACATCTGCTTCTTTTGGGCACTTTCTTTTACTGTCAACTGCAAATAAATAAACATTGCCATCAGTGACACATTTTATCAAACATAAAGGAAGAATAATTTCAAAATAAATAAAATGAAATAAGAATAACCTATCCCATTGCCATAGGGAGGGCATTTGGGACCCTGATAAACTTCATCTCCTAATAGAGGAGCATGTTGCCAATTTTTTATGACAACCCCGTGCTCAAAATAATGCCTATTGGCATCACGGAGATTGACTACTAAGGCCCTATTTAAAAATCTAGTTTTTAAATAAAAAATGTTATCATTAACTGCCCATCTATAGCAATACATGATTTCTGGAATTCCTATGCGAGTTCCATGGACTTGATTTAATTTATGAACCCCATTAACTATTCTCCATGTATTGGGGGCTATTCTTGCAGGAACAACATCAAAGTAATGACAGAATTACAGACACAAGGGATTTGGTGGAAAAGAAAATCCACACTCAGCAATAAAGAGACTGGGGAACTAATGTCCCTCAGCCAAACGAAAATAATCAGAAGGCTCAGAAAGCTCTTCCAAAACAACCCAGGAGGGAATGGAAAAATCAGAGCGAAATTTATCAAGAGATTCAACAGGGTAAACCATGGTGAATAAAGGAAATGAAGAAGAAGGAAGAGGATCTTACAGAAAAAGAGTGGAGCTGTTGACAACGAACGATGAAAAGGATGAACGCACAAGAGAGAAAGAGACTATGAAAAACTCAAAGATACATATTTGGAAAAGTAGAAGACGATGGGATTGTCTATGACTCTTAAATACCTTGCCTTGGGAAAAGGAAAAGGTAATGATTACGAAAAGAAACGATTACGCTATCGGCGGCTAAAAGGACAAAAAGTACGCGGGTACCGAAACGAGCAACAAAGTTCAAAAAAGCTTAATTCTATGAATGTGGAAGGAGAAATAAATACAAGGGAAACACTCCTAAAAATCAAGAAGACCATTTAAAGCTACCATATTCCGAGAAAGAATGTTTCATACTCCTCAAATTTTGAACTATGAAACATTGGGGGCTTCTGTTGATACCAAATTTAGTCTGCTGACATGGCCCAATTGAATGAAGACACGTGTCAATCTACATGGCAACAACAAACACTTTCGAGGAACTCACGCGCTCCCAGGAATAAGACTACAACGAAGAAGACTATTTCCTCGAGGAACACTGCTTCCCCGAGGAACTCACACGCTCCGAGGAACAAGACCTCTCTGAGGAACTCTTGAATACCGAGAAGCTTAGGCGGTCCGAGCTGCACCTTGAACAAAGCATTAATAGCTGGATAACCAACAGTTTGACTGTTCATTAAATGCTTATCATTCAGACGCACACGCTTAAAGGGCATTGAATGTATTACCCTTTTATATGTACATCATTTAATGTATTACCCTTTCATTTTACAGCCTGAGGGCTATAAATACATTGTATAATACTCATTGTAAAAGGGGGGGAATCCAGACCGGAATTTCTTGATAGAACTTGTAATCGAGAATTCCCAAAACACTCGGCAATAACACAATAGTGGACATAGGCCATTCTTATAAGGCTGAACCACTTTAAAATTCTTTGTCTCATTGATTTATCTGTGATTGGATAATTAGAGTGATCTAATTTTTTACATCAACCACAGCTAAGAAAAATTTATACACATCAATGGCTTCTTCACATAACCAAAGTACATAACAAACAGGTATATTTTGAGGTTTTAGCAAATGAAAGAGAGAGGGAAATTAAAGTAGGAGCTCTTCACGTACAGATAGAGGGAAATTAAAGTAGGTGAAAAATTTTGTGACTGCTAATAGCACTCACAAATTTGTGACCGCTAATAGCAGTCACAAATTGAGTCTAAGTTAAAATTTGTGACTGCTGGGAGCAGTTACAAATTTATGACTGCCAATAGCAGTTACAAATTAAGTCTTAGACCAAAATTTGTGAACGCTAATAGCAGTTACAATTTTGTGACCGCTAATAGCGGTCATAAATTAAATCTAAGACTAAAATTTGTGACTCCTCATAGCAGTTATAATTTCGTGACTGCTCATAAGAGTCATAACTTATGTGTACTAATAAGCTTGTGACAATTATAAATTTGTGACTGCTTATAGGAGTCACAAATTAATTATATGGTAACATTTGTGACTCCCATTAGCGGTAACAAACTAATTGACTCAAATTTTTTTTAACCAATTAATTTTATCACCCCTAATGGCAGTCACAAATAATTTTGTGACTGCTCCCGGGAGTGACTAGTTTGTCACCCCTATTGGCAGTCACAAAAAGGCAGTCACAAAATTAACATTTTGGTGTAGTGAACTCCTGACTGTTAGGAGCTTAGGGAGTGATCTTCCACATGATGTCTATGCCCCGAGTAGAGAAGGGACAAGGAGAGTTCATGTTGTATAATTCCTGGGGTAGCAAGTGTTAGAGGTTAGAAAATTATTTGTATTTGAAGCATCTTTAGACATTAACAAGGCAGTATTGAAACATTATAATCTAATAACATCCTTGGCGTATGACCTTCTTGGGAAGGAAGTGATCATTCATATGGGGCCCATATTCCCTGCTGTGGATTTTCTACATCATTCCTTTAATATTATCCCCTTATATGCAATGCAAATGGGTTCTATTAAAGCTTCTCTTAAAAAGCGATTTGTCACAGATAATGTACTCGGCAGACAATTTGTGAAGGGTTGCACGGTCTTTTTTATCTTCATATCAGGGATTCCTACCATATTGGAGTAGGCGTTAAATATCATAGTACCATAATCTGGCTATATCAAGGTGTTAGTTAGAGACGAGCTTAATGTGGTAATAGTGGGTGGTCATAGCTTATTTCTGAACTAAAAATGGGGCCATTATTAATCTCTCGGGCATATCGACCATGGAGGCCAGGGTTGGAAAAGCATCAACCAGATTGTTCTTTGAGCAAGGAAGGTAATGGAAGGTGACATATTTGAAATGGGAGGCGAGCTCTTCTAGGTGGGCATAAAAGGTAGGAGCTTCTAGTCTTTGACTTTCCATTTTCTGAGAATTTATCCGATAATGAGGGCAGAGTTTCTATAGACATTTAGGTTCTTAGTACCTTTCTCGAGGGCGATCTTCAGGCCTACGGTGCATGCCTTGCACTCAATTTTGTTGGTGGTTCAAGGGAAGTCAAGTTTGGTGACAAGAGGAGTGTGAGAGTCATCAGGGGCGATGAGGAGTATCCCAATGTCGTACCCTTTTCTTTTTTGTAGCTCCATCGAAGAACATCTGTCATTTGAGATCCTCCCAAGAGGTGAAAATAATGTCTTTATTTGAGAATTTATAGACCCAAAAACCGGTTGCTTCCATAGGATAATCAATAAGGTAGTCAGATATGGCCCTCCCTTTTATGGATATTTGCGTGACATACAGAATATCAAACTTGGGTAGCCACATCAACTAATGGGCCATTCGGCTTGACAATGATTATTTCTCTAGCAGATATTTTATGGGATCCATTTGGGATACTAGTCTGATGGGAAAGGCAATCATGTAGTGACGTAACGCCCGACACATGCTTTCTCCAAAGTAATGCAATTGATTTCGTACCCAACCAATTTCTGATTGGCATAGTAGATAGATATTTCCATGAAAGATTCTTCAATGTATTGGAATAGTAAAGACCCTACTGTGATATTCATGACAGTCAGGTACAAGAGGAGGGAGAAACCTGGCTGTGAAGGCATGAGCACTAAAGGTCAAGTGAGGTATCTCTTGATTTTGTTGAAGGATTCTTGGCAATCCTCATTCCAAACTTTGGTTGAATCCTTTTGAAGTAGTTTGAATATGAGTTCACAGATAATGGTCAGTTGGTTGATGAATCAACTAATGTATTATAGTTTGCTAAAGATTCATTGGACTTCCTTTTCCGTCCAGTATGGTGGCATCTTAAGTATGGCTTTCAATTTGGCAGATGTGCTTCAATTCCTTTCTCGTTAATCATGAACCCCAAGAGTTTCCCTTTAGTGATGCCAAAATAAACTTTTGTAGGTTAAGCAGCATCTGCTACTATCGCAGTCGCTTAAAGAACTTTAAGAGGGCGGTAATGTGACCTTCTCGAGTCTTGGACTTGATAATAATGTCATCAACATAAATCTTAACCTCTTTGTGATAAGTTCATATAAGATGGTTCTAACATCCCTTTGGTAGGTGTACCCGACATTTTTGAGCCCGAATGGCATGGCGGTGTAGCAAAAAGTCCCCCAGGGGGTGATGAAGGAAGTTTTCTCCTAGTGGTTAGGGTGAATCTTGATCAGGTTTTAACTGGAAACTTCATCGATAAATGACTTAAGGGCGAGGTTGGTTACATTTTCTATGACCATGTTGATGTTTGGCAATGGGTAATCATCTTACGAGGACGCTCTGTTCAAATCCTGATAGTTGACACACACGCAAATTTTTTTGCTCGACTTTGGCACGGGGACGATATTGGCAAGCCATGTAGGGTATTCGACCACACGAATGAAACCACATTCAGCTATTTGAGTACTTCCTCTTTGACTTTAAGTGACCATTTGGTTTAGAGTTTTCTTAATTATGCTTGATTGGTTTGCATTATGGGAATGTCAGGATCTGGTGCTGAGCTATCTCTGTGTCATTTCTAGTCATGTTGTCATAAGACCATATGAATACGTCTATGAATTCTTTCAGTAGTTCTTGAAATTACACACATTCATGCTCGCTAAGGGTGGACTCTATCCTAACCGCATGTTGGTGTCTACTAGAACCGAGGTTAATAACAATAGTCTCATTATCATTAGTTTGAAAGAGATTATGTTCTTATAATTTTCCTTACTAAGATTGGTTACGAATTATTCATTTACAAAATCATCATCATCAAAAGTTTGATTATAATAAATGCAATTAACGTAAGGCATATGAAGATACTCAAAATCCTTTTTTTTAGGGAAAACAGTATTGAGAACCTTATCAAAAGAGGTCTCAGTTACATTTACATTAAGAAAATGAGAAACGGAAACTGGTGTAGAGATTTGAATAGAATAAACAATAGGGTTGTGATGAGTTTGAGTAAGATATATTGGGATGGCATGCTAATTTAAGAGAGGCGTATCAACAGTTGTGATTTGAGAGTACGAGTCCAACGGTGCATCATCTAGGTGGATCATGCAGAGACTTAGACCCAGTGTCTGCAAGTCAAAGGATATCCCAGAGTGACTTCCCTAGGAGTTCTCAGTGATTGCCATGGTTTACTCGGTCAAAAGTTTCACTTCATGTTTCCAATCTTCATCCCAAGTGGTGTGGTTATACCACGGTTATGAGAATCCACAAAAGGGGAAGTCCTCACCCTTCTTGATCAATCTTCCATTTAGAGAGTCCCCAAAAGTAGTTTTTTCATCCCCCAAGCTTCTTTTCCATCCCGGTCGGCGGAGTGCTTTGAGGTTAGCTGGTGAAGGTTAGTAGCCCAAACCATATGGGGGAAAGGCTTTTTTTAGGACTATAGGCTCAATTATTCCTTGATAACATTGTCCTAGCCCCATTTCAATCATAAAGTGCATGTTCTTGAACATCTGGATTACATTGACGTTGTCATGGGGGCTGTGCTCTGGAAAAAATTGATCTTTAAAGTTGCCATTAGTTCTATATTGAATCTCCAGCACCGAAATGATGGTATTGGCACTATCTAAACTGTCATAGTCTCCGAAAATGGTGATAACTTGACCATTGGTAAAAGAATATAATGGAGAGAAGAGGATACTCCTTGGATGTTATGAAGCCAAGGGCGGATAAGGAGTAGATTGAAATAGGCGGGTATGTCGATGACTTGGAATTCTATCAGATGGTTGATAGGACAAGCCCCTAATGTGAGTTTTATGGAACCCATTACTTGTCGACGAGTGTTATCATAGGTGAGAATGGTGGCAAATATAAGAGTGAGATCACTGACTTTCAATCCCAAGTAATTGAAGGTTATGAGTGGATAGACATTGAGAGTGGATCCACTATCAACAAGTGATAGTAGGATCATCTTTTCCAAGACTTCGACGGAGAGGTTAAGAGTATAGTTTTGATTACAGCCAAATTTTGAGATTTATTCTTCGAAAAAGGAAAGGTGTCTGGTAGAGGTCAAGGATCCAACCATATTCGTAGCTTCTTCGGGAGTGGTAGTGGTAGAAACTTAACAAGGAATTTTGGTACAACTAAGAGGACATGAAGAATCCTCATAATGTTATGTTGTCTTGGATTTTTTTAAGATGGTTGAGGACTTTGCTTTCCTTAATGGTCATTTGTGGCGTTGGGAGCTCTTCAGTAATTCCCTTTCCTTTGTTTACTTCATTTAATCGGGGAATTATATCTTTGTAGTATTACCCTAATCTGATCATGTGGTTTACAGAGGTAGGGAATAATATGAATCCTGTGGCTTCATATATCTTGGGTTGAATGGATACTTTGTTGATTTCCCCCCAATAAATCCTCAAAATGATCATTCCACATAAACTGACCACTGAACTGGGTTCTTCATGATTTGGTTCATCATCTAAGTTATCAAATCCATCCCACCATTCGGTGGAGATGATGTCTTCTTGTCAAGAGTAATCAATGCATTCAATAAAATCCATGACCTCATCATATAAGTCTTCCCACTCAGGCGGTAAGTGCGGGAGTAAAGGAACCAGTTGTCCTTGCAGATTCAAAACTGTGAGTAATTCATAGATACCGTAAATTTTTCATGTTAAGCAAAACACATCGGCCATGATCTGCATAACTTCATCTAGACTGACTTCTTAGTTGGGTACCAACCCCTCATCTGATTCTCGAGCCCATTTTCGAGATTCCATGAATATGCTACTAAATTTCCAGTAGTCGATGGAAATATCCACCAATAATTTCAGCCCAAACCCTTGAAGTTGGTCTAATATAATAGGTAGTCCCATGCCTCTACTCTCAAATTTGGGGTGGAAGGCAATACAACCCTCGTAAGGAGCGATAGAGCTTGATCAGTAAGGCAGGTAGGGTCCAAGATGAAGAACAAGCAAGCCTTGAGACATTAAGGTGAGTTATGGGGGCGATGGATGGTTTAACTGGCACAATTAGGGTAAAAAAGTCAAATTCGGGGTTTCTTTTTAAGAAAATGACATTCATTTCGATTCCATATGCTAGAAGAGGGTTGTGAGTGGTGTTGGGATTGGGATTAGCTGGCGGGGTGATGATACCCCGATCTATCAAGCCTTTGATCACATATATGAAAGAAAGCATTGGTCAGTGGTGTGGCCTATGACATGGTGAAAGTAACAGTGTACATCGGGATTGAAATTTTTAAGGAAAAAGTTTCCTAATGGTTAGGGTTCTAGGGGTTTGATGAGATTTCTGGTTAGAAGAGCAGGTAAACATTAGATAGGGGAGTATAGAGCTCCGTGTATTCTTTTCTGGCAGGATTGGTGCAATTTTCTGGTGCCCAAAAGGTAGCAGGTTGTGATATATTATTGATTGTTGAGACTGAGGCCTTAACGGGCTTCTCATATTTCTGGGGTGTGAACTGTCCAGTCAACTTTTTTGGTTCAGATTCCACTTTTGTGATACATTATTTGATTTCTAACCCAATCTCTCAAAGGTCTTAGAAGTGCATATATTATTATCCTCCCATAGATGCTCGAACATGGGGCAGGAAGTTTTTATTCGTAATTCTCACTTTTTCCTTCTCTGAGGGCCTGTTGGTTATAGTGTCAACTTTCTCTCTCCACCTTCCAATAAAGCTACTGACTGATTCCTAGATTTTTTTAGCAGCTCTAGGTCTCTGAACGTCACCTATAACTCCTCATTTTATTTTTAATGATATATGAATTCCCAAGCCATATCTTTCCAACTATGAATTCTAGATTCTTCGACAGACAAGAACCATCGAAGAGCACATTCTTTTAAGTTCTGCTAAAACTTCCAGGTCATTATTTCCTCAAAGGATCCAATAAGGTTCATGGCTTGGTGATAACTATTTAGGTGCATAATTTGGGGCCCACTACCCTCGATTTTCTCGATGTATCTCATTTTGAACTTATCTGGAATTCTAACTTTATGATAGGGAGACACGTGGGTATAACCCATATAATTTATGAAGATTCTGACCTGGCCAAACTTCTTCGATAGAAACTTGAGGTCTTCCTTGACCATGTTAACTTCTTCTTCTTTAAGGTCCACATGCACTAGAGGATTACTCCCTAGTTGGGCGAGGTTTGGAATCAGGAGTTGAGCACGTGGTGGCCCATTTACAGGTGGGGCATGTGGGACATGTTGGTAATTTTCTGGGATTTAACAGACTCGGGGGTAGGGGACCCATAGCACGAGGGAAGAGGATCTCAGGATCATGATCTTTGAGAGTCTAGGCTCTATGTCGCTGAATCTCTTGGACATTGGTTTGAAGATCGTCAATCTTGGCGCTGAGCTTGGATATGATGGCCATCAGATCTGGCTGAACATTCGGTACTTGGTCGGTGTTCTCCATGAAGTTCTTATGGAGGTAGGTCTCAAATTCGGTGGAAGTAGCATAATAAGCAACAGAGCATCGGGGCGGTTTGGCGGAAGACCGAAGCTAATAGGGGAGCTAGGCCAAAGTTGGGTATGAGACCTACCTGCGAGGTAAAACGATTCGAATTTATTTTTGAAAGAAAGATGAAGAATTTTTTGCATTTTTGAACAAAAAAGGGAAAATATTTTTGGTATTTTGGAAGAAGAAGAAAAATATTTTTGGTATTTATGGTTTTTGAAAAGGAGGGAAATCTAAGCATTATTATTATTATTATTATTATTATTATTATTATTATTATTATTATTATTATTATTATTATTATTATTATTATTATTATTATTATTATTATTATTATTATTATTATTATTATTATTATTATTATTATTATTATTAGGTTTTCACTTATATTAGGTTTGCCTAAATGCATGAAAATATGTCGGACATGTTCTGAGCCTGGGAAAATAGGATTTAAAAATACAAGACACAGTTTGACTTGTTTCTAGGCTCACGAAAAAGGTCTTATTTTTTTTAATATGCGAAACAACGCGAAAATTTGAGTGGTATACCAACCTGTAATTTCGATAGAGTTTCGCATGGTAACCGACAAACTAGTTATGAGTTCCCTATAGTTGACTCCTATATGAGTTTTATGCACTTATTGGGTTAGTGGAAGGGTTCCCCCCTTTGGCATGACTTCCATGATATACCTCGTGCCTATAAGGGCAATCATTTATCGGCGTGGATAAGACATTTTATATGCCTAAGTGTATGTGAATTACCTCACGATATACCTCATAGGGACGGTACGTATTAGAGAGAATTCTATATACTCGATGTACATGAACGAGTTCCCTGTTATATACCTTTCGTCGTGAATTTGATCAAGCAGTACGATGCAAGGGGAGCCATTCAATATATGTTGAAGGTATGAGGCTAGTGGAAGGTGAGAGTCATATTGCTTAGGTTAACCGTGCCCTAAGTGACCTCCTAGTACGAGATAAAATTTTGGTCAATATTGCCATGCTCTGGTGATGTAGTGTGAAAAGATGCATGAGTTTTAATTAGTATATTATGGAGAGAGATTTTTATTTTCATGCTAAGTAAGGGGGTAATAGACTGAGGGAGATCATTCAAATATCATGAAGAGTAAATCTATCATGGAGCATGAACACTATACTAAGCATGGTGATATAAATGCATGTGAATATATACAATTGAATATGTGTGCTAGTGAGCCTAATCATGGATCAACTATAAGTGGTGTGTGGAATGTCTAAGTTAGCATGGAGATATATACAAGTGAGAGGAGTGAGGGTGTGTGCTAGTGAAGCTAAGAATGGCTATTCTACAAGTGGTGCGTGGAGCATGTGAGTAGTGGTGGAACTATATAAAAGTGTAAGCGTGTGAAGTGAACATGAAGAATTTATACAAGTGTGTGAAGTGAGCATGTACAAGTGAGTGCAAAGTGACATATACATAAGGAGAGAGCATGGTAGAGGTACAAGAGGCCTATGTAGCCCAGGGGACATCAAAGTTCACGTAGTTTGAAAATAGCATAGGGTTGAGGTTCAACCCATAAATCCAAATGTGTTATGTCTCTTATGTATGTGTAAAGAAAAAGTATTTTTAGAGTGAAAGTGTGGAATGGAAATCCTGCTTTTGAAAATTCATGGATGAACCATCCTTTTCTTATTTTTTGTGATTTTTATGAAAATAGATTATATACAATTCTACTAATAAAGAGTAGAGATCGATGGGTGTGATATAATGAAATAAATTATAAAAGTACAAATAAGATAAATGACACTAAACGTAAAGCTTATAGAAAGGGATGGAGAAGTAGACCTCCTTATGAGTGTTTCTTGATGGTCTTGAGATGATAAGATGCTGATATTGAAATGGTATGGAAGTGGTATGAATATGTGGGGTGAATTTTCTAAGTATGGTAAGGAAGTTATGGAAGGGAATGTATAAAAATGACCTTTTTAGGAAAGGGAGAGGTTGTGAATTCGAGATGAATGTTTTTTGACTTTCTTAGAGGGATCCCTTTTGTCTCTTTTAAGGTGAGGTAATGGACCCTATTTATAGGATTAAGGGGGTGTCGATATACATGGGGATTAACCTGCCAATTGGTAGAGGGTTTGCCTTTCTAGGCAAGAAAAATTACACCCTACTGATAAGCAGGGCGTCTGGGGTGCCTATAGGCAGTCCGAAACTATTTTTTCTGAAAAATAGGCATAAAATGGAAACTGTAAGTATGAATTGTTCATGCGATGGACTGTTAGGAAGATAAATCAAAGACCTTAAAGAATCCCTTGAGCCACTCCCGGATCTGAGAGTTTACCAAATTCAAATGGGTCTCGAAATCCCCAGTGGTCTCTCGACGGGAGGTTTTTTTTAGAAAAGCGGATCATTCGTCAGAACTATAAGGTATATTCGCACATGGGGAAAACCACTGGAAATGGAATTCAGATCCCTTCAATATTTAATTGAGATTCAGGCGGTTTGGAGAGTTGACCAAGGTCAAACGGGGCTCAAAAGCACCCGATGACCTTCTGGAGTAAAACGGATCATTTGTCTAAACCGTAAGGCCGATTTATGAAATGGATGGACCGTTGGAAAGAGGATTCAAATACCTTAAAAGATTTATTGATATGCCCTCAGTTTAAAGAGTCAACAGAGCCAAACGGGTCCTGGGAGCGCCCCAAACGGGTCATGGGAGCGCCCAGTGGCCTCCAGATTAATTTTCAAAGTAAAATGGATCGTTCGTCCGGGTCATAAGGCTTATTTGCATAGGGGATAGACTGTTGTAAAGGGAATTTATATCCCTTCAAATATTTATTAAGATTCTCTCAAGTGGGAGAGCTGAATGGAGTCAAATAGGGCTCGAGAATGCTCGGTGGCCTCGAGATTAGTCCTTGAAGTATGACTTAGCATTTATGGTGAATGGATGAGTGTTAGGGACCTAAGGAGGTGCTTGGGGGTGTCCTAGGATGGGGTGTATACAATGGAATCAAGGATTTTAATTTTAATATAAGTCACCCTAATTAGGTTTCCTATTCATGTCTAATTAAACCTAGCAGCCACAAACCTTTTGGTAGAGGTTAACAAGTTAGGAGAGGAGGAAAGGAAGAGAATCTCAAGGGAGAAGCCTTCATTCATCTTCTAAGGAATGAATTTTCTTGTAAGATATATTAAATAATGTATTTATTAATTTATAAGCATGCTTTCTCATACAATTTTGGTGTTTTTAATTATATTGGAGACTGAGTTATATTATGATTTATGATTTGTGTTGATTAGGAATAATATGAAGTTGTCCTATATTGAGTAGTTGTACCTTGATGATTAAAACATGAAAGTGATGAATTAAATGATGCATATATGAAATATAATTCATGTTTTAGAATGAAACTTCATTATTAGGAATTATTCCCATGGTAATTTGAGCTTTAATGATGGAATTGATGATGAATAAACCCTAAGTTGATTAAAGATGAGTTATGTTGCAAAGTTTTAATCTTTAAGTTTTAATCTTGGATTTGATGTTCTTAGACCCATAAGATGTTGTAAAAATGTTTAGAAATATTTTCCTATAATTACATTAGTTTAGGATAATGAGTGGATACTGTTTTGGATCTTGATTTTGGCATTAATGGAGGTTTTGGAGGATTCATATTTATCCTTAATCCGTTTTGGATTTTTCCCACAACATAATCGATTCATCCTAGGGGTGAATTGATTCGGATCTTGAAATTGTAGATATCTTTGTCGACCCTTTAATTGTAATGAAAAATGCTTGGTAATGCATCTTATCGAGAACTGAATAGACGTGGGAAGCTGCTTAGTATTGCTCCATATGCAATACTGGTTTATTTTTATCATCGTACCTTGGGGTTATAACTAGTGGCTTGGACTGTACGGGTGTAGGATAGTTCACAATGGATGGAGTGAATAGAGACTCTTTCACAAAACCACTTTGTAAGGTATTCATTTCTTTAACAACTTCTCCCAAGTGATCCTCCAAGCATTAAACTGACATATTCTAGGTCTAATCGTCCTGCTCAGCTTTAACTACAATCGACTTGCCTGATTAGCCTCAGCTTTCTAATGAGCTCTCATCATGGGAAGTCTCCTCGACTCTAGATGATCCCTATACACTCATCCAAGACTTGGATGAGCATTTTATTCTTCTTGTGACCGACCTCATTTTCTCTTCTATATGTTTCTTTAGGCCCCCTAGTCTCTCTGTGATTTTACCCTCTTTCGACTCACGAGCCCAAATGATCAAACGCATAGCCTCTGCTTAGCCTTTCTAACTCTCTCAGACTCTCCTTGGAGTAGATTTATTCATCATAATAACCAATTTTCTTGAGGGATAAGGTCCACCTAGGCGGTATGACATGTCATCTCGTGATCCGGAGTACCTGGATCTACTTTCTTCATCTTGCGAACCCAAATATAGCCTCCTTGGGTTATCCAGTGCCCCGTCGTGGTAGGTTTTCTGTGTGTCTCTTTAGGGGGAAGGAGGTGGAATTTCTCCCTTTCTTTCAGAGTGTTCTCCCCCCCATTGGGGTGATGGTATATGCTCAGAGCCTGCCTTGCCCGACCAAAAACATCTGCATTAACTACTTTATGGTTTCTTGTATTGTCTCCTCGCCTGTATCCTTTTAGGTCGCCCATTCCAACAGGTATTGAGGGAGGATTTCCCTATGTTTCACGGCTACTTTATGGGGGTTTTCATATATTCACAAAATTTACGAAACACAAAGTATTGCAAATGCAGAAAATAGAGTGTACCAAAACAAAAATAAGGATTGTAAGAGAATAAATTCGGAATTGGGGGAAAACAAATCATGGTAATTTTTCAAAACTCGAAATGGATTTGTGAATAAATAATGATAGGATGCAATAAGTGGCTTGTCGAATTCATATATATGACGCCAATTTGTTATCATCTAAAACTAGTATATGAATTTGTGGGCCATAGTTGGAATAGACATATAATAAGTAATAAAAGATAAAGAAATAATTGCTATAAATACACCAAATTGAGATGAAAAAAGAGAGATTATAGACAAAGAAGGAAAGTCGGGGTTTACATGGTTCGGCCTAAAGTAGTTCCTATGTCCACAGATGCAGAGATGATTGTATTGATTTAATGGAAATAAGCCACAGAAATGGATTGGATACAGGATCTCGTGTTCTCTCTAGGTTTTAGCAGCATAATAATTTGATAGAATATTTCTTTATCCCTTGTTATAGAGGAATGTGTGATATTTATAGGTTGTTATAAGTGAGAGAATGTAGTGGGATAGGTGGAGTGCCTTTATAGGTCAGACACCTTTTGCATTTCAAGGGGTGGGTAATTATGAGTTAGTTATAGCACACTAAAAATGAAATGTTATGTATATTATTCACATGTACAACCAATATGCACCACACCAAATCTGCCGACTTGTCACGGTCATTCACCGTGACAAGTTCAACATGTCAAGGTCAATGATCGTGACAAGTCTGGGGGTGACAACATTTTTTGTCACGGACGTGTCATGGTCATTGACCGTGACAAGTTCATTAGATTTTTCACGGTCCTGTCACGATCTATGACATTGACAAGTTTTGTCGTGGTTAATGACCATGACAAACCCGTGGCAATATTTAAAAAATTGTCACGTTCATTGATCGTGACAAGTTTTATTTATCACGAACTCGTCACAATCAATGATCGTAACAATTCTGGACAGAATTGAAAAAAAATCTGCTCGGCAATATAGCCACTGCCACTGCCCAGCAGTATATTTGTACCTGTTATAGCCACGTTGTACCTGGTCAAACATTATATATCCAAATAAAATAGAGATAATGCAAATATACATTCAAAACAATATGCATCATGATATAATCCAAATATGCAATTCAATTCAAATAATGTCACTACATGTCTGGGGTAGGTTTGAGGAGGTGAATAGGCCACACAATATACGACTTAATACACCCAGCAACATGCATCGTGCCGCATTGTTCGCGCAACCACAATGGGGAGTTCTTCTCGGGTATCACATGCATGACGAGAACATTGACCTCGATGTCTTAAAGCAAACGTCCATGAACTGGCATACCCTGGACGATATTCGGGTCCCTTAACCCCCGCCCTATTCGCTGGACATCAAATATGTCCTGTATAAACACGCTCGACCAACCATGTGTGGTTGAAGGGAGCTAAATAGGGAACTGGATCATTAGAGTCCGCACGTGTCGGCCATGAAGCAACGAGGTCCACATCCTCGTCCTCCTGCACCTCCTCCTCCACCACCACCTTCTCCTTCCCTTTCCCTTACGGTTTCCGTCCAATGAACGCTTCATGAATGAGAACATATCTTGGACTGTCGCTTCAAAATGGTACAGCTTCTCGTCATGCGAGTCCACTTTTTGAGCCAATCCGGTGTCGCTCATCTCCAATTCGATGATCCTAGATTTGGCCACCCACGAGGTCACCCCTTGTCCTCCCCTTGCGATCAGCGCAAAGCACTTGGCTGAGTACGTATATGGATAAAGATTCCTTATCGGCATCAGAGTGCGACTCATGCACTTCCTTAAACTTTGCCTGAAATGACAAAAAGCACATGATTAGTTAAATAAGTAAATAAAAAAGTTATACGTAGTTAATAAAAAGTAAACTGTCGAATTACTTATAATCGTGGCCACGATGCTCGGGGACACCTCCTTATCCTTCCCCTTTTTCATTCGAATAGCCACATAAGTATCGAGCCTATGTGGCCTACCCTTAGGGCCACTCCCTGTCCCCTGAAATAAAATAATGCAAAATTAGTATCGGCCCCACAAAGTAAAATAATGCAGAATAATATATTTCTGTAATTATAGAAAAATTAAATCCTACCATCATCCTATGCTCCACCTCGGCGTAAGACGCCCGGTCGTAGTAGTGCACGCCCGTCTTTTTCGCCCGATTTTTACTCCCCGATTGGCAAGATGCCAATTATCGCTCACCGATCTCATTGTCAATGAACTTTTGCCATTGTGCCAATGAGATCAGCTCCTTCGACGGGACGGAGTCATGCATTCGAATAACGGACTCTCGGGTCCTCCCAAATTACTTGGTTCACATAATTTTCTTCCACGCCTTGTGTTTCTCCCTCAGCTGCTCCAACAAATACAATGTTAGTTGCGAATAAATATAAATTGAAATTGAAATTGAAATTGAAATTGAAATCAAAAATCGAAATCGAAATCAAAATCGAAATCGAAATCGAAATTGAAATTGAAATTGAAATATTCAAATAAATACATTACCTGTAGTGTCGTCCAAATAGCTAACTTGAGCTCATTTTGCACCTCCCTCCAACTAGTGTAGCTCGGACCGATGATCGTCTTTTCTAGCTCGAGGGATCTTGCTAATAGCCCCATCTTGTTCTCTATGGCAATCCCCAATTTGCCATATTTTGGGAGCCTAGGGGACGAGGAGCCCTCGTCGCCTCCGCTACCACCGATCCGAGATGACATCATCATAATCAGCATCGTCATCCTCGCCTTAATACCTGAAGGAGACATTTTCTGTACAAAAATGTTGTTATTAGTACAAATCAAAATGAATTAGAAGAAGACATGCAAATATGTGCAATTACTACAAATCCAAATGGATTATTACTGTTTAACACCTCAATTCTGAAATCCAAAACGACAGTATCTAACTCATAATATATATAATTACTAAAAATCTGAAACATCCCCACCCCTACCCCTCCTGCCCACACACGCACACTACACAAGAGTGAAAATGATAAAGTGCAAATCAATTAAAAGCATTAAAAATGGATTGATAAAATACAAATTGGAATATTTATTACAAATTGAAAAATTATTTCAAATTCGGGTTATCATAAAAAACGGATTGATATTCGGTAGGAGCAGCCAAGTCATTCACATTACTATTTAGACGCTTTGGCGCATGTAGGACAGTTGACCACGGCTCGTTGTTGATATACTCTGAGTAAAACACTTGGTTGACCTTTTGAAATGCACAAACAAACGGCTCATCGCTAACGTGGTCATTGCTCTTAAACTTGGACAAGTCAACCATGATCAAATTGGTGTTAGGATAAACTTTACATGCCTTTTTATCCTCAAGTCTTACCCAGTCACAGTAAAATACAACCTCTTTGAAGCTTATATAATCCAATTCAAATATATTTCGAATTACACCATAGTAAGTCATTTCAGCTGCAACGAGGTTTTTATCTTTTATGCTCGCTCGAAAGAAAGTAAGATCCTTGTTTGAAATGCCCAAGTTCTATACATTTGTACTTTCCTCGTACACTTTTGCACCGAATACGTAACCGTTCAATCGATACTTTTTGTACTCTTGTGCTATGAACAAGGGTCCAATGGCTAAATGAGCAAGCCTTGATGTCGCATCACCCGTCTTTAAGAGCTGAGAAAATAGATAAATTAATTATATTAGTTGTAATGTTTGAGTGTAATATAACATTATATAACGACCATTTTCATTATAATTACCTCTTCTGACAACCACAGCCAAAATTCGTTGTCTGATTGTACCATTGTTTTTCATCTTTTATTGTTCTCATAGGCTTCATATTTTTTGCTTATTACAAAATTAATCATGTATAAAATAATCTAAAATATTCTAAAATAATATAAAACTTAAAATAATTTAAACTTACTTTTTCCATTCTTCGACATCTTTATGTGTGTCAAATAGATAACGAGCTACTTGTTCATGTTGCAAACACGTTAATTTCACTCGTTTTCCCCTCACATGACCACCATCATCGATGAACTCATCAGTGTCATCAACGCTGGTTGAATCAGGCATATATTCCTGAGTATAGATTGATGACTCCACGGTGATGTATTCCTCTACAATTGATCCTGTAATGTATCGCGTATTCTTGACGTAATATTTAAAAACTTTCATCAATCTTTCAAACGGATACATCCACCGATACCTAAGTGGACCACAAATAAGTGCCTCGTCGCATAGGTGTACCAACAATGAACACTTATGTCAAAGAATTTTAGGAGAAAGTACTTCTCCAACACACAAATCGCTTCGGTCATCGCCAATTTTGCGGCCACTATGTGTTCTCGATTCACTACCTTCTCACACAAAAGTGAGAAGGTAATACTAATTTTTATAATAGCCCTCTGCAAATCCTTGTGCTTAGAGAAACAATGCTTAAGTAATAGAGGAACCAATTGCATGATCACATGCCAACCGTGGGACTTACACTTATGTAAATCATGAGTAGCATAATTCATAATCCTTTGCAAGTTGGACGAAAAATTATATGGGCTCTTAAAATTATATATTGTGTCTAAAACCACCTTCCTTTCCCCAATCGTCAAAGTAAATACCCCAGGGGGAATTATTGTCCTTCCCCTACCATCTTCTTTCAACCATAGTTGTGGCTTAAGTTTTAATAATTTAAGGTCTTTTCGTGCATTTTCTTCATCCTTCGAATGACTCCCCCAAGGCAAGTGCCCATAATATGTTCAGTGAGGTTCTTCTATGCATGCATCACATCCAATACATGGTGCACCGAGTTATTCTTCCAATAAGGCGAGCGAGATAAAATTGACCTCCTAGACCATGCATTTCTTCTTTCAGTTTCATTCCGAGTTGGGGTCTTCTTATGCTTGGCATTCTTAAATTTGGGATTTTTACCTGTCATATTAGGGCCACATTCATAAGATTTACTTTCAATTTTTGAACCTGAAAGTTGTCTCGACGGTAGCCTATGTTCAACCCCGCCCGATAAAAAATTGGAACCTTTCTCAAATCTGAAACTATGAGCCGGAGGTAAAAATTTCCTATGGCAATGGTATATATTTTTTGACCTAGAAGATAGACGAAGAGATTCAGTCTCCTCTCCAAAAATAGGACACCCCAAATAACCATGTACTACACAACCGAATAATGTCCCATAAGCTGGAAAATCATGAATTGCCCACATCAACACAGCTTTTTACGTAAACTCTTCTTTTCTAAAAGAGTCAAATAACTGCATACCCTATTCCCACAACTCATTTAATTCTTCTACCAAAGTATCTAGGTAGATGTCGACGTCATCACTTGGTTCCTTTATCCCAAGTATCAACAAAGACAACATCGAAAATTCATGTCTCATATACTGTAAAGGAGGGAGGTTGAGTGGGGCTAGGATCACTGGCCATACACTCGGATTGATAATTATATTTCACAATAGATTGAAATCATCTGTTCATATATCCAAACGAATGTTGCAGTGTTCTCGAGCAAAATGAGGATACTCATAATTCATCCTCCTCCAAGCTGTAGAATCAATAGGATGACGCATGAGATTACCCCCTACTTCTGCCCTAGCATGCCAAGGCATTGCCTCCGCTATCCATGGTACTATGAAAAATCTCTTTAATCTAGGCCCAACGGGAAAATATTTCAGCACTTTTTGAGGCACTTTTGAGCTTGTGCCTTCCTTACCAGTAGATTGGACATATCTAGGTTCATCGTATACCGGTCAACGATCGAGATTTTTATACTCTTTTTGATATAGTATGCAGTCATACATACAAGCATGAATCTATTTATACTTCATTCCCAAACCTTTCAAACTTTTCTTCATAACAGGATAGCTATTTGGAAGCGTATTCTCCTTGGGTAGTAAGCCCTTCACCCAATTCAGAATTCTTGTCATGCTATTGCCAGACAAATCGTACTACGTCTTCAAACCGTGCAAACTAACCATGTCATGTAAAGTTGTTTTATCTTTCTCGCAGCCAGAGTATAACGGTTGGGTCGCCTTAAATTTTAAACTTTGATAGTCATCGTCAAGGTTTATCGCGATATTTTCACGAGCACTTGAACCTTTTACATCATCAGTGACCTCATTCTCCTCCACTTCATAAACTCCGTATGCATCATCAACTAAATCCTCTAACATATTATGATCTACATCGTCCCCTTCTACATCTATCCTACTTGTTGAAGTTTGTTGTAAAGGTTGTTCGGCGACAAAAGGAACTTTTAATTCACCGTGAAAACTCCAAAATCGATAAATATCTTGCATACCCCATCTTAACAAATGTAGTTCAACTGTTTTCCACTCAAACACCTTACCATTCTTACACCTAGCACTCGGACACGGAGACTCTTCATCATTATGACATTTATTTGTGTATTTCACAAATTCATTAGCAACTCTGCGAAACACATCCCCCATTCTATTTATCTCACCCATTCACTCTTTGTATTTTGGATATCCCATCATAGCTACCACAACTAATCACCTATTAAAGGTAAGAAGCGTATATTCATGGATTAGTATAAACAAAACTTAGATTTATAGTATGTTTCATTTAATTATGTCTTATTTATATTCGATTTTTAAACTTCAATTTCAAATTCAATTTATAATAGAAATTCCTATTTCTTCCATCTCCTTTATAGGGTGAGTGGTCCTATCCCATTCAAGACCACATATTTCGGTAATATACTTAACATCCTGTGCACATTGTTACGTTTTGATAAAAATTCGGCAGCATATCCCTATAGTTCTCAAAGTACACAACGTAGATTAGTATGTGTGAGTGTTATTTCAAATGATCAATTGAAATAACAGTCATACTTGTCAATCTAGTATGTATCTAGAGAACATTAGGATACGACGGCAGAACTTCCTCCAAAAGTAACAACTTTAAGCCACTAAGAATATTATTATACATAAATTATGCAGTCCCAAACTATCCAAACGGGATAATTCGAGAGATCTCATTACTGGGGTAATGACTCTCGAATTGGTCTAAGGGCTATTGAATGCGTACGCATAAGAACTAGAAGGCTAGTATCTATGCCCACTATATTTAATTTCAAGTATGCTTCATTTAATTATCATACTATATATATTTATTGTTCGTGATACAAAGTAATTTTAAAAAATAGTAGAAAAATCCCACCCCAATTTGGACAATAATCCAGTCGTCATGCCACTTTTAAAATTAACCAATCGAACATCGATCCACTACAATCCAACCGCAATGGCAATAATAAATGTGTATCCCATACTCTTTCTAATTCATTTACTTAATTAATTCTTTTCATCAATAAACTAACAATTAAAGTATACAAGTATTAATTTACTAATTTACAATGAGGGGCAATCCTACTTGCATATGAAAGGGGGACTTATTACTAATTTACTAAAAAAATTTACAACCAATCTATATTTAATCAATCAATTCTTTTACAAGGGGCACTACAATATGAGGGGCAATATCTAATAAATCAATAAAAATTTAATTAAAAAAATACACACACGCAGATATACACACACACAGCCCCACACCCCCAAACCCCGTGCCCACCCCCACCCCTCAGCCCTGCCCCCTCCCCCCCACTGCCACTATTCACCACACATGCACACACACACACACATATACACACACACACATGCACACATATACACACACACACATATATACACACACATAATGCCCCCCACCCCATCCCTGCCCCCTCCCCCCACACACACACATGAATATATACACCACACATACACACACACACACATACATGCACATTTACACACACATATACATAAATGAAAGAGAAATAAAGAGAGTAAACATACCAAAATCATAGAGAGAGAGAGAGAGAGAGAGAGAGAGAGAGCAGTCACTTAGAGAGAGAGAGAGAAATAGAGGGAATAGAAATCTGTGGAAAAAAAGAAGAGGGAAGGTTTTTTACTGACAGAATTGTCACGGACATGTCACGGTCAATGACTGTGACAACATTATAACATTGTCACGGTCATTGACCGTGACATGTTCGTGTCAACTGAATTGTCACGAACTTGTCACGGTTATTGACCGTGACAAGCCTTTATCGCGATCTTGTCACGATCATTGACCGTGACAAAAAAATGCGTATTTATTTATCACGGTCAATGAACATGACAATGCTGGCCGGTTGAAGGGTGTCAATTTGACCATTTTGGTGTAGTGATGAGTATGGCCATTTATATTCCATCATTTGATGTAGGTGGGGTTAACTAATGGTGTTAGTCATCACTGTGTTAGATGTCCAATGATGTTGTTGAGCTGAGCTGATTTATAGCTGAGCCGACCAAATTGCTATTGTCGACTAGATTTAAGGTAAGGCCGATCTCTTTGTTGCACTTTATAAGGTCACACGTCACCACTTGATTGGCCTATTAAATGATCTATATTTATAGTACAATATATGATATGTATATATAATACAAAACTAGTTTTAAGATGTTTGAGACATCATGTTTTTGCAATTATTTCATTTTGTTAAGAGTGCCTATGGATGAGAAAAATGAGTAAATGAAAAACATTAAACCACTATAGAAGAATCTAACCCCCATAAATTTTGGCATGCATTTAACCCAAAAATGTAGTTTTAATACCTATTCTCACACATATACACCAAGCATAAAAGTTGGAATTATTTATGGAATTAGTCATGTGACCAGGAGCAAATTTGGAGATGGTAATAAATCAAGAGATCATGGAATCCTTTTCTCTATTGATATTTAGATACTATTGTGAAAATATTTGAAGGTTTTAGCTCTCCAAATTACGTCAAAAATATTTTAGGATTCTACAAGCCATAGAATGAAAATTTGAGGGGTGGAATTTCGATGGCACATTTTGGAGATGTACATCAAATTTGTAAATATTCCACTTCCATAGAGATATGGAAATATGGAAGCGTATAAAAGGAACAGATATATTCTCAATATCTTGAACACTTGGAATAAAAATAGGACTCACAAGAATGCCTATGTGATAAAGAGAAGAGATAGCGGGAATTTTTCCATTTAACACTCTCTATACCAGGATGGAAATTCTAGGAGGACGAAAGTTTTCCACACGTGCTTAGACCAGGGGGCCAGGGAGGCATTGAGTTGCGATGATTCAATTGGTGTAGGCGTGTCATAGGATATTTTTATCTTTAACACCACTTGTATTATTGGTATGACAAACTAGGCATTTTCGTAGACACTTCACGTCGATTTATCCAAAAAGTATAATTATTAGACATTCCATGGAACAAAATATGACTTTTTATAGTCACCAGATCAAAAAAATACACATTTTGACAATCCCTACATGGTCATCATGACTTATTACTTTCATTTAAGTTCTTTCTTGTGGTCTCGATGAGAGACTCAACACTGGTTTTATATTGCCCAAACAACCTATTACACATATACATCCAACTCTTATCCATCTTTACCTCATGTTATATCATACAAACACATTGGTTATAAATCTAGAATAATAATTAAATAGCTAAATAATTCATTATTGTAATTCCATTTTTCCCATCTATAGGGAAAGAGACACTTTTGTTAAAGATAAAATTGAATAGAAAATAACAAAGGATTTCTATCAATAAATAAATCTACAATCTATAATACCTTGTAATTTATTAATTATCAATGTCATTGCTTTTAAACATTTTAGAATTACCTATAAACTCAAATAATCAAAATCCATCACTTGTGGATGAGTACCACCTCCCAAACTTAATAGCTCTTTAAAAAGGATTTTCAAAGGGAAAATATGCCAACAAATATAATGTAAAAAAAAACTAACAACAGAGTGAGAATGACACCTCTAACTGAACCTTATTTTCATATTTGCAAAAATTATATTTATGTTAAAATACCAAAAATACAAAACTCAAAGAATATACAAAATCTATTAAGGGAACGAGAATGATACCTCTAATTAAACTTCAAATGAAGATTTGAACCCCAATAACTTGAGACATTAGAAAAGATTTTATATTATATCAGATAAACCCTCATACTATCCCACTAATTCAAATTTTAAATTATAGTCATAATGAAACAACCAAAATAATCTCATACCATCCCAATATACAAATGCTAATAAACCTTTTCATTCAAAATATTAGAAAACACCATGCTTGTATCATATAAGAAATTACAAATACTACCCTTTTGATTCAAACAAAGTATTATAGTCAAATAAGGATTATATAACATCTAATATTCTATTATAACTTACTAAATTATCTCAAACACACACATTTAGAATCTTTTCTATATATCTTAACGCCAAACTTTACCTATAAATCATTCCCGAGTAATCATATTTCATATATCTAAATAGTGTAGCAATAAAGAAATTAAAGAAAAAGTGAACGCATTTTCTCAGGGGGTCGAAACTCATATATATATATATATATATATATATAGAAGGATTATTTAAAAAATAATTTATAAGTTTATCAATGAATATTTCAAATCTAAGCACATTTGAACTAATTAATTAATTAATTAATAAATTACTCTCAGCCTACTACTTCGGCATACATAGTTCTAATATTTTGGAAGCATTCAATATTAATTATTTATCTAAATTTATTCGATTCATTAAAGAGAACTTGCTCTAGTAGCTTTTTATTTCATTCCCGGCCTTTGCAAATTAACAAACATATTAGTTGATAACTGTGGGTACCCAGAATTAGTACCATGGGCCTAGACGAGTAGCCCAATTCTAGCGGCCCAAAGTCTGGGGCCCCCACTTCTTACTTTGATGCAGTCTCTTCCCACATTCCCTTGAAGGGAAGTTACGGGAAGGATGGAAGACGTGGGGAAACCATCACCCCCACTCACCTAAATGTACATGTATATATTAAACCCTAGGTACGGGGCAAAAGGACAAGTGGTATTCTCTGTAATTACTCTCCGGAGTATATAGAAATAATATCGACTGCACCACCGTGGACGTAGGCACATCTTTGCTGAACCACATACATCCTTTGTTGTGTGATTGTCATTTTATTTTCCTTGTTCTTACTTGGTGAATGCTTTTTTCTTATTTATTTGTGTTGCACAATAATTGTCACTACAATTAGCGCCGTCTGTGGGAATCGTTCATCTTTCCCTGAGAAGATCCCACACCAAGAAAGGAGTTTAAGATGTCTGGTAACAGCAGCAATGCCCCTCGGGCAGGGGATATTCAAGAACCACCTGCTCCTCGCAGGATTAGGTCTGAAGTTTGACGTTCAGATAGAGGGCTCGCTTGGAAAGGTCAGCCTCAGAAGAAAGCCAGGGACCAGTAAGGTCCACACAGATATCCATATTGATTGATGCGTACGAGGCAAGGCTCCACGAGCAGAGGGAGTCTTCTCGCAGATACTAAGCTGAGAATGCTCGCTTAAAAAGGAGATTGGAAAGACTGGAGAGGGAGCTTCATCCTGATAATAGGAGACATCCATACCGCACTCCTAGCCCTCAGGCGAGCAAATCTCACAATCGAGGAAGGAGCCCCCAAGGCGAGGATTTCAAAAGGTCGAGGGAGAGGGAGACGAATCAGACGACGACCTCCGCGAACAGCTCGACGTTATCAGAGCCCTGCTCGCAGTAACAAGAACATACGAGATCTGGTCCGTAGGGAAATGGACCAACATCCTGCCCACCACGGTGCCAGATCAACCAGAGAACTCGTAAGGCGAGCTCTCAAAACCCAGATGAAGTCACCCTTCACGAGGTAAATCGAAGAGGAAGAAGCTCCCAAGAAATTTGCTATTCCAAGGTTCAAGATTCATGACGGTAAGACTGATCCCATCGATCACGTCAGGAAATACTGACAGGCCATGGCCTTCTGAAATCATCGGGATGCACTGATGTGCTGTATTTTCCCCTCAAGATTTCATGATGTGGCGCAGAAATGGTTATAAAGACTCCCCCACCAATCCATACGAAGTTTCAAATCCCTGGCCGAACTCTTTATGGCCTACTTCATTACTAGTAGCTCCCATCCCAAAAGGATGGACGCCTTGTTGACAATGAAGAAGACGCCTTAGGAGACCCTCTAAGACTATGCAAAAAGGTACTGGGAGTTGTTCAATGAGGTTGAGGACTGCTCGGAGCAAGTGGCGGTGGCCTCCTTCAAAATTGGTCTACCCAGTTCTTCCCTTCTCTACCAGTCTCTGACGAAGAAGGAATCCATAACCATCGACGACCTAATGGCTCGCATAGAGAAGTATGCCAAGGCAGAAGACGTCACCCACCCCAGTACAGGGGAAAACAGTCGAGCTAAACTCACTACTAAGGGAAGTGACAAAATCGAGAACCAGAAAAAAAGAGGAAAGAACGGGGGCAAAAATGGCTCCAAAAACGGAGGGAACCATGACGCATCGAAAGCATTCCAGGCGGTTAACACCATCTTTAAAGAACTAATTTACAAAATTCTCGCGAAGATCAAAGATGAGCCATTCATCAAGTGGCCCAGGAAAATGGGAGGAGATCCCTCGAAGAGGAACAATGAGTTAATATGCGCTTTTCACAAAGAGGGAGGACATAAGATCGAGCACTGCAAAGCTCTAAAGTCTCACCTCGAGGAGTTGGCCCAGTCTGGGCATTTGAACGAGTTTGTGGAAAAGAGGGCAGAAAGAGTGGCTGCCAACAGAAAGGCGAGACCTGACAACGTACTGGAAGATGATGTCGGACATGAGTTCGCAGTAATCCACGGAGCATCTGATATCAAGCAAATACAAGGAAAGTCATCTCGAATGGAAATGAAAAAACTTACGGCGATAATGCAGGCTTTCCAAATCGACCCAGCAAAATCACAGTCAGGAAAGCGTCGACGAGCAGAGGACGTCAACTATAACAAGCATATTGTTTTCATGGATGAAGATCTGGTGGGAGTAAGGACCCCACATCATGATGCCCTGGTCATTACACTCAGGATAGATAACTTTGACGTCGATCAAGGAAGCTCATCCCAAGTAATGTACCTCGACCTATTCAGGAAATTGAAGTTAAGCGTCGTTGACCTAAAGGAATCTATTGTTCCTTTAGTTGGCTTCGCTGGGAAAATAACTATTCCCCTGGGCAAGGTTGTATTATCGGTGCGTGCTGGAAATGTTTCCAAGATGATCGAGTTTTTGGTAGTCGACATCGATTTGTCATACCAGGCCATCCTCGGTAGGGGATGTCTTCATGCGATGAAGGCAGTCCCCTCGACCTACCATCAAAAGCTCAAGTACGTAACCGAGCTAGGAGTAATGGAGATCCACGGTGACCAAGTGATGGCAAGGAGGTGCTTCATAGCAGCCATCCGACCAAAGCTAGAGAATAAGGCCGGACAACCCAGCGAGAAAGTTAAAGAAGGTGTGATACCTTCCAAATAGTAATTAAAGTACGAAAGACTCGGAGTAGAGGAGACCAGGCTCCCCCCTCTGAGCGTGTCGTCGAGGACCTGGTAGAAATTACAGCTGAAGATGGCAATAGTAATAGAGTCTTCTTGATTGGATCATCTCTCACCGACCAAGAACGGAAGGAGTTGACAACCTTGCTGATGTGCAATGTAGATGTTTTCGCATGGGAACCATACGAATTGCTTGGAATCGACCATGGTGTGGTCTGTCATCAGCTGCACGTCGACCCCACATTCAAGCCAATCACCCAAAAGGCATGGCGAACTGCGCCCGAGAAGGCTAAAGCGGTCGAAAAGGAAGTAAAAAAAATGCTAGATGCAGGATCCATACGGGAAGTACAATTCTCCAAGTGGTTGTCCAACCCAGTAGTAGTTCCGAAGAATAATGGGAAATGGAGAGTTTGCATCGACTTCACTGACCTCAACAGAGCATGCCCTAAGGATAGTTTCTCCCTCCCAAAAATAGACCAACTAGTAGACGCCACTATAGCTCATGAGCGAATGAGTTTCCTGGACGCGTACTCAGGGTATCACCAGATCCCCTTGTATGCCCCAGACCATGACAAAACGGAATTCATCACAACAGTTGGGCTATATTGCTACAAGGTCATACCCTTTGGGCTCAAGAATGCAGGGGCAGCCTATCAGCGGCTGGTCACTAAAATGTTCAAGGATCAAATGGGAGACACCATGGAGGTCTACATCGATGACATGCTCATTAAAAGCAGGAAGAAAGAAAATCACCTCTCGGACATGTCAAACACCTTCGAAATCCTCAGGAAGTACCAGATGAAACTTAATACGAGCAAGTGTTCCTTCGGTGTCCAGTCAGGAAAATTTCTTGGATACTTGGTCAGTAGCAGAGGCATAGAAGCTAATCCAGATCAGATCGATGCAATCCACAGGGTGCAACACCCTCGCACAATCCGGGATGTGCAGAAGCTCACTGGAATGCTCTCTGCCTTAAATCGCTTCATCTCCAAGTCCTTCGAGAATTGCAAGCCTTTTTTCCAGCTTCTAAAGGGGAGTAAAACGATAGAGTGGAGCCCATATTTCTCTCGAGCATTGGACGAGCTCAAGTCCTACTTAAGCACTCCACCGCTGATTGTCATACCACAACAAATGGATTCTTTGTACCTATACCTCTCCGTATCCAATCACACTGTCAGCTCTGCGTTAATATGCGAGGTTGCAGGAATCCAACACCCCGTTTATTACGCAAGTAAGACCTTATTAGACGCCGAGCAAAGGTACTTGCCATTAGAGAAGCTCGCATTTGCACTAGTAATAGCCTCGAGGAAGCTGAAGCATTATTTTAAAGCTCACACTATCATTGTCCTTACATCGCATCCCCTTAAGGCGGTCCTAAGGAAAGCGGATTTGTCGGGCAGATTGTCTAAGTGGTCAGTCGGTTTGACATCCAATTTCAACCAAGGACAGCTATCAAGGGTCAGATCCTTGCTGATTTTATAGCTGAATTCACAGGCGAAGAACTCTCCGACCAACCTCAACCAACAAGGCAAGAGAAGATCCAGGCAACAGAGGAAACCTGGAAACTCTTCGTTGATGGAGCCTCCAACTCAAAAGGGGCAGGGGTAGGCATTATTCTCATCACTCCAGAAAACACAATCCTTGAGCAAGGAATCAGGCTTGGATTTGCAGCCTCCAACAATGAAGCAGAGTACGAAGCCCTAATAGCCGGTCTCCAAAATGTGTAAACTCTATGAGCAAAACGTTTATAGGTGTTCGATGATTCTCAACTAGTATCCAATCAGATAAGTGGAGATTACAATGCAAAGGATGAAAGAATGGCAGCCTACCTCGCCTTACTGAAAAAATTAATGACAAACTTTGAAGAGATCAACATCCAGCAGTTTCCCAGGGGGCAAAATAGTCATGCTGATGCCTTAGCAACCTTGAGTTCGGCAATTGACTCTGACCTAAAAAGGATCATCCCCATCGATTTCCTCATTTGTCCAAGCATTAACCACAACAGCAAGTTACCAAACGTGGAATAGATACTCCAGGTGGGGTCATCCCCCAGCTGGATGGACCCTTTAAGGGACTATTTATAGGATGGCACGCTCCCAGATGATAAGAAAACTGCCCACCAAATAAGAGTCAAAGCTGCTCGCTTTCACTTATCCACAGGAGGCGACTTGTATAAGAAATCCTTCTCCGGTCCCTACCTTAGATGCATCCACCCAGGTGATGTTGAGCAAGTGCTACACGAGCTTCACGAAAGAATCTGTGGAAGTCATGTCGGAGGAAGGTCTCTAGCCTTTCGAGCAATGAAGGAAGGCTATTGGTGGCCATATATGCAAAAGGACTCCGCAGTATATGTCCGCAAATGCCTAAAATGCCAAATCCACGCTCCTATGGCCCACCAACCCACCAGCGACCTAAAGTCCCTATCCAGCCCATGGCCCTTCGCCCAATGGGGAATGGACATCGTGGGACCACTGCCTACCGCTGCCGGCAATCGTAAATATCTGTTGGTTGCGACTGACTACTTCACCAAATGGATCGAGGCAGAACCCCTGGCAAACATCCGAGATGCTGATATGATAAGGTTCATATGGAGGAATATAATCACTCGATTTGGAATTCCCAGAACCAGCATCACCGATAATGGAACACAGTTCGAAAGTGGCCCCTTTCAGGACTTCTGTAACAAACACGGGATCAGACACCACTTCAGTTCAGTGGCCTACCCTCAGAGAAATCGCCAAGCTGAAGCTTCCAAAAAAACTATGATCGATGGATTAAAGAAGCGATTAGAGCGAGCCAAAGGTGCATGGGTAACAGAGCTACCCCATATCCTATGGGCGTATCGAACCAATCCCCGGTGAGCAACAGGAGAAACCCCATTTTTGCTGACATGTGGCATGGAAGCAGTCATCCCACTAGAAGTGGGTTTGACAATAATGAGATCCAACCTTGTTGACCAAGGCCAGAATGATGAGGCATTGCTCTCCGAACTCGACCAAGTCGACGAGCGCAGAGAACTTGCCCTAGTGAAGCTAGCGAGCTATCAGCAACATCTCGCGAAGCACTACAACAAAAGGGTTAACCCGAGAACATTACAAGTTGGAGACTATGTTCTAAGAAAAGTCCTGGTCAACACAGTGAAGTCGTCAGAGGGCAAGCTAGGCCCAAACTGGGAAGGACCCTTTAAGATAACTAAATACGATCTGCAAGGTGCCTATCACTTGGAAACGATGGAGGGAAGAGAAATACCACGAGCATGGAACGCAGCTAATCTCAATAAATTCTATTTTTAGATCTTTTTCTTGTATTCTTTTGTTATGAAAATAGAAGTTCATTTCCCTTATTACTAATGAAAGCTACTTAATTGGTTATACTCTGATTGGTAATAGCTGCAATTATCGCACATCTTTTCCAAATAACAGGCACATTGATCACTATAGCAGGGAAATACCCCTCCTCAGGTCATCGTCATAAAACACGAGAGACCTCTTAGCATTGCCCCTGGCAATATATGAAGCCCTACAAGGGATCTTTAGGCAATACGACCAAATTCTATACTGGTCGTCAAACTTACTTCGATTGAGTAAAATCGTGATCGGATGAAGACGTCCAACACCAGATGTGTCCTCGCCAATTGCCCCACTTAGGCCTAAGGGAGTGTTACGACACAACCTAAAAGGTTTAGTGGAGCACAATGGTATCTTGGTATTATACTGGACTGGGGGGACACTTGCATGATAAAACAAAAAAGATTATAGAGCAGCAAGAATATGAAAAGTAGGATGCACACGTTTAGTCGGCAAAATTTCCCAAAACACAAACTTTTCATTAATCCATCATACTTACAACAATGGTAATACATGTTTAGTCGGCGAGCTCGCCCAAAGCATTTACATTATCAAAAATACAAAAAAAAAATAACAACTGAAAAAATCTCAATGGGGTGGAAGCCTCCGATCAAGATAATCATCCACTCGAGCTCTTCATCCGTCATCAGGAGCAGGAGCTAACTCCTCCACATCCTCATTCACATTCGACTCCAATAATTGCCAAGGAATAGCATCGATGGGGATCCATCGATCATCCCTCCGGAATGGGTTAGGCATCAGGGTGGAGGAAGATATCTCATAACGATACCATAGCACCGAGTTCCTCGGGACTTGCAGCTCCTTCAAGGCACTTAGCCACCCCAAAAGAAAGCTCCTCAAACTCAGACAGCCTTGTTGGAGCATCCGACCAGCCTTGATCATAACCGTCAGCCCACGCTTGCCGAGGGACTTTCTTGAACAAGTGTCGCAACCGAGTAACGTCCTTTTGAAGCCCAGCAGTGATTACATATACTCGCTGAACATCATCGCGGAGTTCTTCCATTTCCCTATCGCGAAGTTCTTCTGCTTCCCTATTTTTACTCCTGGTGCTCCTACCAGCTCTCGGAAGGGGAGGGCGAGTGGGACTTCACGACATAGGAGGAGTAACATTATGACCAGCTATAATTCACGATGATGAGGAGCCTTGCAATACTACTCGAACAGTGCTCGGCGCATGCTCCCTGAGTCGTAAGACTTCTCTCCTCAGGTCTTCATTCTCCTGCTGAAGAACCTCCCCTACTTGGTTGATCTCGGAGGCCTCTAATAGTTTTGTCCTCAGCACATTGACCTCCTCTTGCACTGAAGAACCAATGTCCTCCATCTCCTGGAGCCTGTCCTTCAGCTTGGCCACGAGCTCAGATTGCTCCTTATACTTCTGATCTCTAGACCTAAGGGACTTGCAAAGCTTAACGAAGGCCTGTCGAACTTCGGGACTCGCATTGGGACCAAGGGTCCTACCCAACTGGGAAGTAGCAGGAATTTAATCATCCACATCAACTAACTATAAGAGAGAGAAAGAAAATGAGAGAAAGGGACAAATCAGTACAAGCAGAAATGAAGCCTTTTTCATTAATGAAAATTGAAATTATATCGAATTGAAAAAAGAAAGTTTACAGACTGGAAAAAACAAAAATACAAAGCAATCCTATCAGATAACTAATTAGCAACCTCAGGTGGACTAGAGGATGATGGCCCTGTCCCCTTATCAGCATTAACAGGAGCACTGCCCTCGGCAGGGGTGGTCTCTGTCACCTCAATAGGAAAAACGTCAGCAAGGGACACCTGAGGAATAGGATTAGAGCCTTCAACGACTGGGGCAAGGTCCTCATCTACGACTGGCCTCGGCCCTGGGTCATGCTCGTTAAAAAGAGGAGATGAAACATCCACTCTAGCACCAATGAGAGCCTTGTTCCATCCTTTCTTAAAGTTCAGACGGCTAATATAGCCTATCTGAACTTCAGCATCCTCATATGCTGTAGCCCAGCCAGAATTGTAAGAGTCTTCCTTGGCGGTAACAGCCTCAGACTCATTCTTCAGCTCTTCAAAGAGCACCCTGTTCTCCTCAACGACTGTAAGTTTTCTCGAGCAAACCAAGTCATACGCCTGCCTCAGCTCCTTCAAATCTTTGACTGCAGCGTCCTTCTCCTTATTGGCAGTGGAAAGAGCCAAGTCAGATGAAATCCGAGAAACTTCAATGACTTTGAGGTTGGCCTCGAGCTCTTTATCCTTTAGCTTCAGGGCAGAGTTCTCTTGCTCTAGCTCACTATTCTTCTTCACCAGCTCATCGCGTGAATGATACAGCACGGCGAAGTCAGTAACAAACTGCAGAAAAGAGAAGGCATTAGAAGTGGAAAATGAGGGAAGTCAGAAAAACATAAGAGAAAAAGGGAAAAACCTTACCAGAGCGAGCCTCTGACTAGCCTGAAGGGACAAGTGCTCTGACCCTACTGCCCTGTGGCGATCAGTCGGGAGGACAGCTCTCTCGAGCAGAGCCAGGGCCAGCTGGGGAGAAATTGCCACGGAGGCCCCCTCGAGCAGAGCAGACACCAGGACTAAGGCCTACCCGGCCTTCGTCCTCGCTTCAGCCCTCCTTTTCTCCTCCTCCTTCTCGCTCTCTTTCCTCCTCCTCTCCTCTACCTTCCGTTTCTCCTCCATTTTCTTCCTCTCTTCTTCCTCTTTCCTCTCTCTCTCTCTCACCTGCTCCTCTTCCTTCATCTTCCTCTCCTGCTCCTGAGCAGAAGACTGGGAACCAGTAGCCACAACCCCCGAGGCAAATTTTTGTTTCTTCGACCTCTGAGCGAGGAGCATATGGTCTTCATCGTCATCATCTTGGATCAGGTTCTTTCGGGGTGGAACCATTCCTTCACTAGAACTGCTAAAAGTTCTCGATGACCCTCGAGCTTCATAAACCTCCCTATGATCAGAGGAGCTGCTACTGCTAGAGCTCTCTCCCCGCAAATCACTTACAGCTCCTACAATGTCACTCTCATAGCTTCCCTCTTCCTCGTCCAATTGGATAGGACTTGCAGCAGTCTCTTCAGGTGAACTAAACTCTGGGATACTATACACATGCCTTGCTATGAAGCTGGAGCCAACGTTCTTGTACTCAAACAGGAAGGCAGCAGACCTGGGATGCTCGCTGTCACCTAAAGGCTCTCTGATGTTCAAGCCTTTATCAATTCTGAAAGACGGACCTCGCTGAGCGCAGGTTCCAAGTTCTTCGACCTCGCTGTGGAAGAAAAAACAAAGAAGAGTTAGAAAGATCACAAATCAACAAAAGTCGAAATAACAATACAATATCTACCTATGTATTCCTCCCCATAAAAGGGAACAGATAACCTCTCATACCTCGACCCTTCAAGTTGGGGAGAGAACTGCCAATTTCTAATAAGGAAGCCCTCTTGCGAGTAGTCCTTATGGGAATCAGGTAGATTTACTACCAATACCCTGTCAGGGCTCCTGGCTTTGAGGTAAAGGACACCAGAACTAGTCCGAGAAAAGGAGTAGCAAAAACAAATTTCGGCGAGCCCTAACCTAGTTCCATTGTGTACGCCATTTACTATTTCCACACATTGGGCGAGCATTGTGTAGGAACAATATTAAAATAGCCAAAGAAATGCATAAACAAGTCATTGGGAGGAAAAGTGAGTCCCCCCCGGGAAAGCAACAGAACATGGATCCAGTGGGCATCATCTATCTCCCTAATATTTCTAGGAGGGGAGGAACAGCACTCAGTATCTACCCACTCAGGAATATTGTAAAACTCCCTAAACTCGGAAACCGATCTATGCCTAATCTTCACCATTGAAAAACCCTAGAAAACTACAAACTCAAAGAGAAAACACAGAGAAAAAGTACAAGAAACTTACAAGATAGAAGATCAATTCGAACGATGAAGAAGCGCGAGCCCAAACGGCGAGAAAGCAACGAGAATATAGGTTGAGAGAAGGAGATACGGAGTGCTAGAACTCACAAGGAATGAGAAAGTGCTGGAAAAATTGAAACGACAATAGAAAAGTACCTAATCCAAGAAACCTTTAAATTCTGCTAATCATAATGCACAAGATACGAAGCGGGTGCCGCCAAAACCAGCTTCATAGTTTCCGAAGAATTGCAAAAGAACCATTATGGCTAATCATTTAAATTTATTGAGCCCATGAACATGGCCCAACAAACTTAGGGGAAATTGTGGGTACCCAGAATTAATACCATGGGCCTAGACGAGTAACCCAATTCTAGCAGCCCAAAGTCTAGGCCACCCACTTCTTACTTTGATGCAGTCTCTTCCCACGTTCCCTTGAAGGAAAGTTACGGGAAGGATGGAAGACGTGGGGAAACCATCACCCCCACTCACCTAAATGTACATGTATATATTAAACCCTAGGTCCGGGGAAAAAGGACAAGTGGTATTCTCTGTAATTACTCTCCGGAGTATATAGAAATAATATCGACTGCACCACTGTGGATGTAGACACATCTTTGTTGAACCACGTACATCCTTTGTTGTGTGATTGTCATTTTATTTTCCTTGTTCTTACTTGGTGAATGCTTTTTTCTTATTTATTTGTGTTGTGCAATAATCGACACCACAATAATAAGCAAACAAATCGTTTCATATCAGTTTAAACCTAATAGTTCAAAAAACCATATTTATAACCAAAAAGTACAATCTTTATGTTTTTATAGAGATAGAGATGGTGCGAGAATGGGAGTTCTAATCAGTGTTTTCACTTAATAGTTTAAACAAATGAAAATACCAAAAAGCCCTAACCTAAAAATTAAATAACTTCTCATTCTCAGAACACACACACACACACACACACACACACACACATATATATATATATATATATATATATATATATATATATATATATATATATATATATATATATATATATATATATAGTCAGGTCCTCCAACATTTCTCTAATCATCCGTAATAAATTTTTGAGTATTTGTGTTTGATTAGTACTCAAACTCTTTTTTGTATATAAACATAAAGTGAAGGGTTTAGCACCTTTAAAACATATTTTAGCCTTCTTAAAAATGAGTAACCTCCTCTAAATTCCATCTTCTTCCTCCTACAAAATCCTAGCCCCATTTTACACAACTTTCAACTCAAGATTTGTCAAGATACACCGGGTTTTCTCAAGACGATTCTATAATGACTCTTTGCTAATTTTTCGAGAGGAATCCAACCTTCAAATCTAAATTTCTTCACCTAAATCACAGGCATGAATAATCTATTCTCTTCCTTTAGTATTATGCGTCTTAAGTGTCGCCTGAATCTTTAATCATGTATTTTTGGTTAAAAAATAAATTAGTAACTTAATTAAGGAAAGTGGACACTAATTTTGGGATTGTTTTTATGAAAATTTTGAATATGAATTAATCTTTAAAACCCTTGGGTGTGTAGGTTAGATTATTGAATTTTTATGGTTTTGGGATATAGGTTCACATGTGAAAGTTTATGGGGTTATTTAAATGATAAATGGGACGCGTATACACTTATGCATCGTATAAAAGAGAACGATTATTACGTATTATATATTTTTGCATGTTAAATAATTTAACATTATTGAACAAAAATAATTATGTTGAAAACAACGACGGTGTTATTCATTAAAGTAAATTAAATTGGGAGCTTTATGATTAAATTTTTATGTTGTTCGTATGAACTGTGAATTTGTGTGATTTGTCTTATTCACATTTGCCATCGCGGGGACGAGGGGCTTTTGAGTAGTATATTCCTCACCTTTATTAGAGGATGCTTACTAGGTATGGGACTAGTGGGTAAGCCTTTGTTATGATTTATACTTGCTAGGTATGGGATTAGTTAGTGTAAATTCGTGCGAATTTTATATTCCGTGGTGAGGCTGATTTTCATGTTTTATCATTGTTACGCTAGCCTAGGTATGAGACTAGGATGAGATTATTGTTAGAAATTCATCATATACGCAGGATAGGACGTATGTGTACTTTGGGGACCCTTAGGTATGGGACTAAGGGGTATTTTGAGGATCTCACATTGATAATAAGGGTGGGGTGATTTTAATTAATTAAAAAGATGAGTTGAGAAAATGAGAATTAATACCAAAGATAATAAAACGGGTGTTAAAATATGTTGGCATCATTAATAACGTGCATGACCGACAGTTAGAAACGAGTTGGCTGGCTATTACGACGTGTGGGTGTGTGGCATCTGAATAACGTACAGGGCTAGCAGTTTAAACAAGCTGGCTGGCTATGAAGGCGTGTCGTGCGTGGAACCTCGTACATAACGTGCAGGGCTGGCAGTTTAAATGGGTTGGCTGGCTATGGTAAGGTAAATATGTGTGGTGTAGAACAACGAGATTACCGCAACCAAACGAATAAAATAAGATAAAGATTTATATTAATAATGTGGAAATTAATATTAATAGGGTAATTTAATTAAATAGTTAGGCTATGACTTTAAGATGGTTTAGTTCATGCGAGTAGCTTATGTTGTTTATCTATTATCATCGTTAATTATTATCTCATTAAATTAAAATATTCTATTATGATAATTATCATGTATAATGCTACCATCTGGGTTCATGGACCCTAATTGAGGTGAATAGTGTGTATTTATGCTCGGGGCTCTAAACTCGTGTGTTGACTAGCCTTTTCAGGAATAAGTTTGGAGAAGCTGCCTAGGATTATTTGGAGACTTTCTTGGAGATGCAGCTGGAGTTATTTACTTTATGCATATTAGTTTAGTTTAGTTTCCTTTCCTTCGTATTTACATTGAGACTCAATTTATGATTTTGTTGGGCCATTCGGTTCCAAAGTTGTTATGGATTTTATTCAGATATTTCTTTATGGATTCAATTAGAGTTTATTTAGTTTTGTATTCATGGAGATTAGTTTATTATTTGTAGTTTAGCATGGTGATGGATCTTTTATCGCATAGCTGGTTATTATCATTTGGGATTAATTAAATTATTTATATTGTGGATTGATTTTTAAATGTCTCATATATGTCACATGCTAAGAATGGAATTTTATTTGCTCGCACACGGCATAGTTTTGGTGACGGTCGACGCCAGAATTTAGAGGAGTGTGATAGATGTTATCAGAGCATGGTCTTAGGTCTCGTAGGTTGTGAGTCCGTTTAGCTTCGTGCTACCGATCTTTGATCCCCTTTGTTGATTCGTACTCCTTAAGGTATTGGTTCTAGCATACGTGTTAGCCATGTTTCTTGGAAATAAGGAGTTTTGTGTTAAGCAATATTTATTTGGGAGATCGTTAGTATAAATTTTGGGTATATTTAGTATTGATGCAGTGATATGTAACGACCCATAATTTTTAAATTGGTATTTATTTAAATTAATTCGAATTCCAAAAAAAAATTGAATCTATATTAATTTCCTTATTTAAAAAAATGTTGGTTTTTATATATAAAAATAAGGTTTTAAGTAGAATTTAAATCAGGATTTAATTTGAAAATTATAACGTTTTGTACAAAAATCGGGGGAGGATCCGACCTAAAGAGGATAAAAATAAAAAAATAAAAAATCCGACCATATGATCAAGATGAATTTTTCACAGAAGCTTCGTCTTGCCGTTCGCTATAACATACTTAAATTTCAGTCGATTTCGACAGTCTGATCATCCGTAATAAATTTTTGAGTATTTGTGTTTGATTAGGATTCAAACTCTTTTTGGTATATAAACATAAAGTGACGGGTTTAACACTTTTAAAACACATTTTAGCCTTCCCACAAATGAGTAGATTCGTCTAAATTTCATCTTCTTCCTCCTACAAACCCTAGTCCCATTTTACACAACTTTCAATTCAAGATTTGTCAAGATAAACCGGGTTTTCTCAAGACGATTCTAGAACGACTCTTTGCTAATTTTTCGAGAGGAATCCAACCTTCAAATCTGAATTTCTTCACCTAAATCACAGGCAAGAATACTCTATTCTCTTCCTTTAGTATTATGCATCTTAAGTGTCGCCTAAACCTTTAATCATTTATCTTTAGTAAAAAAATAAATTCGTAACTTAATTAAGGAAAGTGGACACTAATTTTGGGACTATTTTTATGAAAATTTTGAATATGAATTAATCTTTGAAACCCTTGGGTGCGTAGGTTAGATTATTGGGTTTTTATATTTTTGGGGTGTAGGTTCGCATGTAAAAGTTTATGGGGTTATTTAAATTATAAATGGGACGCATATACACTTATAAAATTATGCGACGTATAAAAGAGAGCGATTATGACATATTGAATATTTTTTCATTTTAACTAATTTAACATTATTGAATGAAAATAATTATGTTGAAAACAACGACGGTGTTATTCATTAAATTAAATTAAATTGGGAGCTTTATGATGAAATTGCTATGTTGTTCATATGAACTGTAAATTTGTGTGATTTGTTTTATTCATATTTGCCATTGTGGGGACGAGGGGCTTTTGGATAGTATATCCCTCACCTTTATTATAGGATGCTTTATAGGAATGGAACTAGTGGGTAAGCCTTGGTTATGATTTATGATTGCTAGTTATGAGATTAGTTAGTGTAGATTCGTGTGGATTTTATATTCTGATGTGGGGCTGATTTTTATGTTTTATCATCGTTATGCTAGCCTAGGTATGAGACTAGGACGAGATTATTATTAGAAATTCATCATATACATAGGATAGGACGTATGTGTACTTTGGGCACCCTTAGGTATGGGACTAAGGGATATTTTGAGGATCTCACATCGATAATGAGGGTTGGGTGATTTTAATTAACTAAAAAGATGAGTTCATAAAATGAAAATTAATACCTAAGATAATAAAATGGGTACTAAAATATACTATCATCGTTAATAACGTCCAGGACCGACAGTTAGAAATGGGTTGGCTGGCTATTGCGATGTGTAGGTGTGTGGCGTCTGAATAACGTACAAGGTTGACAGTTTAAATAGGTTTGATGGCTATGAAGATGTGTCATGCGTGGAACCTCGTGCATAACGTGCAGGGCTAACAGTTTAAACGAACTGACTGGCTATGATGAGGGAAATGTGTGTGGTGTAGAACAATGGGAGTACCGCAACCAAACGAATAAAACGAGATAAAGATTTATATTAATAATGTGGAAATTAATATTAATAGGGAAATTTAATTAAATAGTTGGGCTATGACTTTAAGGTGGTTTAGTTCATGCAGGTAGCTTATGTTGTTTACTTATTAGCATCGTTAATTATTATCTCGTTAAATTAAAATATTCTATTGTGATATTTATCATGTATTATTCTACTGACTGGCTTCATGGAGCCTAATAGAGGAGAGTAATGTGTATTTATGCTCGAGGATCTGACCTCGTGTGTTGACTAACCTTTTCAGGAATAAGTTTAGAGAAGCTGCATAGGATTATTTGGAGACTTTCTTGGAGGTGCAGCTGGAGTTATTTACTTTATGCATATTAGTTTAGTTTAGTTTCCTTTCCTTCATATTTAAATTGAGACTAGGTTTATAATTTTGTTAAGCCATTCGGTTCCAAAATTGTTATAAATTTTATTTAGATATTTCTTTATGGATTCAATTGGAGTTTATTTAGTTTTATATCATTGGAGATTAGTTTATTATTTGGAGTTTAGCATGGTGATGGATCTTTTATCGCATAGTTGGTTATTATCATGTGGGATTGATTAAATTATTTATCTTGTGGATTGATTTTTAAATGTCTCATATATGTCACATGCTAAGAATAGTATTTTATTTACTCGCACGTGGCCTAGTTTTGATGGCGGGCAACGCTAGGATTTTGTGGGGTGTGACAACTGTGAGTACAATACGACCCAGATTTTAAAAAATTCTATAAATAGGAGTCATTTCCTTTCTATTTTAAGAGATCTTTTTTCCTTTCATATTTTGAGTTATATAGTTCTTCATCTCTTTCTTGTTGGTTGGACTTAAATCCCCCCAGTCCAATAGTGTAACAGCATCAAGCGGCTACTACCGTGAGTTAGGTAATGCAAAATTCACAAGCGAAAGGGATGTCTCGGTCGGGCAAGCAAGGTGGATGGAAGTAGAGAAAGAAAATGACCCATATAAGATGGATGAATTCCTCTAGCTATGACAGATATGGTTGAAGAGAATTTTCGAGGCATGTGGTGGGATTTAAATACTTCAATTTTCATGTTCACTTGATCTTACAAAATTGAGAAAAAGTTTAAATCAACCATAGATTCATGAATTTTAAGATTTAAGAGTGGATTGAAATTGAACACCACATATCCTAGATGTTGGTATTTTAATCTTAAAACCATATATGACGTTTACTTTTTAGTAAATGTGTGTCAGTTCATTTTAAAATAAATATCATGTTCGCTATAATGACTTATATTTCTTTCAAATATATTATATATATGTCGATCAGTTGGACTTAGTATGAATTTCGATGAGTTGGGTTTGCCTTGATCACAAGAGATTGAAATTTCAATTCTAGTTTAATTAAATAGTTCATAACCTAAATGGGAAGTTACATCATATTTGTATAGCCACGTGTACAATGCTTGTAGTTTATTTTAAACTATGAGAACCTGTATAATAGTTTGAAAACTTGTTTGATTGAACAAAAGAGGATTTTGACCATTATATTTCAGAAATGTATTGAACATGATCACTTGTGAAATTCAAGTATAGGGGTTGTCTATATTAGACTTGAAAAATCTGACACCGTTTGTAAATGGTGCATTAATTCTTAATCCATGGGAGTATTTGAATGCTTGTAAAATTATTTCTTTGATTTCTATGGGTGCGATTCAATCATATAGTGGATCAACAGATTTTTGCAAGTTGGATAATCGTTGTATGAGTGGGTATGAGATCATCATTCATAGGAATTCGTGTCTAAGAAAGATCTTGGATTATCATACCACCTTGATAGACTTATATGTTTTTCTTCTACTAGTAAAATCTTGTTGGTGGATTCATTTATAACCCGGTAGATTAGCAAATAAGTTAAGTATGAGAATCAAGGAATTGATTAGATTTTTATTAAAATCGATTAATGTCAAATTGATTTGATCAAGTGAGTATGGGACACTTAATGCAAGGAAACATATTATTTGCCTAATAAAAATTGCAAATAATACCTCTCTATTTCAAGTGATTTAGAGATATTAAAATTGAAGTGTAGTCCCGATTATTTAGTGAAAATAATAGTGATTAGATAAAGAAAGGAAATAAATTACGAGTATGTAACTTATGATTCGAGTATTTATTTGGAAGGTTATTTAATTATTTAATCTTGGGTCCCTAGTATAGTCCATTGTCCAAGTAGTAGGACAGAAACTCTCTGGAAGCCTAGTTTGGCTAAAGACCATAACTTAAACCTATTTATATTGGTCTAAGATAGGGCTTTAGGTAAGCCATCCATTATAGAGGATTAGAGAGGGGAAAAATATTATTCACCAAAGTTATTTCTCTCATATTTCACTAAAGTTTCATCTCCAAGAGTGCCCATACATAAGGTTTACTTTAAGTGGATCATATACTAGAAGATTCGAGGTATTTAGAGGATTCTAGCAAGTTTCATGGTGACCTTGGAAAGACAATAATATCACCATATTCATAAACATATTTCTCCTCATACGGATCACAAAAGATCCACAAAGATATTGTAATCAAAACCTTAGGTTCGTTCTTCAAACTTAGTCCTTGTTTTTACTTTCCAATGCATGATCGGTTGAAGTTATTAGGGATGAAGTTTTTTCACCCTGAATCTCAATTTATTTTCCAACACTAGATTCAATTTTATCGATTCCACATTTGAATTTGAAGATCTTGAATACAAGATCTAAAAGGATGTATTTATGTTATTGAAGAGGTCAAGCATGGTGCAATATGATAATGGATAATGCAACTTTTGTATCCGATTCGTGAAGCTTTAAACGAATCACTCATTAGAACGGGGTATTGTCTCTGCTACCATAAGTTACTTCATATGAGGGGACAAGAGAGAGGCACCTTATTACGTTGTTTAAAAGTATATTTCAAATCTAATGAGAGACTAGGATGTATCAAGATTTTTTACCTTTAGGTAGTGATTTTTCCTCATAATTCTCATCCCGTGCCTTATTGTGTGTTTGATTATTATTTGTATACACATTTTATTGCACATACTCACTTATATCTAAGTTTGGATCCAAAATGATCAATTGTTAAATTAACTTAGGGTTTGTATCTAGTTAATTCACATAGTTAAGTTTGATTAGATCCTAATTTGTTTAATTTGATTGGATTATTAGACTTGACACCTATATATATACATGTTAATTAGGTGGATTTAAAATTCAGCTAAGAAAATTAAAAAAATTGGTAGAAATTCTTATTAAAACCTATTCACCCCCTCCCCCTCTAGGTTTATTCGAGTTGACACATTGTGTATAATACACCACCCTCAGAATAAGGGTGGATTTGAGATTTTATTTTTGATTGAGTGTGTGTAGAATGAAGTAATGTTTTTAACTGAAATGATGTAGTTTTGGTACAAAATTTATTCTCATTTGTAGTCAATTATTTTTTTCCTTTATAATAGATATTTTAGAAAACCAAAAATTAGCAGGAAAGTTTGTCGCCGTATTTCTAGTAAGGATTCCAAATATACCACTCTTAAAGTGACTTTTTACAAGGACTAATTTCATTGCAAAATGCTTTTTGTGTTATCATGCTTTTAGAGACAATTTATTTATTTTCCTTATTAATAGTGCAGCAAGAAAATTTATTTCATTGCTATAAAACTTATTACAAAACATATTTTTTCTTGTAGTGCATCCAATATGATAAAAACATGAATGAACAGTTATAGATGCATATTCATTGAAAGAAAAATGGATGTTTGTAAGAGTAAGAAGACTAAAAAAGATTTTATATAATGCATAGAATGTGTGTGTGTGTGTGTGTTGTGGGGGATAAGATACAATATTGACGAGTTACTTTTACATATTAAAAACTATTTTTTTAAAATAGTAAAAAAAAAAGTTCATGTGATTTATTTTTTTATGTTTAAACATTCGGTAGATTCCAAAAAAATCAACTTGAAAATATGTTATTTTCTATTTAATAAAATTAATCGATATTTCAATGTTTTTAACATCTTAACATAGTCATTTATTGACCTATTTTTTGGGTTCGCTGAAATGTTTAAACTCCAAGAAAAAAATGAACCAGAAATAATTATTTATACTATCTAAAAAAAATTGGCCCCATAGAAATGATCCGCACCTAATCTCACCACCATACGCATGCACACACACACATATGTATATTCAATACAATTGATTTGTGTGAGAATATGAAAGAACAAAAGAGGAATGTAACTTTTGATTAAGAGTAGTTCCATATCGACTTAATATTTCGATTCATTTTGTGCAAAACACTAACGTGTCGTGTTTGTATTATTTATGTTTGGGTCCACTGATTATCATTTAAAAATCGAATGAATGCAGACACGATATATCAATATATTGCATAATAGGAGTCAAAAATTTGAATCTTTGTATGATTAATCTTAATTAAATGTAAATACTTACGAAAAGAAATATATATATATATATATATATATATATATATATATTGATTTGCTGCACTTATTTAAATACTCCATTTTGTTTAGAAGGCAGGAGGTAAATCAAATATCAATTCTTATACAAAATACGATTCCCTGTATTCATTTAAGTATTTTGAGACAATAATAGCTATTTAAAAACCCTTTTCGAGCCTTCTTTAGAGGTGTGCCATTTATACATATACTATTATGCAACCCACGCGATGCGTGGAAATTTTTAAAAAATATAATAAAAAAATAAACAATAAAAATAAGCAAACCAACAATTTATAACAAAGAACATAGATGGGTATTGATATGCTACGAAAGAACATAAATAAATGAAAAGGTTTAATATCAAACCATGGAAAACATTTATTTCTTGCCATCAAAAGAAACTTTAGAAGTCACCTTGCTAATATTCCATGATTCCATATCTAACTAAGAAGAACCTAGTGATATATGCCATAAAAGTAGCCGCTTTATCTGCTCATAAATATAAAAACATGAATATCAAAAGAAATATATCATCATATAGTTCAAAATGAATAGGATTTTTGAATATATATATGTATTGCAAAGAACCCGATATGTTGCATCCATATCCAAGGGTTACCCTAACTCTCAATAATTGAAGAAAAACCTAAATAGCACTATTAAGTCACAACACATACTTCCAATATAGCATAACCTGATAATTCATCACAACCAACAACAGCTAAGAGCTATACTCTCTATCTCAAACAAAGATCAAAATTCTTCAACTTCACATTTGACACTCACACCTTTCCATATCCTAAAAAATAACAAAATCACAAACCTGATTAAAAAACAAAAGAAACACACCCAATTCCAAACTAAACCCAATTCAAGAATCATCAATAGAATATTTTTTACAAACACCTTTTCTTAATTAAACCATTAAAAATCCAAGAAAACATATATACCCATATACATAAACAATAGTGAGTCGAAACCGAATATAAAGGCTAGATCTATCGAAAGGTGTATCAATTTTAGCGATGGATCGATCTGTGCCCACCCATAGTGAATCAGTATGTTTGAGAAAGATCTTCCTGTTGGTGACCAAAGAAGCTGTGACCAGATTTTTTCTTTTATCCCAGAACAAACCAGTCAATAGGAGAGTCGGTCTAACAAATACGCCGAAGGTCTATCGGTACAGAAAATTATGGTGTGCCGAAAATTTTGCTCTTTTTTAGATACATATAGATGGAGATGCGTTAATTTATGATCGGTAGAAGAAGAAGAAGAAGAAGAAGAAGAAGAAGAAGAAGAAGAAGAGAGAGCGAGCGAGCGAGAGAGAGAGAAAGAGAGAGAGAGAGAGAGAGAGAGAGAGAGGAATTAGGAATTAGAAAATGGTGAATATGAAAAGGGCTTTAGTTGTACGTTTGGTAAATCAATGGGAGGGGTGAGGAATAGAGTAACAGGTGAGAAAAAAACTAAGAGACATAATGTAATACCCGTAATTTCAAAATAAAATATTATGACTTAAATAAATTAAATAATTTCAGATTAATTTCAAAAATAAATTAAATCGGATGAATTTAAATTTAAATTGGTAAGATTTAAATTGAAAACAAATATTTATTCATGATTATATAAATACAAGGCTCAATTGGGAATGATGACATCACCAGTAAAAGGTAAATCACACATTAACAAAGTTATGGGTGCGTGTCATTTAAATATAATAAAAATATCTAAGTGGAATGAAAATAATTGGAATGAATTTTGGGAGGCCTTATGGGATCCTTTAGATGTTTTAAACCTTTAAAAATGGTCTCGGGGTATAGTTATATAAGTTAAAATACTTTTGAGCTAGTCTGTATATGGATTCAAGCCCATTTGATAATATGCCTAACTCGGGAATTGGGATCAATATAAGATTAGGAGAAAAAGTTATAACTCCCCACTACTAATCAAAACATAACCCTATCATCCCCACTTCAAGAGAGAATGAAACAAAGGCCTAAGATGAGGAAGATAAAAGAATTGAAGGAAGAAATCACCCATCACCATAACCGGGCAAGAATCTTCTTTCTTAATTTATTTATTCAATGTAGAGGTTGATTCATCATAGTAAATGACCTATGATTTTTGGGTTTTTCTTAGGACGAAATTGATGATTAAGGGCCCGTTTGGTAATCCAATTCCAAGGCATGGAATTGGAATTGGAAGGCCAATTTCAATTCCGTGGAATTCAAATTGGCATTCCAATTCCAATTCCACGCCTTGGAATTGGGTTGCCAAACGGACCCTAAAAGGATAAGAATTAATCTCATATATTTAGAAAGGCTAAATCGAATGTAGGAAAATTAACCCATAAATTAGGGTGATTGAAATTGAATGGAATGATTAAAACTCCCCACTACTAGAAAATTCTGATTTTGTTGGAAATCTTGATGTATATGTAGAGGCTTTGAATTCATGATTTAAAGATTGATATTGTAGAGAATTACCCCCATGTATCCTGTTGAAGTATGACTTGGATATAGGTAGATTAACAGTATAAATTTGGGATTAAAACCATTATAAATATTATGAATTTTGGGGCTTAAATCCCCTGATATATGTTAAATTATATCATTTAATCTTCCAATAGGGAGTACTAAGCCTTAGGAACCTATAAGTATGCTAATTGAAGTAAATTAATCATGGGAGGAAACCTTGAGAGAAAGAATAGAAATTTCGAAGTAGGAAAAACGAAGCAGATCTGGGCTTCTGCCTAGGTCCAAATCGATTTGGCCTTGGAGAGAATCGATTCGGCCTAACAGCGAATCGATTCGTCCAAGGATTTGGGGGTAGGCCAAGTTCATGCGGGGGAAACATCGGGGATGATTTTAACAATCTACGGGGGTTGATAAAGCCATAGTTGGGCATACGAGGATTTTATTAAAAATGTCGAAGTATCCCAATTTAAATAAAGGGCTACACTGACTAGTTAATTAAATAGTCTTATGAAAAATTAAGGGAATTAATAATAAATTGGAGGTTATATTATTAATTAGGGGAAACCATTTAGGAGAAATCTTGGGTAAATATAGAGTAGTTACCTATACTTATTATATTGGAATAATAATATGTATCCCTGCGTATCTGTGTTGACATACCAATGTTCATGGACGGTCCTATCGGCTCGGGGTTTTGTGTATTCGGACTGGGTAACACAAGTCGGCACAGGTGGAGTAGACGATGTGTAAGTAATTTAGGTACTACATAGTAGCGCCATCTACGAGAGGTAGGTGTTAATGTTGGGAGCCTTTGTCACCATGAAGTATGATCCGTGAACTGGTATACTGCGTAGGAACCACCCCCAGCTTATGTATATTTTGTGAAGTTCGCTTTGGATAAGAGTTCCCTCTAGAAATATCGATAGAGCACGAACGAGACACTATGAGTAGATACCTTAAGTGTCACATATATGGAATATATTTAATTATATTGATTAAATCAAATAAATTTAATTGTCTAAGAATGCAGAAAAAAATTCACCGCCCTTATGATTTGCAATTAAATAGATGTTGTGTCACATTTCTAAGTAGAAGGACTGGAATACATTAGGCATAATTAAGATGAGTGTAGACAAATACGATTCAGCATGCTAGATACACTTAATGTTTCTTACATTTAAACTATCTCCGTCACTATCAAAAATTTCGGGCTTTGTTCATATTACTTAGGAAATATCATTTTTTTAGCTGAGAGGTGAGATGTTTACTACATGTGTGTGATGATGGAAGTTTGCTTACTTTGAATTAGCAAAACTATTGCATTTTAAATTAAATAAGTTGATTCTTACAAGTATAGGGCGCTGACCCAAAATATAAATGCCCCCCCCCCCCCCCCCCCCCGAGGTTTATTCAGTCAGGGATAGCGGGACTGCAGGAATATCAGATTGCTGTCAAGAGCTGTTCCTCAAAGATCCATTCATTGATTATAGATTAGGTTTCTAATTTTCTTTCGAGTCGTTATTTATTTTGGATTACTGTAAAGGCATAAGTCTGGAGTTATTTTTATTCATGAGATGGGACATTATTTTAATCATGTTGATTTTATGTTAAATGTATGTGGATGTTGGTTTCATTTATTATTCACTATTATTTAGTTCAGTTTTAATTCAAATGTGATTTATTATATGAATGTTTATGATAGTCGGTGCTATGAATGATATAGATTGCATAACAAGCCCCATCTTCGGTGTATCGTGCATGACCAACCTTTACGTGAGAAAATAATGGTTGCTACAGTTGGTATCAGAGCACCGTCCTAGTGTCTTTAGGACCTGTGTTTGTGCTCGTTACGTTCTGCGTTGCATTCATTAATGTATAGAGCCCTATGTTTAGGAATCATTGTATTTTTTATGATCAATTACTAATACGAACCTCGTTTTCTTTCAGATGGCAAACGGTAGGAGATGAAGACCGCGACGTGCCATCACACCAACTATAGAGGAAGGGGCCCAACAGGAGACGCAACAGTAGCCACCCCCAGCCCCACCTGTGTTAGGACCGAAACAGATTGCCACTATTGTGGCTAAGGAAGTGTCCACTGCAATGGAATCTATGTTAAGGCATTTTTCACCACCGTAGCCTTAGTAGCATCCACTAACACCACAGCAGACGGTGCTACCAGTTCTAGACACTTGGACTTATTTGGGACAGAGCTAGGGAGGCCTTCACTAAAGTCCAACCACTAGAGTTTGGTGGTACTTCGAATATTTTAGTGGCGAGTAGGTGGAAGAGAGATATTCAATAAAATTTACGAATAATGGAGTGTATGCCAGTTTGGAGGAAGATGTTGGCCTCATTCTGACTTGTAGATACAATACTTCAATGGTGGGAGTTCGTCACTTCGAAAGTAGAGAGTGATAAGTTGACCATAGATGAGTTTGGTGAGAAATTTGAGGGGAAGTACATTCCTCAGGTGAAACAATCGAAGATGCAAAAGAAGTTCATGGATCTCAAACAAGAGAGTTAAACTATGGTAGAATACAGGGAAGAGTTTACTGCTCTTTCCTATTATGATAAGGAGGACGTGAGTACAAAGTAGAGGAAGATAGAGAAGTTAGTGTCAAGGACAACCTGGCACATTAAACAGTCACTATTGGTGAATCCAACTTTCACTACATATAACCAGGTAGTGAATGTTGCCTTACTGCACTGCCAGGATCATAGGGCGTTCTAAAAAAATAAGGGGGAGAAGCGACACCACTCTGATACGTTCAACTAGCAGGGTAAGGCGAATGGCAGTAATAGCCAGGAGGCTCAGCCATTTTGGGGTCCTCAACCTTCAGGACATCATAAGAGATCTAGGGGTTCCAATAATAGGATTAGATAGGGCCAACATGCCAGGTCCAATAGCAGAAAGTCCACCAGGGCTAAGGGCATCAAGATCCGGGTTAATAGGGGCTACAGCAAAATATGCATCAGTTTCAGGGTAACTTCTTTGTTTGTCGAGAGAAGGGCCACTTTTCTAGGAAGTGCCCTCAGGGAAATAGGGCGGCGCATGAGTCAGGGGGACAACGAGGATACTGAGCACCTCAGGGGGAGTGTCAACCACTATAGTCCCAACTAGTGGTAGTAGTGCCAGCCACACCATCATTATCAACTCCACCTCAAGGACAACAACCAGAGCTATAGTACGGACACATATATCACATCGCACGAGGTAAGGAACCTGCGCTAGCATAGACATCGATGGTATAATCCCAAATTCCTTTATTTTGTAAGAGATACTTAATTTAGTACTAGTGAACAATACCTCAAAATAAATATTACCTTGTTTGTATATTTGGGGAGGGTAAGCCCCATTTTATCTAAGCGCTTTATGTTGTTTCGTCGCGACTTGAGGGGCAGGCGCCTATAGTGCCTCATGTGTAAGGGTATAAAAATTGACCTCAGGAGGACTTAGAGTTGCGAAAAACTTATTTTCATAAATAATGTCAGATTACGATACTATCCTAGGGATGGATTGGCAAGAAGACCATAGGTTTTGTGATGGTTTTACGAGACCATTAAAATTAATAGTCGAGTGTAGTGTGGCTAGTTGGCACTAATGTTCATTAACACTGTGGAAAATACTAAAGGAATTATGACGCCTTGAATCTAAATATGATTCCATGGATGACGATAGGGCCTGGGGAGCCTTATAAAATAATTAAGCATATTATAGACATGGGTCCTAGACTAATGGATCTCAGTGACCGATAACGCTATGCAATAATGTATCGAAGGGTTCCTTATTTGGATTTCGCTCGTGAGAGGTCCCACGCATGAAAGTAGCAAATTTTGAGAACTGAGAAATGTTAGACCCTAGGATATTTTGGATTATTGTTCTTGGTATAATTAAAAGGGTAATGTATCGGAACTTAGTGTATCCCTTATGTGAGATGAGACCTCAGTTGGCAATGGGCACAAATCAAAATTTACATAACTATTGCACACATTTATTTTTATTTCTACTTTTTTTTAGTCTTGGGCTGATGGATCTCAATAACTCACTACACCGCATAGTAGTGTATCGGGAGGGTTCCTTATTTGGATTTCGCTTGATATATAAATATGCTTGGAATGGATGGTACAAATTATATGTATATGTATCATTCATCTTTGTTAATGTTATGTGTGTGTACATATAATGTGGAATATATGAACACCCCAATGATGTTATGGTAGGCATGGGCGAGCCTTTTCTTTTACCTCATGGGATATGGGTAAGGTTAAACTTCAACGAATTCCGAGGACAGAATTTTCGTTATAAGGGGAGGAGAATGTAATACCCCGTAATTTCAGAATAAGATAATACGACTTAAATAAATTAAATAATTTTGAAAATAAATTAAATCAGATGGATTTAAATTTAAATGGGTAAGATTTCAATTGAAAATAAATATTTATTCATGATTATATAAATATAAGACTCAATTTGGCATTATGATATCACCAGTGAAAGATAAATCACACGTTAACAAAGTTATGGGTGCGTGTCGTTTAAATACAATAAAAATAAATAAGTGGAATGAAAATAATTGGGACGGATTTTGGGAGGCCTTATGGCCTTGTTTAGACGTTTTGAACCTATAAAAATGGTCCCGGGGCATAGGTATATAAGTTGGGAGACTTTTGGTCTAGTCTGGGTATGGATTTGGGACCATTTGAAGGTCCAAAAATGGGATAATATGCCTAACTCGGGAATTGGGATCAATATAAAATTAGGAGAAAAAGTAATAACTCCCCACTACTAATCAAAACATAACCCAAGCATCCCTACTTCAAGAGAGAAGGGAACAAAGGCTTAAGAGGAGGAAGAGTAAAGTATTCAAGGAAGAAATCACCCATCACCATACTCAGGCAATAATCTCCTTGCTTAATTGATGTATTCAATGTAGAGGTTGATTCATTGTAGTAAATAACCTATAATTTTTGGGTTTTTCTTAGTGTGATATTGAGGATTAAAAAATAGGAATTAATCTCATGTATGCAGAAAGGCTAAATCCGATGTAGGTAAATAACCCAAACATTAGGGTGATTGAAATTAAATTAAATGATTAGAATTCATGCACTAGGAAATTCTAATTTTGTTGGAAATCTTGATGTATATGTAGAGAGTTTGAATTCATGATTGAAAGATTGATATTTTAGAGAATTACCCTCATGTACCATGTTGAATTATGACTTGGATCTAGGTAAATTAACTGTAGTGAGAGAGCACCAACAATCAATGTTCTAACTTGTTTAATTAAGATCCAATTTTTATCCCCAAAATCCTAACTCTTGAAAATAAATGTGACAGGCGAATTAAATACATTCAAGCAAGTAAGTCAATCACACATATGAGAAAAAAATCCCCCAAAAGGAAAAAACCTTTTATTTCATTATAATTTGTACCACTTATAATTATAGAGAAATACAGTGACACACGAATACCCGCAGGTGTTGGTTTGTCGACGTCACCAAGATATCCCGCAGGTGCTCCAAGTCAACAATGGAGAATCAGTCATATTCTCCACAAAAACACTCCAGATGAGTAGAATACGTAATCTAGGTTTTAGAATGATTCACATATAGATTTGAAATCTTTTGGTGAATCAAAAAAGGTGTTTGGGACTCAAAAATATTGAAGACTTGTTGTAGTAGGTATTTCAATAACGTTTTTCCAAAGTCTTAATGAAAAAGGACTCCCAAAACCCGTATTTATCGAAAAATAAAAAAATATGATGCGTTGTGTTGAATCAGTCCGATTTTGCCTTTAAAATAAGTCAGATCGGTACGACTAACTGTTAAAACGATTTGTACAAAGCGAACCGATTCGGTTTGCCCTTTTAATAAAAGGGGGACCGATCCGACAGACTGTTAAATATATTTTCCTTAAATGAAAAAAGCCTCATTTTGATAAATTCCATTTTTTAGGAAAATTCCCAAATAAATATATAAACTTCAAAAACTATAAATTAAATATTATACCATAAATTTGAGTGGAGTAGAAGGAAAGGAAGAGTGTTGAAAATGCACGTTGCACGATGCTTGAATATGGTGTATTACGCACGTATGACGATAGTAGGAGCGTGATAACTTCAGATTCAGATTGAGGCCGTCATGGATGAATCATGTTGACGTGTCGAATGTAGCGGTATCAGACATACTAACTGTGGTCTAGGACACACAAAAAACTTCCAAGATTCTAAACATGCATTTATAAAATCATGTCTTTACAAATCTCCATCTATGTCTATGTCGGTACATAGGTAAAAACTATCCGAATTATGCTACCCAATCTCAAACAAATGACATATAATTTAATATCCCCATTATACCCAAAAACTGGAAATACTAAATGACATATCTTCAAAAAGATTTCAACATCTTCAATTCTTCAACTTCTTTAATCTTTCTTTGTCATCATCAGGGTGTGCAAAAGTAATCCTAAATTTTGTACCTACACACATGAGACAAGAAACAATACCCGTGACTCGCAAAAGTTTGAAATATAATGATATAATAATAAACAGAAATAAATATCAATTAAGCTCGCTCAAATCATTATTAAATCAAACAAACAATTCTCCCCCATAATTCGTTCTCCCCATATTCGTGATGTACCCAAATAGAAAAATATGAAGAACACAACGCAATGAAAATGGATAATTTCACAAGGTAAAAAAACTATTTCTTTTTGAATTTTTTTATTAATTTTATCAAAAGATTTACAATAAAGAACCACACCATGAAAGAACACGAAAATAACTAAGTCGATGATAGCAAAAATATAGGGATGTGAACAAATTCAATAGGAAAATCAATGCGTACAAACATAACATATGTGCATAATGAATTTTGGATATTCCTAACGAATGAAATCAACATCTTCCTTAGGTGTAAAAAAAAATGGAATTATAAGAAATTGACTCAATCAAATCAACAAATCAAAGATCAATGTGATTTCCACACCAATAACGTCCAAAACTATGTAATTCTTTTTCATGAATGTCAATGACGTAAAAGCGCATTTTATATTCCATCCAAACTCCATCAATAAATAATAATGTTTTTTATTTTTCTTTTGAGGTGATGAAACTAAAACCTATTGGGCCACTTTTTGGCATATTTTTCTTTTTATTGTCGTATTGTCAACGTCTTTGGACCTTTGCTTCTATTTTTACCAAAATTTTAATTTAGGTCTGATTTAAACGGTGGCTTAGTCACAAACGATAAATGAGTACCTTTCACAGCCCTTCCCCATTTTTCAAGTACACACAAACTCACTACAACGGTTTTTACATGCACTACTTTTTTATCAAGTTTTATCGCATTTGGTTCGTTGTATAGACAGAATTGAGATGGAAACACTCAAGACAATATGTGATAGACAAGTACAATAATCAATATAATATCGTCCAAGTGTGCAATAAAGGAGATAAGGAGCCAAACATGTAGAAGATATCACTAATCACATCTCAATGACTCCAAACAATGTAAAACACATTAATGAAATGATGTAGCATCTCAAATCACTATCAAACAACCACGTGGAATATGGAATGAAGTTGTGACAACGACTATCTTAAATTTTCACCCATAAATGGTGTAAATAAAAGACAAAACTCTTTTTGTGTTTTTCAGAAATTTTATAAACAGAAAAGCTTTTTGAAATTTTCTATTTTTAAAAAAAAGTAGAAAATCTTTTTGTATTTTTCTAAAAAGAAAAGGAAGAAAACCAAAACAAATAATTATATAAATGATACAATCTATAAATAGGAATCATATGATATGAACATGAAGAATGCATCCTACTCTAGACATGGTAACCACCCTTTAGTCAACTATGCGGATTCCTAAAGACTTCCTAAGACTCTCGAATCTAAGGGGATCTAAAGGCTTCGTCAAAATATCGGCTAACTGGAGGTCGGTAGATACAAAACTCAAGGATACGACCTTTTCCTCTACTAACTCATGAATAAAGTGCTCGCGTATCCGAATGCGCTTTGCGCGTGAATGTTGTATTGAATTATGAGATATGTGTATCGCGCTCGTGTTATCACGGGAAATAGTCATTGTGTCCTGTGATATCCCATAGTCCTTCAATATTTTCTTCATCTATAGAAGTTGCGTGCAAAAACTCTCGGCGGCTATGTACTCAGCCTCCGTAGTAGATAAAGAGATTAAGTTTTGCTTCTTGCTCAACCAAGAGATAAGAGGAGAACCAAAGAAGATACACTCAACAGAAATGATCCTACATCCATCTGCATCTATGACCCAATCGACATCCGAATAGGTGGACAATTGGTCATCGGTATCAAAGGAATATCAAATTCCATATGAGAGTGTCCCACTCACGTATTTGATAATACGTTTAAGAGCGAGTAAGTGAGACTCTTTCAGAAACGCCTGATATCGCGCACAGACTCCAACACTAAAGGCTATGTCAGGATGACTGGCAGTCAAGTAGATAAGACTACCTATCATACTCCGATACAAGGTTTTCTCTACGTCCTTGCCCGAAGTGTCCTCTCTAAGCTTTGTTGAGGTACTCATCAGGGTACGTGCTTGCTTAGTGAATTCTAAATAAAAATTCTTTACAAGATCTATAGCATACTTGGATTGGGAGATAAACATACCATCCTCTAGCTGATAAGCCTGGATAACAAGGAAGAAAGTAAGCTCACCTATCATGCTCATATCAAACTCACTCTTCATCTCCTTCTCAAAGTGGTGAGCATGTTGAGAGCACGTGTATCCAATGACAATATCGTCCACATAGATCTAGGCCACCAAAATAATACCGTCATCTCTCCTGATGAACAACGTCATATCAACTCCCCCTCTTTTGAAGCCACGGTCCAAGAGATATGAAGTATTCCTATCATACCAAGCACGGAGTGCTTTCTTCAAACCATATAAGGCTTTTCTCAGATAGTAAATGTGATCAAGGTGCTCAGGCTGCCTTCAAATCCTTTTGATTGTTCCACTAAAACTCATCATATATAATGTCATTTAGAAAGTCACTCTTGACATCCATCTTATATAACTTAAAGCGCGGATGACATACGATGGCGAGTAGTAAGCGAACAGACTCAACCCTCGTAACAGGAGCAAATGTCTCGCCAAAGTCTACACCCCCTATCTATGTGTACCCTTGAGCGATCAACCTAGCCTTATTTTGGATAATGGTTCCAATCTCATCCATATTATTCTTGAAGATCCACTTGGTACCTATAATATTTATCTCACTAAGTTGGGGGACTAGTTCCCAGACATCATTCTTTCTAAACGGAAGCAACTCATTCTGCATAGCGCATATCTAGTGTTCATCTTTGAATACTTTCTTGTGATTCTTGGGATCGGCTTTGGACATGTAGGAAACATGTCTAACAATAACTCTATCTGAACCCAAGTAGGAGTGTCCCCTAAGAGAGGAATAGGGTCCACCCTGGGCGTGGGAGGCATAGTGGGATCATCAGTATGAAGTGCGTTATCCTCACACAAAATGATAGAATTAACAAACGTCGGTGGTTCGTCATCTTAAACGGTGACGTTTATTGACTGCATAACCTTAGAGCTACTCAGATTAAAACCCAATATGCTTTACTAGTCAATGAATATCCTAACAATATTCCCTCATTGCTTCAGGAGTCAAACTTTCCTAATTGCTCTCTATCCCGTAGGATGTAGCATTTGCTCCCAAAGATAAAGAAATATGAAAGGTTGTGCTTCTTTCTTGTCCACAATTCGTAAGGCATTTTAAGTGTGTGTGGACAAAAGAAAACCCTATTCACCGTGTGGCATGCGGTAGACACCGCCTCTTCCTAAAATTTCCTAGTAACTCTATGACCTAGAAGCATAGATCTAGCCATCTCCTGAATCGTTTGATTCTTTCTTTCAATAATCCCATTTTGCTGAGGAGTCTTCACGGTCAAAAAATCATGTTTGGTCCTAAGGCTATCACGGTAAAGATCTACTTTAGCTTCCTTAAACTCTGTGTTGTTGTCACTACGTATTCTATTAAAAGTGACACCTTATTGATTTTGCAGGGCACGACACTTGGTCATAAGAAATTTCACAGCACCGGATTTCTCTCTCAAAAAACCTACAGTGGAGTAACGAGAGAAATCATCTACCATCACGAGGACATACCTCTTACCACCTAAACTCTCAGTTTGATTGGGACCCATAAGATCCATGTGTATCAACTCAAGCACTCGTGAAGTGGTAATGGAATTCAACTTCCTGTGGGGCCTAAGACTTACTTTCCCCTCTGACAGGGTCCACAAACCGCTGAAGTAGGCTTTTCAAGTGATGGAAAGCTACGTACTAGGTCCTTTTTAGCTATTCTCTCCAAGTCTCTAAAATTCACATGACCTAGACGTTGATGCCACAGATCCATAGGAGTGATCGTGGCATTATTGCAAGCAAATGAGGACTTATGCACAATCCCATACCATTTATCTTCTATCCTCACCCCTTACAATAAAAGTTTACCGGCTTGATCATAAACATTACACTCGTTCCTATCAAACTTTACGGCAAAGTCAATGTCGCACAACTGGCTAATATTGAGAAGGTTTGCTTTCAAACCTTTGACGTACAAAACATACTCTAGCTTAGGAAATCCTCGTATCACAACTGTACCTTGTCCTACTATGCTAGACTTGCTCCCATCTCCAAACGTGACTTATCTTCCTTACGATCCTCTAGGTAGGTAAAAAATGAAACGTCACCAGTCACGTGTCTGGAGCACCCACTATCAAAGTACCACTGAGAGGTATTATGTGCTTTAAGAGAAACATGAACAACAAGGGATTTTGTATCGTGTTTAGGTACCCAAGTGGAGGTAACCTTCTGTCCGCCCTTGTAATTGTTGGTTCTAGTCGAGATTCTGGAGTTATCCTCAAACAGCAAAGAACACATCATGTGTTAACTTTTAAACCTTTTTATTTTCAATTCATAAGATTCTAATAGTTTGTGTGAATTATTTTGGAACCCAATAACACATCATGTTTCAAGTTTCTCTTGTAGAGAGGATCTCTACTGCTGATCTAGGTACTCTTGAGTGGAGTATTGGGCTTTTTCAAAGTCAATTTTTTGACCAAAATTGATATCCAAAAAAAATTACACAGTATAATTGGGTAATAGGCATTGATACCAATTGGAGAGTGCACCAGGAATCAATGTTCTAACTTGTTTAATTAAGATCCAATTTTTATCCCCAAAATCCTAACTCTTGCAAATAAATGTGACAGATAAATTAAATAGATTCAAGAATGCAAGTCAATCAAACATATGAGGAAAAATCCCCCAAAAGGGGCAAACCCTTTTATTTCACTACAATTTGTACCACTTACAATTACAGATAAATACAGTGACACACGAATACTCGCACGTGTCGGTTCGTCGTCGTCAGTAAGAGATCCCACAAGAGCCCCAAGTCAGCAATGGAGAATCAGTCCTCTTCTCCATAAAAGCGCTCTAGATGAGTAGAATAAGTAATTTAGGGTTTGGAAAGATTCACATATAGATTTGGGATGTTTTGGTGAATAAAAAAAAGATGTTTGGGAGTTAAAAGTATTAACGAATTATTATAGTAGGTCTCTCAATAACGTTCTTCCAAAGTCTTATTGAAAAATGACTCCCCAAACCCATATTTATATATAAAAAAATATGATGCAATGCGTCAGATCGGTCCGATTTTTCCTTTAAAATAAGTCGGATCGGTCCAACTAATTGTCAAAACGATTTCTACGAAGTGACCCGATCCGATTTGCCCTTTGATAAGAAGCGGACCGGTCCGACAGACTGTCAAACATATTTTCTTTTAATGCAAAAAGCCTCATTTTGATAAACTTCATTTTTTAGGAAAATTCCGAAATAAATATAAATACATTAAAAACTCTAAATTAAATATTATACCATAAATTCGAGTGGAGTAGAGGGAACGAAAGAGTGTTTAAGATGCATGTTGCACGATGCTTGAATATGATGCACTAAGCACATATGACGATAGTGGGAGCGTGATAACTTTGGATTTAGATCGAGGCCGTCATGGATGAAACGTGTTGACATGCCAAATGTAGAGGTATCAAGAGTACTAGTTGTGATCTAGGACACAGAGATAACTTCTTTGATTCTAAACGTACATTTACAAAATCATTTCCTTACAAGTAAAAATTATGTATCAAAACCTATTATAATTGTTGTGAATTTCGGTACTTAAAACTCCTTATAAATGTTAAATTATGTCATTTAATTTTCCAATATGGAGTACTAATCCTTAGGAACCTATAAGTATGATAATTGAAGTAAATTAACCATGGGAGGAAACCTTGAGAGAAAGAATAGAAATTTTGAAGTTGGAAAAAAAAGGCAGATCTGGACTTCTGACGAGGTCTGAATCGATCCGACCTTGGAGGGAATCGATTCGGCCTAGCAGGAATTGATTCGTCCAAGGACTGAATCGATTCGACTTTATGGGCAGGCCAATTTCGGGCCGGGGAAACGTCGGGGATGATTTTAGTAATCTATGCGAGTTCATTAAACCATGTTTGTGCGTACAAGGATTTTATTGAAAATGTCGGAGTTTCACAATTTAAATAAAGGGCTACACTGACTATTTAATTATATAGTCTTATGAAAAATTAGGAGTATTAATAATAAACTGGAGGTTCGATTATTAATTAGGAGAAATCATTTTGGGGAAACCTTGAGTAATTATAGATTAGTTACCTATACTTATTATATTAGAATAATAATATGTATCTCTGTATATCTGTGTGAACATACCAATGTTCGTGGACGGTCCTATTAGCTTGGGGTTTCATGTGTGTTGGACTGCATCGCACACGTTGGCACAGGTGGGCTAGACGATGTGTATGTCATTTAAATACTACGTAGTAGAGCCATCTACAAGAGGTAGGTGTTGATGCTGGGAGTCTTTGTCCCCGCTAGCTATGGGTCTTGAACTGGTATACTGCGTAGGGACCACCCCCAACTTATATGTATTTTGTGATGTCCGCTTTGGATAAGAGTTCCCTCTGGACTTATCGATATAGTACGAACGAGACACTATAGGTAGATGCCTTAAGTTTTACATAGATGAAAAGACATATATTTAATTATATTGATTAAATCAAATAAATTTAATCGTCTAAGAATGTAGACAATAATTCACAGATCCGTATGATTTGTAATTAAATAGATGTTGTGTCACATTTATAAGTAGCATGACTGAAATAAATTTGGCATAAATAAGATGAGTGTAGACAAATACAGTTCAGCATGCTAGATACACTTAATGTTTCTTACATTTAAACTATCTCCGTCACTATCAAAATTTCGGGATTTATTTCTATTACTTGGGAAATATTATATTTTTTTAGCTGAAAGGTGAGATGTTTACTGCATGTGAGTGACGATGGAAGTTTGCTTACTTTGAATTAGCAAAACTATTGCATTTTAAATTAAATAAGTTGATTCTTGCAACTCTAGGGCGTGAAGCCCAAATATAAATGTCCAGACAGGAATAGCGGGACTGAAGGAATATCAGACTTGCTGTTAAGAGTTGTTCCTCAAAGGTCTATTCATTGATTTTAGATTAGGTCCCTTTCGAGTCATTATTTATTTTGGATTACTGTTAGGGCATAAGCCCGAAATTATTTTTATTCATGAGATGAGATAATGTTTTATTCATGTTGATTTTATTTTAATTGGATGTGGATGTTGGTTTCGTTTATTGTTCATTACTCTTTAGTTCACTTTTAATTCAAAATGCGATTTATTATATGAATTTATGATAGTCGGTGCTAAGAATGATATAAATTGCATAACAAGCCTCATTTTTGGCTTATCGTGCCTTATGTGAGAAAATGAGGATTATTACACATAAACCCATTTAGTGTGAAAATAGAGAGGTGCATGCTTAGAGGCTTAGAGGCTTTATGACAGTTCATCTTCAATCTATGATGGTCGGAGTTAAAAAGGCAAAGAATAGAAGTTGCAAAATTGAGAGGTGTATTAACCGGGTAACGAAAGTGGGAAATACCAATGGATTAAGGGGTTAAGTTAATTGAGTAATTAATATGGGTCATTACAAATGCACACGTGTCCTCGTGTGGGTGCGGCAAATGTCGACACCTTGTTCCGTTGTCAACTTTAGTTATATACTATAATGATAAAATTTCAATTTGTTAATACGACATTTATTTCATGCAAATCAACTAGTATAACAAAAATTCTATTGTGCCCGAATTTCCGAAGGAATTTTGGCCGACACACTGACGAGTCGGCTTGTTAATGGTTGGTTTGTGGGGTCCACGTCAATAGGACCTCAAAACTAACCAATAACAAGTTGACACGTTATTGTGTCGGCCAAAATTCAGTCTCGTAAAATTGCTCCTAGTATAAACACATATTTCATGAAAAAGTATACGTATTAAATGCAAATCGACACTTTTTTTTAATGCAAATCAATAAGTTTATAATGAAATTGTGATGTCTAATTAATTACAAAGATCTTGGTTAAGTCAAATATCGTATTATTAAAATGAGCTTTCGTCAAATCGACCCATTAATATTCAAATTATAAAAAATATGGTCTCAAATTTTATTTTTTAGGCCAATAATTGTCTAAAATATAATAAGTGAATAATAATCCATTTAGACTTAAAACCATATTTTTCCCACGCTGCACAGCTCATCTATAGTGCATTGACTTCCATAATATTTAGATGAATCTTGCATTAAGTGAGGTCAAGTTGTAAGCAAACATGAAAGCCGGTTCTATTATTTCATTTAAATATAATGTTGCCGAAATCTTAAGGTTTAATTTAAAGTACACGTGGATGAAATCAAATATATTTGGTTCTTATATGTCTAAGATGGGATGATATCTTTTATTTTCATGGCCGGCATAATTATAATATGGAGTTATCGTTTTTTGAAATTGTTGCATTAAAACTAATATAAAATAAAATAAATAAACACGTCCTTGGAATATTTCACATGTATGATTCAATTTTAATTTCTAAATTAATTGTTAATTTAATATAATGAATAAAATTTAATAAAGTAGCATTTGTTAAATTTTTTATATTTTGACAAGTTCACGAGAAAAATGTTTAAAACTCTTTTATATCATTTTTTTGAATTGTTTTTTTTTCAAGGTTCTAAATTGGGGGAGGAGTGATCGGGGCGTAGATGTCAAGCCTCAAGTCTTAAGAGCCTAGACGTAAAAAAACGTTTTTCATTTTTTTTTTAATTATTTCAAGGCTAGTAATATAATAAAATAGTACATACCTTGAATTTTGAAAATATATTCATATGTTTGGTAGCCATCTTTCTCATATTCATGTTCCATAACCAATATTTGTCAACTAATCCTTCGTTTTTTTTTTAAAAAGTGTGCCTTAAGCCTTTTATCAAAAATAAGAGATAGATGATGCGTTTCTCTCAAGCCTAGGACGGCCTTTTAGAACAGAGGTTTTCTTACATTGCTCATAATGTCGTAATAAGACATAATTTTTTATTTTTCAAAAAATTAGACTTAACCCCCTGACATGCTCATCATCTCTCTTATACCTTATTCAAACAGGGGCTAAGTTTAATATTGAACTTTTAATGGTTATAGAGAAATACAACATTATCCGGGGTTAAAGTTAACCAAAAAGAAGCCTAATTCTAAAATTTTGCTCATAACTTTATAGGTTAATTATACTTCAACTTTGTTCATATTTTCACTTTGTCACCTCTACTTTTTTTTTTACACTTATCCCACTGAACTTTTTATAAAAGATCAAAATTACCCCAAATGCTAGCAGTGTTATGTTTTGGATGCAAAATTGGTCATGTGCATGGCACATGAGAATGTTTTCAAATAAAAATATCCTTATATGTCACACGGACGATTAATATTTTGTTTAGAACATAACACCATTAGACTTTGGGGTGATATGACCCGTTATAAAAAGTTCAAGAAGTTTAGTGTAGAAAATAAAAATAGGAGTGGTGAAATATAAATAGATACAAAGTTCAAGAGATCAAACTATAATTAACCCTAACTTTATTATATCATCGTTGGCGCAAACATGATAAAAAATGTTAACGTGTCACTCTCAGTGTCAAGTAATGAGACACTTGATAATAATAAAATGTCACTATTAAGCTTATTTTTTTAATGTAAGCTTAAAATAAATAGAACTATTTTTCAGAGGTTAATTTTTTTGGTACACAAAAGATTTCCATAGAAAATAAGGACAAGTTGGTTAATAATTTGAATGTCATTTTAGCTGTCCCTTTTAGCGGAATTTAAAAGTGGAAAAAATTTGTTGGCGTGCTAAAACGGTGTCAGTTACTACCTAAATAAGTTGCTAAGTTAAGTAATATAAAATAATAGCACTCTTATAAAAAAAACATAAACTGCAAGAGAAGGCTCCGGCATTCTTTTTGGTAACTGAGTTTTTACCCATGTTTTCTCTTCTAAATCTCTCTTATTCTCTGAAAATTCTGATCTTCTTTTTCAATCCCCAACAACTTTATTAAGGCCATGTGAGTTTGACTAGAAAAGTGGGACAAATACTATTATAAATGTATATTAAGGCTGCCTAGTAATATGGGTAAAATTTATTTACACCATCTACAACTTTTTTGTCATTTGAGTACAACATCAGTTTATTGTTTAATCACAATACCTACGAGTTTTATTTTAATGTGGACGTGCATAATTTTCTGTGTTGTGATACATCGTGATTAACAAATATTTTAATAGGTTTTTCTGGCTTTAATCTCATCTCAAACGATTTGTTATACTTTCGTCCCATGTATTTTTAAAATTATATTAGGTCACATAACCGTCCAAAATCGACTGTAATCGCTATGTAACCGTCTCTCTTTCTTTTCGCAAAAAAATGATACTTGTTCCATAATGAGATTGGGTACAAATGAATCTTAAAAAATTAGACTAAATATTTTTGATCCCATAGTTTAAACCTTGTAAACCATAATATGTGTATTCTATGCCAAATTATTATTATAAAAAGTTTCTACATTTATAATGTACAAAAAAAGTTGTTATAATTCTTAATAGGAGATATCACCCCTTGTTTCAAATGGTAGTCATTTAGCTTTTTTACTTTTTTTTTTATTTGATAAGAGTGTCTTGAGCCAGCTTTTGTGCACCAGACTAATCCTTTGGGCCGGTTCAGATCGGCATCCACGCCGAGTTTAGCGATCTCACAAGGAGTTTTCAATTGCTCTTTGGTACTTGGTCCCAAGATATTGTTATCAAGTTTCGAACCTGAGGTGCTTGGGTTTACAACTACACCCGATAACCAACTTAGACAACCCTTGGGGTTTAGCTTTTTTAATACATCAGTCCATCGCATTGGCGATCACCTACACAAACTTTTGTGTATTGAAGTAGGATGCTAAACTCCATGTTTAGAGTATTTTGGCATTTTCGTGGGGCAAAATGCAACGGCTCTAGTTAGCCAACCAAAACATGTTTCAACTCTTAAGTATGTGTATGTTGAACCGTCACGCAATATTTGGATGGCCGCACTACACATCTTCCCGTGACATTTCAATTCTTTTGGAGTCAACGATCATTCCCCAATAGCTATTTCAGCACAAATTGTATATATACACCCTATAAATTATACAATATTCACACATTATACCCAAACCAAAATTTGTTCATCTCTCATAAATGATTTTTCGTTATAAATTTCCTATTAAGAATATGTTTTGTTTGTCTAACATCACATTTTATAGAATTCTTAGTAACTCATCAGTGGATGGGGACAATTATTGCAATGAAATCATGTTTCATTCAATGACATATGTAGTTCCTCCTCTTTTAAAGGGCGGAGATGAACACAATCGCTATTGTCACTAGGCTTCCATACATAACTATAAGGTTGTTAATAAACATAATGAGGGAGGGCATATACGACTAATGAAATATTATTTTAATGCAAAACTAACTTGCAATGCCAATGTGTTTTGGTGCTAATTTCGTAGGCACCCGTTGTTCTTTCGTATCCTTGACGGGTTTTCTTATTACGAAAATTATTTTTTAAGAAGGTGATAATGATTGTAGAGAATAATTGTTGCTCTCCAAATCCATGCATACAGGTGCTCAGGCAATTCAATTGACAAATATATCTGAACTTTTTACATTACTATCATTGAGACACTAAAGTGCTTTGGTAATGCGGTGTACACTTAGGTGAGGTTGTTTTACTTTTCAATCACCTACAAATTTTGGACAACACTAGGAATACGTGGGTGTGGTTGTACTCCTTTATAATAACCTACAAAATAAGAAAATTTAAGTGAGCATAAATGAAAACTTTAAGAAAACAAAAGGACAAGACAACTAATTAAACATATTTTTCACAAACATTGACCTCCAAGTTAGGCTACCTAGGACCTATGTATGGCAAGCCACCCATCGGGATGGGAAAATTAACAATTTATGAAAGTAATTCCATATTCCCATTAATCTCTCTATATATTAGGAGATTAACAATGATGTCATGATTATCCTTCCCCAATTTTTTATAATAGAGTCTCTCTATCTGAGTACTTAAAGAATATGAATACATGTTTTTTGGAGAATTAACGATAAAAACAACAAGGATCTTAGACTCATCTTGTTATACAAGCAAAATAACTAATTTGGTCTAGATAACTAAATCTATGGTTTCATCACCATACCTATATGAATCTTGGCAGTGATCCAATGTGTGAGGCAATATGTTGAAGAAGATGTAAAATCACCGTATATCTTCCCATATATGATCCTACAAAGAGAAAAAAATCACGTGGACACCCGAACAAGAATTAGATCTTTATGAACTTGAGAGTTTCCTAGCATTTTCTTCTCTCCCTCTCTAACTCGATTTATCACTCTATACCTCTCTGCGATGGACGTCTCTCTCTCTCTCTCTCTCTCCCTCTCTCTCTCATGTTGTGATTGTGAGGAAAACTCTTCAAGATCATTTATATAGGGGAATGAGGATGGATAAGGGACTTTTTGGAAGATGAAGAAAAATCCGTATTGCTTCCTTAATAAGGGCTATATCGAAGATCCAAGACAAGTAATTAAATATCAACCCGTAATAAATAAGTTCAAAATTTGAGTTCTCTTATTTTTTTTGTCTAAATGGATAAAAAATCCTGTGAAATAGAATACCCCCCCCCCCCCCCCCCCCCCCCACACACACACACACACAAAAAAAAAAAAACTTATATTCATCCCTTGAACCAAAACCTATTTTATTTTAGTTACATCCCTTAGACTAAACCATATGCTGCATATTCTTTCGTCTCCGACTAAACCCTCCACTCCACATCCTCCCACCCACTCCTCTCCACCCCATATCTGATCGTACCCTCCTCAACCATTTTAAATCGAACCCAAACAAGACCATATCATCACCCCTATTTTGTTGCTAGAGGCCAACGGTTTTTCGGTGAGGATAAAAAGCTAAAAGAGTAAGAGGGAGAAGCCTATAGGTATAGACAACGGGAGAAGATATCAAAGGCCAACCCCTTATTTTTCCTCCGAACTGATGAAAGGGAGAAAGAGAAGAATTCGTTTGGGTTTTATCCCCCCACCCTTTTATTTTTCATTCGATGTCATAATGATATGTTTTTCATTGGAGAATTTGTTCTTGCTATTCAGATTTGGATTTTATATTTATGAATTTTGATTTTGAATTTCTATATGTGTGTGTGGTTTGTTGAAGGTGGTGGTAAGAGGGGCGGTGGGTAGAGGAGAGAGTTTGAAATGAAGAGTTTGGCTGCGATGGTGGGGTGGTGAGAGGTAGGATTTAGGGTTTAAAATGGGTTTGTGGAGAGAGATAAAGAGAGAGGGTTAGGTTTTATTTTTTTTCTATGTTTTTAGTTTTGATTTTTTAAATTAGGTTTAGGGGTATATTTGTTCATTTTGACAAAAAAAACGTAGTGAACCCGGTTTTAGTGCATATTTAAAACGGATTGATAGTTTAGGAGGTGAGTTTGTCAGATGTTTTCATTTTGGGGGTGACTCGTAAACCCAAGATAGTTAAGGTGTAATTTACCTTTGAAGTTATGTCTAAGTTGTATGAATATATAGATCTCGTTTGCAAAGTTATATACCACATTATTTGATTCCTCACGTTAAGTTATAAATTCCCATTGAGTGAAATTTAGTTTTCACCTAATGGAGTCCACTTACATTATATATTTCTTGATTCCCAAACTTAACTTATTTGATACTCTATCGAATTATAAAATAATTCACTAGATTTTTATAGGTACATAGGAATCATTGACAGTAGCTCTCCATTTTTTCTTAATCATGAGATTGAATAATCCATTGGATTCCATTTTTTGAAAAACTATAGTTATATGCGTAAAAAAATGGTATCGATCTGTGGATTGACCTTCGAAAATAAAAACACTTGGGAAGGATGCCATTGAGATCTTTAGACTCACAATATACCTTTATCTAAAATATGTATCTTTGAGTTATGCTATCATACCAATTCTTTTCCTGAAAATATACCTAAGAGGGGTGTGAATTAGGTATTTATAAATTTAATGCCAAATTAAAATAAATTGTTGAAAATCATTGAAATATGATTTATCAGTAAGAAAGAAACCATTTGATTAAAGAGAGGATTTGGGAGATTTTACAATGGCTTAGCCTGGCCTACATCCATTTTGAGTGCCACTCGAGAAACTGCACTATCTCCAGTTCACTAAGGTGGATCCAAAACCTCATAAAAATTATAACATTTTAACACAATAATCAAAATTTTGGTAAGCAGGTTTGTCACATAGAATTTGTTCTAATATGATGTGTGTGCAAGTGTGAGGACTTGGCTGGGGATGGAGGATAGATGTTTTGACATCTGAAAGGTGCCTACAGGTTACAATGTAGAGGAGTTGTGTAAATTATGTCATGTTTTATAGACAAGAGGCCGAATCTAATGCGGGGTATTGAAACTAGAGTGGACCAGAAGTCACAAACAGAGATCTTTGTATCCCTTATCATATGACTTATATCCTAGAGGCTTTATAGTCCTTAGGCTGGTTTAAGATGAATAGGATGACCACTTAATATGGGGGGTTTGCCTTACATAAAGAAACGTGGTTGATGGGGGTGAATATAAATGAAGACATCTCTAAATACCATACGCCAAGATATGTATTGTGAGGCCTGGGCTCACAAGTAGGGTTGGTGTTGCGTCAACGTACCAAGGGAGATTTGTGATCGAAGCCTACATAGTTCCAATAAGGGCTAGTTTTTATATGTATGGGCCTTGTGTAACAACCCATAATTTTAGGATATAATTAAAAAGATTATTAGAAGAATTGTCATCATTATTTGATAATTTTATTTGTGGATTAGAAACTAATTATGCGAGACATTATGAATTTTTGTTAAATTATTTAAATAATATATGAATTTAATAAATCAAGTGTGAAATACATTTAAATGAACATATTTTAATTAATTAAAATAAATGTGGAATTTATTGAATTTTTATTTGACTAGTTTTTAAATTAGCTAGTACGTGACATGTTAGAGATGTAGCACATTTTATTATTGTATCTTTTTCCATTGTAATTGGACACTATATAGTTTGAAAACATTAAAAGTTAGTTTCAAATATAAATAAATAAAAAAATTTATAAAATATTAGTTGGTTGGTCCTTATTAGGGGCTAGTGTGCTAGTTAATTTGACCTTAATTATGAGTTTGAGATAGATTAAGTGAGGTAGGTGACGAGGTTGAGATATGAGTGTCTTTGGTATGTATTTTATGTGGTTATTTTGATTGTAAATAACAAAAAAAATATTAGTTGTTAAATAATCAATATGAGAGTTTAACGCTAAGTTAATGTGGTATTTATGTGGGGACATGGAGGGTTACATAGGGAAATAACGAGAAGAGGAGTGGGACTTAAGGAATAATGTATTTTTAAAAGTTTTAGGGTTATTTTAAGGGATATTTTGACTTTATCACCCATTTAGTATTGATAATTAGATGTTACCCAGTATTTTATTTTCTTTAAGACTTCGCCATCAAAAGTGGACGAAAAAAGTTAGTTGACTCATCAAACCGTTATCATCATATCATCATTATCATCATCATCATACTTGCCTTAGTCCCGTCATATGGGGTCTGCTACATGAATTCCATTATACTCTATTATATTTAATATTATCATTCAAGTTTAATTCCTTAAGATCTCTCCTAATAATTTCCTCCCACGATAGCTTAGGACAACCGCTTTCTCTTTTACCCTCTATTTTTAATAATATTCCTCTTTTTCTAGGTACATCTACTGGTCTACGCAACACATGTCCACACCACCTAAGTTTTCTTTCTCTTAATTTATCACTAATGGGAGCAACTCCTAACTTTTTTTCTCACATACTGGTTTTTAATTTTGTCCTTTCGAGTAATTCATGTTATCCATCGGAGAATCATCATCTCACTAACATGGAGACTTTGTTCATGATTTTTCTTTAGATCCCAACACACCGCTCCATATAGGGTTGCTGACCTAATAACTGTTCTATGATTTATTTTAAAATTTATTAGTTATCCTCTTATCGCGTAACACCCCACTTGCTTGTCGCCATTTCATCCAATCAGTTGATATTCTACTCATAACATCCTCGTCAATATCCCCGTTACTTTGTAACACCGAACCTAAATAATAAAATTTATTAGTTTTGTTTATAACTTTTTCTTCATTCTTTAACATTATGCTATCCGATGCCTTATTATTAAATTAACATTCCATAAATTTCATTTTATTTCTACTAATTTTTAGTCTCTTAGACTCTAAGACTTTTCTTCAAGTATCTACTCTCATCGTTAAGCCTTCCTTTGAAGTGTTTACTAAAACTATATCATCCACACTCAACATACATCACGGATATATTCTTGTATGTCCTTAGTAATCTCATCCCAAACTTCGGCAAATAAGTAAGGACTTATGGCCAATCCTTGATATAGATCAACTTTAATCGTAAAGTCATTTGTTTTTCCACATAAAGTTGGTACTCGAGTCTTTATTTTATCATGCATATCTTCAATAACTTTAATACAACTCATAAGGACTCTTTTCCTCCTTAAAACCCACCAAATTATATATATAGTTACTCTATTATAAGCATTTTCCAAGTCTATAAAGACCATATATATTTTCTTATTCTTACTTCTACATTTCTCTATTAACTGTCTTAACAGGTAAATAGCTTCCTTTATTGGATCTCCTTGGAATAATCCAAATTGATTGTACAAAATAGTTCACTCATTTCTTAATCTTTGTGTTATAACCTTTTCCCATAATTTCATAGTGTGATTCATCAGTTTGATTCCTCTATAATTATCGCAGTTTTGCATGTCCCCTTTATTTTTATACAAAAGTATTATGGTTCTTTTCCTCCACTCATCTGGCATATTTCCTTTTCTTAAAATTTTATTAAATAAATCTATTAACCATTTTATCCTATACTTTCAAGTGTCCTCCATACCTCTATGGGTATTTTATCCGAGCCACCCTCTTTATTCCTTCCCATTTTTCTTATTAATATATCTACTTCTTTTTCAATAATCGAATATACCATTCCTATATTCGGTTCAATATTTTTGACATATTTTTTAGGATATTCTTCATTCAATAATCCTTAAAAATACTCTTCTTATGTATCTAGAATTTCTTTATCGTTAATTAATATATTTTTATTTACGCCTTTAATATACTTAAATGTACCCATATCCCTTATTAATCTATATCTATACTTTGCCAATTTATATATTTTCTTTTCACCTTCCTTGGTACCTAATTTATTACAAAGATTATCTAGTGCGTTCTGTTGCACATTTCTAATAATATTTTTAACTTCTCTTTTTAACTTCATATAAATTTTTAAATCTTCTTGATTTGTACTCTTTTTCCACTCTTTAAAACTTATTCGTTTCTTTTGTATTATCTTTTTGCACTTTCTCATTCCATCACCAAGTCTCTTTTCTAATGAATCTTTTTATTTTTGTCTCATCTAAAATTTGCTTACCTATTTTCTTGATATCATTCTTTGTTCTTGACCAAATGTTATTAGCATTGTCATCTCAATTCCACTTTATGTTCAGCAAGAATTTCTAACTAAATTTTATTTATTTGCATCCTTTTAAATCCTTCCATTTTATATTTTGATAACATATTTTCTCTTTTCGGTACTTAAATCTTCTAATTTCTAAATCTATTACTAATAGGCGATGTTGATTTGTTAAGCTTTCACCTAGTATAACTTTACAGTATTTACACGTGCACAAGTTTCTTCTTCTAAGTAAGCAATAGTCTATTTGAGTTTTATTCTCTTTGCTTCTAAATGTTATTAAATGTTCTTCCTTTTTAAAAAAAATGTGTTCGTTAATGCTTGATCGTATGCCTTAGCAAATTCTATGATAGTTTCTCCTCCTTCATTTCTCTTACTAAAACCACAACCTCCGTGTATCCTTGAATAAGTATCACGTTATACTCCTACAAGTACATTCAAGTTTGTTGGAATTTTAAAATAATATAATTTTTTAATTAAATTGTATTATTAAGTTTTATTTTGAAATATAATTTAGTATTTATATTGTGCAAGTCAGTTTTTATATATTGAGTTTTTATATTGGGTCTTCTAGTGGAGAGAGAGAGAGAGAGAGAGAGAGAGAGAGAGAGAGAGAGAGAGAGAGATTTAAAGCAAAATGGGTGTAAATGAAGTGGGTATGGTTTTAGTGTCCCACATAGAAAATTTACACGAAAGTGGAAGGGTATATAACTGAAAGACAAAAGATGACTATTAGTCTTTTACTCAAAGAGGCTATGCTATGGTGCTTTGCGGTGTTGCGATGCACCACCAATCACGACATGCGGCGCACAGTTGTGTGATCACATGATGTGTGAAAGGGTTATTGGGAGACTTAGGGTGCATTTGGCACTTTGATGGTGCACTTGGCACTTCGCATCATCGCTCGGAGCATGGGAGCCTAAAGTCTCGTCAAAGTCAACCAGATAGATGGCTGTAGTTAATCGATATGATCAAGGGATGTGTTGACACTACATTCTAGGACCCCCTAACTCTCTCCTTAGGTCCCTAGAACTTCCCCATCTCACTAAAATTTAAGGTCATACTCCAAGTACCGGTCAAGAGGCCATTGGGCGCTCCTGGGCCCTATTTGACTCTGGTCAACTCTATCTCCTAAGCGAAATCTCAATTAATATTTGAAGGGCTCTGAATCCCCATTACAACGGCCTACCCCGTTCACGAATCGGCATAACGGTTCAGATGAACAAGCCATTATACTATTGAAAATCAATTTGGAGGCCACTGGCATTCCCGGGCCATAATTTGACCTCAATCAACTTCATCTTCAGAGAAAAATATCTTTGAATATTCAACGGTAACTAGAACCCCTTTCCAACAGTCTGTCCCATTCGCGAAACATCATAACCATTCGGACGAATGATCATTTTCCCTCGAAAATCGATCCAGAGGCCACTGGGCGCTCCCGAGCTTCGTTTGACTAAGGTTAACTTTTTAGCTCGAACGAGACTAAATGAATCACAAAAGAGAACTGAATAAACTTTTTGACGGTCCACCCCGTGCGCAATTCTGACCTACGGTACGAACGAACGATTTGTTTTACTTTGAGAGATCATCCGGCGCTTCCAATCCCTAGTTGACCAAGGTCAACTTTCTGAACCGAGCAAAGCTCTTTGGAATGTCGAAATAAATCTCCTAACCATTCCAACGGTCTACCCCGTTCACAACTCTAACTTACCCTTCAGATGAACGATTAGTTTTCGTTCGAAGATTTCCCGTCCAAAGGACCAACTTATGCTTCCTAGCCACCTTTGATCCAAAGTAAACTCTCAGACCTGGGAGCGATCCAAATAACTCTTAAAGATATCAAAATTAACTTTCCAACGGTATTCCCCATGTACAATTTGGATCAATGAATTATGTTCTACGATCATTTTTTTGAAAAAATCTGCGCGAGACTGCTGATTGGCAGGTCTATTTGCCTAGGGTTACCTGTCGGTTGGTAAGGATAGGAACATGACGATCGGCACCACCCCTGACCATATAAATAGAGGACATGACCTCACTTCCAAATCACACCTCAGATCTATCAGCATTAGTGATCTCAGCAATATTCTCTTGAAATCAGCGAAGTTTCTTTTTGTGAAATTCCATTCAAGCTTACATTCCCATCCTTTTCATACCCAATTTGGTAAAATATCATTCTCTCTCATCCAACTTTGATCTTACATTCAAGGGAGTTCATCCAAGATCAAAGATCAAGCTTCAAAGAAGGTCCAAATCCTTCCCCATCTCTTTAAATTTCTTGTTTTAGCGTTAAATACATTAGATTCATAATCTAGTTCTTACTTTAGTTCGTACACATTAACATCTCACATTTTTACTAATATATGAAACATACTTTATTTTCTATAAAAAAAAAAAGTGGGTCATGCCCATAAATTTCGAATGGGATTATCCATCACATCTTCTCAAGACTAAAACATATTTTCTACATACACACATATATTAAAATCCCATTCGAATCTATGGGATAAAACCCACCCCTATACCGCATGCGAACTATGTGGACTTTGATGCCTTTATAGGCTACGTATGCGTTTCGGATTAAAACTCGAGACTCGAGTACAATTTTCTAACTTTCCATATTTCCAATTTTTTTAAATTCCCCATTTCCGCATTTATCATATTCTTGCATTATTTTATTACATATTATGTTCGTGATTCTTATTAGCATTCTATCCAATACATATTATCGTTTCTTCATAATGATCAGTATCACGATAAATGCATAAACCATATTTTCAATATATTATCTTTGGGAATATTCCTATGGATGACCTCACTCAATATTTTTCATGGTATGAGTTGGGGCGATTTCGATCTCAATTATATATACACACGCACACACTCCATGGAGAAATAAAGAAAAATAATAACACAAGCCCATGAGAGATCGAAAGAGCGGGGTGGGTGCCTAACACGTTCCCATTTTGTAACTTAGCCTCGAACCCTTTGAACTATTTAGTTTCATAAGAATCAGTTTGTATTTAATGCCGCTCTCTCGAAGCGACGACATTTTATTTTGCCTATCTTGTGAAAAATAAGTTGGCAACTCCATCTATTTATATTCACCCCACACTGATGACGATTGAGGTGTTCCTAAGTTAGAAAGGGCACAAGATATTTCATCCCTTTTCTTTCCCCATCCCCTTTTGGGAAGATGGAGAGAGGAGGAGCACTCATCGATCAGGATGACCACAGTAGCGACTTCGCTGAGGACTTTATTTTTCAAATAAGGGCTACACTCTGTTTGCATGGGTGTTTTGTTCTCTACTTGTGTGTGTATGCACCTATCTGTATATTCCTTTTTCTCCTCTATTATTTCTTGCACATATATACCTCATGCCACTACTCACTCACACACTTGTAGATACTCTACATTTACACTTCACACTACGTGCACCTAGCATCACTTATATCCATATGTTTCACACACAACATAGAATATCCATGCTTAGGTGTCACTAACACACGCCTCCACTTATCAGACTTGTATATTTACATGCTCACTCACACTTTTCACACACCACTTGTAGTTAATCCAAGCTTAGGTTCACTACCACACACTCACTTGTCGATATTCATTCATCCATGCTTAGTGTAATCTTCATGCTCCATGTTAGATTTACTTTTTATACTTGTAGATTCTCTATTTCTTAGTATAATCCTCATCATACCAAATAAAGATATTCTCTCTATAATATACTAATATGGAATCATGCATTTGCACACTGCATGACCAAAGAGCTTGGCTATTGACCAAATTTTGTCCCATAACTAGGGATTCACTTCGTGATGGACGTTGGTCCAGCAGGTCACAGTTAGCCTAAGAGATATGACTCTCACCTTCCATTGGCCAAGTACTTTCAACGTATATGGAATGATCCCCCCTGTATCGTACCGCTTGACTGAAGTCATGATGGGAGGTATATCGCAGGGAACTCATTCACATACATCGAGTATATCGAATTCGCTCTCACATGTACTGTCCCCATGAGGAATATAGTGAGGCAATTCACGTACACTCAGGTATATCAAATGGTTTGTCCACATGTACCGATTGCCCTCAAAAGCAAGACGTATATCGTGGAAGTCATGCCAAAGGGGATAACCCTTCCAATTAACCCAACAACTACATACCCTCATATAGGTGTTAAACATAAGACACTCATATTTAGCTTGCCGATTTCTGCCCGAAATTCTGTCGAATTGACGGGTTGGCATACCGCCCAAATTTTCTCGCGATTTTGTCTTTTTTAAAAATGAAACCCTATCCATGAGCTTGGTAACAAGTCCAACCATGTTTTTACATTTTTTTTCCAAACCCAATTTTCCCAGGCTCGGGTTCCTTCCGAATTTTTTTTTTCATTTAGGTAAACCTAATACAAGTGAGAACATAATAATAATAATAATAATAATAATAATAATAATAATAATAATAATAATAATAATAATAATAATAATAATAATAATAATATTAATATTAATAATAATAATATTAATAATAATAATAATAATAATAATAATAATAATAATAATAATAATAATAATAATAATAATAATAATAATAATAATAATAATAATAATAATAATAATAATCATGCTGAGACCCTTTTTCTCATTTTTCCTCTTTCTTTACCAAAAGTGTCAAAAACATTTTCCCCCTCTTTTATCAAAAATACCAAAAACATTTTTTTCCTCTTTTACCAAAAACCCATAAATCATTTTCTTTCTTTTTATCCAAAAATATTTTTCCTCCCATTTAAAAAAAACATTTTGTCCCATTCTTTTCCAAAAATGTCAAAAAAAAATTCTTCCTTTTAAAAAATAATAGTTCTCTTTCAAAAATAAATCCAAAATTTTATCCTTCTCAGGTCGATCACTTACCCTTGGCCTGCCTCCTAGTTGGCTTCGATCTTCCGTCAAATCGCCCCGAGGCTCCATCAGTTCCCTCGCTTCCTCCAAGTTCGGAATTCATGTTCATCCACTTTCCATAGAGAACACAGACCAAGCACCGAATGTGTAGCCAGATTTGATGACAGTCCTAGCCCAACTCACTACCAAGATTGACAAACTTCAAAATCGAGGTTCACGAGATGCAAAGAAATAGGGTCCTTGTTCCTGAAGAGACCGAGGTTCTCTTCCCTCGCACTATGGGTCTGCCCACACCCGAGATTATTTGGGTTCTTGGGGAATATCAACACGCTCCACGTGCCCCTCCTGTTAATGGGTTGCTGCCAGCCCAAATCCCGAAGCCATATCTTGCCCAGCCAGGGGTTAAGCTACCCGTGACTGTTGAATCGAAAGAGGAAGAATTTAACAAGGTCAAGTTGGACCTCAAGATGTTGACTAAGAAATTCTATCAAGTTCAAATCTCTAGAAACTACATCGACTACACACACATGTCTCCCTATCCTAAAGCAGGGTTGCCAAAAACGTTCAAGATGCCCAACATTAAGAAATTTGGGGGTAATGAACCCCCAATTATTCATCTCCACAATTACTACTGAGCCATGACTCACCTATGGGCCTCTGAGGAAATAATATCCCAAATGTTTCAATAGACTTTGAAAGACAGCGCTCTCCACGGGTTGTTATCTCTCGAGGAGTCCAGGATTCGCAGTTGGGAAGATGTTGCCCACGAATTCATGTCACAGTACAAGTACAATGAGGAGTTAGAAGTCACCCACTATGATTTAGAGATGCTCAAACAGAACCCTAGGGAATCAGCCAACAACTTCATAGCAAGGTGGAGAGAGAAAGCAACCCTCATGACTAACCAGCCTTTCGAAGAGCAGCAAGTCATCCTTGTAAAGAAGAACTCATTACCCCATGTTTGATTGACGATGGGAGGATAGTATTACCCTCATTTCTTAGACCTTCGAGAAGCAGAAGTGGAGATCGAAGAAGGTCTTGTCAAGACAAATGTTGAACCGAAGAAAATATTTGGACAGTTAACTCCCATAAAGTATGAAAATACCACCAGTACCGCAACTTCAACCTATGTCTCACCCTGCCACTTCATGGGCACCAGAAAACTACCCCAACCTAGTCTAAAAGTAATACACTGAGCTTCATGATCCCCTCTCTAAAGTTTATCAGGCCCTCTTAAACTGGAATCTTATCAAGCCATTGGACCCTCGTCCATTACCAAACCCACTTCCCAAAAAATTTAAACTAGATGCCCGTTGTGATTTTCACCAAACTTTCGGCCATACCACCGACCAGTGTTTCTACCTTCAAAACATGATCCAAGGTCTTATTGATCGAGGTATCGTAAACCCACCATCCAATCCTAAGACAAACACTACTAAAAATACACTCCCAAATCATACAACTGCCAAATTCCTAGAAAAAGGAGCATAATTTGACCCATCTACCTAGATCGTACCTAGTAAATCATCCATCATACCCATATATTCCCCTAAAACACTCCAAGAATGTCCATATTTTCTCCTACACCCTACTAGTTTTTCTGGTCAGGGCCCTTCACTCCTTACCATGGCATGCATCGTTGTCTATACCCTTTTTGGAGGTAAAGATATAAAATTATCAAAAGTGTTGAACCAACTCCTAGAGTTTAGTTTGAAATTTCCCTCCAAGATGACCATTGATTATTAGAGATACAGTATGTTATTCTTTGAAGCTCGAAAGTGGGCTCAAGAGTCAGATAATTGGGAGGTACCTACTAATGAAGTGAGTTTAAATGATGTCGTCCAGATCATGCCAGACTTATTTCAACAGACCGGTGATATTTACAACATGTCTAAGCTACTTGAGGCTTTAAAGCTACAAGGGTGCGTGGTCCCCTCACTTATACATCTCTCCATCGAATGGGAGGATCTATACGAAGAGGTCATTGAGGTTGTAGAATGTATTAACTTTTTATGGAAGGATGATGTCGTGCCACCTGATGGGGGGGCGAGTTCGATGATTATGATGTAGAGAAAATCCCAAAAAAGACAGCCTAATAGTCAACATATGTGAAATGATATCGTTTGAGGAGCTTCTAGGAGAAATCAACAAGGTGGATGAATAACCCGTGATCGATGAGGAAATGGGGCTTATGTTTTTCCCCTCTTCTGTGAACTACATGACCAGGTTAAGGAGGCACTACCAAGTTCCAAGCCTGCAACCTTTTGCGATTAACAAAGGAAAAAATGTAGAGAATCTTCCTATGCCATAAATGAACCTTGAGGAGAAGAAAATCCTCGATCAGTTGAAGAACACCCAAAATAATATCAAATTATGGGGAATCTTTAAGTCTTCTCAGCTACACCAAAATGCCTTGATCAAACTACTCACTAGGCCCACAGTCCCTTTTTCTACCATACCAGAAGAAGTAGTGAATCTAGTTGAATCTCTAACCTCTACTAGAATCATCTCCTTCTCCAAAGAAGAAATTCCTAAGATTGGGACAAACCACAACTATGCTCTCAATATCTCCGTTGAAGTAATGGGAAAGCCTATCCCGCTCTCTCTTATCGATAATGAATCAACACTTAATGTTTACCCATTAAGGACCCTTAATTATTTAGGACTAAAAGTGAGCGACCTTGCTCCAACCTCTGCTGATGTACGCACTTACGATAATACCCATTGAGAAGTGATTAGATCCATAAAGCTTGCAATAGGGGCTGGCCTTATAAATCCTATTGTTGAATTCCAAGCCATAGACATCCCAACTTGTTTCAATATGTTGCTCAGACGACCATGGCTCCATAGTACCAAGAGTGTGTCTTTTTTTTTCATCAGAAACTAAAGTTCTTCACCGATGGGCAGGTCATCACCATCATGGGGATGATGACAATGCCGAGAATGCAAGAACCAATAAGCCAGTACTTGAGATACAACATGGGGCGAATAATATTCTTATGTCGAGTTTTCAAGCTGAACCACTTTTACTCCCAACGGGGGAAGATTTCAAGGATAAGGTTTATTCGAAGTATAAGCCTCATGGCAACGTTAATCTGATCCAGATGTTAAAAAATGTGCACTTCATGCTCGGACTGGGGCTGGGACGGTGACAACAGGGGTTAATTAAACCCATTGTATTGAAGAAAGCTTTTCCTCCTTACAGATTAGGTTATCAAGCCAGAATGCTCCGCCAACCTCGACTAAAGACAAGATTAAAAAGCACCAAAATTATCTTAAGAGATTCCTTGAATAGAAGATTCATCAGAGAGGGTAAAGATTTCCCCTTTTGCTACTTTCCTGAACTGTGGTATGATCATGTGGACAAGAAGATTAAATAAGGAATGGAGATCTTTCCCAAGAGAGCTACTCATGGAATGAAAGTTTCCAGCATCGTATGCAACCAATCTGAGGATTCATTCAACTTGTAGACACTAGGGCTAACACTCTGCATGGTCCACTCAAGCACTACATCATCGAATCCATCTGGACTAATGAAAGTTATTGATGTACTCCTTGTCAATTGGTATATATCACCTATTCCACCTGTTGAAATTCAACCCAATTCTGATGTTTATCCCATTTCCTCTTATTTTGTTGTTCCTCCTTATTATGATGTAATCAAGACCTCCTTAAATGAGGTTCTCAATGCTATTTTTCCTAACAATGAAATAAACGAAGATTTTGAGTATCTTGATGTGCTTTACATTAATTGTCTTGATTTTAATCAAACTCTTGATGATGGTGATTTTTCAAATGAATAATTCTTAACTGATCTAAATAAGGTTAATAACAAATAGCATAATTGCGTAACTGTTATTATAAATCTCGATTCTAGTAGCCAACTGTGCCAGATTAGGATAGGGTCCACCCTCGATGAGCATGAATGCGCACAACTCGAAGAATTAGTGAAGGAATTTATGGATGTCTTTGCATGGTCCTACGACAACATGCCCGAAATTGATCCCGAGATTTCTCCGCACGAGATTACAACACTACCAAAATGCAAATTGGTCAAACGAAAGCTGCGAAAGCTCCGCACTGAATGGTCGCTCAAGGTTAAGGAAGAAGTGGTTAAACAGTCAAACGTGGACTTCATTTGTGTGATCGAATATCCTATATGGCTAGACAATATCGTACTCGTGGAAAAATCTAGAGGAAAGGTTCACACGTGCGTTGATTATCAAGACTTGAACAAGGCCTCTTAGAAGGAAGATTATCTGTTACCCAATATCGACATGATTGTGAACAACAGAGGCAATCCCGCTCTCAAGTCATTAATTGATGGATTCTTTGGATATAATTAGATCAATATGCACCCGAATCATCAACAGAAAACCGCATTCATCACCCCTTCGGGAACCTTTTGCTACACTATTATGCCATTTGGTCTTAAAAGCGCACCTATCAGAGGGTTGACAACAACGTCTTTTACGATCTGATACACAAAGAAATTGAGGTTTATATGGATGATATGATTATCAAGTAAAAGAATAGGTAAGGTTAAGTCCCTGCTCTTCGAAAGTTTTTCGAGCGACTATGGCGATACATATGCGACTTAACCCATAAAAATGTGTTTTCGGCGTTGCCAAAGGGAACCTTTTAGGATTCGTGGTTAGTGAGAAAGGATTAAATCCGATCTTTCCAAGCTGAAAGCCATACACAAAATGCCACCACCCCGAACGAAGAAGGAAGTCCAGGTATGCCTTGGAAAATTGTAGTATATCATCCGGTTCATAAACTAGTTGACTTCTATTAGTGAACCCATCTTCAAACTCCTCCGAAAGGATTTCACCAAAGTTTGGAATGAAGCCTGCTAATAGTCCTTTGACCGAATAAAGAAATACCTAACCCGACCTCCGGTACTCATGCCATTGCACCTTGGTCTTCCTCTACTCCTATACCTAACCGTAACAGATATTGCAGTAGGGGCTTTGCTAGACATATATCTTAAAGAAACTCGTAAAGAGAGGGCCATCTACTATGCCAGTCAAAAGTCAAACGGGTATGAAGTTAACTACACAGCTTTAGAAAAAGCATGTATTGCCCTTGTCTGGGTCACCCAAAAATTACGGCACTACATGCTCGCCTTTCCCATTAAAATTGTGTCCCGAATGTATCCCATCAAATACCTACTCGAGAAGCCTGCCCTTTCCAGTTGAATGGCATGTTGGTTGATGCTTTTAGACTAGTTTGATATCGGGTATGTCACACAGAAAGCCATAAAAAGAAGAGCCATCTTTGACTACCTCGCTGACTACCCTATGGAAGAAGCCGGTGTCTAGATTTTTGAATTCTCGGATGAGACTATCCTTTATACCTCCTAAAAATACCTTCGTTGGAAAATGTTATTCAAAGACGCTGCCAATAAGAAGGGATATGGCATTAAGATACTCATAATTGCCCCTGATGACTCTCGCACTCCAATTTCCATCAAGCTGGATTTTCCCTGCACCAATAACTTGACTAAATACAAGGCGCGAAGGGTAGGCTTTAAAATTACTCTTAAGAAAGGAATTTGAAACCTAGATGTCAATAGGGATTCAACCCTCATGAACGGTCAAGTACTCAAAATATGAAAAGTAAAGTATTCGAATCTCTTAAACTTCCATGCCCACCTAGAAGAGCTGGCCTCTCAATTCGAAGATATTACTTTCCACTACTATCCCCGAGCAAAGAATAACCTAGTCGATGCCCTTACAACCTTTGCCTCCATCATTGACATGCCAGAAGGAATAACGATAGCCCTTTACTAATCTAAAAAAAGATAAACCTACCCACTACTACCATATTAAGCTCATCATAGAAGAAGATCCCGATATGGATGATTGCTGGTATTATGATATTTGGCACCTCCTCAAGCATGGTAGGTATCCCAAAGGTTTTACTAAGAAAGACCGAGCAACAAAATGGCCGCCCAGTATATTGTCTGCGATTAAGCACTATTTTAGAGAAATTTCGATGGAACCCATTTGCACAGTATTACAGGGGTTATCATTGAATAGATGATGTAGAAAATCCACAACGGGGAATGCAGACCCTCCACGAATGGCCATATGATTGCCAAGAAAATCATCCGACATGGTTACTACTGGACTACCATGGCTCAGGATTACACCACCTATGTTCAAAGATTTTTTAAATGCCAGTAATTCTCCAACCTCCAACACTTGCCTCTGTGGGAATTATACAAGATGACTTCTCACTGGACCTTCTCCATATAGGGAATAAATATCATAGGGAAGGTTACACCCAAAGCCTCCAATGGGAATGAGTTCTTTCTAGTTGCCATTAATTACTTCACCAAATGGGTCGAAGTCGAATCATATGCAGTGCTGAATGCCAAAAAAGTGGCCAAGTTCATCAAGAAAAATATCATCTACCGATATATGGTCCTGCATAAGCTAGTGTCAGGCAATGGGTTGCATCTAGAGGCAAAAGTCACAGAAGTGGTCAATGAGTATAAGATCCAAAGACACAAATCTTCTACCTACCAACCTCAAACCAACGGAGCAGTTGAAGCCACCAATAAGAACCTCAAAGAAATCATCAGTAAAATGATCGAGAGTTTCAAGGATTGGGACAACTAGATCCCTCGCGCCCTCTAGGGCTACTGCACTTTATTTTGAACTTCTACTAGGGCTACCCCTTACTCTATAGTATACGGCATGGAAGCAGTCCTACCTGTGGATCTAGAAACCACTTCAGTACGAGACATCACTCTTGGACGAAAGGAAACCGAAAGCTGTATATCACATATAAGGATACCATCACTGAATAGTGCGATCATTCAATAAGAGAGTCAACGACCTTGGTGTCTGAGAAGGGGATTTAGCCCTTACAAAAACAATAGAGCCCATCTGGGACACCAGAGGAAAATTCAAGACCAATTGGAGTAGCCCCTACATTGTGAAGAAGATCTTATCAGGTGGCGTCGCTATGCTTATCGACCTTGACGGAGAAGAGATGGCCCATCTAGTCAACCTAGACTGTCTTAAGAAATTCTTCCCCTAGTTTGAAATCTCGGTGCGCTACGACTCTTCTCATCTCCGTTATATTCTTAAAAAATAAAAATAAAATTCTTTATTTCCTTCTACTCAGAACTACATGGGGTTTGATCCTATAAAAATCTTTTCTCTTTCAAAAATGAAACTTAGAAAATTTTCAAACCCCCAGAGGTACGAGGCAACTCATATGCTTCACATAAGCACGACCCCCTACTTTTTTCCAAAAATTCTATTCTTTTTTAATCCCCGAGAACCACAGTTCATTATAACATATACATGAACAAAAGGATTATGTATGCCTTAACGACTGGTATAGATAATTCAAATGAAAAATTCATCGAGAGGCACAACAATATAATTAAATTTTTCTTTATTCATTAATGAAATTTTATTTCGATTAGATCGGCATAGGGAGTCAAATAGCTTCCCTTGCCAACTTAACCCTACTTTCCTGAAAATAAAACCAAACCAAAAATAACATTCCCAACCAAACACCATAGAAAAATTTACAAATAAATTCCCTAGGGATCCTACCCGTAGCTGCCAGAGGAACCGGCTCCATTATCATCGATATCATAGAGTCCTCAAACTTTCCCTGCCTGAATAAAGTGTCGCTGACTCTTTATGGAATGGTAAGCCCGAACCAGTCTAGGGAGAACAACACCACCTCCCTCTATGGTGTCAGATATGACAAACCACCTTTGACTAGTCTCCACATCCAGTATCTTGGAAATTACTCTCCTCCATAACCACTGCATATAGTCCCCGAAAATATGTCAGACTCTACCCATAGATTGGTATGAATGGGTCGATGGTCGGTGATTCTCCCACAAAGATCCTAGCCGCATGCGCATACATTCGGTTAAGTCCTCCGCCAGAAACAAGTCTAATGTCGGAGGTGCTAAAAAAATTTCCTAGTCAAATTGGCACAAGAGCTGCTAGGGAAATTGGTCACGGCCAAAATTCCTGACCAAAGTTGTGGGTCGCGGACTTGGGCCATGACCATTTCGGGCATGACTATTTTTGTGGATCGCGTCCCAAGTCCGTGACCCAAAAATGATCACGGCCGAGAGGGGTCACGGAAGATGGTCACGTGGTGGAAGGAGGAGGGGGAAGGCAAAGGGAAGTGGAGGGAGGGGTTGGAACGGGGTATGATTTTGTAATATATATATATATATATATATATATATATATATATAGGTTGGGTGGTAGAGGTGGAGGCAGGAATACGGTTAACCCCTCCTCCTTCCACTACCAACACCACCACTTAACCGTATTCCTGCCTCCACCTCTACCACCTAACCTATATATATATATATACAAAGAGAGAGAGAGAGAGAGAGAGAGAGAGACTGGGTTTGGATTTCAAATAATTTCGTTGACATATTTTTTAAATTTTTTTTGGATTTTTTTTGTTTTATTTTTTAAATTGGGTGAGGATATTTTAATCAATTTAGACTATAAAATGAATTAACCCGATTTCTGGAGTTAATTGCAATGAATTGGTAGTTAATGGGGTGAGTTTGCTGGGTTTTTTTAGGGGAGTGACCCGCAAATCCATGATAGTTACGAAGGGTAGGTTCAATTTACCCTTTAAGTCATACATTAAATTAAAAAAAAGTTTCTTAAGTAAACAAATAATACAATAAATGTATTGAGCATTTAGTAATTTAGAATAAGGGTAGTTTGGTCTTTTGTTAAAAAGATAATGGTTTAACCAGTAAACTAAATTTGTTCATAGTATTAACGAAAATAAATTAGTCATTAACGTATAATTACCAAAACTAAATGGGTGATAAAGTCAAAATACCACTTATTTTAAGCCTACATATTGATATATAAAAGTTTGGTAGGTCTTGTGGCTTTTAGGCACCTTTTAGGAAGAGAATTCGAGAGAATTGAAAGAGGATAAGAGACCAATTGTTAGAAACTAAGATGAACTCTATATACCTTTTAGAGAGAAATAAAATGAGTTTTAAATAGAAGATGAAGATAACCAATATTTTCAAGTCAAAATTTTCAAGTATTTTGGTAATTTAATTCGACTGTTGTATTTTAAGTGATTTAAGGATGGTGTTCATCCTTTTGTGGTTTATTTTGTGTTCTACACATATTCACCCTTGATTACATATGTTTTACATGCTATGTGTGCATTTTATATGTAATATATTTGTATATAACCGTCCTCTTACATTTCATACATGTTATACCATCATTGTTTTCATGTCGTTAAGTTGTATAAAAATTTAATTAGTTAAATTTACATCATATGTTGGGTTATAGTGATTTGGGTAGTGAATAATATCTAATTTGTGAAAAATGAATCTATTAGTTTTATTTGGGAGAGTGATTAATTTAATTCTTACTTTTATTAGAGGATGCCTTAGCCAAACCACCCGCCATACGGGGTGTACTTTCAAGCTACGAAATTATCATTTATCAGATGAACTATGTCATGGACCTGTTGGGCTATTAAACACTGATATTATGCTAGGACAATGAGGGGAGTACCCTACCGTTCCTTTATAATTATGAGATAAGATTTTTTATTTGGGGGCCATGGATTGTTCAGAGGATAAATTACAAGAGAGTATAACGAGAGTCCACGCCATACCGTGGAGAGTGCAGTGGGAATTTTGTATATGGAGGATTTTGTTATGTGTGGGAACACGTGGGGAGGTCCTGATATTTAATTGTTATTACCTTGGGATTTTAATTAAGTAGGCTTATGCATACATTTATATATATATATATATATATATATATATATATATGTGTGTGTGTGTGTGTGTATATATATATGTATATGCACACACAAATGAGTATGTACAGTTCATTTTGAGCATTTATACAAGTCTACTGACTTTTTCGATCACAGCGCTATAGTTTATATGCATTTCAAATTTTGTCCAGGTTTGGATTGATTACAGCTATACTATATATTGGTACTCATTAGAACGTTTAGTTGGATTTATACTCTATTTTGTTTAAATTGAAAAGAAAGTTGTATATTATTTCTAGCTGTACATTATAAAAGAGACTTTGAATATTAATGAGAAAAACAACAGTTTTGCTTATTTATAAATTGTTTTTTTAGCTTCCACACCTGTTTTATTTTAAATGACAGTTCCTTTTAAAATGGTTTAATTTGGCACCTACTTTTATTTTTTTATTTTTAAATTTTTTTATAAGTATTATACTTTGTGGGATACTGAGTGTGAATGGTAAAAAATTATAGTCTTGAAGGATCTTAGCCCTTTGTATAAGATTTTGGTTATGAACTAAAACATTATATTCGCATTTATTAAAGTACATAATCAAAGAAAGGTGTTTGATAAGTATTTCACAAAGACATAGCTTTGTGGGATTCGTCATTAAGACAGGAACATTTGTCGGAGATATGGTGAGGATTATTCTAACTTTCAATTTTGGCATTCTCAAAGAGTCCAAAGTAACCCTATTCACTCACAATTTCCTGAAAACAAGTTAAAATGTAGGGAAAAAATGTGTTTTCATATATTACTTAATTTTACCAGTTTTGATTAGTCCTTTTGTAATACCCCAAATCTCAATTCATAAATTAAAATTATTTCAATAGATGGTTAATTTTTAATTGAGAATATATGAATCGGGATAATTATAATGGAAGAAATTTAATTGAACAAATAATGTTGATTTTTTTTTTGTAATTTCGTGAAAATTAATTGGTTAACCTAACCTTTTTATTCATTGAAATACATTGTGGAAATTACGTTAGAACCTTCGGGGCAAGGGAGTCTTTTAAAATGTCTTATTAACCAAGTTAGGGTTTGGAAGAGGATCACATGTGCATAATATAGTGCATGATTGTTTATGTGAATAAATTGAGAGTGAGAGAGTTATCAGCGGTTGATAAGGGGAAAACCCGCGACTGCGACTAAGGGACCACGACCGTGGATAATAATGGGTGCAATCACGGCATTATGGCTCCTACCCATCCGTGCCCCTAGTCGTGGGTCGTGTTGATTAGGGATTTTTATGTTTTTACTTAGACGAGTTCACCTCATTTTTAATATTCCTCTCTCAAATAAAAACCCTCAACCCATATTTTGTTTTCGTCCATAACCTCTATAACCCTAAACCCCATTAAAATACAACTTTCAAACCTCCATTCGAGGGCCTTTACTTGGAAGTTAGTAGTTCTTCGAGCAGTAAAGTGGTTCACATTTTTTAGAAAAGCAAGTAACTCAAGCCAGATTTCAGAAATGGTGAAAGGAAAGAATAATGTACTTTTCCCCTTTAGTGCTTAATGACTTAGATATTGCATAGATAATACTTACTATTAATTAACAACGATTAAAGGTTTAATTAGATCAAGATAAAACTAATTAATTTTCTATTGTTGGAATTGATATTGGAATTTTTGAAACCCCTTTACAATGAGACTGAATAAAAAATGATTGTGCAAATTAAATGGTATAATTATTGTGAAGACAAGAAGACTTGCATGTCAATTGGCTAAGAGTTATATAATGTGCCTTATGAAGATTAAAAGTGAAAATGTGCGCAATGAAAATGACTTATTGAGGGGTGTTTTTATATATTTTGCCTATGCTTATCTCGGGACACTTTTTATTTTTGGAAAATCATGTGAGCCCCACTTGAAATGCGTATAAATTAATGGGATATGAAATCATAATTGAAGTCTATGAAATTGTGTTTGAAACCTTAGAAATTATGTTAATCCACACGTGAATTGAAATGCTAAATCTCGAGTAAAAGAGGATATTATTCAAGTCAATAATTATACGTGTTTATCTAGGCGTTATTGTTTTTGCCCTATGTTGTTGGTATTGAGACTTGGATGTTGGCTAGACGTTGTTATTGAAGAGATTTTTGTTGTGAGTTATTGATTTTGCACTTAGGCATTATATTTTTGGTTATTTGGTGTTGTTGAGTTTGATGTGTTATTGGTTGTGTTATTGTGAGGAAAATGGCTTTATCAGATTAGATGTTGTATATATGGTTTGTGGGTTTATCCGATATTCTTATTTGTCAATGAGACTTGGGCGATTGGATAATAGTTGTCTTTAAATAAGGATTGTTGATTATTTAGTTTGTGTTAATGGATATATAATGTTGATGAGAGGGCTGACCTTTGGGGTTATTTATGGTTGAGATATGGGGTTATGGTACTCGAGTTATGTACATGTAGGGGTTGAAATGAAGGATATGGTGTTTAAGGTTATTTGTATTATCATTAAACATTGAATTAAGAATTTAAATGTAGTAGTCTTTATTTATTAGGATTGTTAGGACATGTAATGAGGTTATTGGGTAATCATAAAGTGAGTTATGGGTTTCATGCGAGTAATGTGTATCAAATTCATTGCAGTTAAGGTAAGGTATATAGAAGGCTAGGTGTAACATTTATCCATTGCCGACGAGTATCTATGTAATACCCCATATTTTTATGCTTTCTAAATTTGGGGATTTATTAAATTTAATGTGAATTATTAATTTAATATAAATTCGGAAATTAATTATTTTTAATTACTAACGTAGTGAGAGTTAGTAATCATTGGAAACTTGTTGAATATTACTAAGGAGTAAAGTAATATAATATTGGTACTATTAAATTTCACGAGTGAATAAAATGATAATTTTGGAAATTTAAGTCGGGACGCGTCTGTGTCGTGCCGGGACTAAATATTGATTTATAAAAGTGAATAAATTATAAGTTGCTTGTATGGTCATTTTGAGTGTGCCAAAGTGTCCGTCAGGCTCGAGATAGTCAGAAAAGTGTACCCGAGGGTTTAGTTTGGGTCTTGAGGCGTTTTTAGGCTTATTTAGCAACCCGGGGGGCATTTTGGACATTTTGCATTTTTGGGTAATTAAACCCACGAAATTTATTTGGTTATATCAGCCATTTGGAATGGTCCCTAAGGGTTAGCAAACTCAAAACCTTAGAACGGCCATTAGAGAGGAAGGTAGAATGCTTTCCAAGCAATCCAAGGCCAAAAATTCATCCGGTTGCACCGCCACCACCACCAACACGTGGATCACGCGACGGGGAACACAACCACACCAAATTCGTCCACAAATCAGAACTATGAAATTCCCAGGCAAGTATTTATCTTGCTTAATTTCGTTAATGCATCATTCATGTTAGTCTAGGGTTGATTATGATGGGTTTCATAGAAGAAAACTCATGTTGGAGATAGGAAAATTGCATGTAGTAATGATATAAATGATATTCTGGAAACACCCTTCATATGTAGAGGTTGAACCACGGATTTATGATGGATTAGAAGTAGAAATTATGGAAAAAGGTTGATTAGAACAAAGTTAAAGAAATTTCTAGGGTTCATGAGATTTATATAAGTTTTAGCCCTTTAATCCATGGATAATGATGAAAATTCACATGCTTTATGTAGAAGATTGCTAGTTTGGGTTTATAATGTTTGCAGTACGAATTTCTGGGAGGTTGGGTGTTAAAAATCTGGATTTGGATGAGGTTAGACGATAGAACCCGTAATTGGTTTTTCTGCAGATTCGACATACCTGTTTGATCGATCGATCGAACCAGGAGTGTCGATCGATCGACGCATCGATGGATCGAGCTCCTGCCATCGATCGATCGACCCCTCCTGGCAGATTCATAATTACCATTCTAAATAGTTAAATTTTAATTCAAATGAGTAATAATCTTTGGACATCCTTATTAAAATATTTTGGGAAATAAAGAAGACCAGTAGAGCTTATATAAAAATATGAAACCTTTAATGTAGGACGGGCCTTACACTTTACGGGGATGTTTGCATATAAAGGACGATGGAACTATGTATTAAAGGGGGGAGACGCGTAAGGTAGTTACGTGAGAAAATAAATGAGTTACCTACTGAAATTACACTTGGGAGTATAGAGATCCACGAGTGTCACTTGATAAGTGGGGATAATCCCACAAATTAAAATAAGAGGCAAACGTTACACGTGGTAACTAAATAGCGAGTAATAAGGACAAATGTCATAATTATGGGTTATGAGATGAACCTAAATTTGATATGGTAATAGTAGTACATTTATATGACTGTGTTTATGCATACACTATATACGTGTGAAAATCATGCCCGCGCTACTTGCTATCCTTGAGGTTACCGCGCTGGGACAGTCTTATCTCGATGGGACCTTTATGGGGGATATTGACTCGTACCCTAGAAGATAGAAATCCTTTGGTACATGCTATCGAATTGATAGTTCAGACGTTCCTAAGAGACGTGGGGGCATGTGCTGACCTCTTATAGACCTGGAATCTATGCTTCGCCTCAATATTATTTGTGTTTGTATTAATACAGTTCGAGAGTGATTCTGAACTTGTATCTCCCTTAGTACGAGTGATACGAGGACTGAATAGCAGAGTATGCCCGCACCATAATTATTATGTGGGGTGCCGTTAGATATATATATTATATGAGTATTTAATATATATATATATATATATATATATATATATATATTAAATTCTGAAATGTGGGAGTTACCTATTGTGTTTATGGTAAGTAAGAAATGAATAATGATTTCAATTGGGAAATACGTGTTTTAAAAAGTATAATACGTCACTGGGAAACTTTATTAACAAATAAAGTTAAAATGAGAAGCTTTGTTATTTAATGAAATTTACTTCTTAAACAGTTGAATTGGTCAATTAAATCTTACGAGTAACCTAAGATAAGATAAGTTAAACCGTTGGGAAAGTTAGTGCGATAGGTGTGCACATTAGAAGAGAGGTGAGAATTTCTCAAGGGAGTGTCGCACTAATATGTTGTTGCATTGGCCAGTAAACATTTTAAATACTTGCTAAATAAAATTTAAATCGTTTTTACAATCGGGCTCTGATCCGTTTCCATTTTCTTTCCTCTCTTGTATATATATGTATATTTTACAGGTGCCCAGCCACAGGGGCGTCTTGCATAGGATCCTTTGGAAGGAACGTGCTGCAGCTTAGGTGGGAGTTGCAGGCCTCTTGCTTAGACGACCTCATTTATTGATTACACATCTAGCTCTATTTATTCAGTTGGGCTTGTGTCGCCCCTTTCCATTATTCAGTTGCTTATGGGATATTGTAATTTGTTCACTTCCAGTATTTACTCTTTGGGATTTATTACTGTCAGAATGTTTTCCTTTAAGTTTTAATGTTGGAATTACTTAGTTGGATGTTTAAACTAATTGTTTTGTTTGTTCCAGTATATTAGTTGGATGATTCTTAAAGTATGAATTATGTAAAGTTTTAAATTATTGGTTTTAAATAAAATTTGGAAAGTAATGTCTAAAAATGGTTTTGACACTTAGCTTAATTATTTAGGGTGTTTAAGTTGGTAAAGTTATTTTTACGACAGTGATGCTAAGAATGAACCAACCGTCACCTTGATTATAATTTAATAAAGGACTGATCACCCGGTATTTAATTAGGTGGGGTGTCACATCTAATTCAGACAGAAGTGTATTGATGGGTTTCTTATTTGGATTTCATTTATAAGACGTCCCATTCATGGAATCTAGAGAAAGTAGGAATTAGGAGCTTAAGATTAGTAAGTTTCATACAAAATTTTAGTACTTAGATTATAAGTGACGGGTAAATAATTATTAAATTATGTGGCTTGTGAGTAGATTATATTTATGAATGATGAGTTGTTTGAGGAATGTGTGAAGTGACTTGAAAGTAAATAAGGGGAATGGTAATGAGGATACGAGTTTATATACTTCCTATATATAATGATGTGTTGGCAGTTGTTTTCTCTCGATGACTGCCTAATCTAGACTGAATTGTATTGGGAGATTCCTTGTTTGGATTTAATTTATAAAATGTCCCACGCATGAAGGCTAAATAAGGATAAGAATTAAGAGTTTAGGAGGGCAAGTTATGTAATGGTTCTTATATATATTTAGTAGATATATGGATGTTAAATAGTCTTAATGACCACCTGACCTAGACAGAAGTATATCAAGGGGTTCTATGTTTGGGATTTCATTTATTAGACATCCCACTCTTGTAATCTAGGGAAGGTTGGATGTTATGAGTTTAACCTGTTTATTTTCCTGTAGAAATTTATATTGGGAATCTTCATATGTACGCGGTAAGTCAACTGGTTATGGTGTTATCGTATGTGCGGGGCCACTACCAGTTGACTATCTTGATGATTGTCAATAGTTTTGCATTGTTATTGGTATGGGACTAATGTCGACTGGATATAGAAATATCGTATGTGCAGGACCTACACTGTCTAGCAATAGTAATGGTTTAAATGAAATGACTTTATATATATATATATATATATATATATATATATGTGTGAAGGTTCATGAGTAAGACTGGATAACTATGTTATGAGATAGATTTGGCTATGTAAGTTAAAGTTGGCTGTAAATATTTGTAGTACGATAGGCGTGTTACATTACATGATGTTCAAGTCTATCGGAGAGGCTAATGGATTATAATTGTGATGGAAATAAATGCAATGTGGAATACACGATGATATGTTTGGGGATGTGAGAGATGTCGATTTATTTGAATGAAGTTAATCAGATAAAGATGGAAAATGAGGTAAGAAAAAGATAATTGGCCACTGCCTCTTATAACGTGATAATTGATAAGACTGATTGGCATGAATATAAATGAAATATAGAATAATGTGATTACTGGAAGTGAAATGAGGTTATTAACAAAACATGAAAGTGGGAAGTGGATAAAAGTCTTTTAATGATATTATGAATTGAAGATTATGTGATAGTTTGTATCGGTTGATGTGAGTGTAATTAATTTAAAAATAATTATCCTAAACAGTTAATGTCGAGAAGAAATGAAGCAATCTCACAAGACAAATATTTACGTTGTTCAAAATTTGCCTATGTCCACATGTGTTTCGCTTTTCTTATTAATCTTTCTAATTTGATGATAAGATTTACATATCCATTTTTCGGGGGGTGAGGGTTACATTTATAGAGAGGGAAGGGATGGAGCTATGTAAGACTTATTCCTTCTATTGATTAGGTCGTTTCTTATTTGTGCTCATCTCATCTGAGACCCATACATGTGGAGCTTATCTTTGGGGTTAACTCATGTTATGACCTCTAACCATTTATTGTGGGTTTAACTTTATTTGGACTCAAACTATTTGGGCCGCTTGGGTCGTCCCCCGTAATTTATCCAAAGCTCTATGGCTTAGATGAGGATGGAGATGTTTGAGAAGTTGGTCGCTGAAATGGTTGGTCGCCGATTGAGATTGCATCCCATTTGGGATAGATATTCAAGTTGAAGTTTTGAGTTGGTTGGTTGTATTCAGATCATTGGGTTCATAAATGACGCGCTCGAAATTTCCCAATTTGGTTAAAGGTTCTCATTAGGCATAAATTCTTTCGAATTTATCCCCTTAATTTAGTATCTTTTAGCACCTTCGGACTATGTAATTTGTATTGAATTATCTCATATATGTGCTACTGACAATTCCTAAATAGTGCCTCGAGTTTTGTGTATTTTCATGTTTTTTACAGGTATTTAATGCAAGTGAAGAGAAGAGGAATCCAAGATCGAGAAATCAGGATTGGAATGAAAGTCAGAGGGAAAAATGGTCAATTCACATCCAGAGTTCAGACGAAGGGACCAACATGGAAATTAAAGACCTCACGTCTACCAGTACGTAAGAAGAAAAAACATCCCAAACTAAGCCCTGAGTGGGAAGTTGTTGAGTTCCAAAGATGAGAGAAAATCAAGAGAAAAGAAGAAAGGAAGAATTCCATAACCGAACCGGACCAGGATTGTTCAAAAATGAACCGATTCGGGACTAAGGCAGACTATGAATAAATTCCAACAGCGAATCGATCCGAATATGGATGAAAATGAACCGGTCCGATGCCTTTAAGAACTTTGCAAAAATTTGGCTCCCAAACCGATCCGTTAAAGAAAAAATAAATCGATCCGGATGCTATCGGACCGAACCGAAGATCCTTGCAGGACCGGTTCGGATGAGATTTGTCTGATTTTTCTTTTCTAATTAAGAGTTTTACTTTGCTCCAACTCTTGTAAATTTCGTTGTATATTTAATTTAACTTAGTGCCAGACATCAAGAGGTTCGATTATTCTTAGTTTTAGAGGGATCTTGCATTCAAGAACCCTATGTTTTTAATTTTTGTTACATTAATTCAAGATTCAAGCTTTAATTCCAGAATTTCTTCACTGCAAGTATTATTTAATTACTGCTTTTATTTATTTTCGTAGTTTAGCTTAATTAGTCATTAAAATTAGGTTACAATTTTTATTTCCAAATTTCTTCTCAATTTCTCACATAAGCCATGAATTTCTGCAACTTTGATTCTGTGTTCACACTTCATTTAGTTATGTCTGGCTAAGTTTTTAAGGGTTGTGCGCACAATCATCATAGACCTTTTAACCTCGTTTACCCTAGGTAATCGGGGTGTTTAAGGGTGCGACGCACGTGTTAGATATTTAGCACCACTTTATTTTTACCTTTGATTATATATGATGCAGGCTAGTACCCTTATATATGCAATGCTTAGGATTACTAAAGATTGGGTTGAATCGACTTTCTAATTCAAATGCTAGTATTCTATTCGGTAAATGTACTAGGGTTCAGGGGATTGTATCCTAACCTATCTTTCCCTTATTTATATTTACTTCACTGCCGTAGTTTATTTATGTGCCCTTAGTTTATTCAGCAGTTTAAATTTCTTTCACAGTTAGTTAGTAGTCATTCAGTTCATAATCAATCATCATTTTCATTTCTTTTCGAGAATCAGTTTAGGATTAGTCTTCTATTCCTACGTCATTATGATCTTTCGTTCTAGTTCCCTATGGAGACGATCCTGACTTATCAAATTATTACTAACGCGATAGGCTTTCATTTGAGCCTATATAGCACGCACACTAGAAACACATTTGTGGTCACGTCAGGAACGTTGGTAAAGTCTCCCTCTTTTTGAAAAAATGAAGTAGTGGTTGCAATTAATTAACTGTGAGCCTTATTCCCAAATGATGAGACGTTTAGAACTTTGAGCCACGCTAAAAAAAGTTCCCACCGCCATTTCATTCCATCACTTCACTTATTCAAAGCATTTGGGAGCTTCAACGTTTAGACTTAGCTTGTAAGTTTTCTTTCTTCTCCAGCTACCTTTACATTTTCCATCTCTCTTAGCATCTTCATTTTTATTTAATTTCCTTGAGAAAGACATGGTTTATTTCATGAATAAGAGGACTGTGGAGGAATTTAGGGAAAATATTATAACACCCCCCCCCCCCCCGGGTAACCATTGAGTACACCGATATTTTAGTAGATTTCTATAACATTGGGGGTGGATATTGTATTCACACCTTGTCTGTAGCTGAAGGGGTTATAACTTTTCCCCCAAATCAGTTGTTTTTATACTTTTGCTAGTTCTTCATAGTTGTCCTTACCCAGTGTATCCCAAAAACTTGGACAATCATGAACGGAGTACACATGATCAATAGACTATATGGGACCAAGATAGGAGTCTATAAACTTAATTACTATTACGCGTGGTCTCAAAAGACAAATAAGGTTTTTATTCGAAGGAGAGGAAAGTGGATAAAGTTTTGGTTGTTAATCTCCATGATTCTAATAAAGTGTACTTGAAATAGGTCTTTATTACAAAAATTTGGCAACGCCCACCCATTCCTGAGGGTAAAGAATATAGAGGATTTTAATGCCCTTCTAGAGAGAGGAGAATATGCTAATTTTGCCTTTTATCTTTATGTGCTTATTTTGTTCATTGAAGTAGGTATTGGTGATGATGATGATTTCTGTATTTTTCTTCAGGTCGCTCAAAGAAGAAGGAGCCTTCATATTTTAACATAGAGGAGTTGATCAATGTCTCAAAGTTGAGGATGCCACTTACTCCTAGTGGATAACATCTTAGGTCAGAATATTTCTTTCTTAAATACACCAACTCCATAACCAATTTTACTGCTTGGCCCGTGGACTCAATTACTGACTTTTCGATTCTTTCTGCGATTGAGGGATGATTTACGTCTTCCCCTTTATCTTCTTTTGAGAATTTAAAAGTTAACACTATCCCAACCATTGAGGAGTAGGTGATAGCTCCTAAGAAGAGAAACCCCAACCTTGTTGACGAGCCTGGCCTTCCATTTTTCCCAAAAACCAAAGCTTCTAAAAGGAAGGAGGTCGGAGGCCATTATGAGTTAGTAACTTTAGCAGACTCTCTTGATCAAGAGATGAGTAAGAAGAACAAATATTACCCTCTTCTTTTGTTGTTGTTACCTCCAAAATGAGGTATCCCCCTAACTTTGGTTAGGTCCACCAAGTCATGTCGGTGGCTAAGAATGGGTCTCTAGCCCCTGGTGTGCTGAGGGGGGTCTTGCTCGTGCTTGATTAGGAGCAAGTCGATAGGATGATGTTCGATCCACTTTCTTCTCATGTCACTCAAGCATTGTCTCTAGTAATCTCAAATCTTAGTGATTTGACTCTTTCTTTTTTATTTTGATCGTTGAATTGACATAGTCTTATTCTTAAATTTTGTCACAAATTTCATCGTCATTCTCTTTCAAAAATAAAATTGAATTTTTCTCCAAAAATGTCAATCTCATACTCCACCCTTGGCCTGGCTCCCTACTGTCTTTGATTTTCTATCAAATTGCCCCGAAGCTCCATCAATTCTATTGTTTCATCCCGGTCTAAAATTCACCTTCATTCGCTTTCTATGGAGAACACAAACCAAGTACCGAATGTGAAGCCATATTTGATAACGGTTCTAGCCCTACTCATTACCAAGATTGACAACCTTCAAATCGAGGTTCATAAGATACAATGAAATCGAGTCCTTATTCCTGAAGGGCTCGAGGTCCTCTTCCCTCGCGCTATGGGTTCTCACGCACCCGAGCCTATATGAATACCCAAGGAATATCAGGATGCTCTACATGATCCTCCTGCTAATGAGCCGCCTCTAGGTCAGTTCCTTATGCCGAATCTTACCCAGCCAGGGGCTAACTTATCTGTGATCGTTGATCTGAAGGAGGAAGAATTGAACAAGGTCAAGGAGGACCTCAAAATGTTGAGTAAGAAGTTTGATCAAGTCATAATCTCTAAAAATTACGTGGACTACACTCACACGTCTCCCTATCCTAAAGTAAGGCTGTCAAAAAAGTTCAAGATGCCTAACATCATGAAGTTCGGAGGTAGTGGACCCCAAATTATTCATCTTCGCAGTTATGCATCCAAGGAAATAATGACCCAAAATGTTCCAACAGACTTTGAAAGAGAACGCTTTTCGCTGGTCTTTATCTCTCGAGGAGTCCAATATCTCTAGTTGGGCGGATATTACTCGTGTATTCATGTCATAGTAAAAGTACAATGAAGATTTGAAAGTCACCTGTCGTGATTTAGAGCTGCTCAAACATAACCCTGGAAAATCAGTCAGCAAGTTCGTAGCAAGGTGGAGAGAGAAAGCAACCACCATGACCAATTGGCGTTCCGAAGAGGAGCAAGTCAGCATTGTGAAGAAGAACTCACCCCATGTTCGAGCAACAATGTGAGGATAGTACTACCCTCATTTTTTATCTCTCCTAAAAGTAGGAGTAAAAATCGAAGAAGTTCTTGCCAAGATAGAAGTTGCATCAAAGAAAAGATCAAGACAATTCACTCCCAGAAAGTATGAAAAGCCTGATAGTACCTCATTCTCAACCATCAAGAACATCTCTCAGCTTGCTAATTCATGGGTACCAAAAAGTCACCCTAACCCAGTAAAAAAGGAATACACTGAGCTTCATGCTCCTCTCTTCTAAGTTTACTAAGCCATTTTAAGCCAAAATTTCATCAAACCATTGGACCCTCGTCCATTACCAAACCCACTTTCCAAAAATTTCAAACTAGATACCCATTATGACTTTTATCAAACTGTCGGCTATACCACCGACCAACGTTTCCACCTCTAAAATTTAATCCAAGGTTTGATTGACCGAAGTGTCATGGCCCCACCAACCAATATCAAGCCAAACACTACCCACAATCCACTCCCATACAAATGCCATCTTCCTAAAAGAAGGCCCAGAATTTAACCCATCATACCTATATATTCTCATAAACCTCTCCAAGTGTGCCCATATTTTCTCCTACACCCCACTACTTCGTCGATCAGGACCTGTCACTCCTTACCAGAGCATGCATCGATGTCCGTACCCATTTTGGAGGTAAAGATATGGAATTATCAGAAGTGTTGAACCAACTCCTAGAGTTTGGGCTGAAATTGCCCTCCTAGATGACCATTGACTATCATAGATATAGTGCGTTATTCTTTGAAGCTCAAAAATCGGCTCGAGAGTCAGACGATTGGGTGTTACCGATTGATAAAGTCAGTTTAGATGATATGATCTAGATCATGGCAGACTTACTTCGACAGACCGATGATATTTGTAGTATGTCTGAGCTACTTGATACTTTAAAACTACAAGGGTGCCTGATCCCTTGACTTTTGCATCTCCCCATCGAATGGGAGGATCTATACGAAGAGGCCGTTGAGGTTGTAGAGTGTATTGACTTTTAGTGGAAAGATGATGTCATTGCCATCGGATTGTGGGATGAATTTGATAGTTCAAACAGAGAGAAAAAACTAGAAAAGACTAACCCAATAGTCAGTATATGTGGGATGATATCATTTGAGGAGCTATGAGGAAAAAATAATAAGGTGGATAAACAACCCAAGATTGATGAGGAGATGGGGTTTCTATTTTTTTTCTCTTCTATGAACCATATGACCCAATCAGGAAGGCATTACCAAGTTCCAAACCTGACACATCTACGATCGATAAAGTAAAAGGTGTTGAGAATCTCCCTATACCATAAATGACCCTCAAGGAGTGCAAGATCCTCGATCAGTTGAAGAAGACCCAAGCTAACATCATTTTGTGGGGACTCTTTATGTCTTCCCAGATGCACATAAATGCCTTATTCAAACTACTCACAGGGCCCACAATTCATTCTTACACCATGCCAGAAGAAGTAGTGAATCTGGTCAGATCCTTAACCTCTACTAGAATGCTCTCCTTCTCCGAAGAAGAAATACCTAAAATTAGGCCAATCCATAATTATGCTCTTAATATCTCTATAGAAGTCATGGGAAATACTGTCCCGCTCTTTCTTATTAATAACGAATCAGCTCCTAATGTCTACCTGTTAAGGATCCTTAATTATTTACGGCTGAAAGTGAGAGACCTTGCTCCAACCTCTGTCGTTGTACGTGCTTACGATAACACCCGTCGAGAAGTGATGGGATCCATAAAGATGACAATATGGGCTAGCCCTATAAAACCTATTATTGAATTCCAAGTCATCGACATCTCGACTTGTTTTAATTCGTTGCTCGAATGATCATGTCTTCAAAGTATCAAGGGTGTGTCTCCTTCCCTTCATCAGAAACTAAAGTTCTTCACTAATGGGAAAGTCATCACCATAGGCGACGACGACAATACCAAGAATGCAAGCACCAGTAATCTAGTACTTGAGATACAGTATGGGGAGAATGATATGCTTCTGTCGAATTTTCAAGTTGAACCACTTCTACTCCTATTAGGGGAGGATTTCAAATATAGTGTTTGTCCGGAACATAACACTTATGGTAATGTCAATGTGATCCAGATGATTTAAAATATACGCTTCATGCCCAGACTGGGGCTAAGACGACGACAACAGGGGATACTTGAACCCATAGTTTTGAAGAAATCTTTTCCTCCTTGAGGTTTAGGTTATCAACCATGAACAAAAGAACTCAGTAGGAATCTCTGAGCTTGACTAAAAAGAAGGCTAAAAAGCACCAAGACCGTCTCAAGGGATTCCTTGAATAGAAGATTCATCGAAGAGGGTGAAGATTTCCCCTCTTGCGGCTTTCCTGAATCGTGGTATAATCATGGGGACAAGAAGATGAAACCAGTAATGGAGATCTTTTTCTAAGACAGCTACTCATGGGATAAAAGTTCCCAGCATCATATGCAACCACTCATTGAGAAGACCATAATCGATACTGGAGATTCTTAGGGAAGTGACCTCGAGGATTCATTTAATTTATAGACACTGGGGATGACACTCTGCATGGTCTACTCAAGCACTACATCATCGGATCTACCCGCTTGATCAAAGCTATTGATACACCTCTCCTCAACTGGTATGTTGCACCTGTACCACCTGCTAAAATTCAACCTAATTCTAATGTTTATCCCATTTCCTCTTCTTTTTTTGTTCCTCCTTATAATGATGTAATCAATACCTCCTTCGATGAGGTTCTCAATGTTGTTTTTCCAAAAAATAAAATAAACAAAGATTTTGAGTATCTTGTTGTGCCTTACATTAATTGTCATGATTTTAATCAAACTCTTGATGATGATGGTCATGCAAATGTATAATTCTTAAATTATCTAAATAAAGTTAATAACAAACAACATAACTGCGTTCAAGTTAATAAAGATGAAATTATTTTTATTAATCTCATTTTTAGTAGCCAACTGCGCGAGATTGGGATAAGGACCACCCTTTATGAGCATGAGCATGCGCAACTCGTAGAATTATTAAAGGAACTTGTGGATGTCTTCACATGGTCCTAGGATGACATGTTAAGCATTGATCCGAAGATCGCTTGGCATGAGATTCCAACACTCTCATAATGCAAATTGGACAAACAGAAACTGTAAAAACTATGCACTGAATGGTCACTCAAGGTTAAGGAAGAAGTGGTCAAATAGTTGAACGTGGGTTTCATTCGTGTGATCGAATATCCCACACAGCTAGCCAATATCATACCCGTGATGAAATCTGGAGGAAAGGTTCGCATGTGTGTTGATTATCGAGGCTTGAATAAGGCCTCTCCGAAGGACGGTTAATCGCTACCCAATATTGACATGATTGTGGACAACACATCTAATCATAATCTTGAGTCATTCATTGATGGGTTTGTTGGATATAACCAGATCAAGATGCACCCGAATCATCAAGAGAAATATGCATTCATCACCCCTTGGGAAACTTTTGCTTCACCGTTACGCCATTTGGTCTAAAAAATGCATGGGCTACCTACCAGAGGGATGCCACAACCATCTTCCACGATCTGATACACAAAGAAGTTGAGGTTTATGTTGATGATATGGTTATCAAGTCAAAGACTAGGGAAGGTCATTTCCCCTCTCTCCGAAAGTTCTTTGAGTGACTACAGTAATACCAAATGTGACTTAACCCACAAAAATGTGTCTTCGGCGTTACCAAAGGGAAGATCTTGGGATTCATGGTTAGTGAGAAAGGTATTGAAGCAGATCCTGCCAAGCTGAAAGTCGTACTCGAAATGCCAACACCTCAAATAGTGAAGGAAGTCCAAGGATTCCTTGAAAAATAATAGTATATCAGGCAGTTCATCAACCAGTTGACTTCTATCTGTGAACTATCTTCAAACTCCTCCGAAAGGATTGAAAAAAATTATGGAATGAAGATTACCAAGAAGCCTTTGACCGAATCAAACAATACCTAACACGACCTCCGGTACTCGTTCCATCGCAGCCTGGTCTTCATCTACTCCTATACCTATACCTTGAAAAATCCCACAAAGAGAGGTCCATCTACTATACCAGTCGCAAGTTGGTCGGGTGCGAAGTTAACTACACTGCTTTAGAGAAAGCACGTGTCACCCTTGTCTAGGTCACCCAAAAAATTACGGTACTACATGCTCGCCTTTTCCACCAAACTTGTGTCTCGAATGGATCCTATCAAATACCTACTCGAGAAGCCTATCCTTTCCAACCAAATGGCCCATTGGTTGATGCTTTTAGCGGAGATCGATATCATGTATGTCACACAGAAAGCCATAAAATTAAGAGCCATATTTAAATACCTCGCTGACTACCCTATCGAATAATGCAATGTCTGGATTTTAGAATTCTTGGATGAGAATATCCTTTGTACCTCACAAGAAGACCTTAGTTGGCAAATGTTCTTTGATAATACCGCCAACAAGATAAGGTATGCCATTGGGATACTCCTAATTTCCCCTAATGACTCTTACACTCCTATTGCTATCAAGTTTGATTTTCTCTGCACCAATAACATGGCTGAATACGAGGCCTGCACGATAGAACTCAAAGTTTCTCTCAAAAAAGGAACTCGATACCTAGATGTCTATGGGGATTAAAACCTCATCATCGGTCAAGTACTTATAAAATGTAAAGCCAAAGACGAGAAACTCTTACCCTTCTATGCTTAATTAGAAGAGATAGCCTCTTCAATGCAAGATATCACCTTCCACTACCTACCTCGAGCAAAGAACAACCTAGTTGATGCCCTTGTTACCTTAACCTTTATGATTGATAGTCCAAAAGCAAGATAAACCTACCCACTTCTACCACATTGAGCTTGTCATACAACAAGATCCTAATATGGCCAATTATTGGTATTATGATATTTGGTGCCTCCTCAAGCATGGTAGGTATTCCGAAGGTTCTAATAAGAAAGATTGAGCAACCCTCTGCAAAATGGTTGCCCAATATATTATCTGACATAAAGCAATGTTTAAAAGAAATTTCAATGGAACCCATTTGCACTGCAGCGCAGGGTCTGACAATGAAGAGATGATGCATAAAATCCATAGCGGATAATATGGACCCCGCATGAATGTCCATATGCTCGCTAAGAAAAACACTTGTCAGGTTTAGTACTGGACTACCAAGGTTCATGATTACACCCCCTATGTTCGAAGATGCCTTAAATGCCAATAATTCTCCAACCTCTAACACTTGCCTCCACGGGAATTATACAACATGACTTCTCTTTATCCCTTCTCCACATAGGTCATTGATATCATAGGGATGGTTACACCCAAAGCCTCCAATGGAAATGAGTTCATCCTAATTTTCATTGACTACTTAACCAAATGGGTTAAAGCCTAATCATATGCAATTCAAAATGCCAAGAAAGTGGCCAAGTTCATAAAAAAAATACCATCTGCTGATATGAAGTCCCGCGTGATCTAGTGTCAGATAACGGGCTTGCATTTCGAGGTAGAAGTCACAAAAATGGTCGACGAGTATGGGATCCAAAGAAATAAATATTCTCCCTACCGACCTCAAACCAACGGAGTAGTTAAAGCTACTAATAAGGACCTAAAAGCAATCATCAGAAAAATGATCGAGAATTATTAGGATTGGACCAAACGAATCCCATACACCTTCTGGGGCTCCTGCACTTCAATTCGAACATCTACTAGGGCTACCACTTACTCTCTAGTATAAGACATGGAAGCATTCCTACATGTGGAGCTAGAAACCCCTTCACTACACTTCATACTTGAAAGAAAAGTCTGACATCAAAGCCGTCTTGACGAGCTATCACTCTGGGATGAAAGGAGACTGAAAGCACTATATCACATACAAGGATACCATCGTCGAATAACATGATCATTCAACAAGAGAGTCAATGATAATGGTGTTCAAAAAGGGTATTTTGCCCTTAGAGAAATAGTAGAGCCCATCTGGGACCATAGAGGGAAATTCAAGCCCAATTGAAGCGGCCCCTATATTGTGAAGAAGATCTTGTCAGGCGGCGCCGCTAAGCTCACCAGCCTTGAAGAAGAAGAAATGACCCGTCCAGTCAACCTGGATCGTCTTAAGAAATGTTACCCCTAGTCTAAAATCCCAACACACAACAACTCTTCTTATCTCCCTTTTATTCTAAAAAAATCTTCATTTCCCCTTACTTAGAACTATGTGGGGCTTGATCCTTTAAAAATCTTTTCGCTTTCAAAAATGAAACTCATAAAATTTTCAAACCCCCAAAGGTACGTAGGCAGCTCATACGCTTCACATGAGCATAACCCCTTCTTTTTTCACAAAATGCTATTCTTTTGTTATCCCCGAGAACGATAGTTCATTTTAACATGTACATAAACAAAAGGATTATGTATGCCTTAACGATTTGTATATATAATTCAAATGCAAAATTCATCAAAAGGCACAATAATATAATTAAAATTTTCTTCATTCATTAATAAAATTTCGTTTCGATTACATCGGCATAGGAAGTCAAACAACCTTCCTTGCCAACCTAACCCTACTTTCCTAAAAATAAAACCAAACTAAAAACAACCTTCCCAACCAAACCAAAAAGAATCAAGCACCATACAAATCTTCATAAATAAATTCCCTAGGGATCTACCCACTGCTGCCCGAGGAATCAGCTCCATCATCATCCACAGTATGGGGTCCCCAAACTTCCCCTGCCTAAATAGAGTGTCGTTGATGCTCCCTGGAACGGTATACCCAAAGTAGTCTGGGGAAAACAATAACACCTCCCTCTATGGTGTCAGATATGGCCAACCACCTTTGACTGGTATCCACAGCTTGCATCTTGGAAACTACTCTGCTCTATAACCACTTCCTATAGTCCCCAAAAATATGCCATACTTTATCCATAAATTGGGATGGACGAGTCAATGGTCGACGATTCTCCCACAGAAAGCCTACCCACATTTGCATACGCTTTGTTAAGTCCTCCACTAGGAGGAAGTCTAGTGTTCGAGGTGGCATAATTTGTTCCCAAACAAATTAGCGTAAGAGGCGTCAGGGAAAATATAAAGAAGTATGCCTAAGGCTAACCAATCTAACCCCAGTTCCAGAATGGGAAATAACTCCCCCCACCAAGATCGTCATGCGAAACCTTTTCGATAGCAACATGAACAGAATTACGGGACTACCCTTCAGAAAGTCAGAACGGCCCTCCCGCCAAGCATCTAGACTATTCATAGTCTCTACTAATATCACCGCCGCAGGATTATGATGGTACGACATCCAAGAAATAATAAATGCGAGTTGTAGGTATGCCAAAAGTTCCCCAATAAGCAATAAAAGTTCTAAAATCAAGCCCGAAATGACGGCTCCAGCATAGCCAACATCACCAACATCTAGCAAATGCATAAAATGCAGCACTGCAGGAAGAAAAATCATTCCTCATGTAACCAGTGACCTATTCGATGAAGGAGAGATATGGAGAAGACCCGCCAACAAGGGACCGAGAAAACTCAGGTATAGCTTCTGCAATACTGGGATTTATCCCCAACATGGTAGATAACTCTTTATAGGTCAAACAGACCTCGTCCAACCCGAAATGAAAGACATGGCCTGCAGGATACCATAACTCTATCGCTGCCATCAGCATGTTCCACCTTATGCGACGGTTACACCATAAAGAGACTCGACGCATGTTGAAAGCATCGTAGTCGACATTGTATGTGCACATCACCTATAAGGTTTTGAGGTAGTTAGAAAATTCAACACTACTATGGAGATCCATATCGCAAAGTAAGCAAGAAAAATGCCAAGGAGAAGGAATGTGGAGGTCTGAAGCAAATGCTCCACCCACACCCCTTATTTATACATGGAAACCCCTCAATCAAAGACAAAAACCCTGCAGAAATCGAAGAAAAACTTACCCCATCAAAGACCAAGCAATTGAAGAAAATGCAATCAAACCCTTGGATTGATTAGACTGGAATGACGTGCCGATAGGCAGGACAAGGGGCATGTCGATCGATAACCCTTATTTTCAGAAAATTCCCTTTTTCTTTTTTTGTCAAAATCAAAACACTCAATAAAAATAATTTTTATTCTCAAAGAATTTTGAATTTCATTCTTCCTATATTTTTACTTATCTTATTTCAAAAATAATTTCTTTCTCAAATCATTTTTAATTACTTTTTATGGTCTCAGCAGCAAAGTAAAAAGAGCATGTGCATTAAGTCACTAAAAATAAAAATTAACAAAAAGTTTATTTTATTGCATAGATATTTGCTGTGTTACATCGATTTTGCTAAAAAAAGAAAATACAATGGGACTCGGACCGAACCCACATTTTCTCTCTTCCTACAACCTCTCTCTCTCTCTTTCTCACTCCTATCTCTCTGTCTCTCTCTAAGATCCTTCTTCCCTGCGGTGCGCTCTCTTCCCCCGATGACGAGACGATGGAACTCCACTCCCTAAGCCAGACCCGTCCTCACATGAGGCAGATGGCACCGAATAAGAAGGAATCCTGATCGCCTTTCGAATGTGAGCTATCGTCGAAGCTATCAAATCCTGATTGTCCTTAAACCAAGTGGTTGATATCGGGATGTGCTGCAAGAAAAATAGGAAGAGAGCAAATCAGTCAATATGAAGAAAAGAAAGAAATCAGTAAATCAAAAGAGATAAAAAGTATACCACTGGCTGGAGAACCTACTCTGTCAACCACAACTCCTCCGGATCCATCGCATTAGGATGGTGCAGTATATGCACAGACCCTCCGTTAGACCACCAAATATTATAAGAAGGAAGGGACATTCGTACAAAGGGAACCTCTGTGGTCGTCGTCGTTGCTGATGTTGACGCACCACCTATGTTGTGGGAAGAACCCATTGGCCGACTCAAAACCGCTTGGGGAAGAGGCATCACATCATATATGCCGGGTGACATTAGTCAGCTCGACACAACATCTAAATAATTATATGTCGCCATCGTGTCGGTATATAACGAGTAAGGATCGCCTATCATCATTGCTACCCGCGCATCATTTGACATCTCTTACAGTCGCCTTATGTACATTAGGGGCCTCACAGGTAGCATAATCACCTCCTCGTCCACAATCTGTCGGATTACTCTCTCCTTAAGATACCAAAAGTAGCCGAACTCATGCGCCAGCAGATTCTGACACTGTATGTTGGATGTCTGTCCCCTAGGGATAGAAGGTCACCTGGAAATTTTTTCACGGAAAAAGATCAGTATCATGAAAATCATAAAGGATAAATGGTCTCAAAAGAAAGAAGGATTTACCCGATCATTCATCAGGCCATTTAAGACCTGATGTACCGCCTCCAAAGAGAAAAACTTCTTCGACTTCTGGTTGGACCTCTGTCACCGGTACATCCGACAAAAGTCCCCAATAGACTCATCCTTCAAAGCTATCAATTGGGTGTTAAACCCAATCACCTCATAAAACCATGTCTGCAAAGGATAAGGGTCATCAATCAAGAATAAAACACATAATGGAAAATGCGAATGCATCAAGGAAAATGTGCAAAATAAAGAATACCTCAAGAAGATATGTGGCACTAGTAAAGGTCTACCGGTAGTTCCTGTTGAATGCGTCCAAAGAAGAATAAAGGATCGCCAAGGTCGGGCTCCGCAGTCATAAAGAGGGACGTTTGAAAACACCTTCAGAAAATGGCAAAAACCACAAGTGGATGATTTCGCCACTCGTCACCACTAAGAAACCTCCTAACCAAAGAAGAATAAATAAGCGGAGCATCTGCCGCACCTGTCCTCCCGTCCTCCTGATCAATTCTCCGACTCAATAATAACTATCTATATACTATCCTCTCCACGTCACCCAATGTCACCATCACCGACGCTGACATCACCCACAAAGGTCCTATCCACCTTTATCTGCACACATAATAGTCTAAGCCCAGCTGCTGCTGCACGTTTATGGGAGTCATCGTTATTTCCCCAAAACCAAAATGCATGGTATGGGTGGTGTCCCATCACCTCTCCCCCAGAGTATAAAGAATATCCTTAAGCCCCGTTGTCCCTTGAGAACGCAGAGTCGACATAGAGACATTAGAATCTTAAAGACAAAATGGGAAACCCTTGTCAAAATCCAAGAAAAAAGAAAATTTCATCGAGAAAAAAGAGAAAAATACCAAAAGTCATCAACACTTACATAGTTGCCAGGGTTCACCACCCTTGAAGAACGATAATGCGACGGCACACGCAAGAGGGCCCACTCATCCGCAGTTGGCTCGAATGAGTTGAAGAAATTTTCATTGCCTAGCACAAGGGGCACCCTAGCCCTTCATTCCAAGTTTGCCCAGTCATCGACGTTTAGCCACGCCATGTGTGTCTTCTATTGGAGAAATCATAAATCTCTTGGTTTTGGAATGCTAAAATGATTTGCAAAAGGTAATTACATAATAGAGCAAGTATGAAAGATGTGAAAAATGAGGAGAACCCTCCCCATTTTTTTAGGAGGCTAAAGGGCATACAGATCAGTAGCTCCCAGCAACAATCGAGCGGTACTATCCCTTCACCTTCTCGAGGTATACTAAAAGACCGTGCCACTGTCGTTTGACACTTCTCACACCATGCTGGTCGGCACCCTCTTTGAAATTTCGTACAAAAATCCCCCAAAAATGCCAGAAAATTCCTAAAATTACCAAATAAATATTAGAACCTTTTTCACCAAGAAAAAGATTTTTACCACATTCATTTTCCTAACAAAACTCTTACCTTCCCATTAAAATTCTCAAAATCAATTAGATATCTCCCCAATAAAAAAAAAAAGATCCCTCAATAAGGAAACATCCAATCCACAGATTAATTCCACTTTCTTAGCGGAACCTAAAAAATCCCTAGTGGAATCACAAGATAATTTCCCCAGTGTTGTCTCTAAATTTTCTCGAGAAAACTACAACTTAAGCCCATAGAATTGGCCATCTCTACCTAAACCCATAGAAATTACCTTCGACCCGCAGAATTGGTTATCTCTACTTAAGCCCTCATAATTGGCTTAGACTCGCAGAGTTAGTCGCTTCAACTTAGGTTCTCATAATTGACCTCGATGTGCTGAATTGGTCACCTCTGCTTAAGCCCCATAACTGGTTGTGACTCGCGAAATTGATCATCTCTAATTAAGCCCACAAAATTGGTTTCGACCCACAGAATCAGTTATCTCTACTTAAGCCCTCAGAATTAGCTTCGACCCGCCGAATTGTTCATCTCTACTTAAGCCCTCATAATTGGTTTTGACCCACAGAATTGTCACATCTACTTAAGCACTCAATATTTTCTTTGACTCACAAAATTGGTCAACTTTACCTAAGCCTGTAGGATTGGTCATCTCTACTTAAAGCCTTCAGAATTGGATTTGGCCCTCAGAATCGACCGTTTTAACTTAAGGTCCTCAGAATTGACCTAAATCCGCAGAATCATTCGCTCCCATATCTAGGTCCTCAGAATCAACCTCGGCCAGTAGAATTGACCATCCCCAATATTTCCTTAGAATCGGCCTCGATAATTTGAATCGGTCATCCTCGTCCTTTAGTTTAGCAGAATCAACATCTTTACTAAACATCATGTGGTGTCTAAATGGATTTCACTTGTTCCAAGCTCATTAGTCAAGTGGATCTATAGACACCACATTCTAGGACCCCCCAAGTCTCTCCTTAGGTCCCTATCACCTCCCCCATCTCACTACAAACCCTAAGTCATACTCCAAGTACCGATCTAGAGGCCATCAGGCGCACTCGGGCCTCGTTTGACTCCAGTCAACTTTATTATTAGAGAAAAAGATCAATTAATCTTCAAAGGGCTATTAATTACCTTTCCAATGGTCTACCCCATGTACTAATCGACATACCGGTTCAGACGAATGGACCATTTTACCATAAAAAATCGATTTGGAGGCCACTAAGCGCTCCCAGGGCCTAATTTGATTTCAATAAAATTCATTATCAGAGATAAATCTCTTTGAATCTTTGAGGGACACTGAAACCCCTTTCCAACGGTCCTCCCCCCGGTGCACGAAACAACATTATTGTTCGGACAAATTATCAGTTTTCCCTCAAAAATTGATCTGAAGGCCACCGGGCTCTCCCGGGTTCCGTTTAACTAAGGTCAACTATTCATCTCGAACGAGACTAAATGAATCTCCTAAGGTCGCTGAATACCCTTTCTAATGGTCCACCCCTTGTACGATTCTGACCTACGATGCGGATAAACGATCCATTTTACTCCGAGATGCACCGGGTGGTTTCGTGACCCGGTTGACCAAGGTCAACTTTCCAAACCAATAAAATCTCTTAGTAATGTCAAAATACATCACCTAACCTTTCCAATGGTCCACCCCGTTCGCGATTCTGACTTACCGTTCAGACGAACGATCCATTTTTATCCGACGATCTCCCGTCCAAAGGACCGACGTGCGCTTCCGAGCCACATTTGACCCAATTTAAAGTTCTGGAACCGAGATTGGTCTAAGTAATCTTAAAGGTCTCTGAATTACCTTTCCAACAGTATACCGCGTGCATGATTTGGATCAACGGATTGCGTTCTACGGCCATTTTTCAAAAAAATCTGCACGAGACTGCCGATTGGCAGGTTCGTTTCCCTGCCTATTGGCAATGTGCCTAGGGTTACCTATCGATTGGCAGGACTAGGTACATGCCGATCGATACCAACCCTAAACCTATAGATAAATGGTATTTACCTCACTTCTAAGGCACACATCAGATCCATCAACATCGGTGATCTTAGTAACATTCACTTGAAATCAGTGAAGTTTCTTCATGTAAAATTCCATTCAAGATTACATTCTCATCTTTTTCATACCTAATTTGGCAAAATCTCATTCTCTCTCCTCCAACTTTCATCTTACATTCAAAGGAGTTCATCCAAGATCAAAATATCAAGCTTCAAAAAAGGTCAAAATCCTTCCCTATCTCCTTTAATTTTTTCTTTTAGCATTAAATACATTAGATTCATAAACTAGTTCTTACTTTTGTTCATACACATTAACATCTCACATTTTTATTAGTATATTGCACATACTTTATTTTCTATGAAAAACCCGAAACAAACAAAAATAGGGTGACACCCATAAATTTCGAACGAAAATCCATCACATCTTCTAAAAACTAAAACACATTTTCTACACACACACACATATAATAAAATTCTATTCGAATCTATAGGATAAACCCCACCCCTATGCCGCATGCAAACTATGTGTACTTTGATGTCTTTATAGGCTACGTAGGCGTTTCGGATTAAAATTCGAGACTCGAGTCCAATTTTCCCAAATTCTCCAATTTTGAATTTATCATATTCTTGCATTATTTTATTATATATTATGTTCGTGATTCTCATTAGCCTTCTATCCAATACATAATATCGTTTCTTCATAACGATAAGTATTGCGATAAACGTTTAAACTGTATTTTTTATATATATTATCTTTGGGAACATTCCTATGGATGACCGCACTCTATCTTTTCTAGGTATGAGTTGGGTGATTCTGATCTCCATAATATATACACGCGCACACATTTCACGAAGAATTTAACGAAAATAATAACACAAGTCCATGAGAGACCGAAAGGGCGAGATGGGTGCCTAACACCTTCCCATTCCGTAACTTATCCCCGAACCCTTGAAACTATTTGGTTTTATAAGCATCAGTTTGTCTTTGATGCCTCTCTCTAGAAGCGACAACATGTTCTTTTGCCTATTTTGTGCAAAATATGCTGGCGACTTAATCTCTTTACATTCACCTCACACCAATGACAGCCGAAGCGTTCCTAAGTCTGAAAGGTCACGAGACCTATCATCCCCTTTCTTTGCCCATCCCCTTTTGGGAAGAAGGAGAGATGAGGGGCGCTTATCAATCGGGATGGCCACAACCTCATTTAAATAGGTCTTGTTTTCATTAAGTCCATATTCTCCACTGGCATTTCTCCCTGCAATGAAATGATAATCAATGAAAATCATGCCTACATCCATTTCTAGTTCATCAGGATTCGTCGACAGGTCAGGATCATACTCATAGTCATTATTGTTTGCCTTTTTCGTGTTGTCTTTTCCTCGTCCCGGTGGTTCAGATCTTCTCCTCGCATCTCGACCACGATTTTGATCAACAAATTTTCCTAACTTCCCTCATCGAATAAGAGTGTCAACTTCATTCTTGAGAGCTATGTAACTATTAGTGGTGTGTCCATGATCTCGATGAAAATCACAGTATTTGGACTTGTCCCTTTTGTTAGGAGGTGTCCTCAATTTCCTAGGTCGGTTTAGATTTTTGTTGCCTCTAATTTCCTCCAAGATGTGGTGGACACCTTTAGTGAGTGGATTATACTCATCGTACTTCTTGATCCTATCAGACTTCTTATCTTTTTTATCTTTTTTGAACGAAATGTTCTTTGACCTTCAGTTTTTCTCTCTATCATAGCTTCCTCGGTGTTTATAATCTTTCCAACTTTAGCCATTAACTCTTTTATAGTTTTGGGTGGATTTTTTGCTAGGGCATAGTAACGATCCTTGGCTAGTAACCCACTCATCAAGGCTGCAATGGATGTTTTTTCATCATAATCCACCACTTCTAGTTTTTCATTATTGAAACGAATGATATACTCCAAGGTACCTTCTGCAGGTCTTTAGCACAGAGTCAAGAGATGAGTTACACTTTTGATCGGCATATCCCCAAAGTAAAAGTTATCAATGAATAATTCAGTTAATTGATGGAAACTGGATATTTTACCTCTAAGCAGATTGTTGTTCCATATTTGAGATAGACCTATGATGGAACTAAAGAAAGCCCTGCACCTCATCTCATCGGGGACAGAATAAATGTCAGCAACAACTTGATACTGATTATTGTGGAGGATTGAATCAGTTTTCTCATCATATTTAGGAATGACACTGGTAGCTGAAATTTGGAAGGTGTGGGATAGTCCACAATCGCCTGGACAAAAAGTGAACCTTTGACAAAACTTCTTTGCTAAGGATTTTTAATTTTGGCCATTTCCCCCAGTCGATCTTCCAGTCGTCGCATAAATCCCTTCCAGGAATATTCCTCTTGTTTGGATTTGGCAGAAGCAGATTTTGTGGCTTTGTTGTGCATATATGCTAAACTCTCTTCCTGAGAAATCTGCTCGACATGCACAGATCCCCTCATGCTAGCTCTAGATCTCATAGATCCATTTTTGTGCTCCCTATGACAATCCTGCTCCCTGTGGTGACCTCTGGATAGTCGAGGATCTAAATGGTAAAAGGAAGATTCCTTACTTAGCCTCTCTAATATGTTTGGCCTCTCCTTAGAGAAAAATCTACCGTTATTGCAATGCATTGATCGAAATGAAGATGTTGCACTAGGACAGTATGACCTGTTATGGGAAAACCGAGAGTGGTAACTCCTTTCATTCTTAGGTGGTGAGGTGTTATATCTCTTCTGAAACGGGAGGATTTATCTTGCATCGTACAAGCTAATTGTATGATTGACTTATGAATGGTTTCCTGTCCTTTAGACAAATTGAATAAGATAATATAGAGGCCTATCTCACTAGGGGGAGCAGACATATCTGGATTATTGCCTACAACCACCAAGATGCTTTCAGGACCATTAGTCATTCTTCAAGCCAAAGAATGAACAAATAAATGTATGAGGTAGAGAACGATGACAAGAAGTCGTTCCTACAGGCGACAACAATATGTTGATGTCTAAAAATGGAGTGGGTCCAATTTTATAATCACATATAAATAATAAGAGGAATCTAAACAAACACACAAGAGGCAAAGATTTTTAAAGTGCTTCAACTGTTAAAAGCCTACGTCCACTGTTGATTTTATCATTGACATTCACAAGAGCTCAGTGTGGTGTGCTTGAGATTGATTGAATTTTCCCCTTGAGCTTCTATTAATAGTGGTTCGAAATCCTAGAGACGAAATGCTTTTATATTTCCAGGCATATACGTCTGTATACAATAAATAAGACTCTTCGCATTCAGTGTTGGTCGCCCTTCCATCCGAGTAGGCTTTGCTATTCCTAATGGTTAACATTCTAGAGTTGGTCGACATTCTAGCTAACTAGGTTCCTCTAATGCAGATCAAGATAGATGAATGACTACATTGGATGGTAGGTGTTTATTATTCACTGGTCCATGTGGGGAGGTAATGTTTACATACAACAGTGTGAATGTTGAATTAACGACTAGTGAAAGTTAATTGAAGTGAATTGATTAATTATAACTGAGGAGTATAATTATAAAGCGGATGTGAAAGCTAACTGATAATTTAAAGTGAATAAAGTTACGCATAATATAGGGTAGTGTATGGGAATAAGATTAGTGTTATGATACTAGTTAGGCTGGGTAACATAACTAGCGTGTTTAATATACATGCATTAAGTGCGCACTTAGATGAGGGGTGAGGGGTATCTCATGGGAGTGAGGCACCAGTTTAAATATGAAATATTATAATGCGTATTTATTAATATATTTTAAACACTTGCTAAATATTTTGAAAAAGTTTTGGGCTATGACCCGCATCAAAATATTATCAAAACTTTTAAGTGCTCAGCTACAGGGACGCCTGTCTTAATCATCTTTCTAGTCAGACGATGATGCAGTAGCTGTGGATACCTGCAGGGATTGATTAGACACTTCCATCCTCGAGATCTAGATATGAGGTACTTTAGATTTATTCCGGTCATGTCACCTAGTTAGTTAATATTTATTTTTATTCAGACGCTTTCCTTTCATTTAGTTGGACTATTGTATTATGATTTTGACCAAGAGTTATCAGTTAATTTATTTATGCCAGTGAGTGTGAGTTTTATTATCTGCATAGTTAAATACGTGAATGAAAATCTTATGTAAGTAAGTTAAAAAGTCTTAAAATTTGACACCGGGCCTAATATGTTATTAGTAATTAAAATATTTTCGAAAGTGATGCTAATAATGAACCAGATGAGACCCCTATTTTATTTTAGTAAATGACTTATCACCCGTGATTGAAATAAGCGGGGTGTCACAAATAGAGGTCTAAGTGAGCCTACATACCTGCACTATGTAATTCAATGTTTGTGTAGTTCATAAGGAATCACGTTCAAAACAGGAGGGGAGTGATTCTACAAAGGATCATTACCCCTTAGTTTTAGGGTTTCAGATAATATGTTACGAACAAAGTTGAGTTGTATTACATGGGACACCACATGATTTTCTTTCATCCACGGCAGGGTTCCGACTTAACGGTCGTTATAAAAAAATCTTGATTGCTTGGTGAGGTATTTCTTGTTTAATAAAGATGAAATGGGCTTCTTGGGTATAATTCCAAAAAAATAAGTTTGGGTATTTTTTCAAAGGACAAAATAGATTTTTTCTACTTTTAAAGAAGTAAGAGAGATAAAGCGTAATGATATTTACTTCCTAACTAATAAGTCAAAGGAAATTATTTATAGGTATATCCCAAGTGACCGATCGATCCTAAAACTAGGACCGATCAAATATAAGTCTGACCCACCAAGTTGACTAAATCATTGGAGTCCGGGTTGTCCTCTTTCATCGAAAAAAAGCAAAAATTATATCCATAACCTTCCATCGGCTTTCGATGTAGATTGAGAGATTTTGCCACATGGCGTTCCTCTCTAGGTCCGTCCTCACATTGTGCCTTATCCTTTGGGGTACCCGTAAGCGAACCTTAATTGGTTCCCTCTTGAAGGAGAAAGAAATAATCAATTATATCCCCATTGTAAACTTGACTTGGACTCTCAGCTCTCAACCCTAGCACTCCAAGCTTTTATCTCGATGGTAAAGAAACTCCAGAACTTTCCCTGCGGACATAGACAAAGTTAACTTGCTCAACCATGTATATTTAATGTCATTTCACTTTTATGCACTACACTTTAAGCATACTTGGGTACTTTGTAATATTATAGATTTGATTCTCCTACAGTGATCAATCAATACTAAAATTAATTTCAATCAACCTTATGGGCCTAACTAGTTGGTCATAAATCTAAGCCAATGAATTTACTGAGTCATTTGAGTTTGGGTTGTCCTCTTTCCTCTCGAAAAGGGTGAAAATTGTATCCACATCCTTTAATTGACCTTCGACGTAGACTAAGAGCTTTCACCATATGACGTCCCTCTATAGGCCCGTCTCCGGGTTATTCTTGCCTTTGGGACACCTTTGAGTTACCCCTAATCACTCTCCTCTTTAAAAAGCATAACGATGAGTCTACATGGTATATTTAAAGGAATATATATTTTTGTCGCGTGACATAAAAACAAATTATCACAACAATTTGTCATATCTAAAATTTAAAAAATTCGACAATGCATCATTTCGATTTTACTTTTAAAAACTATTTAAAATCATATTTACCAAACATTTAAAGGCATTAAAAAACTACTTTATCAAACCCTAAATAACTTCAATCTGTTCTGTACTCTAATCTGAACCTCTCGGAGCTTTAAATTAACTCTCCCATTGAACCATTATTATACTCCACTCCACATTACACATGGATGATGGATGGATCCAGCATTATTAAACAAGTTCCGTAAAATATAAAAGTAGCATGTTTGCTCCCGCGGCCTGCATGCGCGTGTGCTTTTGACCAAACCCACTTCTCCCCCTCTGTCCTCCGTATAAGATTCCCACTCTCATCTCATTCATATCCCGTGTTTTATTTCCATCATATCTCCATAATTCTCCCCACACACAACTCTCATTTACACGTTGCTGTCTGTCTGTCTTGTTATTTCCCTCTCCAAACTTTCATCATACCCCTATCCCATTCTCATTTTTATCATTCTCATTTTTATCTCTGGCGGTACAATAAAAACATGACAGCTCCAAATATTGAGACAATAACCGCTTCATTAGAGAGATCTCTTCAAAATTGTTCATTGAACCACCACCAAAGTGGTAGTGGCATCGTAGGAGATGGAGCTACCACTGGTTTGGTTTCCACCCAAAATTCTTCTTCTCATACTATCTTGGACCTTGATTCTCAAATCTCATTGCCTTATCATTGGGAACAATGTTTGGATTTAAAGGTTTGTACTTTTTAACTACCATTTAATGCACAATAACTTTACAAGATCTTGCACATTCATTGCTTTTATTCAAGTTTCACTTTCACCCTACAAAAGATTTATTTAACTTTTGGGTTTTTTGGAGTTTGTTCTTTTATTAGGATTTGGCATCCTAAACTGTTTTTGGGACATTTTTTTTCGTCGTTAAAAGTCATTTAGGATGTCAAATCTTGAGGAAATAAAATTTTCTCAAGTTAACCCTAATAATGGGACCAAACCCATAATAAGTCTGGATTAAAATAGTTTTCTTTTATTGAAATTTTACTTCTTTTTAAGGAGGTCCAATCCTAAAAGAGATTTATTTAATTCTAGGTTGTTTGGAGTTTGTTTTTCTTAGGATTTGGCATCCTAAATAATTTTTAGTGATCCAAAAACTGTCACAAAAGATTTTACTAACTATTTTTGTGACACTTTTTTCATCGTTAAGTCATTTTGAATTGATAAAGTCATTAAAATGCCAAATCTTTAGGAAATAATTTTTTCTGAAGATAACCCTAATAATGGGAGCAAACCCATAATAATTCTGGATTAATTTAGGATTTTTTGTTGATATTATTTTTGTATGACTATTGATATGTTTTGAACTGTTTAGTAAAGTTTTTTAGGTTAAAAGAGGGTACAAATCATATATAGTTTCTTTTTGAAAAAGAAAGTAACTTTCATTTCTTACCTATCTATGAAAAAGGAAAAAGTTTAGGTTATAATTATATTAAAAAAATTTAGTGACATATTTCGAGTTTGGATGTTTTTTTTTTCTATTTATAATCAAAACCCATCATCCCATTTCTTCATTCCACTTTAATACCTTCTTTTTTCCCTATTGTTGTAGTCTGAATTAATTTAGGGTTTTTTTATTGATAATATTTTTGTATAAATATTATTATTTTTGAACTGTTTAGTAAAGCTTTCGAGGTTAAAAGAGGGTACAAATCATAGATAGTTTCTTTTTGATAAAAAAAAAGTACCTTTCATTTCTTACCTAACTATCAGAAAGACAAAAGTTTAGGCTATAAATATACTAAGAATTTTTAGTGACATATTTCGAGTTGAGATGTATTCTTTTCTATTTTTTTTAATCAAAGCTCTCATCCTATTTCTTTATTCCACTTTAGCACCTTTTTTTTTCTATTGTTATGGTGTTTCATAAGAAGAATATTGTATGAAAATAATATATTTAAATGTCACACCTGTTTTATATATTGAAACTTTAGTCACATCACATTTTTCGAATTAAGAAACTTTCATATTTATTTGTTTATTCGTCTTATTATTATAGTACTTATTAACAAGAATATTGTATGAAGATAATATATTTAAATGTGGCAGGTGTTCTATTTTTTCTCTTATTTTTCCATATGACACATTTTATCCACACTCAACAATCGCATTCCACAGAAAATCCAAAAATTTGAGGGTGTGTCTGATTAAAGTGGGTGGAAAAAATGTGAATTGAGTCAAAGATAATTACAAAATCAAAGAAAAGTTAGGCAATCTAATAGCACCAATACTTAGAAGAAAAAAAAAGGTCAATACAAACACATCCAAAGAAAACATTTTCCCAATGCTTTCCCAAGTAATTTTCAACTTTTCCGAAAAATTAAAAGGTCATAAATTTGACATCCAAAGAATATACTATGAACGTCATTTCGGGTTCTGTTGTTTTCGATTCAAATACAAGTTTCGAGTGCTTTTAAATCTATACAAATTAATCGTGTCATTTTCGGGCCATATCGAATTATTACAGTAAACAGCTTTCGTGTCAAGAATTACAAAATCAAAGAAATGTTGGGCAGTCAAAAGCACCAATTTTCGGAAGAAGAAAAAAAGGTCGATAGAAACACGTCATAAGAAAACATTTTCCCAATCCTTTCCGAAGTTCTTTCCAACTTTTTCCAAAAATCAAAAGGTCATAAAGTTCAAATCCAAAGAAAATATAATCACTGTCATTTTCAGATTGTGTCGTTTTCGATTCGAGTACAAGTTTCGAGTACTTTTAAATCTATGCAAATTAATCGTGTCATTTGTAAACGGTTTTCGTGTCAAAAATTACAAAATCAAAGAAATGTTAGGCAATAAAATAGCACCAATATTTAGAAGAAAAAAAAGTTTAATAAAAACACATCCTACGAAAATATTTTCCCAGTCCTTTCCCAAGTCATTTTCACCTCTTCCGAAAAATCAAAAGGTCATAAATTTGAAATCGAAAGAAAGTATTATCAATGTCATTTTCGGATTGAGTACAAGCTTCGAGTAGTTTTAAATCTATACAATTTAATCATGTCATTTGTAAACGGTTTTCGTGTCAAAAATAACAAAATCAAAGAAATGTTAGGCAATAAAATAGCACCAATATTTAGAAGAGAAAAAAACGTCAATAAAAACACATCCTAGAAAATATTTTCCCAGTCCTTTCCCAAGTCATTTTCACCTTTTCCGAAAAATCAAAATATCCTAAATTTGAAATCCAAAGAAAATATGATCAATTTCATTTTCGGGTTTTTTGTTATTTTATTTTCTAGTATAAATTTCGAGTACTTTTAAATCTATACAACTTACTCGTGTCATTTGTAAACGGTTTTCGTGTAAAAAATTACAAAATCAAAGAAATGTTAGGCAATAAAATAGCACCAATATTTAGAAGAAAAAAAATGTCGATAAAAGCACATCCTAGAAAATATTTTCCCAGTCCTTTCCCAAGTCATTTTCACCTTTTCTGAAAAATCAAAATATCCTAAATTTGAAATCCAAAGTAAATATTATCAATTTCATTTTCGGATTTTTTGTTATTTTCGATTCTGGTATAAATTTCGAGTGCTTTTAAATATATACAAGTTAATCGTGTTATTTTCTTGTCATATCCAATTATTACATTAACCGGTTTTCGTGACAAAAATTGCAAACGGGAAACACTTTGTTTAGTCCAAATTTTGTTGTTTTTGCAGACTGGTGAAGTTTATTACATAAATTGGAGGACAGGGATGAAAGCCAAAGAAGACCCAAGAACCCTTGTTGACTATAATGGTGATTTCTATAGTGAAGATGAAAGCTCTTATGACAGTGAGGAGTCTTCAACTGAGTCTTCTCCTTCATATTCAAGAGAACAAATCTACATTAATCAACAATATGATGACCATGAGAGGGATGAAAAGGGACATGTGCTAGTTGTGGCTGGTTGCAAGGGCTGTTTAATGTACTTCATGGTGCCCAAACATGTTGAAGATTGCCCTAAATGCAATGGTCAACTTCTTCACTTTGATAAGTCTGATAATGAATCCCCATGATTTGATTGACTCTATTTTTATTTTTTCCAAGTTTTATATCATCTATGTGCAAGTGTGGATTGTTGAAATGAGACAGGCTATGAGATTATCATTCTTTTTTCATATTCTCGATTAAAAGGGATTTTGTCAATTGTTGCTTTATTTGTAATTTTAGGCTGAGAATATTAAGGGTCCGTTTGGCAACCCAATTCCAAGCCATGGAAATGGAATTCGCGGACCCTAAAAGTACGTTGATTAGTGTTTTAAATGATAATGAGTACAAACTTTCAACAAGTTACACATAAAATGTATGATTTTCTCTGTATGGAGTAGGACTCCATACGAGCTGAGTTGTTCACGAAGAATTCGATCTCGGTTAGTTTGTTAAGCAAGTGAGCAAAGTTTGAATACAATTGTGAGCTCTTTTAAAACTGAGCTCGATGATCTCGGGTTGACATTGATTCGTTTAGTATAATAAGATCCAACATAGCACGATTAGACCTCTCATAAGTAGGGTGAAAATGAGTCGAGCTGAAATTTGCCGAGCCTTATTTTGTAAATGTAAATGAGCCTAACAATATGTTCAAACTTTGTTTATTTTCTCATGATTTGTGTTTGAACGAGCTTCTAAGCAAATGAATACGAGCCGAACTCGAGTAGCTTGGTTATCTTACATTAGTTAGTATGGTTATTGGTGAGGGAGTCGAATTCGAGCCGAGCTCAATAAGATAACGAACTTAAGACTCACTTGTTTTTACATATTTTTGTTGTCTTATGAATAATTATATGTTCACCACTTGTTCAAACTCATAGGCTCGCAAACAAGTTAAAATGACATTAATTGAGAATTTAAATAATAATTATAGAACTCCCTGAACCAATTAATACAGTTTCAACACTTCCTTAAAAAATGTGAGACTTGTTGTATAAAGATGATTATGATGTGCCAGAAACAATGTCAACACCATCTTGATATAATTGTGAATTAAATAACACTGGTTTTATATTTATAAAGGAAATTCTAAATAAGTATGTTATATAGTTGTAAATAATTATCAAGGGCCAGCAACAATGTCAACTACCAACATGATCTAATTAAGAAAGTATAACATTGGTAATGATTGAGACGTGTTGTCTTCATTCTCATTGATTTCAATATTTTTAAGATTAGATAAAGAATTTCATACATTAATTTCTACAAATTATTACAAAAAAGTCTTACTAATTTAGGTTGCAAATTTCAAACCACAACTCAGATGAGATGACTACTTACACTATTTTTGCCTTAATAATTAACTTGTGATATTTTTCATAAATAACCAAAGATCCAATGGTGCAAAATACATTTAGACTAAGTTTAAATTGTCTCCTCTGAGGCTGCAAAATGTAACTGGTATGCCTGGAAAGTCCGCATGGATGTGTCCAAAAGAATTACTGGAATGCTGCCAACAGATTGGACACTTAGCAAAAATAAATAAATGAAAATATATAAATTAACTATATATGTTTTTTATTTGTGTGTGTGTGCGTGTGTTTGAGTGGGCGGGTGGGGTGGGGTGGGGATGGGTGGGGGTTAACTAATGTTCACTTTGGTATCATGCTAATTGTTGTTTTAGTCTAAGGTGCCTTCATTATTTTTTATACATGGGACATTTTTTTTGGTCTCTTAATAGTTAGTGCTGAAAAATAAATTTCTTTATTTATCTAAACAAAGGTGCTTATGACATGTCATTTTGACAAGTATACTAATTATTTTATATAAGTTTAATTTAACAAAAATGTGAAGGGTAAAATTTCACTAAGATAATCCAACATCTCGCTTCTATTTCATTAAGCTGAATGCTGAAATTTAATTTTCACTAAGCAAAAATAAGCATAAACAAACATAAATATTAACTCTTAATTCCGAATTGGTCTCAATTCAATATTATGATGTGAAAACTAACGAGTTAATTGCTTCAAAAATATTAAGAAAATAAAATAAACAAGGTATGGGCAATTTTGGTTAAATATTTCTTTATAAACCATATTTTTAGCTCCCGTTCACTAGTCTTTTTTTATACCTGATCCAAAATTCACCTAACAATATAACGTTATTAAGAGCATCCCTAATGGTATTATAAACATTATATATATACTATGAAGTTTTAATGGAGCTATAAACATGTAAAAATACCCTTCATAATCTAACTAAAGTTCAAATTCGTATTACACTTAAAGATGTGCATAGATGGCTCATAATAACGTTATTCAATACTCTTTTTTTTTAAAGTCCGTGCTAGTGGCACACGCACCCACCCCCACCCCCACCCCCATCGCCGGAGCTATGACAGTGGAGTGGTGCCGATAACACGGATTTTTGAAAATAAAATAGCATTGGGTAAATACCTGTTTGAAGAACCTAAGTAATTTAAATTTTTTTATTCCGATTTTAGAGTAATAAAATTATTTGTGAGGGACTACATCTACTTATCACTCCAATCTTTTTTCTCTTTTTCTTATCTTTGGTTGCTTAGTTGTACTGTAAATTTACCATACACCCACGAAAACACATTATTGAGTCGAATTGTAATTTTAACCTTCAAAAAATCATTTTCACAATATCTAATGCTTAGCTGTGTACACAATCAAGCATAACTTGGTTGACTTAATAATAGTATTTGACAAAGACAATAATACATGAATGGGTGACCAATTTAAATATAATTATAGGTTATCTTAATTTTGGGATCATACTCAACTAACTTTTATGAAAAGATATTTTTGGCAAGCTTTAAAGATTTTACCCTTTGAGGTTGTTAAAGGTGTTTGCAACAAAACCGGCAGTGTGAAGACCTTATCAACACGATTCTATGAGACTTTTTCTTGCCGCAATAATAGGATTTTGAATTTATCTTAAATCATTTGGAGAAATTGTCAAACACACCTTAAACATTGCAGTTGGGCTGTGCCATGTATGTCCACCACGTTATGTCTGCTTCTAAATATTCTCAGTCCCTTTCATGTCTAGTTATTTTTTTTCTTTGCAAAAGTTTAGAAATTGATAGTGATATTTTTTTATAAGGAAGAGGGAGAAGTAGAAATAGAAAATATTTTCATAAACTAAATTTTATTAAATTAAAATTTTTGATTATTATAGAACTGTTGTAACCTCCCAATTAAAAAAATAAACTTAAAATAATACTGATTATGGATGTATGACAACAAACATTTCATTTTCATTTTTAGTTCAAATTTTCAAATTAAAGGGACACGTGTCATGCTGTGATTGGTTGACATTTTATAAATATGGGTCCGCGCCAACGTCTTTATTGAAAAATAGAGACTAAAACTATAAATAAAATGTTTGTTGTCCTATTTTCGAAATACATATTACAATAAGTCCTAAATTTACAAAGTTCCTTAAAAAAATTACATGAAAAATTATAAATCATGTGGCAGATCAATAGAGTAATGCACATACAACTCACTTATTAATAGTTTACAACACTTTATTATAGTGCAAGCTCATTTGTGTGCTATTATGTGCATAACACATGTTTTAGAGCCTTAAGTGAAATAACATATGATATTTTGCAGGATGGTTTTGGTCAAAACATCACTTTATAGCCTAAAGCGAGATAATTGTGGTAAATTTTTTGATAAAATTGAGGCAAGTTTACTCCCACAATTGACAAACTCCCACAGATGTTGCATCTCACATTGTCCCGCGACGTTCCAACTATGTTGCCGATGGTTTTGGTGTTAAACCATCTACCACTCACAATTGTATAGTTGATAATTTTCTACACGTGATAGTATTCAGGGGAGCATGTGCTAAGTGAGCGATCGCACGGGGGCCTTCGCTGGTCTATTTGTTATTACTTATATGTTGAGGGCCCATTTTTTATATCAATACACATAAAAGGGGCCTATTTTACAATCATTGCATGAGGGCCTTGTCAATTTTTATCAATCTCATGACCGGCCCTGATAGTATCCAATGCACACAAGCCAAATAAGAGGATAGGCCTCTGTAGAGTCCTAGCGATGACAAGTGATCTGCGTTTTAATCAGAGAGTCAAATGTCTGGAGATTGGGTTACGGATTGGGAAGTTGTTAGGCACCTGCTCTGCCCGTTCAATCTCAAATGTAGATATAACATATTTGTGATAGCATGCTATGGTGTAAAAGAAATAATAAATATGAAAATAGTAAGTATGTAAGTAAGTAGTGCACTGCAGTGTTGGGATGTGTCTGTAGATAATATAGACAAATGATAAATATGTACAAAGTCGGACTTGTTCACTCGGACGACAATCGGAGTGAACCCACTTACTTGCACAAAGTGATTAAAAGTTCACGTAGTTTGTGAATGAGTCAAGAGTGATTTCACCTCATATAGAGGCTTGATGTGAGAGATCTAGTTTTTCTTTGATCGTTCGAGATTTTTTTCATAATGAGATGTAATCAGATCTGAAAATATCTATGTTAGTTCATGAAAGAACTTGGACAAGATTGTTTCACTTGTAATATTTATTGATAATGAGCGAATTAACCAAACTTCCAACATTAAAATCAATATAGTAGATGAAATCCCCGAATCTAATGATCCTCTAGCCTATATGAGAACATTAATGATTTTAAAGCATTTTATTTACTTTTGATAAAATGGATGAATATATACATAGTTTGACTTGAGTTTTTGAGATCAAACTTCTCTAACATGCCTACGTATCCACGTTAGGCAGAATTAAAATTAACTTAGTTTAGACATGACCTTTGAACAAAGATCAGCCATCACATGACAAAAAAATACATATAAAGTAGCCTCGGGGTGGTGTTGCAGCATAACACCATTTTTTTTATCAAAACCTCAAAATAAAAGGGTGAGATCACATACATCCAAAGTTACGCGAACTCATTTTTGTTTCGGCAATATTTCGACTTAGGATTAACCTTTTTAAAAATAGTTCTTACGATACTTTTAAAGAAAAAGTACCTTAAAGAAAAAAAAGTAAGAAAAAGGGAAAATATCTTTTTGGGTTGTTTTTGGACTTGGATGATGAAAGACAAATTAGGACTAGAAGTTAAAACACTATATCTAAACTTAAATAGGGTTTAAAAGTCAAATGGAGAGAGTTTCAAGGCTTTTTGGAAATCAAAATGCTCCTAGACATAATTTCATTTAAGAGGGAGGAGTTCATGCCTTGGGTTGGTAGGTGAACGCCTCCTTTTATAGGCAAAATTATGCGTCTCAAGGATGATTGGTCAAGGGTATCGCTACACCTTATACTCAAGATGGTCACGGACCTTGGCCTCAACCGTGACCATTTTCTCTGTGACCAGTGGTCAAGGACTCCATATGTGACCCTATATGGGGGGTCACAGTCTCTTCCGTGGAATAATATTGGCTCCATAGTCAGGGACTTAATCCGTGATCAATATGGGACAATATTGGATCCATGGTCACGAACATAATCTGTAACCCCTAAGTTTTTTTACAGAAATAAATAAATAGCTGGTCACAATTGGACCGTCACCAACTATTTATTTATTTTTGAAAAAGCTCGGGATCACGAATTAGGGCAGTGACCATATCCATTTAATAAAAAAAATAATTTACATACGACCCCCCTTCCAAAAAAAAAACTATACTCAGCAACCAATTTATATACAATTCAACAATACTGTAACTACTTTATAATAGTTACATCACATTGACATGTTATCTGAGCATATAATTTTAAAACAATGAAATGCGAAAAATGTCATCACTATTTACAATTTTTGTGAGTAATAAAGAAAAATATAATCACCATTACCCACTTCACTAATCGTCTTATATGTAAGGATGGCTTGTGATTAATTGATCAAAACTAAAATACCACTCACATGTTTGCACCAACCGCAGTTTTCTAACCCGCAAACCAATAAAATTTGCAAAATTAATGTAGAGACCTCGATACCAGTTATATATAACGTTTATTAAGAAGGACAAGACAAATATAGTCATCCCAATTTGACACCGTGGAGTTGACAATTCAAACTAAAGCACCGTGTCATCCTAGTCAATTCATAAATTAAACTAAACATTCATTATTCAAACAAAACATTCATAAATCAAACTAAAGTTGCAATATAGTGCCAATATAGTGATAATATCATAATAGGATATAATTTGGATATAAATAGAATTGTCAAGGGACAATATAACAATAGGATACAAATAGGATTGTCAAGATTAAAATAAGATTTTGATTCTCAATCTTGCTCTAAATAAACTAAAAGATCCTTCAAATTAGGGTTATTATTTAGAGGAGACTGAAACTCTTTAGGAGACTTTAATGTGTCTGTTTGAGTAGTCATATCCTTTGGCGAATGCACAATAATAGACCAATTGCCATCGTCTATGTACTTTGACTTGAATACCTTTTTTACATTCTAAAAGGTACAAATAAAAGGCTCGTCGACTATGCGATAATTACTTTTCATCTTAGATAAATCTACCATGATATGTTTTAAGTCATGATCAACTTTACGAACATTCGTAGTGTTCTCCACCTTCACCCAGTCATAATAGAATACGATTTCTCTGAAATCTAAATAATCGAATTCTAGGATTTATTTAACAATCTCATGATACTAAACCACGTATCTTTTAGGTTTTTATTGCTTTTGCTAGCGACACGAGTAGTCAAGACATAAATTAAAATTCCTCTGTTTTGCGTCAAAAGCTTCTCATCACATGGATATGAGACGAAATCAAAATCATTGGTGCGAAATTTATTTAGAAGATCCATTTATTAATGATTTTGTATTAAGGCATGTTTTTACAAGACGTGAATAAATAACCGCACATATAAAAGGTGGAAATTACCTCCTTTGATACCCATGTCCTAAAATCATGCATCATGCAATTTCTCCTCTGATTTTGGGCAAATGATCCAAAAACTTAAAATAACTTAAATAAACCAAATATTGCAACTTGTTCTCAAATTAAACATTTTTCATCACGTAATCATGACCAACAAATAAATTGTCTAACTGGTAAAATAATTCCAATAGTATTTTATCAAGGTCCTATCTCTATTATTAATGTGCATAGGCTCTTCTCCATAATCAGTGTATATGTTATCAACCGGAATCTGAGCCTCACCCATCTACATAGGGATATCGTGAATAAGAGTTCTGACATTCAAGGAAACAAGTTTGCATGTGCAAAAAATCCTGGTATTGGATAAGTCAATTATACAGTATTGCTCGCCATAATCACCGTGAGTGGATATCGATGATCCAGGGCCTATGGTGGGAGGAGGCCTTTGGAAGGGGAATGTGACAAGAGGAGGCACTGAGGAGGGGAATGTTGCAGGAGGCAATATTTTGAAGGAAAAACCTTGAGATGGAGGATAGGGGACACCATGAGAAGGAGAGTAGGGGTATCCATGAGGAGGCAGCTGGGGATGAAAACCTTTAGTAAATAATGACACAAGGCTGACAATTTTACTTGCCAACAATCCCTGGTTACTCTTAATCAATTACACCTCCTCATCTATCTTTGAATGACTTGCCTCTTGGCTTGAGATGAGATTCCTCATTGAAGAGAGCTCATCCATGAAAGGTGTAGTGTGTTGTAATTTGGTTTTCAGCATATGTAATCTGACGCCTTTTGTCCTCCCTATTTTATCATTTCCAAAGGTCTAGGTCAGGGCATTATTTTTAATGTCATCATAAGGGCTCAAAGCGGATTGAATTCTCATGGCTTCGATCAATTCCTGTAGCATGAAATTATATTTAGTATTATTTTATTTAATATATATATATATATATAAGCGGGAGCATTTTTTTTGTCTCCCCCAACTGACAGTTGAGATTAAATTTGATGAGTTTGGTCTTTATCAACTGGTGGCTGAGATTACATCTTACCAAATTGAATCTAACGGTCTTGAATGCTTTGAAGTTGGGAAGAATATTTGGTTAACGAGGTACACATAATCTGTACCTTAACAGAGCACAAGGCTCGAGATAAATGTTCTCTCTCTTTTTGACCTATGCGCCCCATACCGTCTAACACACATCCTCTCTCTCTCTCTCTCTCTCTCTCTCTCTCTCTCTCTCTCTCTCTCTCTCTCAAGAAGTTGTGCCTCACAAAGCTAAGGTTATGGCAGCCACAAAGTTATCGACTCTCTCTCTTCTTCTGCTAGCAACACCGAGTTTAGGGGTAAACATCATTGATCCCCTCTTTTTTTATTTATTGGCTTCTGATAGGGAGGCGTGGAAGAAATCGCCTATTTTGAATTCATTGCAACACTCACCGACATCCCCTATTTAGACGCTTTACTCACATTTCCCATGTCTTCTCTCTCTCTTATGTATCTTATAAACATAAGAACTAATCCAAGTTATTTTCTCCACCACTTGGGTCGTTATTCTTCTTGGATTATGGGTTATCAGTGAGTTAGACGAAAGAGGAATTTCAATGGGAAAAATGCAAGCTTCCATTTATATATATGTTTTCTTTATAGTTTGAGTTTTGGGGTTTTCGTTTTGGTACAAGTACCATCTCTTCCACAGACTGCTACAGGTAACATCTCTGGCCCTCACCGGATTTTCTTGACCCTCGTCGACTCCGGTGGGGTGGGTTTCATCTTGAGAGGTAGAACTCTGTTCGTTTATGGATCTGATTTGGTTTCTTGGCCCTCGCCGGCTCCGGTGGAGTGAAGGTATGGATCTGTTTTGGTATTGGTTTTGTGGTGGCAAAAAAACCTCGCCGGATATTCTTGGCCCTCGTCGGCTCCGGTGGGGTGGGTTTCATCTTGAGAGGTAGAACTATATTCTTTTATGGATCTGATTTTATTTGTTGGCCCTCACTGGCTCCAGTGGAGTGATGGTATGGATCTGATTTGGTTTTGTGGTATAAAAAAAACCCAGCTTAGATTTCGAATTTAGCAGTTCACCGTGGCATGCATTTGGCAAAAAAACCCAGTTCTGGCTCACTTTTTTTTGTTTTTAGATTTCGAAGTTAGCATATGGGTTCGTATTTTTACGTTTTTAATTTTTTTTTTAATTCTTGTTATTGAAATTGATACGCAGACAAATCTAGACCAAATGAAATTGATGTGAATACACAATACACATGGGCTTTAGTCCCCAACTTCTTGCTCCAGTTTTCAAGTCAGCTTTTTAAAACATGTTCATTCTTTAATTTTTGTTTTGGTGAATTAATGAGTGGGATCTGTTTGTTTTGTGCATAATTTTTTTTATATATCTCCTTCTTCTAAAAAAATGCTACCTTACTTTTCAGGCTCATATCTCAAAAATTTATATATAATAAATCAGATTCGAGGAATAAAAACGAGTCTCCACAGTCCTCACCTTATGCTCCATCAGACTCAACTAAACTACCCTCTTTGTGTTAACTTTCAACAAACACATCAGTGTACCTGTTACATTCAAGCATTTCACTTTTTTGCTATGTACCTGTTACACTCAAGAGCATTATGACGATTTAGGACGTGTGAATGAAAAGCATTTCACTTTTTTTCTCTGTACCTGTTACACTCAAGTCTCAAGTTCAAATACCTATTTTTACATCGTGAGGTGGGTTTCATGCTAAATGGTTACTTTAGCTTTTGGTTCTTGGAGAATTTTGGTATTGACTTTTGATGTTATTCATTTTCTAAATGCCTCACAAATTTTCACGGGTTTACAATTTTTTAAACATCCTAATAATTTATTGGGTCATCCTAATATTTTCATGGGTTTACTATTCAAATTTGTTTATGCATTTAAAAAATAAACTTAAAAATATTTAAACTGATTTTTTTTGTTTATATATAAAAATATTAACGTTTTTAAGGAAAAAAAAAATCACCCAAAACAAAACATTTATCTATAAACTGTTTATATATAAATAAAAAATATATAAACTGATTTTTTTTATATTTTTTCTATAGACACGACTGTTTATATAAATTGATTTTTAAAATTGTTTATATAAACTGATTTTTAAAAAATATATAAACTGTTTATAAAAATTGTTTATACATTTAAAAAATATATAAACTGATTTTTTAAAAATATATAAATTGATTTTTATTCTGTTTATATATTTATATATATAAATATATAAACTGATTTTAAAAAACTGGTTTTCAACAAAACAAAATTTTTTTCACACAAAAAAATGTATTCGAACATAAAATATATATTTTCAGGATAATTTCCAGGTAAAAAAATATGAAAATAAAACTTATTTTTAGTTCAATAAATTATTTTTAGAAAAAATATGTTATTTGCTTAATAGAATTAAAATTGTTTTCGTTTAAAATATATATATTTCATAAAAAAATATCTTTTTTTTAACATGTAATGAATGGTGGCGTGATACCACACAACAAATCAGTAAAACAGTACACGCATTGGTTAGGGTCTGAACGGTCAATTATATATATATGACAGCGTGAGGCTCCAGAAAATTTATTCAGACAAAACAAGCCACGATAAACGTAGGCAACTGTATACTAAAGATGGACAAGACGAAACAAAAAAGATACGTGGCTCAAGGCAATCACCATCTCTGCGAAAGATCTGAAAGCCTATCTCATCCTATTCCTTGCAAATCATTTACATATAGTGACCATTCATGACCTTACCATAGAGTTAGAGTCTGCCAACTGTAGGTAATCACCATGTCTGAACACATCTTACTTTGACCGGAATAAAGGCCATCACCTTACCATAGAGTTAGAGTGTGACAAATATGATAGTTTTGTCAGAATAAAGGCCCCATAACCTTTCTTCATGTCACTTACGATTTATGGGATAACATCCTTTGCATGGTGTAAGGACATATTTTTAATAATTCTGTCACAATTAATTACGTCGTATACCGCTACAAGTCGTTGAAGAATTATGAAGATTGCATCTACAAAAGACGGATCCGAATTACCAGTTGCCTTCAACATTCAAGCCCAACAATATGAACTTTAGTAAGATATTGTTTTAAAGTTTCATTTACATTTCATATTAAGAGTGTTGGGATATTTTTAAAAGGGTTTTAAAAAGCTTTTATATAAAAATGTTTTTTTTAAAGAGGTTTTATAACTGTTATTAAGAGAAAGTTTTGTTTTGAAATGCTTTGAGAAAAAAACTGCTACAGCAGTAAACGTACCTCGGTTTTGATGCCAAGATCGTTCAAGAGAGATCTCAATCTCGTTCAAACGACATTGGGATGTCGCGCGTAGTAGTTTAAACGACACGCGATCTCGTTCAAGTGAGATGGGGTTCTCGTTCGAACGACCCTACTTTTTGGCTGACACGCTGCTGCAATGCTTATCTTTTGACCGACTTAGATTTTGTATAAAAAGGGGTCGTAGCAGCCTAGAAAAACGTGGAGAACCGTTTCAACTTTTAAAAGTCTTATTCTTTTAAAATTTTTGTGTATCTGTCTAGATTTAATTCAATACCTTTTGGCAGAAAGCTTTTCTCCAACAATTTTAAGGGTTCAAATGTTTTGTTTTTAATTCAAAAAATCCCAATTACTTTTATGTGAATTGTTTTGTGGAACCCAAGAACATATTTTGCTTTTGTTTATTCTTTGTGGGGAGATCTCTACAACCGACAACTGCGTGCTATTATGGAGGGAGTCCTTATAAAGTTCACTCTTGTGGAGAAGACGCTTTTCTTCTTCATTGCTGCCCTCCTGGAAAGGGAAAATTCCAGCCGTAACTTGTGGAGGAGTCGTCTTCTTCTTCACTGCTGCCCTCCTAGAAAGGAAAAGTTCTAGCCGAGACATCGGAACCGACACCTGCGGGTATTTCGTATGTCACCCTATTTCATTGTAATCCGTGTAAGCCGTTTTCTTACAAATTATTTGAAATAAAAGGTTTTTCCCCTTTGAGGGATTTTTCCTTAAGCTTGTGTCGCATGCTTTATTTATTTGATAGTTTGACACACGCACACACACAGTTGAATGATTTGGGGCTGATTTATTTTTGTTTAAAAATAGACACTAATTAAATAAGTGTGACAAATTAGATATTTGCGAATTTAATCAATTATCACACAGTCACGTTTTCACAAATTGGTATCAGAGCCGGTTGCACTAAGTTATTGTGTTTTGATCCTGACTTCACAATAATGGCTTTTGATGGTTTTGATGATCTTCGATGTCAAATTTTTGAAAAAGTTAATTGGAAAATTCACACGAACTCTTGTTTTAAATCTTCTGTTAAAAACGAATCTGAGAGTTATCCTTGTTGTGAGGGTGTTGGTCACACGTTAAATGAGTGTACCACAAATTTAAAGAAGAAATTGAATAAACCGGTTTCTCATTTTTCTACCCTTAGTGATAGTGATTCGGAAGAAGAAATCTTTTATTCTTCTAGGCAAGAGCTTCCCATCCGTGTGATTAGTGATGAGAGTGAGGGTGAAAAGAGTTAGGAGGAAGAAGAAGAATTAAGTGAGTTGCAAGTTGCCTACAATAATTTGTATTTTGAATCTTTAAAGATAAAAAAGGCAAACTTGAAACTTAAAGCTGAATTGAAGAAAAGTGCTTTAAATGATGATAATACTGATGCGTTGATTAAGGATCTCAGGGCACGCGAGGAGATGCTTAAAGAGAAATTAGGATACATCGAGGGTGAGAGAGATAGTCTTAGAGGGTTGATGGAGACTATAAAAAAGGATCTTTTAGAGTTTGAGGATTCTAGACGTGTACTTTAATCTAGGATAGGTGAACTTGTGGTGAAATTGAAAGATTCAAGTAAAGTGAAATTTGATTTGGAGTCTAGGTCTGAAAAAATTGATAAGATTTTAGGCACCGTCAAGATCAAAAAGGATAGAGGTGGGATTGGTCTTGAAAAATATGTTGCACCCATTCCCACACGTGTGAGAGAGCCTCCTATGATTGTTAAGAAAGAGACACCTAAGTTTGTAAGGAAAGAGCGCCCTAGGAACATCGTGAGAGAACCTCCTAGGATCATTAGGAGAGACCCACCTAGGAAAATTCGGAAAGAGTAAACGAGAAATTTGAGGAGAGGTCCACCTTTAGGTAACACACACCGCCCGATTTACACTTGCACACATTGCGCTAGGCAAGGTCATCTTAGGCGCTTTTGTTACAAGCTTTTGAAAGGACCTAAGCAAGTTAATAGAAGAATAAATTCGATTCCCCACACCCCCACACCTCATTACACATCGATTTGGGTCAGGAAATCGAATTTACAGGCTTATGGTTTACTTTTCCACGATTCCCGTTTGCTTGCACGTGATTCACCCCATGTGAGATCGTTTGGCTGATTGTATTGGATGTTTGTCATACACTAGTGACACATCATGTTATATTCTTTCTAGTGTTATGACTCACTTTGATGTAGCTCACATTGGTATTTTATTGCATTTGTGTGTTTCGCTACTGTTTTGGATCTTTTTGCCCCTTACAGGTACTATTGTCTCAAAATTTTGGCACTGGGACAAATTGTATGATTTTTTAGGAATACTGGCAATTTTTTATTTTCTCGTTCGAGCGTGATGTATTGTCGTTTGAGTGACGTAACTATCTCGCGCGAAGCCGCATCTCGCGACATGCCCTTGTCGTTTGAGCGACAGAGCGATATCGTTTGAGCGACCAGTCTGAAAATTCTATTTTTGCTTCCCTTCTGATTCCAGTACCCAGTGTTCATATGCTTAGATTTTTGGTACTAATGGGTTTGCTTCTGGTCAGTTTATATGCAGTTAGTCTTGGTATCCATGCTTAAATGATAACACTGCATTGCTCATTTATCACATATACTTTCATTGTGGATTCTCTTGTGTGATTACTGTTTGCTAGTATAGGATGTTGCGCATATCAATATTATATGCTTATTGTTGGTTGTATCATTTTGTAGTTATATTTTTTCTGTTTGAAAATTTTGAAAAAATACAAAAAGATTTTATTTTGATAAAAATTTTAAAAATCCAAAAAGATTTTTGTATTTTGTTTACACCGTTTATGGATAGACACTTAGGATGACCGAGTCACAATTTTATTCCATTTATCCATGTGACTATTTGATAGTGTTTTGAGACAATAGGTCAATTCATCCATGTGCTTTATAATGTTTGGAGTCATTAAGATGTAATTAAGTGTTGCTTCCTACATGTTTGACTCATAATTTCCTTTATTGAACATATGCACGAATTTTTTTTATTATTGTTCTTGACTTATCACATGTTGGTTGGGTGATTTCATCTCAATCATGTCCTTAAAACGAACCAAGTGCAATAATACGAGAGTAATAAAAGTAGTGCATATAAAAACCATTGCCCGTGAGGAATTTATTTAGTTTGAAAAAATGATGAGTGAACACGGGAAAGGGTTGCGAGTAAATAATAATCACGTCATGAAAGCCACTATTTGAAAAGAGCCCACGCAAAAAATTAAGGCAATAAAAAGATGAAATATGCCAAAAATTTGGGCCAATAGGTTTTCTCTAAGTTGAGAATTTAGTACCTATTTAGATATAAAAAAATTGCATTATTATATATGAGGGAGTTTTGGATGGATATATCAATGGGTTTGCACATCCTTTGAAAAGTTCTCAAAACGGAGTTTTGGAAGTTATTGGTGTGGAACTCATTTAGACTTTGATTTGTTGATTTGATTAAGCCGATGTCATTTAAATTCAACAATTTTTACACCTAAGGATAGTTTTGATGCTCATTCGTTAGGGGTACACATATGCATCGTGCACATATGCTTGATTGAGTTGATTTATCTATCGAATGTGTTCACACCCATACATTCCATTTTCATGACTTGGTTGTTTTAGTTTAAATCCATGGTGTAATTTTTGGTATCTTATTTTTGTATGAAAAAATTAAAAAATAAAAAATAGTTTGTGGATGTTTTGGGGACATACCTTTGCATGCGCGTAGCCTGATCTTTGTTTGCTATGCATTTTGTCGTGACACTCCATATTTTGATTTTTTTCTTCTTATCTGTCTATTTGGGGACATCATAAAAAGGGGGAGAAAGAATTATCATATTATGGGGGAGGTTTTTGCATTATGGGGGATATTTGATTATTAATGCTTTATTCCTATATCAATTCAAACTCGATCCGTCACGAGGGTTTTTACTTTATCTCATGTGTGTAGGTACGAAGATTGAAGATCATGATGTTGCACACCCTGATGAGAAAATCTTTGAGAGTTTTGATGTTTAAGAAAAATTTGAGAACTTACAAATTTTACCTTTTCTGTTTTGGGATTCATGGGAGGGTAGATTTGTATAGGCATTTTGGTTTTTGATAATTCTGATGTTTTTATGTATGTACCGGCATAGACATAAGGGGAGATTTGTAAGGACATATTTTTAATATGTCCGTCACAATTAATTATGTCGTATACCGCTACAAGTCGTCGAAGAATTGTGAAGATTGCATCTACAAAAGACGGATCCGAATTACCAGTTGCCTTCAACATTCAAGCCCAACAATATGAACTTTGGTAAGATATTGTTTTAAAGTTTCATTTACATTTCATATTAAGAGTTTTGGGATATTTTTAAAAGGGTTTTAAAAATCTTTTATATAAAAATGTTTTTTTAAAAGAGGTTTTATAACTGTTATTAAGAGAAAATTTTGTTTTGAAATGCTTTCAAAAAAAAAGTGCAACAGCAGTAAACGTACCTCAGTTTCGACGCCAAGATCGTTCAAGTGAGATCTCAATATCGTTCGAACGATATTGGGATGTCGCGCGTAGTCGTTCAAATGACACGCGATCTCGTTCAAGCGAGATGGGGTTCTCATTCGAATGACCCTGCTTTTTGGCTGATACGCTGCTGTAATGCTTATCTTTTGACCGACTCAGGTTATGTATAAAAAGGGGTCCTAGCAGCCTAGGAAAACGTGGAGAACAGTTTCAACTTTTAAGAGTCTTATTCTTTTGAAACTTTTGTGTATCTGCCTAGATTTAATTCAATACCTTTTGGCAGAAAGTTTTTCTCCAACAATTTTAAGGGTTCAAATGTTTTGTTTTTAATTCACAAAATCCCAATTACCTTTATGTGAATTTTTTTGTGGAACCCAAGAACATATTTTTCTTTTGTTTGTTATTTGTGGGGAGAGCTCTACAACCGACAGCTACGTGCTTTTATGGAGGGAGTCCTTATAAAGTTCATTCTTGTGAAGAAGCCGTTTTTCTTCTTCATTGCTGCCCTCCTGGAAAGGAAAAATTCCAGCCGTAACTTGTGAAGGAGTCGTCTTCTTCTTCACTGCTGCCCTCCTAGAAAGGAAAAGTTCTAGCCGAGACATCGGAACCGACACCTGCGGGTATTTCGTATGTCACCCTATTTCATTGTAATCCGTGTAAGCCGTTTTCTTACAAATTATAGTGAAATAAAAGGTTTTGCCCCTTTGGGGGATTTTTACTTAAGCTTGTGTCGCATGCTTTATTTATTTTATGGTTTGACACATGCACACACGCAGTTGAATGATTTGGGAATGATTTATTTTGGTTTAAAAATAGACACTAATTAAATAATTGTGCCAAATTAGATATTTGCGAATTTAATCAATTATCACACAATCACGTTTTCACACATGGGTTATATCTAAAAAAGCATAACCATTTTTCTTACCGACTTACACCAAAATAATTTAATGTTAATGTTCTGTTATACAAACATAATTTCATGCTTTGTGCAATTGTTTTTCTTTGGGGCTTTTAAATTTTAATAATATCATGCTTTTATTTTTATCCACGGTTTTTTTTATTGTGTCATTGGCACAAGTAAACTTAATGTGTCATGTAGTGTCGTGTTAATCCGTTATTACCGATTACGGTAATGAATTATTTTCAATCGTATATAAATTTACATATTAACTCATTTAGACTAATGGATAAGCTATACAAAATAGTAAGAGATTCAATATTTTTTTTATTTTACCAAAACTAATGGGTCCTAATGGTTATTGACGATTGTAGCGGGTCAACGCAATCCCAATCCATTAACTATTGTATTTTATTGATTTGACGTTGCTATAATCCCAATCTCAAATGTTTTTTCAACCGTGCTTGGATATAATCACTACAAGGAAATAATTGGATCATTTTTATAATCGTGCCATCGGCACGGGTACATATATATATATATATATATATAAAATCACCAGAGTTAAAGCCTAGTTTTATGGGAAAAATTATTAGCTTTGTCACATCGGTCATGCACGTACAAGTTTTTCGAATTAGGCATTTTAGTGGCTTCTGGACCACCCTTTGTCCTTTCTGACCATTCACTCTTCAAATATTCATATTAATTAAAACCCCATCTTCTGGACATCAACTTTCTTCTCTCTGTTTTGTTTATTTTTCTCCCTCTGGACCAAATTTTTGTCCATACCATTATTTTCTAAAAAGTTATTCCATCGATCGTCCAACATTTCAAAATTCGGAGGGACTCTATCTTTCATAACCAAAATATCGAAGCTTGATACCCCCTTCAGAAATGTCCCTATCGAAGGTTCTTATGATATGTTCTCATTTGTTCAGAGACCTGGAAAAGAACCTTTTGCTTTGAACGATCAGGGAATGAATAACTCTTACAAAGTTGTTCAAAAATGTCATCCTTGATGGTTTGATAAACTTCATTCTAGTTGTCCATTGCCCTGACTCCCACATGCAATTTCCCAAGTGACAAACAGAGGGATTTAAATATCTTAACATCATTTTTAGTGTCAGTAGTATTATTCTCGAGAAGGGAGAACACAATGGTCTTTTTTCTCATTTTCTTGGGAGGTGTCAGTAGCCAAAGGAGGGGGTATTGGATTAACAGGCGTTTGTTGCTTACTCATAGATGGAGTGGTAAAGTAAACCATTGGTAGAGAAGAGTATTGTTCATCCAATGATAATGAGAATCCAAGTTGGGGTGCAGGAGATGAGAATTCACGAGGTGTCCCATCATTATGTGGTAAGTTATCTCCATTGTCGTTCGACATTGCCTATAATGGAAAAAATAAGCGATGAATTCACTACCCTAATATGTTTATGACTAATTAATCGTGTTTACGACTATATATATATATATATATATATATATATATATATATATATATATATATATATATATATATATATATGTATGTATATATATATATATGTATGTATATGAATTCTCATAATAAGACTTTAATATGTGTTCAATGTGTCTAATCTCCATCCATTCGGTATTACTTTTTAAAAATCTATGGATTTTCTCACCTGATCAACTAGGAGGAAGCGTATCTATGATTGATGTATGGATTTTTGTTATATGAACTCGTAATCCTTTCATTAATATGAATATCATGGATTCCGCATTCATGTAACAAAAATCTGTACATCAATCATTCCTACGGTTCCTATTAATTACCACATGCATAAATCCATAAATTTAAAAAAAAATAACATCGAATGGATGGAGATCAGACACATTGAACATAGTTTAAAATCGTATTACGAGAAGGTATATACATATATATAGTCGTAAACATGATTAGTTAGTCATAAACATGTTAATATAATGAATTCATCGCTTAATGTTTTTTTGTAGGTAATGTCAAATGACAATGGACATTACATACCAAATGATGATGAGACATCTCCTGAATTCTTATTTCCTACTCCCCGACCAGGATTCTCATCACCACTGGGTGAAAAATACCCTTCTCTATCAATGGTTCACTCTACCAATCCATCTATGAGTAGGCAAAAAATTCTTATTAATCCAACATCCCGACCCCCACTTTCGACACGTCACGAGCAAATGAGAAGAAGACCATCGGGTTCACCCTTCTTGGAAATAACATCCAGATTTTTAAATCCCAATGTTTATCGCTTGGGAAAATTAATGTGGTATTCGGAGCAATATATAATTGGAACGAAGTTGATGAAGCCGTCAAGGATGAGATTTTTGAATAACTTTGTAAGAGTATTTAATTGTCCAACTGTTCAAAGAAAAATATTCTTTCCTAGGTTGTTAAACAACTGAAAACAAATCAAAAAAACATACGACACTTACATTTCCTGAAGGGGGCAACGAGCTTCGACATTTTTGGTATTAAATACTGAGTCCCCCTGAATGTTAAAACTTGGTCAATAAATGGATCAACTTTTTGTTAAATTAGGCGATGGACAAAAACCTGGTCTAGATGGAGAAAATAAACAAAAAGGCGAAGAAAGTTGATGTCCACGGCCTGGGGCCTAAATAGTATGAAGATTTGAATAGTGAATGGTCAGAAATTTTAAAGAGCGATTCAGATGCTGGTAAAAACCTAATCGGGGCAACTTGTATGTGCATGACCGACGAGACAAAGATAGTAAATTCCTGCTATACTTGGCTCTGACTCTGGTGAGTATGAACATTTATTTATTTATATATATACACGTTATGTAAAATAATTTTAAAATCATAAGAATAAATATAATTTTACGCTACAAGAATCAATCGAAGCCATTAGCAGTCAGTATGCTTCGAGCCCTTATAATGACAAGTAAGATGATGCCCTGACCCGAACCTTTAGAAACGACAAAAGATGGATGAGGAGAAGTGTTGGATCACATAATGCGAAGATCAAATGAAAACACACTGCACCTCTCGTGGATGAGCACTCTTCAGTGAGTAATCACATCTCGAGGCAAAAGGTAAGTCAGTCTAAGACATATGGGTGTATATAGGAGATTAAGAGTACCCTGAGGGTGTTGGAGGGTGAAATCAGGTGCCTTGTGTCTTTTTACTCAAGGGTCTTAGTCCCCCGATGCCTCCTCAATGTAGCCCCTACCCTTCTTCTTAAGTTTCCCCTATCTTCTATCTTAAGGTTTCCCCTCCCAAATGATGCATCCTTTAACATTCCCCTCCTTATTTCCTCTACCAACCATAGTCACTCGATCATGGATACTATGCTTAGCAATACAATATAAGGGACTTGACCAATTGCAGGATTATTAGCACATGCACACTCCTTTCTTAAGTGGGTTAAATATATTCTCACAAAATAGAACATGTTACCAGACAATTATCCTAGCATAAAGAAGATCTTGAAGGGTTTGTGTTTGAAGTATAAATCTATTCATGCATGCAAGTATGATTGCATATTGTACCGCAACGATCACAAAGAGAAGTATTAGTGTCCTAGATATGTGGCTTATGAGAATAGAAAAGACAACACTGTAAAATATCGCAAGTGCTCGCAAGTTTCACAAAAGGTTTTGAAATATTTTCCCTCCAGGACATGATTAAAATGTTTTTTCATTGTACTGTGGATAGCAGAGGTCATAACAAGGCATGCTTGATATGAGGTGGGTGGGAATCTCATGCGTCATTCGGGATATTCACTTATATGGAAACTTTCAAACGTATGACACTATGAGTTTGCAAAGGAACCGAACAAGGTTCGGCTTGCATTATCAAATAATAGTTTTAACCCTTTCAATAATTTAAGCAATAATCAGAGTTATTGTCCAGTTCTAATGATGCCTTTAAGTCTCCCTCCAATATTTTACACGAGAAAGAAGTTCACATTATTATCGTTATTGAAACCTGGTTCGAAGTCTCCCGGAGATGATATTGATATTGTCTTAGCCCCGTTAATCGAAGAACTTAAAGAGTTATGGGATAAAAGTGTGAAGGAGTTTGACTCTCATAAGGGTGAAGAGTTCACACTTGTAATGGTGATGTGGGATATCCACAACCTTCCTGATTATGGGACCTTGATCGGTTTTAATGTTCATGGTTATTAGGGATATCCCCTAAATAGGGAAGAAAATGAGGACACTTGGCTACTTCATAGTGATAAGATGAGTTATGTGAGTCATTATAGATTTATGACGACCTATCACCCTTTTAGGAACGATAAGTCTAACTTATTACTTGTTGATCACGAGCGTATGGTAGAACTTGCTCGACTTTTTGGTTAGAAGATCGAGGAAAAAACAAAGGATGTGATTGCAGGGGATACGTATGTAGGAAAAAATCCTCAGTTTGTAATCCTGAAGCATAAAGCTAGGGAGAATCCTAACAACCCTAGTAAAATTACGGCATGGTCCATACGATTAATATTTTTGTACTTGTCATATTGGAAATATCATCGTGAAGGCATGTAATTGATGTGATCCATACAGAGAATAATGATGCAGAACATCTGATGGGAACATGTCTGGGTGTATCGCATTCAAAAGATGGATATCGGGAGCGCCGCGATTTATAGAAGATAGAAAAAGAAGAAGTTTTTGTTAAAAAATGATCCTACAGCATGAAGAATTTTTATCTCCCCGACTACTTTCACTTTAACTACAAGTGAGATAAAAATCCTCCCAGATACATTGTTTAGCTTGTAGACTCTGACTATTTATTCTGGTAATTTGCGCGGGGTAAGCTACCAAACAAATGACCTAAAACAGTACGAGTCTGATGACTGGCACTTCATTATTTAATCAATCCCTATGTTGTTTAGGCATTGCTTCTCCAAGGACAAAGATCTCTATCAAAAAATTATGCAAATAAGTTCACGCTTTACCCTACTTTGTGCAAAAGTGATAAATAGAGAGCACATTAAGGTTGTGACATCAACTTTATCCGAGGCAATCTATGTATTAGAGAAATATTTCCCTTCGTCGTTCTTCGTTATCCGCATCCACCTGCCTATGCATTTATGTGATGAGGCTTTATTGTTAGTCCCGTTAGGTATCACTGGATGTATCCTTTCTATCACTTGATGAAACCCGTCAAGGATTACATTAAGAATACACGGTATATTTTAGGATTAATTCCTGAATTATACATAAATGTGGAATCATTGATATACGCTTGGGAATATATACCATAACAATAGCTGAGGAGGTTCAATCCTCATGGAGAATGAGGATCAAGGAATCTGATAAGTTTGAGGATGAATTGACTTTTGGGAACCCTAAAGAAGTGAGATTCACTAATCTACAATACTAGCAAGAAACTTGTTATGTCTTCGAATCACAAGATGAAGTTAAAGATTAAAGAGAGTAAGTAGCTACATAATTAACTGAATTATTCTTATTTAATTATATGTATGCTTTATATTATGATCTAAACTCAATAATTTACCGTTAAGAAGTACGAGAATGAAATTGCCCAAAATTAAAGGAGAAATTCTACGACGAATGGTTTTAGGGCACAAATATCAAAATAGGTAATTTTCACCTCTTATGTGTGCGATTATTTATTCATGTGTGGTAAAACATGCCTTAATACAAATTCATTAATAAACGAAGCTTCTAAAAAGATGTGATGTCTCTTTAAGGTTTTTACACATAAAAAAAGGTCCCACATTTTGTGCGAAAGAGATTAAGAAATTATGCACCAACAGTTTTTATTTCGTATCATATCTATGTGAGGAAAGCTTTTGATACAAAACTGCGGAATTTTAATTTCTACCTTCACTAGTGTGTCACTAGCAAAAGTGATAAAAATCTAAAAGATACGGTCATAACCTATTATGGGATTGTCCAAAAAATTCTAGAACTTGATTATTAAGATTTCACAAAAAACATATTCTATTATAACTGGTTGAAGGTTGAGGAAACTACAAATGCTTATAAATTTTATCAGAACTAAAAATTGATCTTGGTATATTTATCTAAGATGAAAACTAAAGATCGCATAGTCAACAAGCCTTTTATTTATGCCTTTCAGAACATAAAGAATGCATTCTACTCAAAGTGTATAAATAAGGAAAATTAATCTATTGTTGTGCATATAGCAAATGCTATGGCTACTCAAACAAATAAATTAAAAGCTCTATAAGAGTTCCAGTCTGCTCTTGATGTCAGCCTTAATTTGAAGGATATTTTAGTAGATTTAGAGGAAGATTGAGTATCAAAATATTATTTTACCATTGACATTATTATTTGTATCCTATTATTATATTGTACCTAGACAATCCTATTCCTATCCAAATTGTATCCCATTATGATATTGGCACTTTAGTTTGATTTATGAATGTTTAGTTTGATTTATGAATGTTTAGTATGATTTATGAACTAACTAGGATGGAACGGTGCTTTACTTTGAATTATGAACTCCACAGTTACAATATTGTTTAACTATATATGATTTGGTTGCTGAAAAACATTCTACTAGAGCGAGAAAATCCGAAATAACCATGAGATGGCCCCATAAAAGGCACGAACAACTCACACGGGACCAATGTAAGTCGTAGGAACTGACTGCGTAGTCATGGGACTCACAGTTTGATAATATGACGATAATTTGTAAATATTTAGAATTAGACTTAAAAACATGTCGCTAGAGGACAAAACCCCTAAACAGCCCCACAAGAAGCACGAACACCTCGCACGGGACCAATGTAACACGTATGAATTGACTACATAGTCACGGGACTACCGATTTGAGAATATGGCAATAATTTAAAAATCTCAAGACTTAGGATTAAAAACATGCCGCTAGAGGACGAAAATCCAAAACAACCCCCAAACGACCCCACAAGAGGCACCACACCTTGCACATGACCAATGTAACTTGTAAATACAGACCGCATAGTCACACGACTCCCCGTTTGAGAATATGAGGATAATTTGAAAATATCAAAACTTAGGCTTAAAAACATGCCGCTAGAGGGAGAAAATCTAAAATAACCCCCAAATGACCCCATAAGAGGCACGAACACCTCACAGGGGAAAATGTGACTTGTAAGAACTGACCATGTGATCACGGGACTCCCAGTTTGAGAATATGATGATAATTTATAATTATTAAGACTTAGGCCTAAAAAGATAACGTTAGAGGGCGAAAACCCCATAAACGACCCCGTAAGAGGCACGAATACCTCGCAAGGGACCAATGTACCTTGTAGGAACTCACCCCGTAGTCACGAGACTCCCAGCTCAATGATATGATGATAATTTGAAAATCTCAAAACTTAGACTTAAAAACATGTCCTCAGATGGCGAAAACCCTACACAATCCCCAAACAGCCTTGTAAAAGTCAGGAACACCTTACACATAAACAACGTAACTTTTAGGAACTGAAAGCATATTCATGGGACTCCCGATCTGGGAATATGATGACGATTTAAAAAGCTCAATAATTAGGCTAAAAAATATGCCTCTAGAGGGAGAAAACACAAAATAACTCCCAAACGGTCATGTAAGAGGCACGAACACCTTGTATGGGACCAATGTAACTCGTAGAAACTGATCGCTTAATCATGGGACTTCCGATGTGAGAATATGAGGATAATTTGATAATCCTAAGACTTAGGCTTAAAAACATGTCGCGAGAGGGCGAAAACGCAAAACAACCCCCAAACGGCCCCGTAAGAGGTACAAACACCTCATATGAGATCATATTAACTTTGTAGGAACTCACCGCGTAGTCACGGAACTCCCGAATTGAGAATATAATGATAATATGATAATCATAAGACTTAGGCTTAAAAACATGCTGCTAGAGGGAAAAAATCCAAAACAACTTCATAAGAGTCACGAAAACTTTGCAGAGGACTAATGTAACTCGTAGAAATTAACCGCATAGTAACAGGAATCTCGATTTGAGAATATGACTATAGTTTGAAAATATCAAGACTTAGGCTTAAAAACATGTCTTTATAGGTAGAAAACCCAAAACATCCCATAAATGACCCCGTAAGGGGAACGAAAATCTCACACGGGACTAATGTAACTCGTAGGAACTGACTGCATAGTCACATGATTCCTGATTTGAGAATCTAAATACAATTTGAAAATCTCAAGATCTAAGCTTAAAAACATGCGACTGGAGGTAAATACCCAAAAAAGCACCAAAATATCCTCGTTAGAGGCATGCACACCTCACACAGGATCAATGTAACTTGTTAGCACTGGCCGCATAGTCATAGCTCTCCCAGTTTGATAATATGATGATAATTTGAAAATCTCAAGACTTACGCTTATAAACATATCGTTAGAGGCATGAAAACCTCACACGGGACCAATGTAACATTTAGTAACTCACTGTGCATTCATGAGACTCCCAGTTTGAGAATATGATGATAATTTATAAATCTCAAGAATTAGGCTTAAAAACAGACAGTTATAGTCTAAAAACCCAAAACAACCCTAAATGGCTCCGTAAGAGGCATGAATACCTCACATGAGGCCAATGTAACTCGTAGGAACTGACATGTAGTCATGAGTCTCCCAATTTGGGAATATAACGGTAATTTGTAAATATCAAGACTTAGGCTTAAAAACATACCGTTAGAGGGCTAAAACTCAAAATAGCCCCCAAACGGCCCCGTAAGAGGCACGATTATCTCGCATGGGACCAATGTTACTCATAGAAAATCACCACATAGTCACGGGAATCCTGGCTTGAGAATACGAGGATAATTTGAAAATATCAAGACTTAGGCTTAAAAAGATGTCACTAGAGAGCGAAAACCCAAAATAGCCCCAAAACGACCTCATACGAGACACGAACACCTCGCACACGACCAATGTAACTCATAGAAACTGATCGTATAGTCACGGGACTCTTAGTTCGAGAATATGATGATAATTTGAAAATATCAAGACTTACGCTAAAAAATGCCCCTAGAGGGCAAAACCCCAAAACAATCCCCATACGACCCCGTAAGAGGTACGGACACCTCACACGGGACCAATATAACTCGTATGAACTGACGGCGTAGTCACGGGACTATCAATTTAAGAATATGAAGATAATTTGCAAATATAAAAACTTCGACTTAAAAACCTGGCAATGGAGGACGGAAACTTCAAATAACCCCCAAAGGGCCCCGTAAGAGGTACAAACACCTCACACAGGATCAATGTAACTCGTATAAACTCACTGGATAGTCATAGGACTCCCTGTTTGATAATATAACAATGATTTTAAGATCTAAAGACTTAGGCTTAAAAATATAGCACTAAAGGGCGAAACGTAAAACAACCCCATAAGAGGCACGAAAATCTTGCACGGAACTAATATAACTCAAAAGAATGGACTGCATAGTCACGAGACATCCGATTTGATAATATGACTACAATTTAAATATGTCAGGACTTAGGTTTAAAAACATACTGTTAGAGGGAAAAAATAAAAAACTACCCCCAAACGGCCCTATGAGAGCACGAAAACCTCGCACGGGACTAATGTAACTCGTAGGCACAAACCGCACTATCACAGGACTCCCGATTTGAGAATATGACTACAATTTGAAAATATCAATACTTAGGCTTATAAACATGTCGCTAAGGGGCGAAAACCCGAAAGAGCACGCAAACAGTCTCGTAAGAGGCATGCACACCTCGCACGAGACCAATGCAACTCATTGGAACTGACCGCATAGTCATGGGACTCCCGATTTGAGAATATGATGATAATTTAAAAAAATCTAATCTTAGGCTTAAAAACATGCCGCTAGAGGGAGAAAATCCAATAATAGCCCCCAATCGAGCCCGCAAGAGACATGAATACCCTGAATGGGACCAATGTATCTCGTAAGAACTGATCACATAGTCACGGGACTCTCGATTTGAGAATATGTTGATAATTTAAAAATCTCAAGTCTTAGGCTTAGAAACATTGCCCCTAGAGGGCAAAAACCCAAAATAATCCCCAAACGGTCCTATAAGAGTCATGAACACCTTACATAGGACCAATGTAACTCGTAGGAACTTATCGCGTATTCATGGTTATGATGAAAATTTGAAAATTTCAAGATTTAGGCTTAAAAACATGATGCTAGAGGGCAAAAATCCAAAATAGCCCCTAAATGGCCACGTAAGAGGCATGGACACCTCGCACGGGATCGGTGTAACTTGTAGGAACTGATCATGTATTCACGAGAATTTTGGTTTAAGAATATGATGACAATTTGAAAATATCAAGACTTGGGCTTAAAAACATGTCTTTAGAGGGCGAAAATAAAAAATAACCACAAAATAGCCCCATAAGGGGCACGAACGCCTTGCACAGCAGCAATCTAACTCATAAGAACTTATTGCGTAGTCACGGGACTCCTAATTTCAGAATATGATTATAATTTGACGATCTTAAGACTGGCTTAAAAATATGCCCCTAGAGGACGAAAAAACAAAATGACCCCATCAGGGGCATGAACACCTCGCACAGGAGCAATGTAACTTGCAGGAACTTATCGTGTAGACACGAGACTCCCGGTTTAAGAATATGATGGTAATTCACAAATATCTAGACTTTGGCTTAAAAATATGTTACTGGAGAGTGAAAATTCAAAATATCCCCATAAGAGACACGATCACCTCACACGGGAGAAATTTAACTCGTAGGAACTGGCCGCGTAGTCACGATACTTCTTATTTGAAAATATGATGATAATTTGTAAATATCTAGACTTTGGCTTAAAAACATGTCATTAAAGGGTAAAACCCCCAAATTCTCCTATTAGAGGTCGTAAGACCTCACACGAGACCAATGTTACTCGTAGAAACTGACCGTGTATTCACGGAACTCCCACTTTGGGAATATGATGACAAAATGAAAATCTAAAAACTTAAGCTTAAAAACATGTCGCTAGAGGACAAAAACCCAAAACGGTCCCCAAACGGCCCTAAAAAAGGCACGAACACAGGCGCGACTAAATAATTGTGTCTCTGACGCATGTGATTACGGATCAAGTGCAAGCTAGTCTCTCAAGTTCCGATAAATCGGGTGATGAACGCAGGGAATAGGACGTAAAACATGACGACGAGTAGGAAAGATGATTAACCCTACGGTTGGCTCATAGAAAGAAGGAAAGGATCACGATTTGTGAGTTTTCTACTCACTAATGCAATTTAATTAAACTAGTAAACGAACTACATATGCAACAACAACTAAGAAAGGTTCAAATCAATGTGGGAAAACGGAGTTAGGGCACACTCCCCCGATCCGTCTGTGATTACATAGAACATAAAAACTTCAAAAACCTAATTCTCCATTCAAAGAAACATCAAATACTTTCTAAAAATTCTACATATGTGGATTTTACTCCTCACAATATCAAATCAAAAATTGTATATTGACGAGAATGATAAATTACCAAAACGCGAATTAGACCCTTAAACATTTCGATTACCTATTGCAAACGGAATTAAAAGCCCCAAAACCTTTATTTTGATACATTGAATTGTTAATTACATTTTATTCACTTTCAAATCCATTCGTAACACCTATGTTGGGTTCATGTACCCCAACCCACTAAAAACTTAACCGGACATAACTACGTGGGAAATAACTAAATTAAAACATTGCATGCATTGGATATCATGATGAAACTATTGCTAAACATGCATGGAAGCCTTAGAATCCAAGAAAAATAAATAAATCATGCAAATAATATTACTTTAAGAACAAGGTAGAAGAAAGGCAACCTCTATTGATGAAACTCTTTTACAATAATCCTTAGAAGTGTAAGCTTGATGAAGAACATTGAAAACAATCTTCTTGCCTCTTCTCCCCTCTCTCTCTCTCTTTATAGGTCTAAAAATCTCTAAAGAAAATATCTAGAATAATGAATGAATAATAATACCACATTTTTCTAAGAGTTTTAATCTTGTATAACTCGAATTTTTAAGTGGGAAAATAAAAGATTTCGTTCAAATGTCGGCGAACCGGTTCGAAATGGCCTCTGTAAATGGGAAAACCGGTTCGAAATTCCAGCAGCGAGGACAAGTCTAAGAACAAGATAAAACCAATTCTCTTAGAAACCAACTCGGTTCAGACCTTGAAAATTCCCTCCTTTCTTCCTTGAATTCTTCTCATTTTCATATCATCATATCTTTTCAACTGGGGCTCAAATTTGAATGTCGTTTCTTTCTATGTGCTAGTGAAATCGAGGTCTTCGACTTCTCTTTAGGTTCCACATCCGAATTCGAGATGTACAATTATGTTAGTTAGATTTTCCTTTTTTTCTTTTCGATCTCTGTTCCAGTTTCTCTCTTATCTTCACGTGCATGAAATACCTGTTAAATATTATAGAAATACACGAAACTCGGTGTACTTGTTAGAAGGTGTCAGTAGCAAGGATATGAGATAAATTCGCTTCAATTGCACCGCACAGGGTGATAAAGCCTATAAATAATGGGGAATAAATACAAAGAATTTATGCCTAATCAAACCCCCGTAAGTTAGAACTTTGATCGTCCCGAGCAATGTAAAAGAATCAAAACAAGATAAAAAAAACACTTGAAAAACATTTTATTAGGATAGAATGTCTTTTTTATGGACAAGAAATTGCATTTACGTACGCCACAAGCCATTAAACCCCTAGTAGGACTAGTGGTGTCTCGTGAGGATTTGCAGTGAATATACCCACAAAATTTGGTTTTTGACTCAAAGAAATTCAAAATACTTAAAATTATAAAATTTAAACTCCCCAAAAATAGTCACTATAAATTTATATTCAAAAATCTCAATTTGTAGTGTGTGTGTGCGAAGCCAAAAATCAAACTACCAATTTTCATCGATTGATCATTAAGTTACTTTCTGAAAATTCGTTTTGATTCAAATTCTCACGGGACACTATCACAAACGAATCACACGGAATGTGTCTATTTTCTCTCGGTATGTGTGATTTATAAGAGTAAATATAATGGAACACGAATTCATGCACACAAATTTAAAAGATGAAATTTATTTAGGTGAACAGATCCCATCATTGGAATACGGTTGTTTGGAAACGGGAAACATCGCTCCTTATTCACACCAATTAATATTGCTTATTTTCTTTTCTTGCCTTAGCTCTCCATGTGATAATTATATTCGTCATTCGAACTCGGTTAGGACTTTTTCGGGTTTAAGATGTATTGGGTAAATTAGGAATCGCTGGGAAATTCGAAGTTGGATTTTTTTTTCCTATGATGTCCTTTGGCACTATTTCGTTCGTATGCACTTTTTTCTTTTCTTTTTTTATACATTTTTCTATTTTTGTTGAGCATTTTTCTATATTTTTTCTTGCTCCCTTTTTACTGCACTATTCGGACTTAATTGATGAATTTTTCGATTTTCACTACTCTGGACTAAATGGGCTTTTCGGGTTAATCAAACGAATTGGGAAATTTATTTGGCTCAATTAGGTTTGAAAAGGGGATCATTTTTTATTATTTTTATGGCTCATATTTTTGGGTATAAAAACGATGGCCTAACTTCATTTATCCAAATTACTCATTATTTTACCATACGCGTTTTGAGAATAATATAATTTAGAGATACTTTTAGTGAGTTTTTCATGACAACATCTCGCTCGTTTCCCGTAACCGATCAAAACAAAGGAATAGAGATCCTCAACGACTTATTTAAAGCTAAGTTGAACTTTGAGTTAACCATTAACTTGGATTGATTTAATTGCTCCCAAAAATGAAAGGCTCGAAATCTCACTAGGTTAATTGATCTCCACACTTATTCATTAGAGTTGTCAATTTTCGCTCAATTTTCATCTTTGGTCATTTTCGACCTTTTGCTCTTGATTTTTACAATTTGAGACTTTAAACAAATTTTTAGTGATATTTTTGAAAATTTTAAATTCCAATTTTTATTTATTTTGAAGGAAAATATTTTTGACTTTTCGAAAGTTGTCAATTCTTTTTTTTAATTTTTTTAATTTTTGGGGGGCATTTTAAAATATGTAAAATTTTTTGAAATGCACGTGTATCCCCCCTAACTTAGACTTTTGCAATGTCCTCATGCAAAAAGGACTAAGATATAAACAAATGAAAAGTGCGTACAAAAATAGATAAATGACAAAATGAATAGTTTTTGTATTAATAAAACGACCAATTAGAAACAAGAAGAAAGGATAGAGGTTTACATAGTTCTTAACAAAATTAGTCAAAAGGAATAAAAAAGGAACTACATAAACGGTAAAAATAGCAAAACACCAATACGGGAGCTACTGGGGAGGTGGGTTGGATGGCCTGGACCTACTCGGATCATAAGGATAGTATAAATAGGTTGGGAGTGAAATATTTGGGGAAGGAATTTTTGGAGGGAAGAATGGGGAATGAATTTTCGGAGTTTGAGGAAGAGGGAAATGAATGTGTGAAAGTGGAAAGGGGGAATAATGGGAGGGAACGAAGTTCCTGCACCTGCTTAGAGCGAACTGGTTTGGCCTGGGGTAAACCAGTTCGGCCTTTTTAATTTTTTATTCGTTCAACGATGCGAACTGGTTCGGCTCTAATAGTGAAAACAGGTCGAACCGGTTCGAAATTTCAGTATGGCCCTCCAAATTGAATCTTAAAAAAAACTAAGTGTTGAAATCACCCAAAACTCAATTTTCTGAAAAATTTCCAAAACTCTCCCACTCATATTTTAGCTTGAAAAAACTCAATACGCCCTATGCTTTTATATGTTGTGCACTTATGCTCCTACCCTTAATCGACTCTTAACCTATGGACTTCTAACTAATATAACCTATGCGACTCTCTATGATACACAAGAATCACCTCAGACGCGTCGGGGGTGCAGCGACCTGTTCTTTTAAGCTCACGCCACCTCGTAAACAGGGTCCGACGACCAAATTGTGTTGTCTTCCTCAACATGCACCTCGAGAAATGTCTTTAGGTGTTGTCCATTCACCTTGAACGTGTCTCCCCCTTTAGGATCTTCTAATTCGACGACTCCATGGGGAAATACCTCTCTTACAACGAACGGGATGGTCCACTGCGAACGTAAATTATCGAGAAACAAGTGTAAACGTGAGTTATATTGAATCACTTTCTGACCCGAATGAAACTCCTTTCGACGGATAATTCTCTTATGTGCGAGTCTCATTCTTTTTGTTTTTGGATATTTTAGCACTTTCATACGCATCTTTGCGTATTTTTTCATACTCATTCAATTAAAGCTTGCGTGCTTCACCGGCTTGATTCATTTTGTAATTCAGCCTCTTGATTTCCCAATATGCCTTATGCTTGAGCTCCATGGGGAGATGGAAAGGCTTGCCATACACAAAGATAAAGGGGGCATCCTGATGAGGCTTTTATATGCGGTTCTATAAGCCCATAATGCATCGTTCAAACGGAGAGACCAATCCTTCCGATTAGGATCAATGGTCTTTTCTAGAATGTGCTTAATCTCATGATTTGCTAATTCGGCTTGCCTGTTCGTTTGGGGGTGATAGGTCGTCCCGATCTTGTGAACGACCCCATACTTCCTCATGAGTTTTTCAAACGGCCTATTGCAAAAGTGTTTGTCGTTCTCTATAATGATTGCCTTTGGAGCTTCGAAGCGAGAAAGTATGTGTTCTTGTAAAAACTTTGTCACCACCTTGTTGTAATTTGTGTTTGTAGCTATGGCCTCAACCCAATTTGACACATAATGTACCGTGACAAGGATGTATAAGAAACTAAAGGAGGGAGGAAAGGGACCCATAAAGTCAATTCCCCAACAATCGAATATCTCAATGATAAGTATAGGGGTCAATAGCATCATGTCTCGTCGAGTGATGGCTCCCATCCTTTGACATTTATCGCAAGATTTACAATAATCATTAACATCACAAAAATTATGGGCCCATAGAGACTGCTTTGAAGAATCTTAGCGGTTGTCATATTCGTGGAAAAGTGGCCTCCATAAGCTTCCATATGAAAAAAATGGATGACGGTGGGTATCTCGTTATTCGGTAAATATCTTTGAATGATTTGGTACGTGCAGTACTTAAACAAATAAGGATTGTTGTAGAAGAACATGCGTGACCAAGTTAGGAACTTCTTTCTCCCTTGCGGTGTCCAATCGGAGGTAATCACCCCCTTGCTCATTCGAAAAATATTTTTCTATTCGTATGGGATCACTAGGTACGTCGGACGAAAACCGGGACAAATGGTCGGCTACAACGTTTTCTACTCCTTTCTTATCTTTTACGGAGAGATTGGACTCTTGTAGGAGTAGGATCCACCTTATAAGGCATGGTTTAGTAGCCTTTTTGGAAAGGAGATACTTAAGATCCGCATGGTCAGTAAAGCATATAATAGGCGAACCAATGAGATAACAGCAGAATTTATCTAAGCAAAAACTACGAGTAGCAATTCTTTCTATGTGGTATTGTAATTGAGTTGTGGTCCACTTAACGTCCGCCTAGCATAGTAGATGACGTGAGCCTTCTTATCTTTTCTTTGGCCCAAAATAGCCCCTATAGCATAATTAATCTCATCACACATGAGCTCCAATTGAAGGGACCAATCCGGTTCTTACATAATGGGAGAGGACACGAGCATGATTTTTAATTTTTTAAAAGCACTTTGACATGCTTCATTCCACTCAAAGGGGGTATCTTTCACAAGCAGGTTACTCAAGGGCCTAGCAATGGAACCAAGTCCTTAATAAACCTCCGATAAAAACTCGCATGGCCCAAGAAATAGCGCAAATCCTTTAATGACTTAGGTGGGAGGAGATTGTCTATGACATCTACTTTCGCCCTATCTACCTCAATACCTTTGGTCGACACTATTGTAACACCCCGTATTTTTGGTACATTTAAATTTAATTAATTTAGAAATTCTAAATTACTAGAGTGTTGTAATTTAATGAATTAATTATGATAGAATATTATATAAATATTAATCTGGGATTGAATGGTTAATATTTAGGGAAAATTTATTTACTAAGTGAATAGTAATAATGTAATTTCGTCGTTTCGAGTATTAATGACGAGGTATGTACTTATCACATCCGGAAGTCGATATAGACTACATTGGGTGGGGGATAAGTATTTTTATAAATTAATTCGGATGCAAATTTTGAGGGTACAGTTGAGTCCGGATGGGCCGAGATAGTCGGAAAAGTGTACCCGGTGGTAGTAAACGGGTCACGGGACGTTTTTAGACATAGTCGGGCCCACTCGGGGGCATTTTGGTCACTTGGGCTTGGCCCATTAGTCAAAAAACGGGAATTGAAAAATTAACCTAATAAAAAGAAATTAGGGCATGGCTGAGCTTAATTAGAAAAAAGAACTAAAGGGTTAGGAAACCCTAGCAGCAGCCAAAGCCATTTTGGGGATCTCAAAGAACCAACAAGGTCATCTTCAACCTTGGAATCCATCACAAATTCAGACACTACGAAACCTAAGGCAAGTGAATAACTTGCAATAGCATGAAAACTGTCTTTCAATTCATATTTGTGTGCTGTTATGATTTTAAAATTCGTTTTGGGGTTCATGGTATAAACATGGGGCTTTGATAATTCTAAAGAAAACATGAATCTGTTTTGGCTGAAATTATGAGGAGTTATGTAAAATCTGATATTGGAATATTGATGTGTATCTGTTAGAATGATATCCAGATAAATTAGAACGAATTTGATGAAGAAATTTGGAGTAAAAATGTGTTTAAGGAAAAAGATGGATTTTCCCCAAAAATTTATGAATCAGTTGTTTATGGACGAATTGATGGTTGTTGTAGTCTTTCTGGGTTATCCTAATAAGGTTTCTAGTATACTCTGGTGTTAAGAGGGCTTAAAACTCATGTTAGAAGAGATTAGGGTTTAAGAAAATCCGTCCATGGCTGCCCTGTCTTCGCGAAGAAGACGAAGACCTGTTCGATCGGTCGATCGACGGTCTGGGTCGATCGATCGACGGTCGCCAGAATCTGGCAGTTCCGCCAGTTGGTTATATAAGAGGGAATATTTATATAAAAATCTTATGTAATTAATTATTGAGAAATTAAATACATGAGTTTGAATCTAATTAATTGTAGATAGATTAATTAGGGTTTGAGGCTAATAAATTAGAGTCGGGAATTGTGACTCGGGTAAATTTATTTTGGGCTACGGGAGTAAGTCCAAATTTATGGTGGGGACGACACCAAAAATAACTAAATTAATTAAAGTGCAATTTAATTAATACTTAGAGTTGGACCATAAACTCTTAATAATTTTAATAGGCTTATGTTACGGATTTTAGTGAACGGTATAGCCGGGACTTTTATATTTATATATACGGAGGCGTTAGTATATATATATATATATGGTGTGCTCAATTAATATCAGTGATTAGATATTTGTTACTATAGTGCTATAGGGGGAGGTTGCGCGTAGTGGATGAATCCCCTAGCTTGAGGAGTAGGGTGAGTATATTCCCGAGGTCATAGCGTCCGTTATATGGGTGAGGGGCATATCACTTTCAGGGAAGGAATATGACCGCCTCCAATTATTTATTTTTATCAAGTTGGTGTGAAAATTCTGACTTGGGATAACTAGGCTATGTGATTATACCTAGTGGGATAGCACTTTATAGTATTTACATTCCGGGAGTATTTTACTCGGGAGGTTGCAAGTTATTATATATATATTACAGTATGATTGTGAATGCTGGAATATGATTATAAGTATATAATTTTATAATTAATTATATACGGAATATTAATGAAAAGTGAGTGATTTCACAGGTATAACAAGTGTAGAAGTTATATGAATATAAAAAGGGAAATGATTTAGTTAAGTTGATGTTACCAATAACTTATATATCAATATCACTACATACTCAGTTAGAGTAGGGTGGGTATAAAGGAACTTTGTTAATTATCTAGTCATGAGATGAGTAACTAGGTAATTTAATTAAAGCATTCGTAGGGTATAATAGAGGAAGGGTAAGGAAGTCCTCAAGAGAGTGCGATATTAACTAAAAATATGAAGAGCATGCATATTTATTTATTACTGCAAGTTAATCATTTGTTAAATGTTTTTCAAATGTTTTGGGTACTAACCCTTGCTATAAAAACTTTTAAAAACCTTTTAGGTGTCCAACCACAGGGACGCCAGCCTTGACTATATTCCAGGGATCCGTTGCTGCAGCATATGTGGATGTTGCGGGGTTTTGATAGACGCCTCATTCTTCATTCTTAAATGTAGAAGTTCATGATTAGTATTCGAGCATGTTGCTCACTTTCCATTTATTTGTATTAGACTTGTTGAGAGTTTATTCTTATCTTTATGGGATTTATTATTTGGACCGTTGGTTTATTCGGTCAATTATTTTTACTTGTGAATGATTAATTCAGTTATCTGTGATTGTTTTATAGTTTTATTTTCCACATGGGTGTTTGTTAAATAATGAAAGATAAAAATTGGCACCGGTCTACTTTTCTCACTTAGGTGGTTAGTAATTAAATTAAAACGATAGTGATGCTAAGAATGGACCAAATGAGAAACCTGTTCTAACTTGATTTAGGACTGATCACCCGGGATTAATTAGGCGGGGTGTCACAACTATATGTCCAAGAACTATTCCTTCGGTAACCATAAAATGGCACTTCTCCCAATTTAGTACCAAGTTCTTTTCCACACAACAAGCTAGCACTTATTGAAGATTAACAAGGCAAAAGTCAAAAGAGGGGCCGAAGATACTAAAGTCATCCATGAAAACCTCAAGGCCCCTTTCGACCATGCCGCTAAAAAGACTAAGCATGCACCTTTGAAAGGTCGCGGGTGCATTACATAATCCAAAGGGCAAACATTTGTCAGCAAACGTGCCAAACGGACATGTCAACATCGTATTCTCTTGATCTTGCACATCGACTTCAATTTTGTTATACCCAGAATAACCGTCAAGAAAGCAATAGAATGGGTGTCCCGCTACTCGCTCTAGCATTTGGTCGATAAATGGTAAGGGGAAATGATTTTTCCTCGTGCCGACATTTAGCTTCCGGTAGTCAATGTAAACGCGCCACCCGATGGTGGTGCGTTGGGGAATTAGCTCACCTTTGGCATTTTCGACCATAGTCATTCCCAACTTCTTCGGGACGACTTGGATAGGACTCACCCACTTGCTATCCTAATGGGATAAATTATTCCCGCATCCAATTGCTTAATAATCTCCTCTCTCACGACATCTTTCGTCATGGGGTTCAATCGCCTTTGCATCTTCCTCGAAGGCTTCACATCCTCCTCGTGGTGGATTTTATGGGTACAAATTAGGGAACTTATACCTTTCAAATCCACGATACTCCAACCAAAATCACTACGGTGCTTCCTCAAAATCTCTAATAGTTTACTCTCTTGCTCTTTATTTAGGCCCGAGGAGACAACAACGGGAAATGTCTTATCCTCTCCCAAATAATCATATTTTACATTTGAGGGTAGTTTCTTTAATTCTAAGGTGGGAAATTTTTCATCGAAGGGAACCGTACGTGGCTCCCTCGGTGGTAATTCCTCAAATTTAGAAACCCAATTAACATCTCTCACGTCCTCATCCAACGCTCTCTCATCTAAGATCTCTCTCAACTCTCCTACCTCCCTCTTGAAGTTGTTGTACGTTGCGTCACTCTCACTACCTGAGATATGGCACGCTCCTAACGAATCTCCACTAAAAGTTCCCTATATGTGCTCATATACTACTTCCTCGATAAGATCCACCGCGTGAAACTCATCCTCACCACCCACTTGCTTGGTGATGTTAAAGATATTTATTTTAAGAGTCGTATTCCCGAAGGTGAGTTGCATTTGTCCATTTTGAGTATTAAAAAATGCGTTATCCTTAGCTAAGAATGGGTGGACAAGGATGACGGGAACATTATTACACAAGGGGATAGTGGGCTCTGTGTCCCAAATGACAAAATCTACTAGGAAGTAGAAAGTGTCCACTTGGACTATCACGTCCTCAATAATACCTCGAGGTATCTTCATGGTATGGTCCGCGAGTTGGAGAGTGATCTTAGTGGGCTTGAGGTACCCAAATCTAATTGCCTATAGATGGAGTAAGGGAGAATGTTAACACTCGCCCATAAATCTAATAAGGCTCTCTCGATGTAGTTATCTCCAATGATGCACGAAATGGTCGGTGCACCCGCATCTTTAAACTTTGTGCTAGGAAAACGTTATTTTTAACCTTTAGTAGAACTGAGTTCACATTTTGTGGGAGGTCACTTAATAGAACTGAGTAAAACTAAGTGGGTGGTCACTTAGTAAAACTTTGTGGGTGGTCACTTAGTAGATTTGAGCTCACATTTTGTGCTAGGAAAATGTTATTTTTAACCTTTAGTCTACATTTCACCGTTAATAAGTCCTTAAGGAACTTAGCATATGCGGAAATTTTCTTTATTGCCTCAAGAAAAGGTAAATTCAGCTTGACTTGCTTAAGTACATCTAGCACATCTTCACGGGAGGCCCCTTTAGGAGGAGGAACCAACCGTTGAGGGAAATGTACAGCAGTGGGCAATTCCACTACAACTTCGGGCCTATTAGTGTCATTTTTGTCACTCTCATTCAAGGGGGCATATTCGGCCTCTTTCGTGCAGGGTGAAACCTCCTTGTATTTAGGTTCATCATTTGGGGGAGGTGAAAATCAACAACACTCCCACTATGTAGAGTGGTAACGGCTTGACATTGCTCTTTATGATTGTTGAACGTAGAGCTAACACTAGGTTGACCTTGGGTAGGTCTTTGGCCTTGGACCGTAAACTTACCATTCTCTTGGACACTTAAGATAGATTGCAATCTAGAAATGTTTTCATTTATTTCGGCAAACATTCAAGAATTTTGAGCGTTGGTTGTCGAATTATCTTGCATAAATTAGTTCAAAGTATCCATGATATTTCTCTGCGGTGGGGTGATATAAGGCACGGGAGGTGGTGCTTGCATGTGTGTAGCTTGTTAGAAATGCGGAGGTGGTGGTGGAAGAGGGGCAACGTGTGAATTAGGATTCAATGCAGCATGTTGTTACCCATAACTAAAACCAGGATGGTTCCTTCACAAAGGGTTGTGAGAATTCCAGTGAGGGGCATTAAAATTACCCTTAAACGCTCCTACCACTTCCACTTGCTCTTGAAGCATGGCTTTGTAGGTGGGTATTGTTGGTCATTCCTTCGTTGAATGTCCTGCCTCATAAATCTCACACACCTTCTCTCTCAATGCTTGAGTGAAATTGGATGTTTCTCTTCCTCGTGATTTGAATATGTGTCCCAATCTTTTAGAAAGTTGATTGATTTGAAGTTTCAACTCGGTTTCTTTGTCCAATTGATAGAGTTTGGAAGGAGAAGGAGCTGTGGACCTTTGTCAAGCTCGAGTTTGGGCATTTGGATTGGATATGTGTCGCACGCTTGACTAGTCTCAGCGACATACTTAAGGTAAGCCTCGACATCATCCGCATTTAAAGCTAGAAATTGCCCTTGGCACATAGTTTTCACAAGTTGTTTGGAACTTAAGGTTAGCCCTTAGTAAATAAAGGAAGATAATTCTCCACTTCTCAAATCCTTGGTGTGGGAACATATTAAGCAACTCATTAAATTTCTCCCAACATTTATCAAAAGGCTTATTTTCATGTTGTTTAAACGTTTGAAATTGAGGTTTTATGGAATTAGTTCGATGTTGGGGAAAGAATTTCAGAAGAAATGTAGCCTTCATATCTCTCCATGTTCCTATCAAGTTCGGTGCCAAAGACCATAGCCAAGTCTTGGTCTTATCCTTCAGGGTGAAGGGATAACGTTTGAGACGAATGATATCTTGGGTGCACGCCTGATCGCTAAAAGTATCACATGCCTCTTCGAACTCGTGGATGTGGAGGTATGGGTTTTTTTACTCCAGACCATGGAATGTGGGAAGAATCTGAATCATGCCATTGTAAAAATAGAATTGCCCTGTATTATATAGGAATATAATGCATCCTAGAGTGACAGTTCACTCGAGATATAAGAGGTCTCTTATGGGGCGATACGGTATCTCACCCTCTTTCGTACCATAACTAGCATTGTCTGACATCGCTCTCTCTCTCTCTCTCTCTAAATAACTCGATATCCTCATTCGATGCCCTAGAAGTGTGAATTAAAGTGTGACTCGTGATGGAGTTGGGTAGTGTAGGAGGTGGAACCCCAAATTATGGAACGCGAGGAGTATGTGGGCTATCGGGATTGTACTTTACTATAAGATTTTCATGAATTCTGGTAGGAGTAGACTGAGGAGCTAGTTGAGGATTTTGCAGGTAAGGATTTGAGAGATATATTATATTTTTTTTTCTTTTTATTTTTTTGAATTTTCAATTTTAAGCTTTTTTTGGCTTTTTAAGAATTAGAGTTAAATTTTGGATTAATTCGACCTAACCTAAATGCCTTCCTAGTTCCCCGAAAATGGCGCCAAAAACTTGACGTGACTAAATAATTTTGTTTCTAACGCGTGTGATTATGGCTCAAGTGCAAGTCGATCGCTCAAGTTATAATTCGATAAATTGAATGTCAAACTCAGGGAATAGGACACAGAGCATGACGACGAGTAGGTTAGACGATTAACCCTACGGTTGACTCGGAAGAAGAAGGAAAAGATGATGATTTGTGAACTTCCTATCCACTAATGCAATTTAATTAAACTAGTAAACGAACTACGTATGCAAGAATAACTAAACGAGTTTTAAATCAACATGGGAAAATGAAGTTAGGGTACACTCCCCCGAACCGTCGGTGATTACGTAGAAAATAAAAACTTCAAAAACCTAATTCTCAATTCAAAGAAACATGAAATAATTTCTAAGCATTCGACATATGCGAATTTTACTCCTCACAATATCAAATCAAAAGTTGTATTTGACGAGAATGATAAATTACCAAAACACCAATTGTACCCTTAAATATTCCGGTTACCTAGGGAAAATGGAATTAAAAGACCTAGAACCTTTATTTAGATATTTTGAATTATTAATTACATTTTATTCACTTATAAATACATTCATAACAACTAGCTTGGGTTCATGTACCCTAACCCGCAAAAACTTAGTTGGACATAGCTACGTGGGAAATAACTAAAATTCTAACGTTGCATGCGTTGGAGATCATGATGAAACTATTGATAAACATGCATGGAAGTCTTAGAAACCCAGGAAAATAAATAAAGCGTGCAAATAATATTACTTAAAGAACAAGGTAGAAGAAAGGCAACCTTTATTGATGAAACTCTTTTACATTAATCCTTAAAAGTGTAAGCTTGATGAAGAAAATTGAAAACCATCTTCTTGCATCTTCTTCTCTCTCTTTCTAGGTCTAAAACTCTCTAAGAAAATATCTAGAATCATGAAAGAATAATAATACCAAGTTTTTCTAAGAGTTTAAATCTTGTACAACTCGAATTTTTAAGTGGGAAAATAAAAACATTTCATTCAGATGCCGGCAAACCGGTTCAGAATTCAAGTCACGAGGCCAAATTTGCGAACAAGAGCAAATCGATTCGCTTAGGAACCAAACTGGTTCGAACCTTAAAAATTCCTTCTTTTCTTCCTTTAATTCTTCTCAATTTCATATCATTATATTTTTTTCAACCGGGGCTCGGATTTGGATGCCATTTCTTCCTATGTGCTTGTGAAATCAAGGTCTTCGACTTATCTTTAGTTTCCACCTCCGAATTTGTAAGAACATATTTCTTGTCATGTCCATTTGTTGTAATTGGCTTAATTTCGGACAAAATAAATTAAGTCTAGGCTAGTTTTATTATGGAGTTTAATTGATCCTACGACAAAGTTTAAGTCCAAGAATGTGCAATTTAAATCTTTGAAGAAGATTTCAAGTAAAGACGTGTTGCATATGTTTAAGATCACTCAGGTATGAATACTTGTGAGCATTTGGGTAATTTAGTATGTTGATTAAAAGCTGGGTGATTTAAATGTTTGGGAATTAAATCTTTTTCTGATTTAAAAATATTATTGAGTTAAAAATAGTTTAAAGAAAATTTGAGGAATTATTTAAAGAAAAATAATTTTGTTTAAAAACTGTCGCTCGAACGAGATAGTGGGTCGTTCAAACGATAATCCCTTGTCACGCGAACGAGATCCACTTCTCGCTCGAATGAGCTGCCACCTCGATTTTCGTGTTTTGATTTTCTTGGACTTTGTGTTGCTCAGATATAAATAAAACGTCTCTGCGAAAGTTTTCATGAGCAGAACAGTTTTGAAAAACTCATTCCCATATAGTTTTTCATCATTCCGAGTTTATTCAAGATTAAATTATTCAATTCCAAAGTTTGTGATCTTGAAACGTGTTTACCAAAAAATAATTCATTCAATGACTACATCGACTGAGGTCATTGGGAGTGCTTGAGGGTATTCCTTGCTGAAGACAGAACTGTGTGTTCTTGAGGAGTAGCTGCGGTTGTTCCTTTGGTGACAACACAGACCGACACCTGTGAGTATTCGCGTGTTACCCTATTTCATTATAATCCGTGTAAGTTGTGTCTTACAAATTATAGTGAAATAAAAAGGTTTTTCCCTTCAGAGATTTTTTCTAAAATTATTTCTTTTACCGCATGCTTTATTCATGGAATGGATTTAATCACTTAGATGCATGTTTAGGGTTTAAGAAGTTAAAATTGGTTTTAACTAAAAATTGGAACAAAGTTGTTTTTGCCTAAAGTACACACTAAAGGACTCCTCAAATTGGTATCAGAGCGTGTTTCACTAACTTATTGTGTTTGTGATCCCGTGACTTTAGGTATGCCTTTCGGTGGTTTTGATGATTTTAAAATTCACTTGTTTGAATCGTCTCATTGGAAATATCACATGAAAACTGATCTTAATAAATTGGTTAATAAGGGTGAGTGTGAAAAGTGTTCTTTCTGCGAAGGGTATGGTCATAGGATAGACGAGTGTCCCATTAAATGTGGTTCTACCCTTAGTGATAGTGACAGTGAAGAAGAAAAATTTTATGCTAGTAAGAGTGAACTTCCCACCTTTGTGGCTAGTCATGTAAGTGATAAAGACTTAACTTTGCATGATTCTTCCGCAGCCACGGAAGTTGATAAACCTGAGAGTGAGGGTGAGGTGAGTGAGGATGAGAGCAAAGATGAGAGAGATTTGCAAACTTCTTTCAAAGAATTGTATGAAGAAACATTAAATGCAAAGAAAGCCAACTTGAAACTTGGAGCTATGTTGAAAGAACGTGCCATAAAAAAATATCTCTACACATATGAGACACAAACAAATACCCATGTGAAGTATGGAGGAACAAAACAAGTATAATGTCACAATAAATAATTCCAATGCATTAATTGAGGATCTTAGGGCACGTGAAAAGAAAATTCGGGAGAAGCTAGAATATGTCGAGGGTGAGAAAGATAGTCTTCGAGGGTTTATGGAGGCTATGAAAAAGTAACTTCTTGAGTTTGAGAATTCTACGCGTTTACTTGAGTCAAGGATAGGTGAGCTTGAGGAGAAACTGAGAGATTCGAGTAAAGTTAAGTTTAATTTGGAGGGTAGGTCTGAAAAGCTTGACAAAATCTTAGGCACCATCGAAATCAAAGACAATCGGAGAGGTATTGGCTTTGATAATCATATCGCACCTGCACCTAAAGCCAAAACCATGAAAATAAGAGAACCACCTAGAAACTTTAGGGGAGAGCCACCTAGGAACGTGAGGTATAATCGGCCTACAGCACACGCTCCTCACCGTATCTACACTTACACTCATTGCGGTAGGAGAGTTATTCTTAGACAGTTTTCCTACGATCTTAAGAACGCTCCTAGAAAGTCTAAAGCCATTTCAGTTCCCAATACCCCTACTCATCGGTTCACGCCTACTTGGGTTAAGAAGTCATATTTAGAGGCGTTAGGTATTAGGTTTGGTGATTCTCGCGTCATTGCCCGTGGTTCTTCTCATGTTTCATCTTTCGATTGAGGTTGTTCGTCAGTTTGTCATACTCTAGTATTTGCTTCATGTGTTATATTTTGCTAGTGTTATGACATGTATCTAGTTTTATTTATTTATTTGAGTCTTATCGAAAAATACAAAAAAAAAAATCTTTTTACAAAACTTTTGAAAATACAAAAATATTTTTAGTTGTTGAGTCGTGAGGTTGCATGTTTGATGTGGCATATTGGTGTGCTTAAACCCCCCCCCCCCCCTTCCTTTCATTATCCATGTGGCTAGGACTTTTGGTCATTATTATTGATGCTTAGAATGATCTTAACCATTGCACTATGGGGTTGTTTCGAAGTTGATATGCAGTTTGATTCGACTTTGTGTATATACCAGTCTTGCACACATGCGCGAGTTTGTATGAATGTTTGACTTCTTTTGCATATTTGATTTTGGTGAGACGTTTTTATCTCGATTTTGTCATATATGTGTAAGTAAACTTAAGGAGGAGGCGTGCTTGTAAGAACCGTTTTTCGTGAGAATCGATATTGAAAAAATGATGAGTGTTCACGGGAAAGGACTGCGAGAGTATAAAATTGACTTATCGTGAAAGCCACCGTTTAAAAGAGCCCAAAAGAAAATCAAGGCAATAAAAACAAATGCCATAATTGGGGCCAATAAGACCTTCTCTAAGTTGAGATTGATAGATATTTCTAAAGATCTTAAGAAATTCATATATATGAGGGAGTTTGGTTGGAGATAAATTTAAATGGGCCTCAAATCCTACGTTGAAACATCGTATCATGACGTTATTGTTCATAGAATCGTCAATAATTCGGACTTGCGTGCATGTTGTTACTTTAGTTCATTAAACTCACACTTATTTTGTCACAAATTGCCTTGATGAAGTTTGATGATTTCTTGCTATCAATTATAACTTCTTGATCGGTTCGAAGTATTGAAATGGTGACTCATTTGTTGTAGTTCATGCCCATACAGTCCACATTCATGTTTGAGCACATTGGTACTATGTTAACTTGTAATTCTCGTTGATCGTTTTACTTTGTTTTATGTTTTTCTGTTTTGAGTCTATTTGATGTATATTTTTTATTTCCTGGTACTGTTTTGGAATAATTTTTCACCGGGCAAATCCTTACTAAATTTGGGGTATTTCTGGAAATTTTCATTTTTCGTTCGAATGACATCCTATGTCGCACGAAGATGTCATTCAAGCGACATAACAAAATCGTTCGAGCGACTTCGAGTGACATTAGGGTTTCATTTAACACAGTTGGTTCGACTTTTCAACCGTTTTGTTCTCTCATAACCCTTCCCTATATTTTTAGGCGGCGATAACAGTTTTTCTTTCAAAAATTGCCATTTTTAAAAAAAAACTTTAAGCTTCGATTTGTGCTTCACTAATTCGCGTGGTATCTCCAACCCTTATCCAACTTGGATTTCGAGTGGTCTATAGCCGCTGTGTTCCAGACACCGATCAGTGTTTGTGTATCTCGAACTCCTTCAACACGTTTGTTTCATTTCCTTGAGTTACTCACGATTTTTTGCTCTTGTCTTTGTTTCATTCTGTGTTGGGTTTAATGATATCTGATTCCAGGATGTATTCACCCAAAATAACACTGCCTTGCTGATTTTACCTCTTTTACAGTATCTCTTTTGTGTTCTTTTTATTTGGGATCAGAAATCATTTATTGAGAGGGTTTGATTGCTCGTTTTGAGTATATTTATCTTATAGATGCTTTTGTTATGGTTGGTGTTCGCGGTGGTTCGGTTGGATGTCTTATACGGAGATAGGTTCTTAAGTGTCTGCTCCTCAGTAACGGTGACCTTTCACACATTACAATCTTTTGTCATGCCTCCTAGACGTCGTGGTGCCCCTTTAGGCCGACTCGATGAGTCGTCACCCTCTGCTCAAGCTCAAAGACCTCGGGCCAGTAGACCCCAGTACTCCCTAGATGGGTCACACGTGTTGAGCATGATCACTATTGCTTATTGGGTCTCCATATTAGGTTTGTTGTTTAGGAGCGTGTGTTTCGTTATTCTGAGTTTCAGGAGTTAGGTATTTAGCATTGGTTATCTGGTAGGGGTTGGGATCACCTATTTGAGGCTCGTAGGGTTGTCTATCCAGACATTATTCGTGAGTTCTTCTTCCGCGCTCTCCCCAATGCTGAGGGGATTTGTTCTACTCTTCATTGCATTCCTGTTCTCGTCACAACAAATCTTATAGCATCATTTCTACACCTTCCCCGTGTCCCTGACGCTGTATTTCCCCGTTATTTCAATGATGCTCCTACATATGATGATATTTTGCGTCATTGCTTCTGGGAGATTCCCTAGGCAGGTACTACTATGTATCACTGCCAGCTATTCCCTACCTTCTGAGTTCTTAATAGGTTTGTGTCAATATCTATTTATCCTCGAATAAATCATACTCAGATCGGGTCTGACATTATCTATTTTATGTACCATGTCTTTCAGAGGTGGGATATCCATTTATCGGCTGTCACCGTCAGTGGTACCACTCCTGTCCACCCTGCTCTTCCTTATGGGATTCTCATTTTCCTCATTTTCACTGCTGCTGGGGTTCCTATTTTAGAGGATGATTAGCGTCTCCCTATTCCCACTATTATTGATCATAATACTCTCACACGTTCAGAGAGTCATTTGCCACAGGAGGCGAGAGCTAGAGCTCCACCCACTGAGGGAGCCTTCTTCGATGTTGATTCTTGTCAGCCTATTGGTCACACTGTTCTGATCACCTCTAATTTTTCTCAACCACGCCCCTCCACACCAGCACCCACACTTCCTATTGAGGAGGATCTCTCTTCTTTACAGGCACAGGTAGCTGCCCAAACTCGGATGTATGATACGATCATTGCCAGATTTGATGCTGAGGTCGAAGCTCGTGTTCGTGCTGAATCTAGGATGACATCGTTCTTTGATGAGATGCGGCAGTGAGAGAAGCTAAAAGGTGCAGGATCCTCTGGACTCATCCATATTTCATCTACATAAACTAATGATGCTGCTGCTGATGATGATACTTCCACCGATGTCTATCTGTATTTATTTTGTCATTGTATCTCAGACATTGATATTGATGATGTATTTAGTTATTCTCTAATATGATGTACCTGTATGTATAGCTGTATCATCATTGGTTTTATCTTATGGCATGGTTGTATAGTTTCTTTTGCAGTTTTAGTGATTCTCTCATTATGATTCAGTTACTGTTGTATTTTGCTATCCATAGTCATACTGATATTGTTTATCTAGCCATACTGTTTATTTCCATCTATTCATGCTAGATTTCATGTGCCCGTCTCACCTTTTTTCTATTCTAGGCAAAAAGGGGGAGAGATATGTGATGTAGGGGGAGTATTTATTATGACATTATACTTGTTTTGTTCCTCCATACTTAATTTGGGTTTTTGTTTATGTCTCATGTGTGTAGGTATATTTTTTTCAGAGATTGAGATCTTTATTGATACATCACATTCAGAGACAGAATCAGATTCAGATGCTTGTCGTTTATTCAGCTTCATTATGTCCTGTATATTATCATTTTGAATTTTGAGATAGGATATGTACTTTTTACGGCATATAGCATTTCTGTTTAGTTTTGTCCCGAAATAGCCAAAAGGGGAGATTTGTAAGAACATATTTCTTATCATGTCCATTTGTTGTCATTGGCTTAATTTCGGACAAAATAAATTAAGTCTAGGCTAGTTTTATTATGGAGTTTAATTGATCCTACGACAAAGTTCATGTTCAAGAATGTGCAATTTAAAGCTCTAAAGAAGATTTCATGTCAAGATGTGTTGCATATGTTTAAGATCACTCAGTGATGAATACTTGTGAGCATTTGGGTAATTTAGTATACTGATTAAAAGCTGGGTGATTTAAATGTTTGGGAATTAAATCTTTTTCTGATTTAAAAATAGTTTAAAGAAAATTCGAGGAATTATTTAAAGAAAAGTAATTTTGTTTAAACATTGTCGCTCGAATGAGACAGTGGGTCGTTCGAACGACAATCCCTTGTCGCGCGAACGAGATCCAATTCCTGCTCGAACGAGCTTCCGCCTCGATTTTTGTGTTTTGGTTTTCTTGGAATTTGTGTTGCTCAGATATAAATAAAATGTCTCTGCGAAAGTTTTGATGAGCAGAACAGTTTCGAAAAACTCATTCCTATATAGTTTTTCATCATTCGGAGTTTATTCAAGATCAAATTATTCAATTTCAAAGTTTGCGATCTTGAAATGTGTTTATCGGAAAACAATTCATTCATTGACTCCATCGACTGAGGTCATTGGGAGTGCTTGAGAGTATTCCTTGCTAAAGATAGAACTGCGTGTTCTTAAGGAGTAGCTGCGGTTGTTCCTTTGCTAACGACACCGACTGACACCTGCGGGTATTCATGTGTCACCCTATTTCATTGTAATCTGTGTAAGTTGTGTCTTACAAATTATAGTGAAATAAAAAGGGTTTTCCCTTCGGGGATTTTTCCTAAAATTGTTTCTTTTACTGCATGCTTTATTCATAGAATGGATTTAATCACTTAGATGCATGTTTAGGGTTTAAGAAGTTAAAATTGGTTTTAACTAAAAATTAGAACAAAGTTATTTGTGCCTAAAGTACACACTAAAGGGCCTCCTCAGAATTCCAGTCGTACAATTATGTTACTTCCCTTGACTTTACTTCTTTTCTTTTTTATCTTTATTTTGATTTCTCTTTTGTCTTCACGTGCATGAAATACCTGTAAAATATAAGACAATGATATGCCCTGAATGTACCTCCTCGGATCAGAGACATCAACCTCGGCCATGGAGATGGCCGATGTTAGAAGGACCTTAGATTCATCAACTAATAGTCTCGTCCTAGGCAAGGTCGACCACGGCCGACGTTGTTAGGTACCTCTACAGGTGAGGTCACCATGATCCAGGGGTGTTATCCACCTGGTCTTCCAAGTATTTCAACCTCGGCTCGGGAAATGAAGAGGTTTCCATCCCATCATCAACATCTATCTCGACTAGGGATCGGCCAACGTTGGTGCTTTGCCACATCTACCTCGGCCCAGGCCGATGTCATAACTCAACATGATCTACTTTGGCTCTCCCACTAAACCAAGGTCACCACCTCGTCCTCTTCCAGGTTGAGGTTGGGACCATTCACAAATGGCCGAGCTCTTATGCTCATATTTGTGGATGGGAACACGTGGATAAGTCTTTTATGACTGAATCATTCCCCCCACGTGAAGGAATATTGAGGTCATCATTATCTACAGGAGAACATCCAGGTGTCATTCTCATACTGCACTACACTAAATCCTGCGAATGGTCACGCCCAGTGGGTCACGGCCCAAGTCCGCGACCAGCTGGTCGCGGACTTGGGCCGTGACCCACTCCATATTTGGCGTGACCATATTAATTACCACACTAAATTATCGATGCTCTGGAAGTGGTCACGGACTTGGGCCGTGACCACAGTGGTCGCGGACTTGGGCCGTGACCAGGTCGTGACCATCTTGGCGCCAAACTCGCGCCAAAATTCCCTCCAAGCTTGGTCGCGGATGGGTCACGGCCCAAGTCCGTGACCCATGGTATGAGGAAGAAGTGAGTACACACATTGAGGGTCACGGCTTAGGGCCGTGACCATTTCTGGGCGTGGGTCACGGCTATGGGCCGTGACCATACCTTATTCAAGCACTATAGGTTGGATGACAATGGCCGCGCATCACAGATCGAGGGTCACGGCTTTGGGCCGCGACCATGTCTTGGTATGGGTCACGGCTATGGGCCGTGACCATACCTCATTTGGTAGCTGCTGTAGGTCGCGCAAGGGGGTCACGGCTGTAGGCCGTGACCATTATTCATCAATCAGGTCGCAGGCAGAGCTCTAAGGGTGTGGTGTGTTGCGATGGTGGGTCACGGCCTAAAGCCGTGACCAGGTCATTCCTAAAAAATAAAGAGGCGCGCTATTTCTTTTTTTCATTTGCCCGCTTCTCTCTCTCTCTCGTCAGATGTTGATGACCTAGCGATTCTCTCTCGTCAATCAGTTGGAGTATTCCTCAGCTTCAACCTACTAGCAGCAGCAGCCCTAGCTCCAGCCCTAGCTCCGCCCTAGCTCCAGCCCTAGCTCCAGCCCAGCCCCAGCCCCAGCCCCAGCTCCGCCCCAACCCCAGCTCTCTCCCAAGTAAATTTTATTCTTTTTCTCCATTAATTTATGTAGATTCCATTAATATATGTATATATAGTTTACATGTCTTTACAATTTATACACAGTATTTATAGTATATATAGATAATTTATATGATTTGAATTTGGGATAATATTTTTTATCAATATATATAGTATATATAGATAATTTAATGTAAAAGTATAAATAGTGTGAGATAATGTTTTTGAAACTTTAGTCTTACAACCTATTAGGTTGTTAATATTAGTAAAAAAAACTTTGGGTAAGCCAATTTATATCACATATTTAGATTTTCGGATGTTAATATTAATCGACTTTGGGTGACCCTCATATTTTAACGGCATATTGTCCCTGAAATTAACGGCGTGTTTAAATTAACCCATTATTTTAACGGAGTGTAAATATTTTTTCAGATTTGGTATTTCACAGTAAGTGAGCATCCGGATAGAGGTGCAACGCTACTACCTACACATATCATGGTAAACTTTATGATATTTTTTATTTGTTTATCCAATTTTATAGAAATTGAATGCTCACATACATTATTACATACCAATTAGATACCACTTCTTCATTACATACCAGTTCTTCATTACACGCCAGGTACTCTTTACTTTAACTAAAGTAGTTATATAATTGATATGCATTATTTATTAAATCTTTTAGATGATAGAAGGAGTACGGGATAATTATTGGTTGTTGGCTTGTTGTTGGATAGTATGTTTGAAGGAATATGTGATAATTAGAAGGAGTACGGGATAATTATTGGTTTGATTGTTGGATAATATGTTGAAAATATTTTAGACTCCCGATTTCATAATACGACGATAAGCATAAAAACATGCCATCGAAGGGTGAAAACGTAAAACAAACACAAAACGGTCCCGTAAGAGTCATGAACACCTCGCACGGGACCAATGCAACTCATAGGAACCGACCGCGTAGTCACGGGGCTCCCGGTTTGAGTGTACGACGTAAATTTGCAAAAAGTTAGACTTAATTATAAAAACATGCCATCGAAGGATGAAAACCTAAAACAAAGACCAAACGGTCCCGTAAGAGTCACGAACACCTCGCACGGGATCAATGCGACTCATAGGAACAGACCGCGTAGTCACGGGAGTCGCGATTTGAGTGTATGACGTAAATTTGCAAAAAATTAGACTTAAGCATAAAAACATGCCATCGAAGGGTGAAAACGTAAAAAAATCAAAAAATGGTCTGGTAAGAGTCACGAACACCTCGCACGGGACCAATGTGACTCGTAGGAACCGACCGCGTAGGGACGGGGCTCCCGGGTGAGTGTATGGCGTAAATTTGCAAAAAAATGAACTTAAGCATAAAAAATGCCATCGAAGGGTGAAAATGTAAAATAGCCTTAAAACGGTCCGGTAAGAGTCACAAACACCTCGCACGGGACCAATGTAACTCGTAGGAACCGACCGCATAGTCATGAGGCTCCCAGTTGGAGTGTACGACGTAAATTTGAAAAAAAATTAGACTTAAAGCATAAAAACATGCCATCAAAGGATGAAAACGTAAAACAAACACAAAACGGTCCCGTAAGAGTCACGAACACCTCGCACGGGACCAATGTCACTCATAGGAATGAACCGCGTAGTCATGGGGCTCCCGGTTTGAGTGTATGACGGAAATTTGATAAAAAATAGACTTAAGCATAAAAACATGCCATCAAAGGGTGAAAACGTAAAACAGCCTTTAAACGGTCCCGTAAGAGTCACGAACCCCTCGCACGGGACCAAAGTAACTCGTAGGAACTGACCCCGCAGCCGCGGGTCTCCCGGTTTGAGAGTACGGCGGTAATTTGCTTATTTCCACACTTAGGCTTAAAAACATGGCGTTAGAGGGTGAGAACTCGAGACAGCCCCCGAACGGCCCCGTGGGTGTCACCAACACCTTCCACGGGACCAATGTAACTCGTAGGAACTGACCCCGCAGCCGCGGGTGTCCCGGTTTGAGAGTACGGCGGTAATTTGCTTATTTCCACACTTAGGCTTGAAAACATGGCGTTAGAGGGTGAGAACTCAAAACAGCCCCCGAACGGCCTCGTGGGTGGCACCAACACCTCCCACGGGACCAACGTAACTCGTAGGAACTGACCCCGCAGCCGCGGGTCTCCCGGTTTGAGAGTACGGCGGTAATTTGCTTATTTCCACACTTAGGCTTGAAAACATGGCGTTAGAGGGCGAGAACACGAAACAGCCCCCGAACGGCCCCGTGGGTGGCACCAACACCTCCCACGGGACCAACGTAACTCGTAGGAACTGACCCCGCAGCCGCGGGTCTCCCGGTTTGAGTGTACGGCGGTAATTTGCTTATTTCCACACTTAGGCTTAAAAACATGGCGTTAGAGGGTGAGAACTCGAAACAGCCCCCGAACGGCCCCGTGGGTGTCACCAACACCTCCCACGGGACCAACGTAACTCGTAGGAACTGACCCCGCAGCCGCGGGTCTCCCGGTTTGAGAGTACGGCGGTAATTTGCTTATTTCCACAATTAGGCTTAAAAACATGGCGTTAGAGGGTGAGAACTCGAAACAGCCCCCGAACGTCCCCGTGGGTGGCACCAACACCTCCCACGGGACCAACGTAACTCGTAGGAACTGACCCCGCAGCCGCGGGTCTCCCGGTTTGAGAGTACGGCGATAATTTGCTTATTTTCACACTTAGGCTTAAAAACATGGCGTTAGAGGGTGAGAACTCGAAACAGCCCCCGAACGGCCCCGTGGGTGGCACCAACACCACCCACGGGACCAACGTAACTCGTAGGAACTGACCCCGCAGCCGCGGGTCTCCCGGTTTGAGAGTAGGACGGTAATTTGCTTATTTCCACACTTAGGCTTGAAAACATGGCGTTAGAGGGTGAGAACTCGAAACAGCCCCCGAACGGCCCCGTGGGTGGCACCAACACCTCCCACGGGACCAACGTAACTCGTAGGAACTGACCCCGCAGCCGCGGGTGTCCCGGTTTGAGAGTACGACGGTAATTTGCTTATTTCCACACTTAGGCTTGAAAACATGGCGTTAGAGGGTGAAAACTCGATACAGCCCCCGAACGGCCCCGTGGGTGTCACCAACACCTCCCACGGGACCAACGTAACTCGTAGGAACTGACCCCGCAGCCACGGGTCTCCCGGTTTGAGAGTACGGCGGTAATTTGCTTATTTCCACACTTAGGCTTAAAAACATGGCGTTAGAGGGTGAAGACACGAAACAGCCCCCGAACGGCCCCGTGGGTGGCACCAACACCTCCCACGGGACCAACGTAACTCGTAGGAACTGACCCCGCAGCCGCGGGTCTCCCGGTTTGAGAGTACGGCGGTAATTTGCTTATTTCCACACTTAGGCTTAAAAACATGGCGTTAGAGGGTGAGAACTCGAGACAGCCCCCGAACGGCCCCGTGGGTGTCACCAACACCTCCCACGGGACCAACGTAACTCGTAGGAACTGACCCCGCAGCCGCGGGTGTCCCGGTTTGAGAGTACGGCGGTAATTTGCTTATTTCCACACTTAGGCTTGAAAACATGGCGTTAGAGGGTGAGAACTCAAAACAGCCCCCGAACGGCCCCGTGGGTGGCACCAACACCTCCCACGGGACCAACGTAACTCGTAGGAACTGACCCCGCAGCCGCGGGTCTCCCGGTTTGAGAGTACGGCGGTAATTTGCTTATTTCCACACTTAGGCTTGAAAACATGGCGTTAGAGGGCGAGAACACGAAACAGCCCCCGAACGGCCCCGTGGGTGGCACCAACACCTCCCACGGGACCAACGTAACTCGTAGGAACTGACCCCGCAGCCGCGGGTCTCCCGGTTTGAGTGTACGGCGGTAATTTGCTTATTTCCACACTTAGGCTTAAAAACATGGCGTTAGAGGGTGAGAACTCGAAACAGCCCCCGAACGGCCCCGTGGGTGTCACCAACACCTCCCACGGGACCAACGTAACTCGTAGGAACTGACCCCGCAGCCGCGGGTCTCCCGGTTTGAGAGTACGGCGGTAATTTGTTTATTTCCACAATTAGGCTTAAAAACATGGCGTTAGAGGGTGAGAACTCGAAACAGCCCCCGAACGTCCCCGTGGGTGGCACCAACACCTCCCACGGGACCAACGTAACTCGTAGGAACTGACCCCGCAGCCGCGGGTCTCCCGGTTTGAGAGTACGGCGGTAATTTGCTTATTTCCACACTTAGGCTTGAAAACATGGCGTTAGAGGGTGAGAACTCGAAACAGCCCCCGAACGGCCCCGTGGGTGGCACCAACACCACCCACGGGACCAACGTAACTCGTAGGAACTGACCCCGCAGCCGCGGGTCTCCCGGTTTGAGAGTAGGACGGTAATTTGCTTATTTCCACACTTAGGCTTGAAAACATGGCGTTAGAGGGTGAGAACTCGAAACAGCCCCCGAACGGCCCCGTGGGTGGCACCAACACCTCCCACGGGACCAACGTAACTCGTAGGAACTGACCCCGCAGCCGCGGGTGTCCCGGTTTGAGAGTACGACGGTAATTTGCTTATTTCCACACTTAGGCTTGAAAACATGGCGTTAGAGGGTGAGAACACGAAACAGCCCCCGAACGGCCCCGTGGGTGGCACCAACACCTCCCACGGGACCAACGTAACTCGTAGGAACTGACCCCGCAGCCGCGGGTCTCCCGGTTTGAGAGTACGGCGGTAATTTGCTTATTTCCACACTTAGGCTTAAAAACATGGCGTTAGAGGGTGAGAACTCGAAACAGCCCCCGAACGGCCCCGTGGGTGGCACCAACACCACCCACGGGACCAACGTAACTCGTAGGAACTGACCCCGCAGCCGCGGGTCTCCCGGTTTGAGAGTAGGACGGTAATTTGCTTATTTCCACACTTAGGCTTGAAAACATGGCGTTAGAGGGTGAGAACTCGAAACAGCCCCCGAACGGCCCCGTGGGTGGCACCAACACCTCCCACGGGACCAACGTAACTCGTAGGAACTGACCCCGCAGCCGCGGGTGTCCCGGTTTGAGAGTACGACGGTAATTTGCTTATTTCCACACTTAGGCTTGAAAACATGGCGTTAGAGGGTGAGAACTCGAAACAGCCCCCGAACGGCCCCGTGGGTGGCACCAACACCTCCCACGGGACCAACGTAACTCGTAGGAACTGACCCCGCATCCACGGGTCTCCCGGTTTGAGAGTACGGCGGTAATTTGCTTATTTCCACACTTAGGCTTAAAAACATGGCGTTAGAGGGTGAAGACTCGAAACAGCCCCCGAACGGCCCCGTGGGTGGCACCAACACCTCCCACGGGACCAACGTAACTCGTAGGAACTGACCCCGCAGCCGCGGGTCTCCCGGTTTGAGAGTACGGCGGTAATTTGCTTATTTCCACACTTAGGCTTAAAAACATGTCGTTAGAGGGTGAGAACTCGAGACAGCCCCCGAACGTCCCCGTGGGTGTCACCAACACCTCCCACGGGACCAACGTAACTCGTAGGAACTGACCCCGCAGCCGCGGGTGTCCCGGTTTGAGAGTACGGCGGTAATTTGCTTATTTCCACACTTAGGCTTGAAAACATGGCGTTAGAGGGTGAGAACTCAAAACAGCCCCCGAACGGCCCCGTGGGTGGCACCAACACCTCCCACGGTACCAACGTAACTCGTAGGAACTGACCCCGCAGCCGCGGGTCTCCCGGTTTGAGAGTACGGCGGTAATTTGCTTATTTCCACACTTAGGCTTGAAAACATGGCGTTAGAGGGCGAGAACACGAAACAGCCCCCGAACGGCCCCGTGGGTGGCACCAACACCTCCCACGGGACCAACGTAACTCGTAGGAACTGACCCCGCAGCCGCGGGTCTCCCGGTTTGAGAGTACGGCGGTAATTTGCTTATTTCCACAATTAGGCTTAAAAACATGGCGTTAGAGGGTGAGAACTCGAAACAGCCCCCGAACGTCCCCGTGGGTGGCACCAACACCTCCCACGGGACCAACGTAACTCGTAGGAACTGACCCCGCAGCCGCGGGTCTCCCGGTTTGAGAGTACGGCGATAATTTGCTTATTTTCACACTTAGGCTTAAAAACATGGCGTTAGAGGGTGAGAACTCGAAACAGCCCCCGAACGGCCCCGTGGGTGGCACCAACACCACCCACGGGACCAACGTAACTCGTAGGAACTGACCCCGCAGCCGCGGGTCTCCCGGTTTGAGAGTAGGACGGTAATTTGCTTATTTCCACACTTAGGCTTGAAAACATGGCGTTAGAGGGTGAGAACTCGAAACAGCCCCCGAACGGCCCCGTGGGTGGCACCAACACCTCCCACGGGACCAACGTAACTCGTAGGAACTGACCCCGCAGCCGCGGGTGTCCCGGTTTGAGAGTACGACGGTAATTTGCTTATTTCCACACTTAGGCTTGAAAACATGGCGTTAGAGGGTGAAAACTCGATACAGCCCCCGAACGGCCCCGTGGGTGTCACCAACACCTCCCACGGGACCAACGTAACTCGTAGGAACTGACCCCGCAGCCACGGGTCTCCCGGTTTGAGAGTACGGCGGTAATTTGCTTATTTCCACACTTAGGCTTAAAAACATGGCGTTAGAGGGTGAAGACACGAAACAGCCCCCGAACGGCCCCGTGGGTGGCACCAACACCTCCCACGGGACCAACGTAACTCGTAGGAACTGACCCCGCAGCCGCGGGTCTCCCGGTTTGAGAGTACGGCGGTAATTTGCTTATTTCCACACTTAGGCTTAAAAACATGGCGTTAGAGGGTGAGAACTCGAGACAGCCCCCGAACGGCCCCGTGGGTGTCACCAACACCTCCCACGGGACCAACGTAACTCGTAGGAACTGACCCCGCAGCCGCGGGTGTCCCGGTTTGAGAGTACGGCGGTAATTTGCTTATTTCCACACTTAGGCTTGAAAACATGGCGTTAGAGGGTGAGAACTCAAAACAGCCCCCGAACGGCCCCGTGGGTGGCACCAACACCTCCCACGGGACCAACGTAACTCGTAGGAACTGACCCCGCAGCCGCGGGTCTCCCGGTTTGAGAGTACGGCGGTAATTTGCTTATTTCCACACTTAGGCTTGAAAACATGGCGTTAGAGGGCGAGAACACGAAACAGCCCCCGAACGGCCCCGTGGGTGGCACCAACACCTCCCACGGGACCAACGTAACTCGTAGGAACTGACCCCGCAGCCGCGGGTCTCCCGGTTTGAGTGTACGGCGGTAATTTGCTTATTTCCACACTTAGGCTTAAAAACATGGCGTTAGAGGGTGAGAACTCGAAACAGCCCCCGAACGGCCCCGTGGGTGTCACCAACACCTCCCACGGGACCAACGTAACTCGTAGGAACTGACCCCGCAGCCGCGGGTCTCCCGGTTTGAGAGTACGGCGGTAATTTGCTTATTTCCACAATTAGGCTTAAAAACATGGCGTTAGAGGGTGAGAACTCGAAACAGCCCCCGAACGTCCCCGTGGGTGGCACCAACACCTCCCACGGGACCAACGTAACTCGTAGGAACTGACCCCGCAGCCGCGGGTCTCCCGGTTTGAGAGTACGGCGGTAATTTGCTTATTTCCACACTTAGGCTTGAAAACATGGCGTTAGAGGGTGAGAACTCGAAACAGCCCCCGAACGGCCCCGTGGGTGGCACCAACACCACCCACGGGACCAACGTAACTCGTAGGAACTGACCCCGCAGCCGCGGGTCTCCCGGTTTGAGAGTAGGACGGTAATTTGCTTATTTCCACACTTAGGCTTGAAAACATGGCGTTAGAGGGTGAGAACTCGAAACAGCCCCCGAACGGCCCCGTGGGTGGCACCAACACCTCCCACGGGACCAACGTAACTCGTAGGAACTGACCCCGCAGCCGCGGGTGTCCCGGTTTGAGAGTACGACGGTAATTTGCTTATTTCCACACTTAGGCTTGAAAACATGGCGTTAGAGGGTGAGAACACGAAACAGCCCCCGAACGGCCCCGTGGGTGGCACCAACACCTCCCACGGGACCAACGTAACTCGTAGGAACTGACCCCGCAGCCGCGGGTCTCCCGGTTTGAGAGTACGGCGGTAATTTGCTTATTTCCACACTTAGGCTTAAAAACATGGCGTTAGAGGGTGAGAACTCGAAACAGCCCCCGAACGGCCCCGTGGGTGGCACCAACACCACCCACGGGACCAACGTAACTCGTAGGAACTGACCCCGCAGCCGCGGGTCTCCCGGTTTGAGAGTAGGACGGTAATTTGCTTATTTCCACACTTAGGCTTGAAAACATGGCGTTAGAGGGTGAGAACTCGAAACAGCCCCCGAACGGCCCCGTGGGTGGCACCAACACCTCCCACGGGACCAACGTAACTCGTAGGAACTGACCCCGCAGCCGCGGGTGTCCCGGTTTGAGAGTACGACGGTAATTTGCTTATTTCCACACTTAGGCTTGAAAACATGGCGTTAGAGGGTGAGAACTCGAAACAGCCCCCGAACGGCCCCGTGGGTGGCACCAACACCTCCCACGGGACCAACGTAACTCGTAGGAACTGACCCCGCATCCACGGGTCTCCCGGTTTGAGAGTACGGCGGTAATTTGCTTATTTCCACACTTAGGCTTAAAAACATGGCGTTAGAGGGTGAAGACTCGAAACAGCCCCCGAACGGCCCCGTGGGTGGCACCAACACCTCCCACGGGACCAACGTAACTCGTAGGAACTGACCCCGCAGCCGCGGGTCTCCCGGTTTGAGAGTACGGCGGTAATTTGCTTATTTCCACACTTAGGCTTAAAAACATGTCGTTAGAGGGTGAGAACTCGAGACAGCCCCCGAACGTCCCCGTGGGTGTCACCAACACCTCCCACGGGACCAACGTAACTCGTAGGAACTGACCCCGCAGCCGCGGGTGTCCCGGTTTGAGAGTACGGCGGTAATTTGCTTATTTCCACACTTAGGCTTGAAAACATGGCGTTAGAGGGTGAGAACTCAAAACAGCCCCCGAACGGCCCCGTGGGTGGCACCAACACCTCCCACGGTACCAACGTAACTCGTAGGAACTGACCCCGCAGCCGCGGGTCTCCCGGTTTGAGAGTACGGCGGTAATTTGCTTATTTCCACACTTAGGCTTGAAAACATGGCGTTAGAGGGCGAGAACACGAAACAGCCCCCGAACGGCCCCGTGGGTGGCACCAACACCTCCCACGGGACCAACGTAACTCGTAGGAACTGACCCCGCAGCCGCGGGTCTCCCGGTTTGAGTGTACGGCGGTAATTTGCTTATTTCCACACTTAGGCTTAAAAACATGGCGTTAGAGGGTGAGAACTCGAAACAGCCCCCGAACGGCCCCGTGGGTGTCACCAACACCTCCCACGGGACCAACGTAACTCGTAGGAACTGACCCCGCAGCCGCGGGTCTCCCGGTTTGAGAGTACGGCGGTAATTTGCTTATTTCCACACTTAGGCTTGAAAACATGGCGTTAGAGGGTGAGAACTCGAAACAGCCCCCGAACGGCCCCGTGGGTGGCACCAACACCTCCCACGGGACCAACGTAACTCGTAGGAACTGACCCCGCAGCCGCGGGTCTCCCGGTTTGAGAGTACGACGGTAATTTGCTTATTTCCACACTTAGGCTTGAAAACATGGCGTTAGAGGGTGAGAAGTCGATACAGCCCCCGAACGGCCCCGTGGGTGGCACCAACACCTCCCACGGGACCAACGTAACTCGTAGGAACTGACCCCGCAGCCGCGGGTCTCCCGGTTTGAGAGTACGGCGGTAATTTGCTTATTTCCACACTTAGGCTTAAAAACATGGCGTTAGAGGGTGAGAACTCGAAACAGCCCCTGAACGTCCCCGTGGGTGGCACCAACACCTCCCACGGGACCAACGTAACTCGTAGAAACTGACCCCGCAGCCGCGGGTCTCCCGGTTTGAGAGTACGGCGGTAATTTGCTTATTTCCACACTTAGGCTTAAAAACATGGCGTTAGAGGGTGAGAACTCGAAACAGCCCCCGAACGGCCCCGTGGGTGGCACCAACACCTCCCACGGGACCAACGTATCTCGTAGGAACTGACCCCGCAGCCGCGGGTCTCCCGGTTTGAGAGTACGGCGGTAATTTGCTTATTTCCACACTTAGGCTTAAAAACATGGCGTTAGAGGGTGAAGACACGAAACAGCCCCCGAACGGCCCCGTGGGTGGCACCAACACCTCCCACGGGACCAACGTAACTCGTAGGAACTGACCCCGCAGCCGCGGGTCTCCCGGTTTGAGAGTACGGCGGTAATTTGCTTATTTCCACACTTAGGCTTGAAAACATAGCGTTAGAGGGTGAAAACTCGATACAGCCCCCGAACGGCCCCGTGGGTGGCACCAACACCTCCCACGGGACCAACGTAACTCGTAGGAACTGACCCCGCAGCCGCGGGTGTCCCGGTTTGAGAGTACGGCGGTAATTTGCTTATTTCCACACTTAGGCTTAAAAACATGGCGTTAGAGGGTGAAGACACGACACAGCCCCCGAACGGCCCCGTGGGTGGCACCAACACCTCCCACGGGACCAACGTAACTCGTAGGAACTGACCCCGCAGCCGCGGGTCTCCCGGTTTGAGAGTACGGCGGTAATTTGCTTATTTCCACACTTAGGCTTGAAAACATGGCGTTAGAGGGCGAGAACACGAAACAGCCCCCGAACGGCCCCGTGGGTGGCACCAACACCTCCCACGGGACCAACGTAACTCGTAGGAACTGACCCCGCAGCCGCGGGTCTCCCGGTTTGAGTGTACGGCGGTAATTTGCTTATTTCCACACTTAGGCTTAAAAACATGGCGTTAGAGGGTGAGAACTCGAAACAGCCCCCGAACGGCCCCGTGGGTGTCACCAACACCTCCCACGGGACCAACGTAACTCGTAGGAACTGACCCCGCAGCCGCGGGTCTCCCGGTTTGAGAGTACGGCGGTAATTTGCTTATTTCCACAATTAGGCTTAAAAACATGGCGTTAGAGGGTGAGAACTCGAAACAGCCCCCGAACGTCCCCGTGGGTGGCACCAACACCTCCCACGGGACCAACGTAACTCGTAGGAACTGACCCCGCAGCCGCGGGTCTCCCGGTTTGAGAGTACGGCGGTAATTTGCTTATTTCCACACTTAGGCTTAAAAACATGGCGTTAGAGGGTGAGAACTCGAAACAGCCCCCGAACGGCCCCGTGGGTGGCACCAACACCTCCCACGGGACCAACGTAACTCGTAGGAACTGACCCCGCAGCCGCGGGTGTCCCGGTTTGAGAGTACGGCGGTAATTTGCTTATTTCCACACTTAGGCTTAAAAACATGGCGTTAGAGGGTGAAGACACGACACAGCCCCCGAACGGCCCCGTGGGTGGCACCAACACCTCCCACGGGACCAACGTAACTCGTAGGAACTGACCCCGCAGCCGCGGGTCTCCCGGTTTGAGAGTACGGCGGTAATTTGCTTATTTCCACACTTAGGCTTGAAAACATGGCGTTAGAGGGCGAGAACACGAAACAGCCCCCGAACGGCCCCGTGGGTGGCACCAACACCTCCCACGGGACCAACGTAACTCGTAGGAACTGACCCCGCAGCCGCGGGTCTCCCGGTTTGAGTGTACGGCGGTAATTTGCTTATTTCCACACTTAGGCTTAAAAACATGGCGTTAGAGGGTGAGAACTCGAAACAGCCCCCGAACGGCCCCGTGGGTGTCACCAACACCTCCCACGGGACCAACGTAACTCGTAGGAACTGACCCCGCAGCCGCGGGTCTCCCGGTTTGAGAGTACGGCGGTAATTTGCTTATTTCCACAATTAGGCTTAAAAACATGGCGTTAGAGGGTGAGAACTCGAAACAGCCCCCGAACGTCCCCGTGGGTGGCACCAACACCTCCCACGGGACCAACGTAACTCGTAGGAACTGACCCCGCAGCCGCGGGTCTCCCGGTTTGAGAGTACGGCGGTAATTTGCTTATTTCCACACTTAGGCTTAAAAACATGGCGTTAGAGGGTGAGAACTCGAAACAGCCCCCGAACGGCCCCGTGGGTGGCACCAACACCTCCCACGGGACCAACGTAACTCGTAGGAACTGACCCCGCAGCCGCGGGTCTCCCGGTTTGAGAGTACGGCGGTAATTTGCTTATTTCCACACTTAGGCTTAAAAACATGGCGTTAGAGGGTGAAGACACGAAACAGCCCCCGAACGGCCCCGTGGGTGGCACCAACACCTCCCACGGGACCAACGTAACTCGTAGGAACTGACCCCGCAGCCTCGGGTCTCCCGGTTTGAGAGTACGGCGGTAACTTGCTTATTTCCACACTTAGGCTTGAAAACATGGCGTTAGAGGGTAAAAACTCGATACAGCCCCCGAACGGCACCGTGGGTGGCACCAACACCTCCCACGGGACCAACGTAACTCGTAGGAACTGACCCCGCAGCCGCGGGTGTCCCGGTTTGAGAGTACGGCGGTAATTTGCTTATTTCCACACTTAGGCTTAAAAACATGGCGTTAGAGGGTGAAGACACGAGACAGCCCCCGAACGGCCCCGTGGGTGGCACCAACACCTCCCACGGGACCAACGTAACTCGTAGGAACTGACCCCGCAGCCGCGGGTCTCCCGGTTTGAGAGTACGGCGGTAATTTGCTTATTTCCACACTTAGGCTTAAAAACATGGCGTTAGAGGGTGAGAACTCGAGACAGCCCCCGAACGGCCCCGTGGGTGTCACCAACACCTCCCACGGGACCAACGTAACTCGTAGGAACTGACCCCGCAGCCGCGGGTGTCCCGGTTTGAGAGTACGGCGGTAATTTGCTTATTTCCACACTTAGGCTTGAAAACATGGCGTTAGAGGGTGAGAACTCAAAACAGCCCCCGAACGGCCCCGTGGGTGGCACCAACACCTCCCACGGGACCAACGTAACTCGTAGGAACTGACCCCGCAGCCGCGGGTCTCCCGGTTTGAGAGTACGGCGGTAATTTGCTTATTTCCACACTTAGGCTTGAAAACATGGCGTTAGAGGGCGAGAACACGAAACAGCCCCCGAACGGCCCCGTGGGTGGCACCAACACCTCCCACGGGACCAACGTAACTCGTAGGAACTGACCCCGCAGCCGCGGGTCTCCCGGTTTGAGTGTACGGCGGTAATTTGCTTATTTCCACACTTAGGCTTAAAAACATGGCGTTAGAGGGTGAGAACTCGAAACAGCCCCCGAACGGCCCCGTGGGTGTCACCAACACCTCCCACGGGACCAACGTAACTCGTAGGAACTGACCCCGCAGCCGCGGGTCTCCCGGTTTGAGAGTACGGCGGTAATTTGCTTATTTCCACAATTAGGCTTAAAAACATGGCGTTAGAGGGTGAGAACTCGAAACAGCCCCCGAACGGCCCCGTGGGTGGCACCAACACCTCCCACGGGACCAACGTAACTCGTAGGAACTGACCCCGCAGCCGCGGGTGTCCCGGTTTGAGAGTACGACGGTAATTTGCTTATTTCCACACTTAGGCTTGAAAACATGGCGTTAGAGGGTGAAGACACGAAACAGCCCCCGAACGGCCCCGTGGGTGGCACCAACACCTCCCACGGGACCAACGTAACTCGTAGGAACTGACCCCGCAGCCGCGGGTCTCCCGGTTTGAGAGTACGGCGGTAATTTGCTTATTTCCATACTTAGGCTTAAAAACATGGCGTTAGAGGGTGAAGACACGAAACAGCCCCCGAACGGCCCCGTGGGTGGTACCAACACCTCCCACGGGACCAACGTAACTCGTAGGAACTGACCCCGCAGCCGCGGGTCTCCCGGTTTGAGAGTACGGCGGTAATTTGCTTATTTCCACACTTAGGCTTAAAAACATGGCGTTAGAGGGTGAGAACTCGAGACAGCCCCCGAACGGCCCCGTGGGTGTCACCAACACCTCCCACGGGACCAACGTAACTCGTAGGAACTGACCCCGCAGCCGCGGGTCTCCCGGTTTGAGAGTACGGCGGTAATTTGCTTATTTCCATACTTAGGCTTAAAAACATGGCGTTAGAGGGTGAAGACACGAAACAGCCCCCGAACGGCCCCGTGGGTGGTACCAACACCTCCCACGGGACCAACGTAACTCGTAGGAACTGACCCCGCAGCCGCGGGTGTCCCGGTTTGAGAGTACGGCGGTAATTTGCTTATTTCCACACTTAGGCTTGAAAACATGGCGTTAGAGGGTGAGAACTCAAAACAGCCCCCGAACGGCCCCGTGGGTGGCACCAACACCTCCCACGGGACCAACGTAACTCGTAGGAACTGACCCCGCAGCCGCGGGTCTCCCGGTTTGAGAGTACGGCGGTAATTTGCTTATTTCCACACTTAGGCTTGAAAACATGGCGTTAGAGGGCGAGAACACGAAACAGCCCCCGAACGGCCCCGTGGGTGTCACCAACACCTCCCACGGGACCAACGTAACTCGTAGGAACTGACCCCGCAGCCGCGGGTCTCCCGGTTTGAGTGTACGGCGGTAATTTGCTTATTTCCACACTTAGGCTTAAAAACATGGCGTTAGAGGGTGAGAACTCGAAACAGCCCCCGAACGTCCCCGTGGGTGTCACCAACACCTCCCACGGGACCAACGTAACTCGTAGGAACTGACCCCGCAGCCGCGGGTCTCCCGGTTTGAGAGTACGGCGGTAATTTGCTTATTTCCACAATTAGGCTTAAAAACATGGCGTTAGAGGGTGAGAACTCGAAACAGCCCCCGAACGTCCCCGTGGGTGGCACCAACACCTCCCACGGGACCAACGTAACTCGTAGGAACTGACCCCGCAGCCGCGGGTCTCCCGGTTTGAGAGTATGGCGGTAATTTGCTTATTTCCACACTTAGGCTTAAAAACATGGCGTTAGAGGGTGAGAACTCGAAACAGCCCCCGAACGGCCCCGTGGGTGGCACCAACACCACCCACGGGACCAACGTAACTCGTAGGAACTGACCCCGCAGCCGCGGGTCTCCCGGTTTGAGAGTAGGACGGTAATTTGCTTATTTCCACACTTAGGCTTGAAAACATGGCGTTAGAGGGTGAGAAGTCGATACAGCCCCCGAACGGCCCCGTGGGTGGCACCAACACCTCCCACGGGACCAACGTAACTCGTAGGAACTGACCCCGCAGCCGCGGGTCTCCCGGTTTGAGAGTACGGCGGTAATTTGCTTATTTCCACACTTAGGCTTAAAAACATGGCGTTAGAGGGTGAGAACTCGAAACAGCCCCCGAACGTCCCCGTGGGTGGCACCAACACCTCCCACGGGACCAACGTAACTCGTAGGAACTGACCCCGCAGCCGCGGGTCTCCCGGTTTGAGAGTACGGCGGTAATTTGCTTATTTCCACACTTAGGCTTAAAAACATGGCGTTAGAGGGTGAGAACTCGAAACAGCCCCCGAACGGCCCCGTGGGTGGCACCAACACCTCCCACGGGACCAACGTATCTCGTAGGAACTGACCCCGCAGCCGCGGGTCTCCCGGTTTGAGAGTACGGCGGTAATTTGCTTATTTCCACACTTAGGCTTAAAAACATGGCGTTAGAGGGTGAAGACACGAAACAGCCCCCGAACGGCCCCGTGGGTGGTACCAACACCTCCCACGGGACCAACGTAACTCGTAGGAACTGACCCCGCAGCCGCGGGTCTCCCGGTTTGAGAGTACGGCGGTAATTTGCTTATTTCCACACTTAGGCTTAAAAACATGGCGTTAGAGGGTGAGAACTCGAGACAGCCCCCGAACGGCCCCGTGGGTGTCACCAACACCTCCCACGGGACCAACGTAACTCGTAGGAACTGACCCCGCAGCCGCGGGTGTCCCGGTTTGAGAGTACGGCGGTAATTTGCTTATTTCCACACTTAGGCTTGAAAACATGGCGTTAGAGGGTGAGAACTCAAAACAGCCCCCGAACGGCCCCGTGGGTGGCACCAACACCTCCCACGGGACCAACGTAACTCGTAGGAACTGACCCCGCAGCCGCGGGTCTCCCGGTTTGAGAGTACGGCGGTAATTTGCTTATTTCCACACTTAGGCTTGAAAACATGGCGTTAGAGGGCGAGAACACGAAACAGCCCCCGAACGGCCCCGTGGGTGTCACCAACACCTCCCACGGGACCAACGTAACTCGTAGGAACTGACCCCGCAGCCGCGGGTCTCCCGGTTTGAGTGTACGGCGGTAATTTGCTTATTTCCACACTTAGGCTTAAAAACATGGCGTTAGAGGGTGAGAACTCGAAACAGCCCCCGAACGTCCCCGTGGGTGTCACCAACACCTCCCACGGGACCAACGTAACTCGTAGGAACTGACCCCGCAGCCGCGGGTCTCCCGGTTTGAGAGTACGGCGGTAATTTGCTTATTTCCACAATTAGGCTTAAAAACATGGCGTTAGAGGGTGAGAACTCGAAACAGCCCCCGAACGTCCCCGTGGGTGGCACCAACACCTCCCACGGGACCAACGTAACTCGTAGGAACTGACCCCGCAGCCGCGGGTCTCCCGGTTTGAGAGTACGGCGGTAATTTGCTTATTTCCACACTTAGGCTTAAAAACATGGCGTTAGAGGGTGAGAACTCGAAACAGCCCCCGAACGGCCCCGTGGGTGGCACCAACACCACCCACGGGACCAACGTAACTCGTAGGAACTGACCCCGCAGCCGCGGGTCTCCCGGTTTGAGAGTAGGACGGTAATTTGCTTATTTCCACACTTAGGCTTGAAAACATGGCGTTAGAGGGTGAGAAGTCGATACAGCCCCCGAACGGCCCCGTGGGTGGCACCAACACCTCCCACGGGACCAACGTAACTCGTAGGAACTGACCCCGCAGCCGCGGGTCTCCCGGTTTGAGAGTACGGCGGTAATTTGCTTATTTCCACACTTAGGCTTAAAAACATGGCGTTAGAGGGTGAGAACTCGAAACAGCCCCCGAACGTCCCCGTGGGTGGCACCAACACCTCCCACGGGACCAACGTAACTCGTAGGAACTGACCCCGCAGCCGCGGGTCTCCCGGTTTGAGAGTACGGCGGTAATTTGCTTATTTCCACACTTAGGCTTAAAAACATGGCGTTAGAGGGTGAGAACTCGAAACAGCCCCCGAACGGCCCCGTGGGTGGCACCAACACCTCCCACGGGACCAACGTATCTCGTAGGAACTGACCCCGCAGCCGCGGGTCTCCCGGTTTGAGAGTACGGCGGTAATTTGCTTATTTCCACACTTAGGCTTAAAAACATGGCGTTAGAGGGTGAAGACACGAAACAGCCCCCGAACGGCCCCGTGGGTGGCACCAACACCTCCCACGGGACCAACGTAACTCGTAGGAACTAACCCAGCATCCGCGGGTCTCCCGGTTTGAGAGTACGGCGGTAATTTGCTTATTTCCACACTTAGGCTTGAAAACATGGCGTTAGAGGGTGAAAACTCGATACAGGCCCCGAACGGCCCCGTGGGTGGCACCAACACCTCCCACGGGACCAACGTAACTCGTAGGAACTGACCCCGCAGCCGCGGGTGTCCCGGTTTGAGAGTACGGCGGTAATTTGCTTATTTCCACACTTAGGCTTAAAAACATGGCGTTAGAGGGTGAAGACACGACACAGCCCCCGAACGGCCCCGTGGGTGGCACCAACACCTCCCACGGGACCAACGTAACTCGTAGGAACTGACCCCGCAGCCGCGGGTCTCCCGGTTTGAGAGTACGGCGGTAATTTGCTTATTTCCACACTTAGGCTTGAAAACATGGCGTTAGAGGGCGAGAACACGAAACAGCCCCCGAACGGCCCCGTGGGTGGCACCAACACCTCCCACGGGACCAACGTAACTCGTAGGAACTGACCCCGCAGCCGCGGGTCTCCCGGTTTGAGTGTACGGCGGTAATTTGCTTATTTCCACACTTAGGCTTAAAAACATGGCGTTTGAGGGTGAGAACTCGAAACAGCCCCCGAACGGCCCCGTGGGTGTCACCAACACCTCCCACGGGACCAACGTAACTCGTAGGAACTGACCCCGCAGCCGCGGGTCTCCCGGTTTGAGAGTACGGCGGTAATTTGCTTATTTCCACAATTAGGCTTAAAAACATGGCGTTAGAGGGTGAGAACTCGAAACAGCCCCCGAACGTCCCCGTGGGTGGCACCAACACCTCCCACGGGACCAACGTAACTCGTAGGAACTGACCCCGCAGCCGCGGGTCTCCCGGTTTGAGAGTACGGCGGTAATTTGCTTATTTCCACACTTAGGCTTAAAAACATGGCGTTAGAGGGTGAGAACTCGAAACAGCCCCCGAACGGCCCCGTGGGTGGCACCAACACCTCCCACGGGACCAACGTAACTCGTAGGAACTGACCCCGCAGCCGCGGGTCTCCCGGTTTGAGAGTACGGCGGTAATTTGCTTATTTCCACACTTAGGCTTAAAAACATGGCGTTAGAGGGTGAAGACACGAAAGAGCCCCCGAACGGCCCCGTGGGTGGCACCAACACCTCCCACGGGACCAACGTAACTCGTAGGAACTGACCCCGCAGCCTCGGGTCTCCCGGTTTGAGAGTACGGCGGTAACTTGCTTATTTCCACACTTAGGCTTGAAAACATGGCGTTAGAGGGTAAAAACTCGATACAACCCCCGAACGGCCCCGTGGGTGGCACCAACACCTCCCACGGGACCAACGTAACTCGTAGGAACTGACCCCGCAGCCGCGGGTGTCCCGGTTTGAGAGTACGGCGGTAATTTGCTTATTTCCACACTTAGGCTTAAAAACATGGCGTTAGAGGGTGAAGACACGAGACAGCCCCCGAACGGCCCCGTGGGTGGCACCAACACCTCCCACGGGACCAACGTAACTCGTAGGAACTGACCCCGCAGCCGCGGGTCTCCCGGTTTGAGAGTACGGCGGTAATTTGCTTATTTCCACACTTAGGCTTAAAAACATGGCGTTAGAGGGTGAGAACTCGAGACAGCCCCCGAACGGCCCCGTGGGTGTCACCAACACCTCCCACGGGACCAACGTAACTCGTAGGAACTGACCCCGCAGCCGCGGGTGTCCCGGTTTGAGAGTACGGCGGTAATTTGCTTATTTCCACACTTAGGCTTGAAAACATGGCGTTAGAGGGTGAGAACTCAAAACAGCCCCCGAACGGCCCCGTGGGTGGCACCAACACCTCCCACGGGACCAACGTAACTCGTAGGAACTGACCCCGCAGCCGCGGGTCTCCCGGTTTGAGAGTACGGCGGTAATTTGCTTATTTCCACACTTAGGCTTGAAAACATGGCGTTAGAGGGCGAGAACACGAAACAGCCCCCGAACGGCCCCGTGGGTGGCACCAACACCTCCCACGGGACCAACGTAACTCGTAGGAACTGACCCCGCAGCCGCGGGTCTCCCGGTTTGAGTGTACGGCGGTAATTTGCTTATTTCCACACTTAGGCATAAAAACATGGCGTTAGAGGGTGAGAACTCGAAACAGCCCCCGAACGGCCCCGTGGGTGTCACCAACACCTCCCACGGGACCAACGTAACTCGTAGGAACTGACCCCGCAGCCGCGGGTCTCCCGGTTTGAGAGTACGGCGGTAATTTGCTTATTTCCACAATTAGGCTTAAAAACATGGCGTAAGAGGGTGAGAACTCGAAACAGACCCCGAACGTCCCCGTGGGTGGCACCAACACCTCCCACGGGACCAACGTAACTCGTAGGAACTGACCCCGCAGCCGCGGGTCTCCCGGTTTGAGAGTACGGCGGTAATTTGCTTATTTCCACACTTAGGCTTAAAAACATGGCGTTAGAGGGTGAGAACTCGAGACAGCCCCCGAACGGCCCCGTGGGTGTCACCAACACCTCCCACGGGACCAACGTAACTCGTAGGAACTGACCCCGCAGCCGCGGGTGTCCCGGTTTGAGAGTACGGCGGTAATTTGCTTATTTCCACACTTAGGCTTGAAAACATGGCGTTAGAGGGTGAGAACTCAAAACAGCCCCCGAACGGCCCCGTGGGTGGCACCAACACCTCCCACGGGACCAACGTAACTCGTAGGAACTGACCCCGCAGCCGCGGGTCTCCCGGTTTGAGAGTACGGCGGTAATTTGCTTATTTCCACACTTAGGCTTGAAAACATGGCGTTAGAGGGCGAGAACACGAAACAGCCCCCGAACGGCCCCGTGGGTGTCACCAACACCTCCCACGGGACCAACGTAACTCGTAGGAACTGACCCCGCAGCCGCGGGTCTCCCGGTTTGAGTGTACCGCGGTAATTTGCTTATTTCCACACTTAGGCTTAAAAACATGGCGTTAGAGGGTGAGAACTCGAAACAGCCCCCGAACGTCCCCGTGGGTGTCACCAACACCTCCCACGGGACCAACGTAACTCGTAGGAACTGACCCCGCAGCCGCGGGTCTCCCGGTTTGAGAGTACGGCGGTAATTTGCTTATTTCCACAATTAGGCTTAAAAACATGGCGTTAGAGGGTGAGAACTCGAAACAGCCCCCGAACGTCCCCGTGGGTGGCACCAACACCTCCCACGGGACCAACGTAACTCGTAGGAACTGACCCCGCAGCCGCGGGTCTCCCGGTTTGAGAGTACGGCGGTAATTTGCTTATTTCCACACTTAGGCTTAAAAACATGGCGTTAGAGGGTGAGAACTCGAAACAGCCCCCGAACGGCCCCGTGGGTGGCACCAACACCACCCACGGGACCAACGTAACTCGTAGGAACTGACCCCGCAGCCGCGGGTCTCCCGGTTTGAGAGTAGGACGGTAATTTGCTTATTTCCACACTTAGGCTTGAAAACATGGCGTTAGAGGGTGAGAACTCGAAACAGCCCCCGAACGGCCCCGTGGGTGGCACCAACACCTCCCACGGGACCAACGTAACTCGTAGGAACTGACCCCGCAGCCGCGGGTGTCCCGGTTTGAGAGTACGACGGTAATTTGCTTATTTCCACACTTAGGCTTGAAAACATGGCGTTAGAGGGTGAAAACTCGATACAGCCCCCGAACGGCCCCGTGGGTGGCACCAACACCTCCCACGGGACCAACGTAACTCGTAGGAACTGACCCCGCAGCCACGGGTCTCCCGGTTTGAGAGTACGGCGGTAATTTGCTTATTTCCACACTTAGGCTTAAAAACATGGCGTTAGAGGGTGAAGACACGAAACAGCCCCCGAACGGCCCCGTGGGTGTCACCAACACCTCCCACGGGACCAACGTAACTCGTAGGAACTGACCCCGCAGCCGCGGGTCTCCCGGTTTGAGAGTACGGCGGTAATTTGCTTATTTCCACACTTAGGCTTAAAAACATGGCGTTAGAGGGTGAGAACTCGAGACAGCCCCCGAACGGCCCCGTGGGTGTCACCAACACCTCCCACGGGACCAACGTAACTCGTAGGAACTGACCCCGCAGCCGCGGGTCTCCCGGTTTGAGAGTACGACGGTAATTTGCTTATTTCCACAATTAGGCTTAAAAACATGGCGTTAGAGGGTGAGAACTCGAAACAGCCCCCGAACGTCCCCGTGGGTGTCACCAACACCTCCCACGGGACCAACGTAACTCGTAGGAACTGACCCCGCAGCCGCGGGTCTCCCGGTTTGAGAGTACGGCGGTAATTTGCTTATTTCCACAATTAGGCTTAAAAACATGGCGTTAGAGGGTGAGAACTCGAAACAGCCCCCGAACGGCCCCGTGGGTGGCACCAACACCACCCACGGGACCAACGTAACTCGTAGGAACTGACCCCGCAGCCGCGGGTCTCCCGGTTTGAGAGTAGGACGGTAATTTGCTTATTTCCACACTTAGGCTTGAAAACATGGCGTTAGAGGGTTAGAACTCGAAACAGCCCCCGAACGGCCCCGTGGGTGGCACCAACACCTCCCACGGGACCAACGTAACTCGTAGGAACTGACCCCGCAGCCGCGGGTGTCCCGGTTTGAGAGTACGACGGTAATTTGCTTATTTCCACACTTAGGCTTGAAAACATGGCGTTAGAGGGTGAAAACTCGATACAGCCCCCGAACGGCCTCGTGGGTGGCACCAACACCTCCCACGGGACCAACGTAACACGTAGGAACTGACCCCGCAGCCACGGGTCTCCCGGTTTGAGAGTACGGCGGTAATTTGCTTATTTCCACACTTAGGCTTAAAAACATGGCGTTAGAGGGTGAAGACACGAAACAGCCCCCGAACGGCCCCGTGGGTGGCACCAACACCTCCCACGGGACCAACGTAACTCGTAGGAACTGACCCCGCAGCCGCGGGTCTCCCGGTTTGAGAGTACGGCGGTAATTTGCTTATTTCCACACTTAGGCTTAAAAACATGGCGTTAGAGGGTGAGAACTCGAGACAGCCCCCGAACGGCCCCGTGGGTGTCACCAACACCTCCCACGGGACCAACGTAACTCGTAGGAACTGACCCCGCAGCCGCGGGTGTCCCGGTTTGAGAGTACGGCGGTAATTTGCTTATTTCCACACTTAGGCTTGAAAACATGGCGTTAGAGGGTGAGAACTCAAAACAGCCCCCGAACGGCCCCGTGGGTGGCACCAACACCTCCCACGGGACCAACGTAACTCGTAGGAACTGACCCCGCAGCCGCGGGTCTCCCGGTTTGAGAGTACGGCGGTAATTTGCTTATTTCCACACTTAGGCTTGAAAACATGGCGTTAGAGGGCGAGAACACGAAACAGCCCCCGAACGGCCCCGTGGGTGGCACCAACACCTCCCACGGGACCAACGCAACTCGTAGGAACTGACCCCGCAGCCGCGGGTCTCCCGGTTTGAGTGTACGGCGGTAATTTGCTTATTTCCACACTTAGGCTTAAAAACATGGCGTTAGAGGGTGAGAACTCGAAACAGCCCCCGAACGGCCCCGTGGGTGTCACCAACACCTCCCACGGGACCAACGTAACTCGTAGGAACTGACCCCGCAGCCGCGGGTCTCCCGGTTTGAGAGTACGGCGGTAATTTGCTTATTTCCACAATTAGGCTTAAAAACATGGCGTTAGAGGGTGAGAACTCGAAACAGCCCCCGAACGTCCCCGTGGGTGGCACCAACACCTCCCACGGGACCAACGTAACTCGTAGGAACTGACCCCGCAGCCGCGGGTCTCCCGGTTTGAGAGTACGGCGGTAATTTGCTTATTTCCACACTTAGGCTTAAAAACATGGCGTTAGAGGTTGAGAACTCGAAACAGCCCCCGAACGGCCCCGTGGGTGGCACCAACACCACCCACGGGACCAACGTAACTCGTAGGAACTGACCCCGCAGCCGCGGGTCTCCCGGTTTGAGAGTAGGACGGTAATTTGCTTATTTCCACACTTAGGCTTGAAAACATGGCGTTAGAGGGTGACAACTCGAGACAGCCCCCGAACGGCCCCGTGGGTGTCACCAACACCTCCCACGGGACCAACGTAACTCGTAGGAACTGACCCCGCAGCCGCGGGTGTCCCGGTTTGAGAGTACGGCGGTAATTTGCTTATTTCCACACTTAGGCTTGAAAACATGGCGTTAGAGGGTGAGAACTCAAAACAGTCCCCGAACGGCCCCGTGGGTGGCACCAACACCTCCCACGGGACCAACGTAACTCGTAGGAACTGACCCCGCAGCCGCGGGTCTCCCGGTTTGAGAGTACGGCGGTAATTTGCTTATTTCCACACTTAGGCTTGAAAACATGGCGTTAGAGGGCGAGAACACGAAACAGCCCCCGAACGGCCCCGTGGGTGGCACCAACACCTCCCACGGGACCAACGTAACTCGTAGGAACTGACCCCGCAGCCGCGGGTCTCCCGGTTTGAGTGTACGGCGGTAATTTGCTTATTTCCACACTTAGGCTTAAAAACATGGCGTTAGAGGGTGAGAACTCGAAACAGCCCCCGAACGGCCCCGTGGGTGTCACCAACACCTCCCACGGGACCAACGTAACTCGTAGGAACTAACCCCGCAGCCGCGGGTCTCCCGGTTTGAGAGTACGGCGGTAATTTGCTTATTTCCACAATTAGGCTTAAAAACATAGCGTTAGAGGGTGAGAACTCGAAACAGCCCCCGAACGTCCCCGTGGGTGGCACCAACACCTCCCACGGGACCAACGTAACTCGTAGGAACTGACCCCGCAGCCGCGGGTCTCCCGGTTTGAGAGTACGGCGGTAATTTGCTTATTTCCACACTTAGGCTTAAAAACATGGCGTTAGAGGGTGAGAACTCGAAACAGCCCCCGAACGGCCCCGTGGGTGGCACCAACACCACCCACGGGACCAACGTAACTCGTAGGAACTGACCCCGCAGCCGCGGGTCTCCCGGTTTGAGAGTAGGACGGTAATTTGCTTATTTCCACACTTAGGCTTGAAAACATGGCGTTAGAGGGTGAGAACTCGAAACAGCCCCCGAACGGCCCCGTGGGTGGCACCAACACCTCCCACGGGACCAACGTAACTCGTAGGAACTGACCCCGCAGCCGCGGGTGTCCCGGTTTGAGAGTACGACGGTAATTTGCTTATTTCCACACTTAGGCTTGAAAACATGGCGTTAGAGGGTGAAAACTCGATACAGCCCCCGAACGGCCCTGTGGGTGGCACCAACACCTCCCACGGGACCAACGTAACTCGTAGGAACTGACCCCGCAGCCACGGGTCTCCCGGTTTGAGAGTACGGCGGTAATTTGCTTATTTCCACACTTAGGCTTAAAAACATGGCGTTAGAGGGTGAAGACACGAAACAGCCCCCGAACGGCCCCGTGGGTGGCACCAACACCTCCCACGGGACCAACGTAACTCGTAGGAACTGACCCCGCAGCCGCGGGTCTCCCGGTTTGAGAGTACGGCGGTAATTTGCTTATTTCCACACTTAGGCTTAAAAACATGGCGTTAGAGGGTGAGAACTCGAGACAGCCCCCGAACGGCCCCGTGGGTGTCACCAACACCTCCCACGGGACCAACGTAACTCGTAGGAACTGACCCCGCAGCCGCGGGTGTCCCGGTTTGAGAGTACGGCGGTAATTTGCTTATTTCCACACTTAGGCTTGAAAACATGGCGTTAGAGGGTGAGAACTCAAAACAGCCCCCGAACGGCCCCGTGGGTGGCACCAACACCTCCCACGGGACCAACGTAACTCGTAGGAACTGACCCCGCAGCCGCGGGTCTCCCGGTTTGAGAGTACGGCGGTAATTTGCTTATTTCCACACTTAGGCTTGAAAACATGGCGTTAGAGGGCGAGAACACGAAACAGCCCCCGAACGGCCCCGTGGGTGGCACCAACACCTCCCACGGGACCAACGTAACTCGTAGGAACTGACCCCGCAGCCGCGGGTCTCCCGGTTTGAGTGTACGGCGGTAATTTGCTTATTTCCACACTTAGGCTTAAAAACATGGCGTTAGAGGGTGAGAGCTCGAAACAGCCCCCGAACGGCCCCGTGGGTGTCACCAACACCTCCCACGGGACCAACGTAACTCGTAGGAACTGACCCCGCAGCCGCGGGTCTCCCGGTTTGAGAGTACGGCAGTAATTTGCTTATTTCCACACTTAATTTTTATATTTCTACTTGGTTACTGATAATTTTCACTCATATATGCAATTTTTCAGCTTGATTAATTTTTTTGTAAAACTACTTGGTTACTGATACTTTTGTTTTTTGTATCCTATCATTTGTAGGATTTTTGCTCGTGGATCAACTGAAGGAGGCAATGGTTTACAACATGATGATTACTCATATGTTGTGGACATTCAGGATAATATTTTTTATGTGTTATAGCCGTGCAGGCTTTTATTGTTTAGTTTTATGGCCGTGCGGGCTTTTATAATTTGATTGTTGAATTTTATAGCCGTGCGGGCTTTATAATAAGCAGGTTTTTCATTTACAGGTTTTGGAATGTCAAGAAAATAGAGGAAACTCTGCCCAATATTTTTTTGGTCTGTGAATTATTAAGACGTGTAATATTTTTAAGTTTGTATATTTATTTGTTTATTAACAACATTCTCAATTCGCAATTTGTGATTTTTTTTTATTGTTTTGCCTATAATAAATATTTGTAACACCTCGTAGCAACCGATGATGCACTCACAGGAACCCCAATTTTAGGATTGGACAAAAAAAAAATAATTTTTTTTTAAATTACAGATAAATATGGTCATGGACTTTGTCCATGACCATTTTTTTTTTTTTTGTCGCGCTTAAAAATGGTCGCGGCCAAAGTCCGCGACCATTTTTTTTTATTTTTTGTCACGGTAATGGGTCGCGGACTAGGGCCGCGACCAATTTTTTTTATTTTTTTTGTCACGCACATGTGTCGCGGCCAAAGTCCGCGACCAATTTGTCACGGTTGTGGGTCATGGACAAGGGCCGCGACCAATTTTTTTATTTTTTTTTTGTCACGCACATGGGTCGCGGACTTTGGCCGCGACCAATTTGTCACGGTTGTGGGTCATGGACAAGGGCCGCGACCAATTTTTTTAATTTTTTTTTGTCACGCACATGGGTCGCGGACTTTGGCCGCGACCAATTTGTCACGGTTATGGGTCACGGATTAGAGCCGCGACCCGTCACGGCATGGGTCACGGCCAAAGTCCGCGACCATTTCCCGTGACCTCTCTTGGCCGTGACCATTTTTTGGTCACGGACTTGGGCCGCGACCCACGAAAATGGTCACGCCAGTTTTGGTCACGGCCAAAGTCCGCGACCCACAGTTTTGGTCAGGGATTTTGGCCGTGACCAATCGCCAGTTTTGGTGTAGTGCTGGTTCGATCATCATGCACATGTTCCTTACATGCTTGGGGGGTATATTACACCCCCAGGTACTATATATAGAGGTCATCCTCTACCTTGTAAAAGGACCAAGATATACAACCCTATCTAGAACTCTGTCAAATTATACAGAAGAGAGATAAATCTTGAGAGTTTCTACCCATGGCCATTAGTTCCCTCATATAGTGATATCAACCACACACCTTCACAATGGATGTAGGCCTGATTGGCTGAACCACTTATATTCTGGTGTAAATACTCTTCTCCTCACCTCCCTCTACTATATGTGTGTATGCTCTTATGCTGCCATTGTTAACATTGAATTGAGCTCACTAACACCTTTAAGGGTGGTGCTGTTTCCAGCATCATCATTTTGGCGCCATTTGTGGGAACGAGAAGCTATCTCTTCCTCATTACTCGCTTAACCTCACCGGAGACTCTGGTGGTGAACCAGGCCTCACCCCTTGCGTGGATCTGTTTCACCATTGAAAGAGTTCTTGTAAGGTATTAAGCTTATTTATCACATCATCCCTTTTGTGCTAACACATGGCACTGGAATTACCACCACCTCTTCCGCCGCCTGGTGCGGGAGGACCTAGCTCTAGCCAAGCACTGCCCCAATCTGAAATAGCGGGGGTGGACACAACCTTGAGGTCTTTGGCTGCAACACAACAAGCAATGCAGGAGCAATTTGCACAGCTCAGCTAAAATATGATGAGGCCACCTGGAGTCTCACCGGAAATTATCACTTTGGCGGCTGTTCAGCCTCATCCAGACGCCAGGGGACCACCCCAGGCACCGCGAAAAGACCAACCTATACCTCAGCGGAGGAGGGAAATTACTATCCCTAGGAGCTTGCGCCTGGGGAGGCAAGTAAACCCTTTCCCTAAGGACAAGTATGATGATCTAGAGGCGGAAGACGTCCCGAAAGATTATTGGGAGCCGTATGAGGTTTCGAATAATACAGTTCACCCTATCCAATGAAGCCAAGGTTGTGGGAGCAGAAGAGGCGGAGAAGCCCAACAACCAGGATCAACTTTTGATCGACTGAGCAGAGGGTCATCCTTTGAAAGGCTCGACCCCATAAATGATCTAAGATAAAGGTTGTTAAGGTCGAGGAGTGCAACCGGCTAAAGGGAAGAGAGACAACGTCGGCATTATCAGGGACGAGGAAGAGACCTAGAAGAGGTTAATAGCAGACGTTTTGTTGTGGTTGGGGAACCTTCAGTCCACCCCTTGGAAGTGGCTGGGGACAACCTCGGCCATGCTAACATTATAAGACCATGGAATGACTCCATCCAACGTCTTGAGGACAAGATAGGAGACCTCATCAAAAGTCGGGATCCACTTCAAAGAGGTTTCTCCGAGGGTTCTCCGTTTGTGGCTAAAATAGTAAGCTTCCCGACCCCGACCAAGTTAAAGCCACCCACGGTGACTCCTAAGTATGACGGTAGCACAAATCATGTACATCATATTGAGATGTACCAGTCAGCGACGGACATTTACTCAATACCGGATGAGATGAAGTGTCGGGCCTTCTCTGGAACCTTGACGGGAGCTGCGCACATATGGTTTACTTCTCTTTCGAAGAATTCAAATGAGAACTTCAAGGGCTTGGCTGAACGGTTCATTCACAATTTTTGCTTTGGGTTAAGGCCCCAAAAGAAAACCACTCATCAATTGTATGTCAAGAAAGGCAAGCACAAGAGCTTAAGGGACTACATCGCCAGGTTCAACAAAGAAAAACTTGAGGTTGAAGATTACGAAGAGAATATTGTCATGACCGCCCTCATAGGGGGTCTTCAGAAGGGAAAGTTATAGTGGAAACTTATGGAAGACCCTCTAAAATCCATGGTGGAGCTATTAGCAACTGCGGGGAAGGTAATGAACGCTGAAAAAGCCATGGCCGCTAAGTATGAAGACGAGAACGGCAATAGCAGTGAAAAGTTCCAAAGAAAGAAGGATGGAAAGAAGAGGTCAGCTGAAGATAAGTTTGCGCGTTATACCCCTCTTACGGTAAGCTGCAAACACATTATCAATGAAATCAAGAATGACCGGTCCCTAAGATGGCCAGAGAAACTGAAGGCTCCTCCACATAAGAGGAACCGGAACATATGGTGTGAATTCCACCAAGACCATGGCCATGTAACAGACAAGTGCTTCTCCTTGAAGGATGAGATCGAGAAGATGTTGAAGTCAGAAAAGTTGAGGAAATATGTTGATGGTAAAGCTCCCAAAAGGGGAAGATATGACCCCAAAAAGAAGAGGAACGACAGATGTCGTGACAATACCCCAACAAGAAGAGATGGTGACTCAGACAGAGATGACGAAGATGATCCGTACCTCCCGCTAAAAGATAACAACACCTCAGTAAAGAGGGTTGGTATGATCTCCTTTGGCATTAGCACCATTTGCGGAGGACTTGCGGGGGGTGGCTCTGAGGTTGCTGACAGGAAAGCTCATGTGGCAGAGGCCAAATCGATCGCCAAACTTGAAGTGGTAAACCTAACATCTTTTGAGACTACGTAGAAGAGAAATAAGGTAGATATGGACACTCTCGTAGTTGGGTTCTCTCGACGCGACTTCAAAGGCATCCTAGGTCAACACGATGACCTTTTGGTAATCACAACAAGAGTTCATGGATGTGAGGTGCAGAGAATTCTTATAGACGGAGGAAGTTCAACAGATGTGATGTTCTGGCCCTGCTTCAAAAGCCTAGGTCTTAGCAGAGCCAGGCTGGTACCCTATCTTCATCCGTTAATGGGGTTCAGCGGTGAAAAGGTCCACCCACTAGGCATGTATGAGATGGACGTACGAATGGGTGACGACTGGCCTAAGAGGTTAACTCAGAAGATCAATTTTTTCATTATGGAGGAAAGTGTCTTCTCAGCCTATAACCTCATCATTGGAAGAGTAGCCCTTAAAGAGTTTAAAGTCGTGCCATCGACGGTCCACCAGATGCTAAAATTCCCGATCCCTTATGGGGTAGGGGAAGTGCAGGGTAACCAGACCATAGCACGAGAATGCTACTTCAACTCGGCTTAACAGAGAGAGGCTCGTAAGAGGGCAACCACCACTTATAACATTGACACACTCGACCCAAGAGATGAAACAAAGTTGAAGAAGGGAGAGGCCGCGGAAGAGGTAAAATCCATCGTCCTCAATGAGGAAAAACCAAAAAAAACCATCCAGGTCAGCAAAGCCTTTAAAAGCATAAATCAAGGAAGAGATGATAAACTTATGACGAAAAGACAAAGTGTCTTCGCTTGGAGTCACGCAGACATGCTTGGCATCAACCCTGAGGTTATGTGTCACAAACTCAACGTGCCTAAGGATGCAAAACCACTCAAACAAAGAAGAAGAGTTTACTTCAGGGATAAATATGAGGTCATCCGGGAAGAGGTCAAAAAATTGGAAGAGGCTGAGTTCATTAGGGAAGTTATATATCCGGAGTGGCTATCAAATGCGGTTATTATGCCCAAAGCCAATGGAAAATGGAGAATGTGCGTAGATTTCACTGACCTGAACAAGTCTTGCCTAAAAGACAACTACCCCTTACCTCGAATTGATTAGATGGTAGATGCTACTGTCAGGCACGAGCTCATGAGCTTCATGGACGCGTATTCAGGCTACAATCAGATCTTTATGGACACCGAAGACTCAGAGAAGACAGCCTTCATTACTGATAAAGGGACATATTGCTACAAGGTGATGCCCTTCGGCTTGAAAAATACAGGGGCAACGTATCAACGTCTTATGAATAAGATGTTCGAAGACCAAATAGGCAGGACTATGGAAGTGTATGTAGACGACATGTTAACGAAGAGCTTAAAGGCCTGCACTCATATGGCAGACCTGGAAAAGACCTTCGATACCATAGACTTATACAGAATGAAACTCAACCCGATGAAATGTGTCTTCGGTGTAGGAGCTGGGAAGTTCCTTGGATTCATAGTCAATCAAAGAGGAAAAACAGCAAACCCTGAGAAAATTAAGGCTTTGCTTATCATGAAGACGCCCAAGAGTATCAGGGACGTCCAAAGGCTCATGGTAAGAGTGGCCGCACTCAACATATTTGTTTCCAGAGCAACGGGAAAGTGCCTTCCGTTCTTTAAGGTGCTCAAAAAGGCCTTCCAATAGGACGAAGAGTGTGACGAGGCTTTTAACCAGCTCAAGTCCTACCTCGGGTCTCCCTCGCTCTTATCTCATCCTATAGTGGGAGAGAGATTATATGTTTATCTGGAAGTCTCTGAATCAGCTATAAGTACAGCCATAGTGCGGGAAGATGTTGGGATCCAAAGGCACGTGTACTTCAATAGTAAGGCCCTTCAAGGGTCTGAACAGAATTATCCTCGAATGGAAAAATTGGCTTACGCTTTGATACATGCTTTGAGGAAGATGAAGCCCTACTTTCAAGCCCATTCCATGGTCATCCTCACCAATTACCCACTAAGACAGGTCCTCCATAAACCTGAGAAATCGGGTAGATTAATGACCTAGGCCATTGAGTTAGGGGAGTATGACCTTACTTATCAGCCTAGGGTGGACATTAAAGGGCAGGCACTTGCTGACTTCGTTGCTGAGTTAACATGGGAAGAGACTAACTCTGAGACTGCAGAGGGGTCAAATGTAAACGTCTTTCGAGATTCGGAAGAGGTTGTGCCCAAAGAGACTGAAATGGAGAATAACTCAGAGACCGCGGAGGGGTCAAATGTAAACGTCTTTTGAGATCCGGAAGAGGTTGTATCCAAGAGGACCAGGAATGAAATAGCCGAGAATGAGGAAGATCGGTACCTCTTCAAGTAAGGAATCATATCGGAAGGGGGCTTCTCATCAGATAAAGATATCTGGAACCTCTTCGTTAATGGGTCTTCTTGCGAAAGTGGGAGCGGTGCGGGGTTAATACTCTTAACCCCGGATGGTACTAGTATCGAATATGCCTTAAGGTTTAACTTTAAGGCATCAAACAATGAATCAGAATATGAGGCCATGATAGCAGGCCTCTCCTTGGCAAGGACCATTGGTACAAGATGACTCTTCCTTCATAGCGATTCAAGGTTAGTTCTTAATCAAGTATTGGGAGCTTATAAGGCCAAGGACGAAAGGCTGGGCAAATACCTGAAGAGGTTGAGGACGATACTGGAAGGCTTCGAAGAGGTAATAATGAAGATAAGACCTCGTCAAAACAACAGTTATGTAGACGCATTAGCAAGGCTAGCTTCGGCAACAAGGACAGATATCAGAATGACAGTCCCTGTTGAGATCTTACCCAGGGCAACCATTGAAGAAGAAGAGGTCAGTAACCCTTACCTCAATTTGAACCTAGGGGACTCATGGATGGGCCCCCTTATCAGATAAATCAGAGAGGGGGTGCAATAAGAGTCAAAGTTAGAGAGGAGAAAATTAAGGTGCAGAGCTGCAAAGTTCTCAATAGTAGGAGATGTCCTGTATAGGAAGGGATTCCTGTTACCTCTCCTCAGATGCGTTCATCCCACCTAAGTTCTCCACATCTTATAGGAGGTTCACGAGGGTTCTTGATCCAGTCACATAGGAGGGAGACCTTTAGCAAAGAGGATTATCACACAAGGATACTGGTGGCCGACCTTGGCCAAGGATGATATAGCTTAAGTAAAGAGGTGCGACAAATGTCAGAGATTCTCCAATATCCCCCATCAACCTCATCATCCTATGACGTATATCAGTTTCCCTTGGCTGTTCGCAGTATGGGGAATTGACTTAGTGGGTCCCCTGCCAAGGGCTATAAATAATTACCGATTTCTGATAGTTGCCATTGATTACTTTTCTAAGTGCGTAGAGGCAGAGCCGATGATCACGATTACAGAGAAGAAGACCTTCCAATTTATTTGGAAGAACATCATATGCAGACATGGCCTCCCAAACACCCTCATCTCGAACAACGGAACCCAGTTTAAGAATTCTTCCTTTGAAAAATACTGTGAAAGAGTTGGGATAAAGCAATTTTTCTCTTCTCCTGGCCGACCTCAGGCAAACGGTCAGACCGAAGTCACTAACAGAACAATCCTCGATGGGATCAAGAAGAGATTAGAAGAAGCTAAGGGAAGATGGACCGAAGAGGTTTATGTTGTACTATGGCCTATAGAACGATGGCTAGGACACCAATAGGTGAGACCCCGTTTATGTTGTCACACGGCTCAGAGGCCGTCATACCAACAGAGGTAAGACTCCCCACTCATAGGGTTCAGACCTATGACCCTGATAAGAATGGGGAAGAGAGAAGACTTGGCCTAGATATGATTCAAGAGAGAAGGGAAGACGCAGGAATCCGACAAGCAGCTTACCAGCAGAGAACAACAAAGTTCTACATTCAAAGGGTGAAATCAAGGCCCATTACTGTGGGAGACTTAGTACTGAAGAAGACATTATAGAAGGCAAACAAGCATCACCCAAATTAGCACGGTCCTTATAAAGTAATTTAAGAGGTTGTACCCGGAACCTATAGGCTAGAAAACCTTGAGGGGGAACCTTTTTCCAATCCCTGGAATGCTGATCATCTAAAGAAGTATTACATATGATGTTGTAAGAGTTTGTGTAAATATATCATCTTATGAAGAGATTATTAAAGAGAAGATCAGTTTCCATGTCAATTTTTGGTTCGTTGTGCCCTAGTGGTAGATTTTATGAGGATAACATCCTATGTGATGGCCTCAGACCTTATAACATCATGATTTGGTGACAAGGTCTGAGGTCAGACATCATACTTGGATGACCTCAGACCCTTAACATCATTAATTTGGTGAGAATATTTTATGGGGGTAACATCTTAGTTGATGACCTCAGACCTTATAACATCATGATTTGGTGACAAGGTCTGAGGTCAGACATCATACTTGGATGACCTCAGACCCTTAACATCATTAATTTGGTGAGAATATTTTATGGGGATAACATCTTAATTGATGACCTCAGGCCTTATAACGTCATGATTTGGTGACAAGGTCTGAGGTCAAACATCATACTTAGATGACCTCAAACCCTTAACACCACATGGCAAAGAAAATCATTCAAGAAACATTCAGCAAATAAACAAATAAAGCCCTCCTCAGAAGATGATATAGATCAAAGGAGCTACAAATTATAAGATTGAAGAGTTTATCAGAAGTTACATCTTAAAATTAAATTCATAGAATTACATAAAGATTCACAAAAAAATGCCTAAGGGTTTGCAGCTAGTGTGTTGGTAACCTCGGCCTCATTCCCCTGACTGATGTTGGTCATCTCGGCCAAATCGTCTTGGAGGTTGGCGCCTTCAGTCTCAGTAACATCCAAAGGTGCAATTTCTGCAGGGGGAGCATCTTCCTCTTCAACCTCTTGAAGGGCCTGGGCAAATTGAGTGTTGGCAAAGCCCAGACCAATGAAGTAATAGGCTTTCAAGATCCCTGACTCCTTGTCCTTAACGGTTGCACATTTGTTAGTTGCCTTAATACCTCTTTCGAGGTATTCAAAGCCAAAGCTGATGAATTCATCAGAGACTTTGTAATCAGCCAAGATCCCATCAGAGGCATCCTCAAGAGCTGCCTTCACTGCAGCATCAACCTTCTGCTGAAGAACATCGTCCTTGGCCTTCAGAGAAAGGGTGTGGTCATTTTTAATCTTGGCGATCTCTTTCTCCATCTCTTTAACCCTCTTATCAGAACCCTCAAAGGCAGACTTCAAACGATCTACCTCGGCATTCAGTGAGTCCTGCACCTTCTCAGTCTCTTGGCCTTTCTCGATGAGGGGTAACTTCCTCAGAGTCCAGTTGGCAAGATGGTGCATAGCAACGAGGCCCTTCAAATCAAGAAATCAAATGTATGAGTTCAAAGCGGAGGTTACACTTGCAAATTAAAATCCAAAGTTTTACCTGAATAGACCTGTGAAGGCCAAATTCAACCAGCAGGGGGGTATCCATTGAGCGTTAAAAGAGCTTGTCAGCATCGGTCATAGCAGAGCCGATGGCATCAAACGCTTGCAAACTGTGGCCAATTATGCTATCATTAATTTTCAGTTTCACCAGACGAGCAGCCAAGGCATCCTCAGAGGATATGGGGATGGCCTTTTGTGCCGTAGTTTTTCTTTGATCCTTAGAGGGTGGTTGTAGTTTTCCTCTCTTTTGTAGCATCGGCCTTGGACATGCCGACACACTTCTTCGATGGAGGAGGGGCGTATTTAGGCCTGCCTTCTTCACCAGCTTCGTAAGACTTGGGGCAGACATCTCCCAGACTTCATTCGAAATGCCCTTGGGGCGCTCTACAAATGGAAAGGTCTGAGTTAAAATATCAGAGACATAAAAAACTCAGAGGTTTAACTTCTGAAATAATAAAAGAAGCACTTACCAAGCTCTGTCTGAGGACTTCCCCCAAGACCAGTCTCAGAGAGGTAATAGGGGGTCATCAGGTGCTCGAATTTGACAAGCAGACCATGCTCCCCCTGATCTCGGAGGTTTTTCACTTTTTGAAGATTATTCTGGCTTAACCCAGGATCGGCCCTGGAAGCCATTGACACCTTGCCCCATCTCAGGGGTATCCTCGACTCTAAGTTCTAAGAGGGGACACAAGGGCCAAATTCCCATGCCCCTGAGGTAAAAAAATACCGTGGCTTCCAATTATGGTTACTAGTTTGGGTAACCTGCAACATCTTCTTAATTGACTTCCGAGCTAAGAAATGGTAATAGCTCGAATGGTTCCTGGAAGAGGATGGGATATAGCACCCGGTGAAGACCTGGACAGGAAGGTCTGAATGGTGGACTGCCTTCCATAGAACTATAGCCCCAATTATTACCCTCCAGGCATTGGGGGATAACTAAGAAGGATCTAAGTTGATGTACGAAAGTATAGCCCTGATGATGGGATGAATGGGCAGACGAAACCCTAACTTGAACATCTGCTCATACAGACAAATCTCACCATCTTGGCTGCCGAAAGCCCTCTCTCCCCTAAGAGGTCTCCTGAGTTTTATGGAGGGGCTAATAGAATATAGATGCCTGAAAGCGAGAAGGTCGAGCTCGATGACAGTACTCTCTATCTCGGCTACCTCCGAGGTGTCAACATCGCTCTCATCCCCATCATCATCCGGCTCAACGTCGGCCTGAGCAGACGAGGGGCACAACTCGGGAACCTCTGAGCAAACTCAACCCCTGTGACAGCCGATAGGGGAATGGCTTCAAGAATCGGAGGAACAACCACACTTGGTCCAATGATTTCAACCTCTGAGCAAGAGGTTGATGTGCTTGAACTTTTGTGTGACGAGGCTCGACTAGAAACCTCTACCTGATGAAGGACCTGATCTTGTTGATTTGAGAAATCCATGGCCTCCCAGAAGGAGTCCACAAACATAGGGTCTGAGGTGGATGACTCAGACTCCAACATTAGATAGGGTTCAGCTGGGACCTCTGCTTGGTTAACTGGTTCGGTTGGTTCAGGGTATATGACCTTCAGAGGTGGTGGAAAAATAGGCCTGAGGGGGAACGCCTTTGCCCTACGAGTTTCCTCTTGGGATCTTTCTATTTATCTAATTTTATCTAAGGTCTTCTCCCTAAGAGAGGGGAATTCCTCTAAGAGTTGGTAAAGGGGTATGAGCATATGAGGCAGACCCTACACTTGTGACTCTCCTAAATAAATAATGTTGGTAATTTGACTAAGGATCAAAACTGGGTTTTAAGCAAGAACAACGAATAAATAGTTCACCCAAAAACTTATAAATTCATTGAAAAATGTTTAAGCTCGCCGAAAAATACAACGAATGGAAGAATAAGGCAGAAAAATGCAATAAAAGGAGTGAAAGGGGAGATAAACGATACCTGAGAGAATTTGTGAGGTAGAAAGAGAGAGAGTTGAAAGAAAAAGCCACCCAGTTCCTTCAACAAGTCCTTGTAGAGAGAGAGAGTTTCAGGCGAGGGAATGTAAAAGTGAAGAAGAAAGAGAAGAAAGGGGGTTATAACCCTCGACACCCAATGCATGCGTCCCAAGGCCCATCATTGCCTTGGAATCCTAAAAGACAACCAACATCATTACCCTTGTCAAACACGTAAGCCACTTCAATAATTGACAAGTGTCAAAAAAGGAACATTGGTACAAAGCAAAAGGACCTCAGAGTTATAGATACCATAGTCCCATGCTCCCACATGTAACTAAGGGCTAGGGATGATTGATATGTCCTGAATGTACCTCCTCGGATAAGAGACATCAACCTCGGCCATGGAGATGGCCAATGTTAGAAGGACCTTGGATTCATTAACTAACAGTCTCGTCCTAGGCAAGGTCGGCCACGGCCGACATTGCTAGCTACCTCAGCAGGCGAGGTCACCATGATCCAGGGGTGGTTATCCACCTGGTCTTCCAAGGATTTCAACCTCGGCTCGGGAAATGAAGAGGTTTCCATCCCATCATCAACATCTATATCGGCTAGGGATCGGCCGACGTTGGTGCTTTGCCACCCTACCTCGGCGCAGGCCGACGTTATAACTCAACATGATCTACTTCGGCTCTCCCAGTGAACCAAGGTCACCACCTCGTCCTCTTTCAGGACGAGGTTGGGACCATTCACGGATGGCCGATCTCTTATGCGCATATGTGTGGATGGGAACACGTGGATAAGTCTGTTATAACTGAATCATTCCTCCCATGTGAGGGAATATTGAGGTTATCATTATCTACAGGAGATCAGCCAGGTGTCATTCTCATATTGGTTCGATCCTCATGCACATGTTCATTGCATGCTTGGGGGTATATTACACCCCCCAGGTACTATATATAGAGGTCGTCCTCTACCTTGTAAAAGGACCCAGATATACGACCCTAGCTAAAACTCTGTCAAATTATACAGAAGAGAGAGGAAAAAGCTTGAGAGTTTGTACCCATGGCCATTAGTGCCCTCATATAGTGATATCAACTACACACCTTCACAGTGGATGTAGGCCTGATTGGCTGAACCACTTATAATCTGGTGTAAATCCTCTTCTCCTCACCTCCCTCTACTATATGTGTGTATACTCTTATGCTGCCATTGCCAACATTGAATTTAGCTCATGAACACCTTGAAGGGTGGTGCTGTTTCCAGCATCATCAGACAAATACATGAAACTCGGTGTACATGTTAGAAGGTGTCACTAGCAAGGATATGAAATAAATCCACTTCAATTGCATCACACGAGGTGATAAAAGCCTCTAAATTACGGGGGGAAAATACGAAGAAATTATGCCTAATCAGACACCTCGCATGGGACCAATGTAACTCATATAATTTTACCGCATAGTCATGGAACTTTTGGTTTGATAATCTGATGGTATTTTAAAACATCTAACCTTAGGCTTAAAAACATGGTGCTGAAGGGTGAAAATGCAAAACATCCTTAGAACGGTCTCGTAAGAGGAAGAACACGTCACACAGGACCAATTTAACTTGTAGGAACTGGTCGTGTGAGCATTGCACTCCCGATTTGAGAATATGACGATAATTTGAAAATCTCAAGACTTTGGTTTAAAAACATGTCGCTACAGGGTGAAGACCCAAATAAATCCCAAACGGCCCCGTCAGATGCACAAATACCTCGCACTGGACAATTATAACTTATAGGAACTGATCGTGTATTCATAGGACTATCGATTTGAGAATATGATGATAATTTGAAAATCTCAAGATTTATCCTTAAAATATGACTTTATAGGGAAAAAACATAAAACAACCACCAAATGGCCACAAAAGAGGCACGAGCACCTCACACGGGACCAGCGTAACTCGTAAAAACTGACCGTGTATTTACGGGACTCTGAGTTTGAGAATATGATAATAATTTACAAATCTCAAGACTCAGGCTGTAAATGATAACGTTATAGGGCAAAAATACAAAACAACCCCCAAACGGCCCCGTAAGAGGCACGAATACCTCGCACATAACCAATGTAACTCTTAACAACATACCCTCTAGTCACGAGACTCCCAATTTAACATTATAATGATAATTTAAAAATCTCAAGACTTAGGCGTAAAAACATACCATTAGAGGGCGAAAACCTAAAATAACCCCCCAAGCGGCCCCGTAAGATACAAGAATACCTTACACGGAACCAATTTAACTCATAGGAACACACAAACAGTCACGGTATTCCGATTTGAGACTATTATGATAATTTGAAAATATCAAGACTTGGGGTTAAAAATATCCCACTCAAGGGTGAAAATCCAAAACAGCAGCCAAACCGCCACATAAGGGCACAAACACGTCGCATGGGACCAGTGAAACTCGTAAGAACTAACCGCATATTCAAGTGACTCCGAATTTCAAAATATGATGAAACTTTGATAAGACTTAGTCTTAAAAACATGCTGCTAGAAGATAAAAATGCAGAATAAGCCCAAACAGCCCCACAAGACATACAAACATCTCACACATGACCAATGTAACTCGTAGGAACTCCCCACGTAGTCATGAGACTCCCAATTTTTTAATATAAAAATAATTTGGTAATATCAAAACTTAGGCTTAAAAACATGATGCTAGAGGACAAAAATCCAAAACAGCCCCAAATAGCCCCGTACGAGTCACGAAAACATCGCACGAGACTAATGTAACTCGTAGGAACTGACCGCATAGTCACGAGACTATTAATTTTAGAATACGACTACAATTTGAAAATCTCAAGACTTATACTTAAAAACTTGTCGTTACAAGTCTAAAATCCAAACTAACCCCCAAATGGCCCCGTAAGAGGCATGAAAACCTCGCACGGGATAATTGTAACTCGTGGGAACTGATCGTATAGTCACGAAACTCCCGATTTGAGAATTTGACTATAATTTGAAAAATATATGGACTTAGGTTTAAAACCATGCTGTTAAAGGTAAAAACCAAAAAGAGACCCCAAATAGCCCTGTAAGAGGCACGTACACCTCGCAAGAGACAATGTAACTCGTTAAAACTGATCGTATAGTCACGAGACTCTCGATTTTAGAATATAACTACAATTTGAAAATCTCAACGCTTAGGCTTAAAAACACGTCGTTACAAGGCTAAAACCCAAACTAACCCCAAAATGACCCCACAAGAGGCATGAAAACCTCGCACGGGACTACTGTAACTCATAGGAACTGATCGCGTAGTTACGGGACTTCCGATTTGAGAATTTTACTATCATTTGAAAATATATGGACTTAGGTTTGAAACCATGCCGTTAGAGGGGAAAATCCAAAAGAGCCCCCAAATAGCCCTTTAAGAGGCACATACACCTCGCACGAGACCATTGTAACTCGTTAGAGATGAGTGCATAATCACGAGACTCTCAGTTTAAGAATATGATGATAATTTTAAACTCTCAATAAGTAGGCTTAAAAACATGTCGTTAGAGAGTGATGACCCAAAATAATCCCCAAACGGATCCATTGGAGGCATGAACACCTCACAAGGGAACCATATAACTTGTAGGAGCTCACCGTGTAGTCACGGGACTCCAAGTTTGATAATATGATGATAATTTATAAATCTTAAGACTTGGGCTTAAAAACACATCGTTAGAGTGTGAAAAGCCAAAGTAACCCTTAAACGGTCCTATAAGAGGCACCGATACCTCACATGGGACCAATGTAACTCATATCGTGTAGTAACGAGACTCTCGATTTTATAATACAACTATATTTTGTAAATCTCAATACATAGGCTTAAAAACATGTCGTTAGAGGGCAAAAACCCAAAATAAACCCCTAACGGCCCTGTATAAGGCACGAATACCTAGCACAGGACCAATATAACTCGTAGGAACTTACCATATAGTCATGAGACTTCTGATTTGAGATATGACGTTAATTTGAATATATTAAGACTTAGGCTTAAAAACTTTTCGCTAAAGAGCAAAAACCCAAAAAATCCCAAAACTGGCTCCGTGAGATGCATGAACCCCTTGCATAGGACTAATGTAACTCGTAGGAACTGACTGCATTGTCACGGACTCTCGATTTGAGAATATGATAATAATTTTAATATATTAAAGCTTAGGCTTAAAAACATGCCCCTAGGGGGCGTAAATCCAAAACATCCCCCAACCGGCCCCATAGGAGGCATGAACACCTCATATGAGGCTAATGTAACTCATAGGAACTGACCATGTAGTTCTGGGACTCTGAGTTTGAGAATATGAAGATAAATTATAAATATCTAGACTTAGGCCTAAAAACCTGGCAATAAAGGGCAAAAATGCAAAACAACCCCCAAACGGCCCTGTAAGAGGTACAAACACCTCACACGGTACCAATGTAACTTATAGGAACTCACTGCATAGTCACATGACTCCTGATTTGAGAATATAATGATAATTTTATAATCTCAAGATCTAGGCTTAAAAATATGCCTCTAGAGAGCGAAGCCCAAAATAGCCCCCAAACAGCCCCTTGAGAGGCACGAAAAATTCACACGGGGCTAATGTAGCTCATAGAAACCGACCATGTTAACACGGGACTCTCGATTTGAGAATATGACTATAATTTTAAAATCTCAAGACTTAGTTTTAAAAATATGCCGTTAGAGGGCGAAAATCCAAAACTACCACCAAACGCCCCCATAAGAGGCGCGAAAAACTCGCGCGGGACTAATTTAACTCGTAAGAGCTAACTGCTTAGTCGTAGGACTCCCAATTTGGGAATATGACTACAATTTGAAAATCTCAATACTTAGGCTCCAAAACATGTCACTAGACAGTGAAAACCCAAAAGAGAACCCAAATAACCCCGTAAGAGGCACGCACGCCCCGTACAGGTCCAATATAACTCGTTAGAACTGACCGTATAGTCACTGGACTCCCGATTTGAGAATATGATGATAATTTGAAAATATCAAGACTTCATCATAAAAACATGCCGCTAGAGGGCGAAGACCTAAAGGCCCCCAAATGGCCCCGTAAGATGCACAATTACCTCGCATTGGATCAATGTAACTTATTAGAACTGACCGCGTAGTCATAGGATTCCTGATTTGAGAATATGATAAAAATTTTAAAATCTCAAGACTTATGCTTAAAAACATGTCATTAGAAGGCGAAAACTCAAAAAGGCCTCCTAACAACCCCGTAAGAGGCACGAACACCTTGAGAAGGACCAATGTAAGTCTTTGGAACTAACCGTGTAGTCACGGGACTCCCGATTTGAGAATATAATGACAATTTTCAAATATATAGACTTTGGATTAAAAACATACTCCTAAAGGGTGAAAATCCAAAATAGCCCCCAAACATCCTTATAAGAAGAACGAACACCTCACACGAGACCAATGTAAATCTTAGGAACTGACTGCGAAGTCATGCGACTCCCTTTTGAGAATATGATGATAGTTTGAAAATCTCAAGACTTAGTTTTAAAAACATGTCGTTAGAAGGATAAACAACCCCCTAGACAACCCCGTGAGAGGCACGAACACCTCGCACAGGACAAATTTAACTCGTAAGAACTAACTGTGAAAATACGAGGTTATACAGATTCACTTGTATCTTATGCTCCATCCCTGTTCACACTTTAGCTTCTCTAAAACCTCCTAAAGTAGTTATAAACCACACCCATTGTCTTTTTGCTAAATTCTTTTGGGGAGGTAATGAGAATAATGGATGGCAGCATCAGTGGATCAATTGGAAGATGGTTTGCAAACCAAAGGATGAAGGTTATTTAGGGATTCAAAAATTATTTGATGTATATAATTCTAACTCTCCAAGACTTTTGTGGAAATGGTATGAAAACAAGTCTTTATGGTCTAAATTTATAAAATTAAAATACAAGAATCCTTTATACACTACTGGTTCCTCTACTTGGAAGTGCATGGGGCAATCTAGAGACATGTTTGATCATAATTTTGTAGCAGAGAAGTCATTTATCATTTGGAAAGGTACCACCTCAGGCGACTTTTCTTGTAGATCAGCAGTCTCTTTAGTGAAGAACCATCATTCTTTATCCTTGGTTTTCAAGTCTATATGGTTTAAGTTCATGCCTATAAAAGTTTATGTTTTCTTTTAAAGAGCTTTAAATTTTACTATTCCTCTAGATGAAAAGATTCAATCACTGGGAATTAATTTGGCATCTAGATGTCAGCTATGCTATACTAAAGTTGAGTATATTAAACATGTGTTTCTTAACTGTCCAGCTTTTAAACAGGTATTCGATTATTTCATTCACATGTTTGGGATTATCATCAATATGTCTCCTCTTAATTCTATGTTTGTTTCTTGGATTTAGAAAAAAATGACTCCTAAATTCTTGAAGTTCTTGACCATTGCATTGCCTAATATCATGTGTTGGGAAATATGGAAATTAAGGAATAAGGCTTTTTATGAGGATTTGAAGTTTGATTTTAATATTATGATTTAGAATGTCATAAAAAACATTCAAACTTGGTTTCATAAATCAAATTTGAAGACTCTATCAGTAGCTTTCATTCTCCCATTTGCCAAATATTTCTCATCAACACTTACAAGCCAAAGGTCTCTATTAAATGTATCCAGTGGTGCATGCCTCCTATTAATAGATGGAAGCTCAATGTGGATGGGTCTTGTAAAGGAAATCCAGGTGTTATCTCTCATGGAGGGGTAATTAAAGATCATAAAGGCCATTTCAAGCTGGGATTTGATAATTTTCTTAGAGTAGGTTCCAAACTTTTTGCTGAAGCTGAAGCTCTAAAACAAGGCCTTAAGTTGGCTATTCATCACTATTTCTTCTTCATTGAAATTGAATTATATTATCAAACTTTAGTAAACATAATCAAGAAAAATTGGAAACCTCATTGGCATCTTATTAGTACCTTGGCAGAAATTGAAGACTTGCTTAAATTGGTCGATTATTCCTTTTCTCATTGCTATAGAGAAGAAAATTCATTAGCAGATAGTCTTGGTAATCATGGGGTCTCTCTAAAGGATATGGAAATTTATGACTCCTTTTATAATCTTCCTTGTTGCACTAGAGGACATTTAAATCTTGATAGATGGGGTTTTCCTCAAATCAGGATCAGTAGGTAGTTCTTATGTTTTAATGGTTTATTTTCTTTAATTTTATCCTTTTTCTTGTAATGGGATTACTTATAAAAGCCCTTATTTGTTTTTTTATCATTCGAGTCATTGGGCTCAACATTCGATTGATTGTCTGGCTGTTATAAGTTTGTCTGCCACTGTATAGACTTTTTCTCCATAATGCTTTAATGAAACTTGTGGGTGTTACGTTCTTCTTCCCCCAAAAAACTTGTATCTTAGTTTTAAACACACAAAGATTCACTTTTTATCAAATTTTATCTTAATTAGAATTAGAGTGAATATGAAAAATTTTATGAAGCCAATAATGAAACCAAAGCAAAATGGGAAGAAGATAAAGGAAAAATCCCTTTTCGAGAAAATCCTATATTCAGCACTGTTTAATAATTTGACATACTCGAATGACTTACAGTCTTCTTGGATATCCACTAAGTATAATTCACAAGCATGTTCAAATCTTCAATAAAAAAATGATGCATCCCAGCACCGCCCACAATAAGCAGCTCTTGCCTCGATATTCGCCGATCATCCTTTGGAATATGCAATTTTGGTCCTATTCAGTCGTAGAGCATCAACCGCACAAATTAGAGTAAAGAAATTCTTTATAAGGGTTTATAACTTTGGAATGTTTTCTTCTTGATTTGAAAAAGTTATCCTCAAATATCCAAGGGGTTTGGATGAAAAAATTATAGAGTTTGATCACAAAGAGGACTCTAAAAAGTCTTAGAGAAAAGTCTATCCCCGCATCTCTATTTATAAGTAAAGTTGTTACAATTAGATAGGGATTAAATATTGAAAAATATTTGTTTTAAAAAACAAAAACATATGTACTCATTCAAACGAGCTGCCACCGAATCTCGTTCAAATGGTTTCCAACGAAACTTTGAAGATCATCATTCCAGAGATGAACAAAAGTTGAGCTTAAGATCTCGTTCAAATGTGGGAACTTAGTTCTAATGACCCTTCACATCTCATTCTAAAAACATATCAATCTCGTTCTAATGAGTTATAGATTTTTTCAAAAATTCTTAAAAATTCCTTTTAAAAACATTTTGAAAACTTTTAGATTTCCATTGTATTTTAAAAACAACCCCTCAAACTTTAAAACTTTACCAAACCACCTCATAACTCTTTTCAGATAAAGTTGTAACGATGATCTTCAATCTTTCAAATGTCAGCAATGATTCTTCTCTTTGAATACTTGGGAACGGTCATGAAGGTGCTATGGGTTGTAACGGGATAAGCCAAATAAAATTAAAATGAGCAATTATAATTTTTTCTCTTACAAATATCCCCCTTTTTGGCTATTCCGGTACAACCGAAGACAAATTTTCCCATAAGACTAATACAACTATTTCCCTCCCAAAACAAAAAATGGAAACGCATAAATGTAAAAGTCTTCAACTAAAAGTCTTCATCCTCTCTGGTTCATGAAATCATCATCAAAGAGGAATGACCTACACACATGAGATAAAAGAAATATTGTGATGCCTACGATAGTTTAAAGAAAATAAAAAACAACCCCTCAATTTGTTCTCCCCTTTTTTGTTCATAATAAACAAAGTGTAAGAAACTAAGCATGAAATGCAAGCATCACACGAATCCGAAATGAATATCATAACAAGGATAAACAATTTAGCACATGCGATGAATTTCTAAAAGACAACAAACTATTTTTGAAATTTTTTAATTTTTTCAAGCATGAAAGGTACATAGAAGTACAAACACATCACATCATAGAATAACACTAAAATACCCCAATTATGAAAGCAAAATGAAATTGTGTGAACATAATCCATGGGAAAATCAAGATAGGCATACATAACATACGCGCACGAAATCAATAAGATACATCTAAATAAAGATGTCAATTTCAGCCTTAGGTGTAAGAATATTGAACATAATGAAATTGAAATCGACTGATGCCACATGCTATGAATTTAAATACTTCTCAAAATAATAATGCCAAACTATTTAATATTTTTTAAGAGAGTCCGTTGTGCAAACCCATTGATCTTCTACTTTATAACACCCTCAAAGTCTCACATATTTAAGAATTGACTCTCAAATTTTTGAAGATATCATAATGCTCATGTGTAACGACGCATCAATAAAAAAAATTGGCCTTGGCATATCTGTTTTTATGTGTCGTTAACCTTTTAGGATGTTTTGCAAATGGTGGATTTCAACGCAAAGATAATTTTCTCTTTCGTAGCCCATTTCCATTGCTTAAAATAAAAGAAATTTGTCAAGAAACAAAATTCGGGCAATGGTTCTTACAAATTCAACTTATCTCTAGTACATTTGGTTCATTATTAAACACTATTGAGATAAAAACATCATATTCGCAAAATGACAAATAAATACAATGTTCAAAAAGTCCGTCAATATTTTCCATAAAGGTGATCAAATATCTAGACTAAAGAAAGTAATCATCAATGAATAACGAACTGTTAGCCATGCCTTATTAAGCACATTAAAAAATGAAGCCATGAATAAAAACACTATGAAAAAGTCACATGTATGGATGGAATGTAGGGGTGATTGCACATCCATATAAGGTGAAAAAAAAATACAAAAACCTTTTTTACTTATTAAAATTTTTATCAAAAATAAAATCGTTACCCCCATTATGGCACCAAAATCTTTTTGAAGTGGTCTCCCCGATGCAGCCGAGTCACCAATTAAACAATGTTTGGACTTGTGGCGAAGGGGCATAGTAGCTTTTTGGAACCGTTGGGATATATTTTCCGTTGGGAGTTATTGGATATGTGTGATGAAAATTCTGGCGCCAAAACTCAAACTTTATTAGGAAGGCAACTCTTTCTATTCCCCAGGTGTCACTTCATAAATGATGTAGTGCTGTCTTTTCAGTTGTTAGAACACTTCCCGAAGTGCCACGTGTTCATTTGAAATGATTATAGGCGGCTTTGCACGTGCGATGGTGGGAAACTCAAACAATGGGTTTTAAAAGGTTTAAAAGGCTTCAAAAATCTCTTTTATTTCAAACCCTTCTCTTTCCTTCTTCTTCTTCAAGCTCCCGTATTTCTTAGAGAGAGAAACCTGTGCGAAAACCTTCATTGTTGTCTAGTTCTTTGCTCATTCTCCTACCTTTCTCCTCTATTGCGCCACTGCCCATGGTTGTGGTTCTCCATCTTCATTCCTAACCTTTCTTTTATCAAGCTTTTCATACTTCGCCATTATCTGCAATGGCCTCCTCAAGCACCAATACCACACCTACTACTAGTGTTCCACCTGGCATCTCCGGCGCCACCGCTGTGCCAAGCGTCGCTGCCCTGGATGCTGCTCATCAAGAGCAACTACACTTCGATCGGCGGGCTCCTATCTTTGGCGAAGGTGATAAATTTTCTGATGCATGCAAGGTTTGTCATTTCTCATCCAAGTTCGACCCCTTACTGTTGGGTGATGAGGAAATGGATTCATCAAAGTGGGGCTATCTTCCACCCGAGGGGACTCTGCATTTTCGTCTGGACCGTGGCGACTTCCCCTCTTACCAGATTAACTTCGAAGCACCTGGGGGTCGCCAACCCATTTCTCTGCCTGGCACACACATATGCAGATCTCTCACGCTGCTGCTCTTGCAAAGGTTGGGCATCATCGAGCCTACTGGTTTGGGGAGTTCACCCTCTCTAAGCAAAATGCGGCATTACAAGTACTATTTTCCAGATGGAACATCACAACTCACACCTTTTTTACTGTGTGGGGGGAGTTCATCGTTACCCTGGAGGACGTCTGTGAACTCCTTGGGTTTGATCCCATGGGTGAGTTCACCAACCACGATGAGGGTCTAAATATCGAAGAGGCTATTGATGGAGTTGATCTGGATCGGATCTATCGTAGTTGCACTGGTTCCTCGAACAAAGCTACATTTACCCCCTTATGACCTATTTTTTCAAAACTCCGACGCCGAAGGATGTTAGTGCTGCAACGGGCCGAGGTAAAAGTACATCCCTGGAACTACCAACCTACATAATCGTATTTCTTTCACTCTTCTTTCTAACCGGGAAACCTAACGATTAGCCCAGGCGGGACCTAATAAATATTTCCATTCGTTTAGCCAGGGGGTTCAACCTTCCTCTGGCCGTCATCGCCTTATGATCCCTCTACACCTGGTTGGATCGAACTCATATAGACATGGCACGATCACTGGGCCGTTATAACTTGGCCAATTTTTCCCACACCATTATTCTGACGGGCTTTTTTTACACCCTCTTTCCTACTATTGTCGCCAAGTCAATTTCTCTGCCCGTGAGCCAAGGTATCAGGCCCCCACGCCTCCTGTGTTTCCATAAGAAGCAAAGTCAAAAGAAGACAATGGAAGTTTTTGATCTTCTACACTCCTTTGTGATGAGGCCATACAGTGAGTCTTCATTTGCCCATAGTTGGGATTTCTTTCCTTCTGCAGCCACAACGGTCAAGTTCATCCCAGCTGTAGAAGATCCCTTGCAAGCCATAGTGCTTCTATTCACCCTAGGGTTTCTTACCTCCTATACTGAATAGGGACACACCTCAGAGTCGTATAACCCTGATAGATGTAGCAGGCAGTTTGGGTTTGATCAGGGAGTCCCTCGACCTGTGTTTTAATACAGCCATGCAAAGGCCACTTTCGCTGAAGCCTGTACTTTCTATATTGTGGCAGCGGTGCTTGGTGTGACGTCTGCCATGATGGGCGAGTCACCCTTCCTAGTGCCACTAGTAAGGGAGACGTATCCACCTTTTTTTTCACCAAGTTCCATTTGGGGCAACTCGAAATGATCTGTGAGTACATTCAGTCCCCTCCTCAATATCCTCAGTCCTTTCTTTTTCTTCTACTGAACTGGGTCTTAAAGGGAACTCTCAGCTTGGGGTTGAATTTCCTTTGAGTACAACGATTAAAAAGTCTCCCCAAGATCTACCCCCTCATTGTCCAATGATTCCCACTACCACCCCGAAGTTCAAGGCCGTTGTAGCCCCTAAATAAGCTGCCCCTTCAACCAAAGTTGCAACGAGCGAAGGACCTTCTCAGCCTCTGCCAAAAAAGCTAAAAAGTCCAAGTCCTCAAAGTGTAAGCCTCAGGATCAAACACAAACTCTTTTAGATGCATTTCATATTGCCTTCGTTCCCCTCCCATGTCTCCAAAAATGGCTAAAGATCTGAGGAAACAGGTGCAAGCTGAGGTCGATAGGATACATGCTGAGTTTCAACGGGCACTGTCATCGTTCCTCCTTCGACTGCTTTTCCCACGATCGTGGTTGATCCCAGTGAGCCACCGGCAAAAAGGAGAAAAAGGTCTAGAGTACTGAAAGTGGTGGTGCAACGAGCTCAAGGAGGAAAACGCTGGGAACCAAGCCCCAGAAGAAACAGAGGCTTGAGACACCTCCATCCCCAGCTCTTTCTATTGCTGCCTCCTTGCCACCTTCGCTAGTGGTTATACCTTCGCGTTCTCCCTATGGATCTGAGGTATATTGTGCATTCTTGATTTTTATTCCCCTTCTCTTAAAGTGTGTTGCATCTGCTCATTTCTTAACAAGCAAATGCTTTGGTGCAGGGAGTTGTAGAAGAAAGTCCCAATCCCCCCAGTCCCCCTGTAAGCCTCTTCGTGGGGGGCATTGCGATATATCTCAAGATGATACCACTCCTCCTAGTTCCCCCATGACAGGCCTTACCTACCCACAAATATTTTCCTCCCAATGGGCCAAAGAAACTGCTACGAGGGTTGTTGTCGTTGAGTCTGCTGAACTTCCTAGTCAACTTGGGGGAACTACTACCTCCTCCTCTGAGTTACCATCAGAGCAGGAGGTCCCTCTACCCCTCGTTGTAGTCGAGGAGAGTGCCCCGAAGGTAAATTTTTTACAAAGTCTTACATCTTTTATTTATCCCATTGTTTTGTTTATCATTTCTAATATGTTGCGTCGTTTTAGGTGGAAGTGGCATCACTAATAGCTAACATTCTCCTTCCTCCTGTATTGTCAAGGCCCCTTACTGCAGTCCCTCTTTTTGGTGCCATAACGAGGGTAAGTAACGCTTAGATGTATTTTTCTCTTTTTGAGTATCAATTTGTCTTTCCTAACACTTAGATTTGTTGCTGCAGCTTTCCCCAAGTCTCTCTCCGCCCTTTGCCCTTAGTGGACTTTTGCCCTCCAAGTACACGATTGATGATATTACTCTCGTTGGGGCATCTCTTGAAGATCCAATGTCTTCCTCCGATGATGCACCCGTGTTCGCTTTAGTACCTTATGTTGGCGAGGGAAGTTTGCCTACCATTAAAGCTTCTCTTGCCAAGGACCCATTGAAGCTGTTGAGGCGATGAGCCCGCCTCCAACGGCTTCTACCACTAGGGACCCCGTGGTGACTCCCATTCTCGCTCCTACAACTGCTGTGGAACTTTACTAATTTCTTCGTATTTCTCAGTTTCACGAACTTCACCTATATAGGTGACTTAACAACGAAAACACTTGCTAAGGTTTTTCTAAAAACTCTACCTATATCGGTGACTTAACAACGAAAACACTTGTAAAGATTTTTCCAAAAACTCCACCTATATGGGTGACTTAACAACGAAAACACTTGTTAAGATTTTTTCAAAAACTCCACCTATATCGGCGACTTAGCAATGAAAAAACTTGTTAAGATTTTCCAAAAACTCCACCTATATCGGTGACTTAACAATGAAAACACTTCTTATATTTTTCCAAAAACTCCACATATATCGGACTTAACAATGAAAACACTTATTAAGATTTTTTCAAACACTCCACCTATATCGGTGACTTAACAATGAAAACACTTATTAATATTTTTCCAAAAACTCCACCTATATCGGTGACTTAACAATGAAAACACTTGTTAAGATTTTTCCAAAAAAATCCACCTATATCGATGACTTAACAATGACAACACTTGTTAAGATTTTTCCTAACCTCTATATTTCCTCTAAATATTCTCAGGTTGCACGAGAGGATTCTCCGCCAGTTCCTTCACCTGTTGGCTTGCCCCATCGGGAACCTGCCGTCTAGGAAAATTCCAGCCATAATGACCAAGGTTCTACGATCAGTTCCGCTGTCGACAGGGAATCTAGGTGCGAGCTTCCTCTGCCCGACCTGGATCCTCACGCCTTCTGCCTGTCAACCATCTTTTCGTAGTTGAGCAACTTGCAAACCATCATCCTGAAACATTCACGATGGATTGCCTTCGTTCCAACATCTCAGTTATGAGCTGTAGGCTTCAGGGTATGGCCACCGTTGTTGTTGAAATTGCAAATACTCCAACTGCGAGAGTTATCGGACCCCTCCTTAACCAATTTCTGGGTTTTCTGAGGGAGTTGGGTCACGACGACTTCCGTTTTGATTGGTTCATCGTGCATTTGAAGACTTTGAAGAGCCAACGATTGGACAGCCAGAGGGAACTTTTACGAAAACATCAAGAGGACCAGCGAGTCGAAGAAGCTAGGTTGGCTGAGCTAGCACCTCTTCTGAAAACCATTAACAAAGAGGTGGGGGACCTCGAGGAAGCTCTACGCGTGGCAAAGTCGGAACGAGAGAAACTCCTCATCGAGTGCACCCAAGCGCAAATGAGACTGGAGGTTTCTAAGAATGCCCAACAATCTTGTCAAGCGGCTTCTTCGGGCCTCCATGGAGATTTCTTCTCTTCCCCAGACCTATGGTTTCTACTAGGCCCATGAGTATTTGTATATATTTTTGTTTTTTTCTTCTTCTCATGTAATTCTTGGGCAATAGCTCCCAATTTTGTAATCCCCCAAAGTTTATGAATGAAGAAAGATATCAATTTTCTCATGCCATTTCTTTGTGTTACAACTGTTTGCATAGATTGTGAAGTGTGAAGTTCTGTAATTATTTCATCTATACTTGAGTTATAATAAAAAGAACTTGTATACTCATCATAAAAAAAGAACTTGTATATTCATAATCAGCTAAATACATCGGTGGCCCAAACATAAGTGCTTACACATGATAAACCTTCAACCATTTATTGTTGATTTTGATTGTTTGTCTTCTTCCATCTTAGAAATTAGGCAATAACCTAAGTCATGAGCTTCCTTCACTATGAAAGGTCCATCCCAATTTGCTGCAAACTTGGGTAGAGTAAGCCCCCTGATATGTTTCACCGTTGCTTTCAATACAAGGTCTCCTTACACGAACTTCCTTGGTCACACTAGGTTATCATACGGCCTGGAGAGTTGCTTCGTATACATTTGAAAGTGTTGCATCGCATTATCTTTGTGTTCATCCAACGCTTCCAACTGCACATTTCTATTCTGGGGGGCATGCTACTTCGCAAAGCATATCGAGCAGAGGGGACTTCTAACTCCACTGGGAGAATCACCTCGGCCCCATAGACAAGAGAGAACGGTGTATACCCTATGGGTTTCCTCTTAGTCGTCTGATAGACCCATAAAACGACTGTTATCTTATCATCCCACGATCCTGGTAAATCCTCCATCGCTTTAGCCAAGATATTAACCAAAGTTTTGTTAGTCACCTCGGCTTGACCGTTTCCCTTTGGGTATGCCACTGTCAAAGTGTGATGAACAATGGAGTATTTATCTGTGAGCATCGTTACTTATGAATTGACAAAAGGGGTTCCATTATCTGAAAGGATAACCTTTGGGATCCCAAAATGATAAATGATGTATTCTCTGATGAAGTTTCTCACTACTCCCGCTGTCGCCCTTCTCAGTGGTATTGCCTCAGCCCACTTTATGAAATACTCCGTTGCTACTAGTATCCATATCTTTCCCCTCGAAGAAGGGTGTATTTCCCCTACCAGATCGAACACCCAAGTGCGAAAATGGTAAGGCATTGCCAGGGAGTGCAAATCCCCTAACGGGGCATGTACCATATTTCCATGAAATTGGCAAGCCTTGCACTTTCGGACGAACTCAGTCGAATCTTTCTCCATCTTTGGCCAATAGTATCCCAAAGTCATCAACTGGTCATATAACTTGGCCCCTCCTATGTGAGCTAGATCGTGTCCCTGTTTGAGAACCTCCGCTGCCTCTTTTCTCGTGATACAACGCAAAGGCCTGTTGAAGTATCCCCTTCAATAAAGCTACCCCTCCTGAATGTAGAATCTCGGGGCCCTTCGCCGAAGTCCCATCGCATCAATTTTCTCCATTAGGATAACTCCATATTTAATGAGGTCAATATAGGGTTGTCTCCAGTCAGACTGAGCCTTCACGAAATGACATTCACCTACCTCAAAGAACAATTGGCACTTGTCGCAATTCTGTTGTAATTCTGCCACATCCTGTCTCATCTTAGGTAAAAAATACCCCTCCCTTTGCATTCTTCGGTAGAGGGGTATCTCAGTTATTTTGCAATGCTCTTCGCGTGTTTTCTTCAATCTTTACTCTGCCTCTTCTGGACCGATACATCTCGACAGCCATCCTCCTATATTTTTGAAGTAAAGGTTTCCCTAATTCGTAAAGTATTGGGCTAATTCTCTCAGCCCCATCGTTCCTTCACCAACCTCCAGTTGCCTCTTAATCTCTCCTCTCTAGTCCCCATCCTCTTCCATTAGTATAATTGACTGTACCATCGAAGGAGTTTTTATTCGTTGGATCACGATGGTATTTGTATCGCTCCTCATGACCATTTTTTGGGTAATGGTGGCATATGCGTCTGGGTGGAGGTTCATCGTTCTAACTGCCTCTTAATCTTGGTCTGATAGAACTGTTAAAGGAGACTCTGGATGATTGTTATGTATGGTGCCAGGCTCATGTGTTTCAATGCATACTCTCCATTCACTTCCTGAACCACCAAGTTTGAATCCCCCTTGATGCAAAGTGAACGGATCCCCCTTCAAAGAGCCTCTAGCAATCCCAACACCAATGCTTAATATTCTGCCTTGTTGTTTGAACAAGGGAAATCCAACTTGTAATAAAGGCAAATCTCCTCCATTCCCTTTGAGAGAATAACCCCCACTCCTCCTTTCTTTTCCTCCGATGATCCATCGAACTGCATTGTCCATTCTTCAACCGTTGCGTCTAGATGATGGGCTTGCAAATCATCTCCTGGAATATTTTCTTTGAGTGGCTCAAACGTTCCTGAGGGGAAAATAGCCAACATATCAGCGTATGCCTGGCTTTTTATTGCATGAGGAACCATGCACTTCAAGTCATATTCAGATAGGATTAGGAACCACCTAGCTGCCCTACCAATCAAAATCGTTCTTGCTAGTAAATACTTAATAGGATCACATCTAGTTACAATATGAATTGTAAAAGACAACATATATTGCTTAAGTTTTTGCGCAACAAAGACTATGGCTAAACAATGCCTTTCTAAGGTACTGTATCTGACTTCTGGTCCATGGATGATCTTGCTGAGGTAGTAGACTGGTCGTTCTTTCTCGTCAATCTCTTGTTCCAGCAAAGCTCCCACGGACCTCGTGGTGGATGTGAGGTACAACTGCAATGGTATTCCTACCTTTGGGGGAACCATGGTCTGTGGTGAAACGAGCAGTTTCTTCAGCCCATCGAAAGACTCTTGGTGAACCTCCTCCCACTTGAAATTCGTGTTCTTTCGCAACAGATGCATCAAGGAATGTGTTATTTTGACTAATCCAGGCACAAATCTCCTAAGCTAGGAGACTTTATCGAGGAAACTCTTCAGCTCCTTTGCCGTTCTTGGGCATGGAATTTCTAAAATCGCTCGTTATTTGTCCTGGTTCATCTTCACCCCTTATCGATCAACCACAAAGCCTTAGAATTTCCCACTTGTCACTCCAAAAACACACTTCAATGGGTTCATCTTCAGTTTATACTTCCTGAACCGGGAAAACACCTTCCTCAAATCGTTCAGATGGGACTCCTCCTTCCTCGATTTAATGACCAAGTCATCCATATAAAATTCCATAAATTTGTGAAAGCAATCATAAAAAATGGCCATCATTGTTCTTTGGTAAGTGGCCCCACCGTTCTTGAGTCCAAACGACATCACCTTGTACATGAAGTTGCCCAACGGGGTTCTGAGTGCTATTTTCTTTGCATCCATGGGGGCCATCTTGATCTGGTTGTACCCTACATACCCGTCCATGAAGTTGTACATCTCGTGACCTGTCGTTACATCTATCAAGCTATCAATGGAGGGCAGAGAAAACTCATCTTTGGGGCAAGCTCTATTCAAATCTCTGAAGTCCACGCAGATCCTTATTTGGTTTTTATCTTTCTTCCCCACCGGAACAATACTGGATAGCCAGAGTGGGTGTTGTATCGGTGTGATGAACCCTGCCATTAGTAAGCATTGAACTCTTCCTTGATCTTCAAATCTAGCTCGGACATGTACGTTCTCATTGCTTATTTCACTGGAATGGTCGAAGGCATTACGTTCAACTTGTGGCAGCTTACTTCCTCATCCAGCCCCTCCATCTCTGTGTATTTCCACACGAAGAAGTCTATAAACTCATGAATCAACTCGACCAAGGCCTCTCATTTCTCCTTACTGAGATCCTTCGAGATGAAGATGGGCCTTTTATCTCCTCCTTCTTTGGCCATATTCAACTGTTCTAGTTCTTGTGCCTGCGATTTCGTTCTGTCCGTCATGTACTCTAGTGCCTCAGTGACTTCCTCCACTAATTCCTATATGCTGGACTTATCTATCACCATGCATTGTCCCCATTGATCTATCAGTAAGCATTCATATATCGGGTCAACCTCATCATCAGTTTCCTCGGCCGCTCGCTCACATCGTTACAATCGATACACCACATTTCCTTCCTCGATAACGACCTTCTTTCATTGTCTGCTGGTAGTGGTGACTGCCTTCATCTTCTTCTCTCTAGAAGCCTCGGTCACTATTTCTCCTAAGAATCGTCTCAACACGCTTTACTGTTGGACCTCATGTTCCGTCGGATCCACTCTGGGCCTCATTCTGTCTTTGAGCTGCTTCGAGATGCCTTGGGGCTAAGGGACCACCTAGTGTTCTTCTTAGACTATTTCCCTTGTGCTGCTCGCAACCACATGGTGATATTTCACCTGCTTCTTCTGCTCGTTTAAGGGCCCCATCCTTTCTCTGATCGAGGGAACCCATGCTCCCTCCATTCTTCTCGTTAAGACCCGAGCATCTTCCTCTAACTCTGTGTAAAATGTTGTGTCTACCAAGTGATCCTCCTCAATAGCGAAGGGCCTCTTTGTAGCCCTACTGGTCACCTTTGTTCCCTTGACATTCGCTTTGGCACATTGGTGGTATGTAGAAGGAACTAGCCCTTGGTTGTGCATCCACACCCTTCCTATTAGCAGATGATAGGAAGTTGCACTCTCTATTACGTGGAACTTGATATGGGAACTCAGATTTCCCATTACAATCCCAACATTAACGTACCCAATGTATTTGGAATATTGATTATCATACCTATAAATTACTAAAGGCATGGGGACCAACCTTTCTTTTGGAATATTGGTTGCGTGAAAAGACTTGATTGGCATGATATTGATGGAAGCTCTCCCATCCATAAGATTCCTTGCGAAGCTGACTCCATTGACACTAGCAGTCACATACAATGGCCTGTTATGAGGGAACCTTACAGCCCTATCTGCATCGCTGAAGGTTACCTATGACAGAAACCTTCTCACCAACCTATCCATTGGTCCCTTCCATCTCAGCAATGGGACTGCGTTCTTCCTCGCAATATCGAGTATTATCTGGGTTATCTCTAACCTACTCTCCTTCGGTACCCCCACCTGGTTGAAGAACCAGGTGAACTTTGGGGATTTCGAGACTGCACAATATTCTAGAACTGGGTCTACTTCCTCACCTTCAACGCCGTATACCTCCTCCACATCCTTGGCGCTTAATTCGTCATAAGCCAACACTACATTATCCATTCCCCTCGTATAATCTTCTAGAGCCTCTTCGTACTCTTCTTGCTTCGCCATTGACTATCTTTCTCCTCTTTCCACCTCTTCATCATAGGCCACCACTAGATTGGCCTCATGTGCAGGTAGTGGGTTGTTATTGACGTTCTGTGGAGGGATTTTCAACGTCCTTGCCTTCACGTACTTGTCGATGATTCTTTTTAGTGTGAAACATCTCTCGATTGGATGTTGTATCCTCTGATGAACCTGGTAGTACTTTGGATCCACCATTGTTACCGCATCGGGTTCCCAATGGGAATTTCATTTGGCTCATAGACCGTTTCCCCTTGGACCATCGCGTTGTAATAGCTACAGCGCACTGTACAAGGCAATGGTAGTGTGTCCTCCCTATCTTTTTCGAACTTTCTCTTATTGTCCTTCTTCGGTGCCTTGCCCCTATCTCCCCCCTCGGTGTACCCTACCCGTGAGGGCTAAGACCTCCCCCCCCCCCCAGGTTGCATTGGCTGCCTAAACATCATGGGCACCACCATCGGATTGGGCCGCACCACCAAGGAGATATTTCTCGCAGCTTTTCAGAACGCCGCGAAAGTCCCATCGCGCGTCTCGTTGATCAGATGACAGATGTACTCAGGAAGCAGCCCCTCGGCATAGATTTGTAATAGCTTGGATTCCTTGGCCTCCTCCCTAACGTCGAAGGACCTTTCCTTGAACCTCTGAACATAGGCCACCACTTCCTCCCCAGGTCGTTGCCTCTCTCTACCCAGTTGGGTCAAAGTAAACTCATCTTCTACCAGAAAGAACTTATGGACAAACAACACATGCATCTCCTCTCATGTAGAAACGCTGTTAGGAGCCAAATGAGAATACCAGATATATGCTTTATCCTTTAAGGATTTGGAAAACTCCCTCAACCTAAGTTTCTTATTGTTGCAATGCACTCCCAAGTGTTCGACAAAGCGCTTAATATGATCCTTCGGGTTCCCCCCCTTTTCCTGTGTATTTTTTAAAAATAGGAGGGATATAATCCTTTGGGTAGGGATCATCATTGTATTCCTGGGGATAAGGCATTCGAAAGTCATCATAAACCGAAGCTACCTTACCAGCAGATTGCGAGGAAGCTTGCATAAACTTCAGCATCTCCTTCTGCATTTCCTTTCTCATTTCCTCCATGGGTGATGCTACTGGGGCAATAGCCAATGGAACCATGGGCTGGGTGCCCGTGGCAACTAGCGCAAATGTCACAGTAGGGGCCGTTGATACTCCTAAGGTTCCCACTGTCGGATTCACAACAGAGGGTACGCTTACTGGGATCGTTCCCACTACACCTACACCGGGTGGGGCCATTGGGGCCACCCCTGGTGTTACGAAGGCATTGGCTTCCAATCCTCCAAGCATCATTGAAGCTACCAAGGTTTACAAAAACTCATAAAACTTACTCATGAGGAGCGCCACCTAAGTGGGTCCCAACCACGCACTCGTGGAAGCTTGTGCCACCCCTGGAGCGTCTGTCATTGCCTGAACTGGAGGTACCTCTATTCGAGGAACCCCATCCCCTAGAGCCTCCAGTTCGCTAACAGCCTGTTCTTTATTGTATTGGATGTCATCAAAGTTGAGGCTTCGATTAGCATTATCTTGAGCCATACTCCCTACTTAGAATAATGCCTCCCCAGCAGAGTCGCCAAATGTAGGAGGGTACTTTAGATAAGATGGAGGCGTAACCCCTTTTGAAGTATAGTAATGATAAGTTAAATGGATAAAACCTTGGATTAGTGGCAAAACATATAAACACAAACCCTTAATGAATATGAGACTCAATTTAAACTCATAAATCTCTCGTGTATAACTCAGAAGGTAGTAATGAACTTAGAAGTAACTTAGCTAGAGGGAGAGAGAAGTAAGAACCCTAGATACACCTTGGCAGGCAGCCAAACACATCGACCACCCTCAAGAATCTCTATCAAGTATTAAAAGCTTCGTAATAAATGACATTGGTGAGTGAATAAGACCTCTGATTTGTAATAACTCTCTCTCTGATGTGTATTATCTCTAGTAATAACTTCTTCAACTCTCAAAAGATCATCTCTCCTTAGGGGTGGTTGGGATCCTTAAATAGCCCCCCACACCATCCCAGAGGCAACTCAGTCATTAAAGACTATAAAAGATATCCCTCATACTTTATGTCACAACATTAAATCCCTGATGCACTAGTTGTCTCCATGTCATAAACATTAAATGCCAAGACATGCCTTTTGCCTAACCACTGTGTGTCAGGGGGCTGTTGTCGCAAAGGTGGCTCACCAGCTGCCTGACAGTCCCAAATACCACGGTGATTTACTAAAGTGCAGGTCTGACATTATTTAGCTGGTTAGTGACATCATCTAAAGTAGATGTGACATTAAGTAGAGGGCTGTTTGGTTCACAGCTCTATGCCTGATGGAACTCCAAGCTGCTCTGCCTGAGATTCCACGTTCAGGGATCTTTGGTGTTTTACCAGGTGTATCTAAGATGGTTGGGATGAGCCCCAACGGTGCCTCACTTATTAATCCTTCAAACCAAGTCCCTCTAAAGTTCCCGCGGTGAGGTCATTCGATAAAGCATGAAAGCTCATACAGGCCCTGCCAAGCCTGGTCTCTCGCGAGTACCGTTCGACCTCATACTAAAACTCTTTATTTTTCTCGTTACATAATTACAATCTTTATAGCTTACAGTCAATATAAATAAAAATACAATATGACTACTACAATGAGATAAAATACAAGTTCTCATGCTGAGATGCCTCGCTTAAGCTGCCATGCTAAGCTGCCACGGTACCTTAATCCCCAAAATACTATTGCTAATGTGGAATTACTTATAATCTCAAAATTACCTTCAAGCCCCCTCTACAAAATGAAAATATTTTTGATTTTTTTTCAAAAATATATCAAACATGTATAAACATAAAAACACAATAGAGATGCAATCTAGCAATATGGACAAACCATATGAACATGATAATCACCCTATACTAGATAGAGTTATAACCTCAATCATTAGTCCGAGAGGAGTTTTTAAAAGGAGTAGACATCCTTTAAAATTCCTCGATCAAACTTGTAGAAGTTTTGAGTAAAAAATCCACTTGCTCTAGTGGGAACATGTGTGGAACCATGTGTGGGAGTGCGTGCGGTAATATGTGTGTGAACTTATGTAGGAACACACCGGGGAACATGCGTGTGTGCAACTCTTCCTAGCTTAAAACAAAACTCCCTAGGGTGACCCTTTTTTTTGCAATGGGAACAAACATATACATGCTTGGGTCAACCTTGATCAAACTGCCTAGGATGCGATCTCCTAGGTGGTTTATGCCGAGGTCCATAAGGATCCATCATAAACTCGAGAATCGGTTCAGGTGTGGTATTAAAAGTGGATGCATCATCGTAACCTATTCCTTGACTCTCATTGAGACCATAAGTAGGAGCGAGTAACATCTTTCTAACCTTCTTAGACGTATCCTCTAAAATGACCTTGACCTTCTGGGCATGTTCGAGATATTTCTTGAGTTGGGATACACGGGTGTCAAGTTTCTCATGAGTCTCCAATGAAGCTTCAAGATCTCTCGTAAGACTAGCCACAATGTCGGTCAAATTGGTATTCTCCCTACTAACTATAATCAATTACTCACATAACGAACCTTTCAACTTATTCAGTTGACTCACTCATTCCTCACACTCTCTCAAAACTTTCACATCCTACTTTAAATCAAATAACCTAAAAGTCAAACTCATATTTTGCTTTTGGGTTCTCAAGGACTCTTTGTAAAGTTCGTTGTAGGCGTATTGAAGTCCACCTTCTCCCTCACTTAAATTCTCCTCAGCACTCTCACTCTCTCCAGAATGGTTCGATAGAGTGTCGAGGCTATCACCTTTAGAAATTTCCTTACCGAAGTGGGATGAACTAGAAGTACTAACTTGATTGGACATGTACGCAACACACGGTTCATGTGGTGATTAGTCCCCAGAATCCACCAACTCGACATCACTATCGCTAAGAGTGACTTTGTATGTAGTTTTGCATTTTCCCTGTCTCTTTATCCTAGTGGAACACGCATGTGCTTTGTTAACTTTCCCCTCACATTCAAAATATCTCACTTGATCTTCATCATAAACGTTCTTATCCTCATTGCCATTTTTATTTTTCTCAATGCCTTTATTTTCTTTGAATGAATTTTCCTTACTAAATTTGAGAAACTTCTTAAAAAATTTCGCAAACTAGGCAAGATCATCAAGCTCAAAATCAAACTATAATTCATAATAATAAAAGTTTTCCTTTATCTTTTTAGACTGGGCTTTCAAAATAATCCCTATTTCACTTTTGTTTTGAGTTTTGGGGGACATATAATTTTTTTAAGTTTGAAGGTAATCCTTGAGTTATTCGAACCTAAGTGTATCTAAAATTGCCAAAGAATTAAGGACCGTGACTTTAGGGATGACAGGGATCTCAAAATATTTTTTAGGACTCTCGTCTCAGGATGTAACTAAAATTGATTATATTAGATAAACGTGCATAAAACTCATCAAAAGACCCAGTCTTTATCATGGTAATGGTCTCAAAATGTGTGGTGAGATTTTGAAGCTTAGGAGTTTTCACATCGTTGGTACTCTCGTGAGTGAGTTGGAGGATATCCCACCCTTCCTTAGATGTGGTACACATCATAATACGACGAAATTCGTCGGTTGTGACTATACCAGAAATCGCACTTAAGCCCGAGGAATTAAAATTTCTCTATTTAAATTCATTATCTGTGTAAGAAGTGACAAGTTTGAGACTTATGACAGCGTCATTAGTCACAGTTGGTGGTGTTCACCATTTTTCACAAACAAGCCAGACACGCTCGTCAATTGATTTCAATGCCGACCATATTCAAGCTTTCCAATATGCATAATTAGACCAATAAAAAATGGAAACCCTATTATACAAATAATCCATATAATCCCAAAATAATGATCACACAATAAATTATTGTAACTCGCTCTGATACCAATTTGAAAATGCGGGGTTATACAGATTTACTTGTATCTTAGGTTCAAACACACAAAGATTCGCTTTTTACCAAATTTTATCTTGAGCAAGATTAAAGTGAACATGCAAAATTATGTGAAGCCACTAACAAAACCAAACAGAATGGGAAGAAGATAAAGGAAAAATCCCTTTTAGCCAAAACCTATATTCAACATTATTTAAGAATTTGACAGACTTGAATGAGTTACAGACTACTTAGATATCCACTAAGTAAAATACACAAGTGTATTTAAATATTTAACAGAAAATGATGCAGTCCAGCACCGCCACAACAAGAAGCTCTTGCCTAGATTTCCACCGATCATCCTTTGGAATATGCAATTTCGCTCCTATTCAGTAGTAAAGCCTCAACCACACAAATTAGAGTACAAAAATTCTCTATAAGGGTTTAGAACTTTAGAATGTATTTTTCTTGGTTTGGCAAAGTGATCCTTAAAGATCAAAGGGGTTTGGATGAAAAAATGATAGAGTTTGATCACAAAAAGAACTTTAAAAAGGCTTGGAGAAAAGTCTATCCCCGCTTCTTTATTTATATTTAAAGTTGTTACAAAGAGACATGGATTAAATATTAGAAAAGATTTGTTTTTAAAAACAAAAACATACGTACTCATTTAAACAAAATACCACCTCATTCGAAAAAAGTACCTAATCTCGTTTGCATGGCTTCCAATGAAACTTTAAACGACATTTCAGAGCCGATAAAAAAGGAGGACTCCATATCTCGTTCAAACACGGGAACCACATTCTAACAACCCATCACAATACATTCAAACAAGATGTCAATCTCGTTCTAACGAGTTAGCAAGTTTTTCAAAAATTCTTAAAAATTCCTTTTACAAAATATTTTGAAAAGTTTTAAATGCAAACTCTTTTAAAAATAACCACTTAAACTTTAAAGATTTACCAAACCACCTCATATCTCTTCTCGGGTAACGTTGTGATGACGATCTTCAATATTTCAAATGTCACCAATTATTCTTCTCTTCGAATAGTTGAGAACAGTAATGATGGTGTAGTGGGTTGTAATGGGATAAGCTAGAAACTAAAATGATAAATTTTGCTCTTACAAATTGCGTAGTCACGGGACTCCCAGCTTAAGAAGATGACGATAATTTGCAAATATCTAGAGTTAGGCTTAAAAACATGTCGCTAAAGGGAGAAAATCCAAAATAGACTCTCGAACGATCCCGTAAGAGGTTTAAATACCTCGCACGGGACTAATGTAACTCTTAGGAATTGATCGCATAGTCACGGGACTTCCAGTTTGAGAATATGGCAAAAATTTTGCAGTATCAAAACTTAGACTTAAAAACATGCCGCTAGTAGGTAAAAACCCCAAAGAACACCCAAATGGCCCCATAAGAGGCATGAACACCTCACATGGGACCAATGTAACTCGTAGAAAATGATCGCATAGTCATGGGACACCTAGTTTGAAAATATGATGATAATTTGAAAATATATAGACTCGGGCTTAAAAACATGCTACAGAAGATGAAAACCCAAAACAACGCCCAGACGACCCCGTAAGAGGCACGAACACCTTTCACATGAACAATGTAACTCATAGGAACTGACAACGTAGTCACGGGACTCCTGATTTGAGAACATGATGATAATTTGAAAATCTCAAGACTTATGCTTAAAAAGATACCCCTAAAGTGTGAAAACCAAAAATAGCCCCCAAACTATCCCGTAAGAGGCACAACACCTCGTACAAGATCAATGCAACTCATAAGAACTCACGCATAGTCACAAGACTCCCGGTTTGAGAATATGATGATAATTTTTAAATATCTACACTTTGGCTTAAAAACATACCGCTAGAGGGCGAAAATATAAAATAATCCTCAAACGGTCCTGTAAGAGGCACGAACACCTCACACATGTATAATTTAACTCGTAGGAACTAATCGTGTGGTCAAGGGACTCCCGGTTTGAGAATATAATGATAATTTGAAAATCTCAAGACATGGGCTTAAAAATATGCCACTAGAGGGAGAGAATCCAAAACAGTCCCCAAACGGCCTCGTAAGATGCACAAATACCTTGCAGAGGACCAATGTAATCCATATGAACTGTTCGCGCATTCAAGAGACTCCCGATTTGAGGATATGATGAAAATTTGAAAATCTCAAGACTTAAGCACAAAAACATGTCGCTGCAGGGTGAAAACCCCAAAAAGCCACCAAACAACCCCACAAACACCTCTCACGGGACCAATGTAACTCATTGGAACTGACCGCCTAGTCACGAGACTCCTGGTTTGAGAATATGATGATAATTTGTAGATATCTGAAATTTGGCTTAAAAAACATGTTGTTATAGGGAGGAAACCTTAAACAACCCTCAAACGACCCTATAAGATGCACAAGCACCTCGCAATAGACCACTATAACTCGTAGGAACTTATCGCTTAGTCACGGGACTTACAGTTTGAGAATATGATAATAATTTTCTAATCTCAATACTCAGGCTTAAAAATAGGCCGCTAGAGGGTGAAAATCCAAAACATCCCCCAAACGGCCCCGCAAGAGGCACAAGCATTCTCACGGGACCAATGTAACTCGTAAGAATAGATCGTGTAGTCACGGTATTCCTAGTTTGATAATATGACAATAATTTGAAAATTGTAACACCCCGCCTAAGTAAATACCGGGTGGCCAATCACATACCAAATTAAAACAGAATATACAGTTGGCTCATTCTTAGCATCACTGTCGAAAACATTTACAACTCACCCAATACCCAATTAAGCTGGTGTTAAAAACTTTCCAAATTTTAATTCAACAAAATCCATTTTTTAGTTTAAGAATAACACAACACATTTTATTCTAAAACACTGATAACCAAATAGATAACACAAAAGAATTTAAATGTAATTGGAATAAACATTCCCCATAATAATCCAATATAGTAATCCCAATAATATGAAATGTATTAAAATGACACGAATACAAGAGTATTTGAATCCGATAGAAAAGAGATAACTGAATTCCTTTGGGTGACATGCCCTAACTAAAAGATTACTATGAATCAAAAGAAGATAAGCATCCAAGCAATACTCCATAGCTCCATAGCTCGTCAAAATCAACTAAGGTTGGCGTCCCTGTTGCTGGACACCTGATATAGAAGATACAATAGAAAAGAAAATATGCAAGGAAACGGGTCAGAGCCCGATTGTGAAAATGATTTTTAAAACAACAAGTATTTAACAAGTGCAATAAAGCATTTATTATGTACATGTTAGCGTCCCACTCTCACTTGCTATTCTCACCTCTCAACTAGAGTGCACACTTAACGTTTCCTATTAACCTCCTAGTTAATGGTTCCTCTTTTCTAGTTTCCTAAACATGATTCTATTCCCATATCATAACCCTGTATGTCCCATACCATACGTCAAATAATCATTCTTTTACGTTATTCATTTATGAATTAAGCTTTTCAATTCTTCAATAATAAACATTCATTAACTTAATTTCATTCTTTTTCTCAATTCACCGTTATCTACAATTATCACTGTAGATAGTTTTAATCACTTTATACATTCATTCATTATATATATATATATACATACATATTCATATATAATACGGCACCCCGAGTCACAGCTGCGGTGCAATGCATTACTCTGCTATCATATCCCATCATCGCTGGTCACTAAATAGGAGACTAAAGGTTCGATAAGGATTTCACGAACCACAAACAACAACATACAATTGGAGGCGAACATAGTTCTCGTATCCATGGGTCACGCACATACCTACGTTCCCACAGTGAGAGGACTTATCAACTCCCCGATAAGTCTTTCATAGACCTATGTTCTCGAGCGATAAATCAAAGATCCCATGGATTCATCAGGATATGACTGTCCTCACGCGCAAACCTCCCGTAGATAGCAAGTAAGCTAGGTATGTCATACACATAATCATCAATCAATCAAATAGGCATTATCATACCTATAATATAAAATCAACAAGGTACTCACATTACCCTTAGATAATTCTCATACATAGCATTATATCTCTTATAAACACATCTTCTATTAACTATAATTGAATAACATCATCACATCATTCACACTATATGACTTATCAACAAAACTAACATCCTCACATCCTATAACATCTCTCCACTCCCGACGTCGTTAAGGTTCATGCGCAGAGCGTCTCGCAAAGCGAAATCCAAACAAGGAACCCCTCCAATACACTACTACTTAACTTTGTCGATCGAGGAGGTCCGTCAACTTCAAATATGCGATCGAAATAACCTCATCCCCTCTTTCAACCAAATGTGGTCTGAACTCCCATCTATAATCCAGGAGCCATACTACTAAGCGCTTGTAATGTACATAGTCCTTGCGCAATCAATAATGAGCTTAAACTCAGTCCTTGATGTTCAAATTGTAACCCTAAGGCTACCTAGGTGTCATATTAAATCTCACCTACTGGACCTATCCTTAATCCTCATGCATACAAATTAGAATCCAACACATGAATTTATCAACCAAAATCTCTCCAATTTAATCATTATCATTGTAATCAATTTAATCCCAATCAAATCAATTCGACTCTTAACTAGAGCTTACTGAACCTTCCTAAGTCCCATAATATCCAATTAATAATCACCAAAGATATACAAAAGTTTTGGGATAAGAATCAACATTAAAATGAAACAACTTTAGAAATTCTGGGGAGGTCGATCGATCGAAGGCAGGGGGTCGATCGATCGATCACTCAGGTAACAGCCTGGTTTTTCTGCATTTCTGCAACTACGAGTTTAGCCATTTTTTATCATTCAAACCTTCATATTAACATCCCAAATGACTTATAATCTCTACTACATGATATATCAACATATATGAATGACTTCTAATGCTCTAAACATCCTAGAATCATCAAGAGATTTAATTAAAAGCATGTTTATCTCCTCTTTTTCCAGAAAATTATCAACATAATATCTTCAAGAACACAACAATGGTTTTCAGAATTTCTTCAACAGATTCATGATTATTTCGTGGATTAATAACTACCTACAACATGAGTTTGATTCCTATATATTTTCAGTTTCCAGAAATCCATTTAGCAACTCCATTATTTCTTCCAAACATGAAAAATCATCTCTTTTAATAACTATTCTAACATGAACAATATACAAACTTAGATTGCCGTTATCAAACACTTACCTCTACTGAAGGTCTGATCCTTTGGTGTAGTATATCACAGGTGGTTCTCCCTTCTCCAGTCAACCTCTGGTAGTGGTGGGTGGTGGTGACCTTTGGTTTTAGTTCTTCTCCTTCCCAAGTAAACTTTTCCCTTCCCAAGCAACCTTTCACTCTCTCTAGGAAGATGACTTCTCTATTTTGTGTAGAGGAGATGAATAACCCACGTACACTTAATCTCCACATACTTATAATAGGACAAAATCCGAAATCACTATTCATCCCCTATAAAAATGACCAAAATGCCTTTTTAGGTTGTCTTTTAATTTCCAAATGACCCAAGACTCAAAATTAACATCAAATAGACTTTTCGGACTATTTTGAACCTTCCGGATGCAATAACGCAGTCAAAATGACTATAAGGTCGATAGAAAATAAATTTCCTTTTTAATTTATCAATTTAGTCCCGACACGTCCCATACCGCGTCCGACTAAAAATCCAAATTACTGAATTAATAATTCACAGCAATATCAATAATCATCACATTCATATATTACCTAAATATCTCTAAGTAATATTCAGAATCATTCATTTTAATATCCACAATTCGGATAAAACCTAAATAAATTAATTAATAATATAATCCAATTAATCCATTAATTTAAAATATAACCCATTTTAAAAGTCATAAAAATCACAGGGTATTATAAAAATCTCAAGACTTAGCTTTAAAAATGTGCCCTTAAAGGGAGAAAATCCAAAATAACCCCCAAACGGCCCTCTAAAAGGCACGAACACCTTGCACATGACCAATGTAACTCGTAGGAATTGACCGCATAGTCATGGGACTCCCGATTTGAGAATATGAAGGTAATTTGCTAATATCTATACTTAGGCTTAAAAACATACCACTGGAGGGTAAAAAGTCAAAATGGCCCCCTAAAAGGCACGAACACCTCACAAGGGACCAATTTAACTCGTAGGAACTAACCGCGTAGTCACGGGACTCCCGATTTGAGAACATGATGATAATTTAAAAATCTCAAGACTTGAGCGTAAAAACATTTCGCTAAAGGGAAAAAATCCAAAACAAATCCCAAATTGCCCTATAAGAGGCACGAACACCTCGCACGGGACTAATGTAACTAGTAAGAACTGACAATCCTATTTGGATCCAAATTATATCGTATTTTGATATTTGAAGATGTGAGAGGACCCCCAATTTTAAAATTTTCAAAAAGAATTTTCTTCAATGCGGAATAAAGATGGTTCAACACAACAAACACAAATGACAAATTTTAATTTCTTAGAACAAATTAAAATTAAACACTACAAAGTGAATTAAAGTAAACACACACACACACACTTTAAATTCACTCAAACCAAATTAATTTAATTATCAAGTTTAAACAACTTAGGCAAGAATATTATCTAATTAATTTAGTGCCAACTTGAATTAAATTAACTTAAACTAAATTTACCCAAATAATTAAACATGCACCATTTTAATCAAGAATGCGAATTAAACCCAATTTTATCTTTTTACCCTAAGCATGCGTTCTAGGTGATTTTTTCAAAAGGTAAAATAAATTCACAATCCCACAACACAGCGATGTACGAAAAAAACTCAAATTGGGAAAAAACCTCGGACGGCCCTGGCCTAACAAATTCACTAAGTACGGTATGAATTTTACAAAGACTCGACAAGAGGACTTACACAACCAACTCGACTCCCTTCAAGCCTTGACGCGCTCCTTCAATCCACAACTTTCGCCCAACGAATAATCCCGTAGTCCACCGGAACCTTGGAGTCCACCAATTAAGACCACACAACCATCCACCACACATGGTGCCTTTCACCATGTGAGAATGTCGTAGCAAAACAAAAGCTTCTTCTTCTTTGAGGGATGTAGAAGTAAACCCAAACTCTTTTATTCTTGGGTTGAAAATGAACTTGGTGCCAAAACACTCCAAGCTAATATATATGTCTGTAGGAATACCTGGAATTGTAAACAAAACTATTTTGTGGGTGGAAACACATGTGTATAAGAGGATTTTCTAATTAATTTTGATACATGAAAACATAGACTTTTGTTTGGAAATAATTTCTCTCAAAAAGCTCTTAAAGATGTTGCAAAAGTCTTAGAAAAAATTTGTCCCGAAGTTGGTTTAAAATCTGTCAAAAGAGAGTGGGACAAAGTAGTGGAAAAGTGGGTTAAAACTGCCAAAAAAATTCCCGCCAGAAATCTCGTTCGAACGAGATTTTCGTTTGAACGAAACAACCATCTAACGATGTTGCAGTGGCCAAAAAGGGAAATTCGTTAGCAAACTCCTTCGAACGAAATGTCAGAATAGTCAAATTTCATTTTAAGCCCAAAAACTTTTTATTCAAAGTTCTAAAATAACCTTCTGAAAATAAAAATCATTTTAAAATAAAATTAGACCCATTAAAAATTATTCTAAGTTTCCTATAAATATATAAAAGAATTGATACCTTGGGAGACTTGAAATATGATGTTGATGATGTGAAACGAGGCACTGAAACTCAGCAACGATGTTCTCTTGAAAAGCAAGGCCGCAACGTCTTCAGCTTTAACGTGTCATAGGCTTTAAGGATACACAAGAACACTATCCTATGACTCAAATATTTTTGTCCGAAATTGAGCCAACACTACATAAGACTCAATTGGAGACTTGTGTCCTTACAATATTGTCTCTTTAGTTTTATTTATATATGTTTAATTTGATTTATGAATGTTTAGTTGAATTATGAGTTAACTCGGATGGCATGATGCTTTACTTTGAATTGTCGACTGCACAATTACAATATTGCTTAATTGTATATGAATTGGCAGCTGAATACATGTTTTTTAGGGGTTACCTAAAAATAAATTTTATTTCTTTTATTAAATGGACAAGGTCATAGCCCAAATTGGTGACACCCATATTTTTTCAAAAATAAATAAGTAAATGGTGCCACACAACAAAGCCTCACCGCATAAATGCACAAGAAGGTGGATGCTGATATCGAAGAATAAAGAAGGAAAATATTTCTCTAATACACAAATTGCCTCAGATAAAGTTGATTTTGCAATTTTAATGTGCTTTATGTTTACCATATTTGCACAAAGTAGGGTAAAAAAAAACTTATTTGCATAATTTCCCGAAACAGATCATTACACTCAAAAAAGAAATGCCAAAACAACAGAGGGATTAATTGAATGATGAAGTGCGAGTCATATTGCTTAAACTGTTTCAGGTCATTTGTTGGGTAGCTTATTACCCTGTGCAAGTTACTGGAATAACCTGTCGGAGTCTTCAAGTTGAACAAGATGTCTAGGATTATCTTTTTCTCACTAGTTGTCAAAGTGAAAGCAGTGACGTAGATATTCTTCTCATTATAGGATCATTTTTCAACCACAATTTTTTCTTTATTTTCATCTTCTGTAGATACCAACGTGCCCTCACTCCATCTTTTCAATGAGATCCACCCAGACATGTTCCTATCAGATGTTCTACAACATTCTTCTCTGCGTGTATCATATAAATTACATGTCTTATAGGATGATTTTTCCAATATGGCACATCAAAAAATATTGATCGTCTGGACCATGCCTTCATTTTACTAGGATGTTTCGGATCCTCCCTAGCTTTACGCTATCGGTTTATAAACTGAAGGTGTTTTCATACATACATATTCCCCGTAGTCAAAACCTTCGCCCTCTCATCGATCTGCTGACCAGAACGTTGAGAAGGTCTTATCCTACGTTCTTGACCAATAGGTAAGAAGTTAGACTTATCATTCCTTAAAGGGTGACTCAATCTGTATAACTCATCTTACCACTATGATGTAGCGAAGTGGCTTGAGTTTCCTCTCCACATATGGGACATCCAAACTAACCATGAACATTACAATCAAACAATGTCCCATAAGAAGAAAGGTCGTGGATTGCCCACATCACCATTACTTTAAGTGTTAACTCTTCAGCCTTATGAGAGTCAAAAGCCCTCACGCCTTTATACCATAGCTCTTTAAGTTCTTCGGTTAATAGGTCTAAGAAAATATCAATATCAATGTTGGCACCCCTCAGTCTCGGTATCAATAACGACAATAATGTGAACTCCTTTCTCATGCATAGTAATGGAGAGAGACTTAAAGGCGCCATGAGAACTAGACAATGGCTTTGATCAATGCTTAAATTACTGAAAGAGTTAAACCCATTAGTTGATAATGCAAGACGGACATTACATAGATCCTTTACAAATTCGTGATGTCGTGCATTTGAAAGTTACCATATGAGGCATGAGATTACCACCCATGTCACATCGAGTGTGCCATGTCATTGCCTCTCCTATCCACTGTACGGTGAAAAAAATGTTTTAACAATGGATCATGGCGAAAATACTTCAAAAACATATGTAAAACTCGCGATCACTTGTGATATTTTGTAGTCTTATCTTTACCATTCTCACAAGCCACATATCCAGGCTCACTGCATACAGGACACTCATCCCTCTCTCCGTGCTCGTTGCACTACAATATGTAACCATACTTGCATAAGTGAATATATTTGTACTTCAGAACCAAACCCTTCTAGCTCTTCTTCATATTAGGATAATTATCTAATAGCGTGTTCTCTTTTGGGAGAATGTATTTAACCCACTTAAGAATTATGGCTACGCTATTGCTCGACAAACAGAATTTACTCTTCAAATTATAAGAATAATTCATTGTATATAATATCGAGTGATCTTTATCGTAATAATTTTACAATGATTATCCCGTTGGCTTTTAACCGTATGTATTTCTGATCTTATGATAATTAAGCATCAAGTTGTTCATTGTCTTGGTCATGATGCACATTATCCGTATCCATAGGTTTGTGGTTTTGATTATGGTGGACTATGTAAGCATCATCAAATAGGTAGGTCAAAGGATGATGTGTTGGCGAATTATGTACCACTTTCACTAAGTGGAATTTCGTTATGTGGTTAGGTATCGATAATTCTTTCGAAACATAGAGTACATTATTTTCACCATGTGTCCCTATCTTATAGTCTTACAAAATTCCCCACTTTAGTAAATGCAACTCAAAATCTTCTAAATACTTATAATTTCCGTTCATACAACGGGTGCACAAATATGAAATCTTCACTTTTAAGATTTCTATATGTGTATTTAATAAATTCTTGAACTCACTTTACATGATTATCAGATATTAGTTACTCTCACCCATCCACTCTTTGTATTATGAGAAATCCATTAAATAAGCATTAGAATTAAATTCATCTATATTAATAGGTTGAAACAAAGGTCATGTTGTATATAAGAACGCACAATTCATAATTCATTTAAATTATTCAACACAACTTAAACTCAAATTAAACAACTTAAATTTAAATTCATGTTGCATATACTAAAATTGTCAACAATTGACCCACAAACTTAAAATAACTTAAATAAACAAAATATCACAACTTGTTCTCAAACTAAACACTGTCTATGGCCTAGGATTGACCAATAAATAAACTAGCCAAGTGATAAAACAATTATGATAGTATTTCAGTATGGTCCCTTCTCCACTATCAATGTGTACATGAATTTCTCCATAACCGTTGTGTATGCTATCAACCATTATCTGAGTCTTACCCATCTACAGAGGGAGATTTTGAACAAGAGTTCTGACATTCAAGTAAATGAGTGTGCATATGCCAATAATCCTACTGTTGGTCAAGTACCTTATATAGTAATGCTCTCCATAGTCAACGTGAGTGGATGATGATGATTTAAGGACTGTGGAAGGCGGAGGCACTGAGGAGGGGAATGTTGAAGGAGGTGGCATTTATTAGGCAAAACCTTGAGACAAAGGATATGGGAGACCTTGAAAGGGAGGGAAGGATAAATATTGAAGAGGCACCGGGGGTTGAAAACATTGAGTAAATAAGGACACAAGGTGCCCTATTTCACCCACCAACACTCCCAGGTTACTCATAATCTCCCGAACATCCGCATTTGTCTTGGAATGACTTGCCTTTTGGCTCGAGATATGATTCCTCCCCGAAGAAATCTCATCCACGAGAGGTGCAGTGTGTTTTAATTTAGTTTTTATCGTATGTTATCTAATACCACTCGTCCCCTTTCTTTTATCATTTCCAAAGGTCAGGGTCAGGGGATTATATTCAATGTCATCATAAGGGCTCGAAGCGGACTAACAGCTAATAGCTTCAATCGATTTTTATAGCATAAAATTATATTTAGTCTTATGATTTTCACATCATTATATATATATATATATATATATGTGTGTGTGTGTGTGTGTGTGTGTGTGTGTGTGTGTGTGTGTGTGTGTATATATATATATATATATATATATATATATATATATATATATATATATATATACGGTCATACTCACTAGAATTCGAGCCAAGAGTGTTGGAAATTTAGTATCTTTGTCCCGTCGGGAATGCATGTACAAGTTTCCCTGATTAGGTCTTTTACTAGCATCTGGGCCGTCCTTTCTAACCATTCACACCTCAAATCTTGATACGATTTAGACCCCAGCCTATGGACATCAACTTTATTCGCTCTGTTTTGTTTAGTTTTCTCCTCCTGGACCAACTTTTTATCCATCGCCTCATTTTTCAAAAAGTTGTTCCATTAATCGACCGATAATTTAACATTCGAAGGAACTCTATTTTTTATAGCCAAAATGTCAGAGATCAATTCCCCCTTCAGAAAATGTCTCTGTCGAATGTTTATTCGATATGTTCTTAGTTGTTCAGCAACCCGAAAAGAACCTTTTTGCTTTTAATGGTCGATGAATAAAGAAATCTTACAAAGTTATTAAAAATGTCATCCTTAGTGTCTTAAACAACTTCGTTCCAGTTTTCTGTTGCCCGACTCCCATATTCATTTTCTTAAACGAAAAACACTGGGATTTAAAGATCTGGAAGTCATTTTTATTAAGAGTATGATTATTCTTGAGAATGGAAAATCCAATGGGATTTTTCTCATTTTCTCGGGATATGTCGAAAGTGGGGGGTGGAGGTTTGGATCAACAACCATTTATTTCTTACTCATAGATTTAGCAGTAGTAGTTGACCCAGTGCTAATGAGAATCCCAGCGGGGGTGCAAGAGATGGGAATCCATGAGGTGTCCCGTTATCATTTGGTACATCATGTTCATTGTCATTCGGCATTACCTACACAAAAATAATAAGCAACTAATTCATTATACTAACATGTTTACGACTGAATAATCATGTTTACGACTATATATATGTATATACCTTCTCATAATAAGAATTTAAAATATGTTCAATGAGTCTGACATCCATCCATTTGGTACTAATTTTTAAAAATCTATGGATTTTTGCACGTGGCCAACTAACAGGAATCACATCTATGATTGATGTATAGATGTCCGTGACATGAACTTGAAATCCTTTCTTCTGATTCAAATTAACGTTCATATATTGAGAGACATCACAGTATTCGTTAATGCTATCTTTACGTAGTTGTATCCACATTAGATGAATTTTTTCTGCCTTCTCTAACAGTGTAAGTACCGCCGGGTCTACGTTGAGATTATGCGGGCGAAATATGTTTTCTACTTCCTCACCCCATCTTTTTGGTAGGGAAAACAAAATATGATCGAACACGTAATCTTACGAGAGATGAACTCCACGATTTTTAAGGTAGTAAAATTGTTCAATCTTCTTATTCACATACGTGCAAATAGGATTACCGTCTATATGGCACGCACTAATAAAATATATATATAAGTACAGCCCAATTGCAAGAGTACTCTTATTGCTAGTGATTATCACCGTGCCTCATTTTTCCCGAGAAAAATATATGAGGGTATGAATATGAGTCCTATAAGTGATTCCTCTAATTAACCTTTGACTAGTTATTATTTTGTAACAGATCCAATTTAAGTTTATCTTATTTTATTTAATCCTAACATTGTTATGCGTCCCTCCAAAACTGAAATTGGGGTTCACAAACACACCCAAAAGGGTCACATAACCATAACATAAAAGTTCTTAACTCCATAGTGGATTTTATGCAATATGATAGTATAATGGAAATTTCTTCATCATAAGCATAACACCAGCTACTCAATCAAGTAGGTTTTCATCCCAGGAGTCACGATATCACCATTCCTTACACAAAATATCTCCCCATCACCAACCCACTAGCTGATGAAATTAACACGTCGCCCTTCGTTAAAAGTTATATACCACCGCTAAAGTGTCAAAAATATTATGGAGCTTAATGCATCCATATAAACATATCAATATATTTATTAAAAATCTGAGAACTTTTGAGGCTGACCTATCATTAAGGTTAAAAGAGTTACCCAAATCCCTCAACAAGGAAGAAAACAAATGGTCATAAAAATAGAGTAGTCTGCGAGGAAAAAATAAAAGCAAAAAAAACTATTTCAATCTTTGATGCTAAAAATCGAATGACGATTATAGCCCACCCTCAAGTATCAAACACACCACAAAATTGAAGGCATGTTTAGACGAGTTTGACCATGCAAGGACATCAGATAATCTTTGCAGGGAGATATATAATAAACCTAAGAACTAGATCTAGTTCCACCCATGATGTAAGTAATGCAGTTAGTTCTACTCGATGGGATACGTAGGTCAGCCCTTGAAAGGAAATCCAAATCTGTCATTTTGAGAACTAATTATATATGACATAAACTAAGAAAATATAAAAAGTTTGATTGGTGGAAAGAGGGAAAATCAAAATCTAAAACTAAAAAGTTGGATTGGTCAACCCTTAGAGTACTCAATTTATACCATTATAATGCATAAAGTCTAATATTTCCAAATAAAAAGAAACTTTCGGGTACGCAATTTATATCAACAATACCTGATCAACTTAAAACCCTAAATAACAACATCCAACCAAATTTTAAGTCCTAAATAAAAATATTAAAAAATTATTTACAATGCCCAAATAATTTCAAGCCCTAAATTACAAATCACAATAAATATTAACAATACCTAATTAATTTCAAGAAAAAATAAAAATACCCAAAGAATCTCAAGCCCAAAATAACAAGACGATTAATATTAACAATACCTAATCAATTGCAAGTGCTAAATAAAAGTACCTAAATAATTTTATAAACTATTTATCATAAGAAATGCAATTTATGCAAAATTTAGCACTAATTTATGTAGTTAAATTTAACACCAATTTACAATTCCATGCTACCACGAAAGAAATGAAGACTAAGCACACAACAAATAAGAAATAAAGAACTAGGGTTTTGAACTTAAATTAGATAGAAAGATTTTTATACCTCATTACAAAAACTAGGGTTTAGGAAGTAAAGTTAGGGGGTACCTGAGACAGATAGAGAGTCGAAGGAGAGATAGAAGGAGCTGGATGAGAGAGAGAGAGAGAGAGAGAGGGAGAGAGAAATTTTGAAATGATGGGGTCTTTTTTAGGTGTGGAGGGTATGATCACGGTCCTTGACCATCATCCCAGGCCATGGCCATTTAATTTTTTACACATCACGAACCTGGTCACGGTCTAGGACCGTGACTAGGATGGTGACTTGTAAAACAAATGGTCACGTCCTGGGGTCACTAAGAGTGAGCTATCTCGATCTTAATGGAATATTTATATAATTAAATGTCCACTACACACATATCCAATTTTTTTTTTTTATCTTTTTACCTTAAGACGTGCATCTAGGTAATAAAACATATAAATTAAAGTATGCAAATAAACAAGGCAATTTGAGAAAAAATCCCTTGTGGGCAAAACCTTTTATTTTCAGCACTTTAGAAATATAACAAGACAGTCGACTTACACACTACTTGACAACTGCCACAAGTATAATGCACTAGTCTTCGCAAATCTCTAAAGAATACTACTTGATGAGGAGCAGTCGACACGCAGCCTTCTACGCTCGGTACCAGTGATCAGCCTTTGTCTTCAACAAAATGATCCCCCTCGAGAATCACAATATCAATCGTGAAGTAACTCTTTCCATAAGAGTTGTGCATGCAAGGATACAAACTATCTAAGGTTCAAACATATTCACACAAATATATTTTGAGGATGTGTTTTGTGAATGAAAATAGTTTTCTAAACTAAAAAGGTTAAAAACTTTTACAAAGTGTATGCAGAAATAATTTTGGTAAAAGTCTTAGAAAAGATAAACACAAAACAGGTATTTATAAGGCGAACACAAATTTGGAGATGGGGTAATTCGTTCGAACAAAAATGAGGCTCGTTCGAACGAGAACAACATATCGTTAGAATGAAAACCAAGTTCATTTGAATGAAATGCTATCTCGTTTGAACTAGCTTCAAATGACATTCAAACGAAGTGAAACAGTATGCCCTCATTAGATGCTCGTTAGATAAAATGATTGAACGAACCTTCTAACGACTTAAACATCTCATTCGAACAAGAATGTCTTATCGTTTGAACGAGGCTGACTTATATGAAAAATAATTTTAAAATAAAAATGCCTCGATTTTTAAAACAAAAATTCCTATTTCAGTTTTAATTAAAATAAAACATCCCAAAATAAATTTATTGAATAAATTTAAACTCTTAGTAGCATTATACCTTCATAAAGTGGAGAACCATTAAACTTGAAGATGTGGGATGTTCATTCTTCGTAACGGCTCAAGACGAATGAAAACGGGATACGTCAAAATCTATGTAAGCCTAAGCTATGGGCAAATGACATAAACTATACTCTTACAAATCTCCCCCTTTTCGCTATTCTGATACAAACATAAAACTGAAATCCAAATTACAATTAAATCCCCTAAGATAATGTCAACATCCTAATACCCTCCCAAACCCTAGAAAATGGATAGGTACAAAATAATGATGCCTTCAAAATGACCTCAAAAGATGTTTTCGAATCTCCACTTCTTCTTTATCCTCTCATAGGCACTTTGTCTTTATCGAGTGTAATGAATGCGATCTTCCAAAAGTACCTAGACACATGAAATGAAGAAAATACCGTAATGCATTGAGTTTGACATATAAAATAAAAAAAAAAAAAAAATTCCCCCATAAATGAAACTAAATGAAATCTCCCCCATAATTTGTTCTCCCCCTTTTATTTTGATCGAAATCGACAAGGAGTAGAAACTAAACATGAAATATAAAGAACCTCACTGAATAGAATAAGATATCATCACAAAAATATATGAATTACAAATATGTAATGATAATCTCAAAGGCACCGCAAACTATTTTTTAAATTTTTTCAAGTATAAAATTTTAACAAATACAATAAACCATGGAGAAACACAAAAATACCTGAATCATGGAAATGAAATGTAGGGGTGTGAACATATCCTATAGGTTAATAAACATAGACAAACATAACACATGTGCATGAAGTAATGAGACACCTACTAACGAAGGATCTCAAAGTCTACCTTACGAGGAGAAATGGTGAACTCAAGTGAAATTGACTTAACCTAATCAACTAATGAAGATCGTAAGTGATTTTCACACCAATGGCGCCCAAAACTACATAATGTCTTTCGAGATTTTTATAGTATGTGCAAATTCATTGATCTTTGGCTTAACTCCCTCATAATCTTACATATTTCAATATTCTCTCAATTATTTCGAATAAATTAATGCTCATTTGTAGCGAAGCATCAGTGTTCTAGAAATTGGCCAGGCACTTCTGTTTTTATGTATCTTTAATATTTTTTGCTCTTTTCATTGCAAATGGTGGATTTTCACGCAAAATCAACCTGTTTTTTGCTGCCCGATTCCATTGCATAATGTACACCAATCTTATCGAAAAAATAATTTTTATATTTTTTTTCAATCTGGACAATGGTTCTTACACACACAACTTTTATTATCTCGTTTTCACATTTGGTTCATTTTATAAGCAAAATTAAAATGAAAACACTACAATCGACATGGGATAAGTAAGTGCAATACTCAAATAAGTCTATGCCCGTGTGCATTAAAGGTGACAAGGAGTCAAACATATAGCAAGTTCTTATCAATACTACACCAAATCTTGTAAATGGTCAAGCCCAGTTGGTCACGGCCCAAGTCCTGGTCGCGGACTTGGAACATGAACATCTCATTTTTTGGCGTGACTATATTCATTACCACACTAAATAATGAATGCTCTAGAAGTGATCAAGGACCAAATCCCTGACCACCGTGGGTCACGGACTTGGGCCGTGATCATCGTGGGCCTAAATTTATGCCAAAATTCCCTTCAAGCTTCGTCGCGGGTGGGTCACGGACTTGGACCATGACTATAGGCATGACGAAGGAGAAAACATACACATATGGGGTCACGATTGGTGGTCGTGACCATTTCTTGATTTGGGTCACGGCTATGGGTCATGACCATCCCTCAATTGAAGGTTTGTTATTGGTCATACAAGGGGGTCATGGTTGTAGGCCGTGACCATTCGTTAATCAGTAACACGTATAAAGAACTAATGGGTCGCAATGGTGGGTCACAACTCTTGGCCGTGACCAGGTTCAGCCATTAAAAAAAGAAAACGCGCTTTTCTTAGACCCTAATCTCTATTTGGGAATTTTTGATTTCGTCAATCAGTAGCAGGTTTGGGCGATTTTTGCGATTCGATTTCGGCTAAGAGGTTTCTGCGATTTCAGCTCTAAGATTTTTGAAAGGTATGTGTGTATGTGTGTGCATTTCGATTTGTTAGTTTGTGGCTGATGTGTGTGTGCGTGTGTATTTCTATTTATGTATATGTGTGTGTGCATATAGATTTCTATTTGTGGGTATATGTGTTTGTATGTGTGTGTATCTCTGTGTGTATGTGTAGATTTATGTGTATATATCAATAAACCCTAGAAATTGTATTGGGATTATTTTTTTTGATAAAATATTATTCAAAATCGCAGACATTATATTTTTTTTGAGTAAATCTAATAAAATGGATTTTTAATAAGTAAAAAAAATTACATCGACATTGTTGTGGGTTATATGCATGTCATCATATTATATTAGCGGTTATATGTGTGTCGTTATTTTTTTTTTGACAAAATATAATTAAATGGATTTTTTTTTTACTTTCTATTGGGGGTTATATGTGTGTCATTATTTTTTAGGATAATTCTAAGCTGACACACAAATGCCTTTAATGTTGAATATGTTGTTCATTGATTTTAGGAAGAAGATGAAATTAAAAGGTAGTAGCAAATATGGCTATTAGTAAGTTTTTCATAGTAATTATTATTGTTTTATAAATATAGTAAATATGGCTATTAGTAAGTTTTTCAGATGATCTTAATCTTTTGCAGGAGCTATTTCGACGATTTGGTGTGATTTTTCATTTTCATAGATTCTTTCCAAATAAAGCAGAATAATTGACCTCCCTACTAGAGCAGCTTTGGTATAAATTTTTTTGGTAGTAGGTAAACAGTAATGCAATATCTAAAATAATTTTGGCACTCTTCTTTCTATTTTTTATTTGTTGAAACTAAAGTAGATTGTGTGCAAACGTTGAATGATTTTTAAGGTTACTAATAACTCTTCTTTCATTTGTATACGAATGAGCTAAAGTTTAGGTCATGCCCAGTTGTCTTTGCATCTTTTTCCCGTGACCCAAAAGCGTGTATGTACAAGGTTCTTCAGGTAATTATTTTGGATAACTTGTATGCACTACACCAAAATGGTCAAAATGGAACCCTTCAAGCGGCTAGCCTTGTCACGGTCATTGACCGTGATAAAAAAATACACGTTTTTTATCACAGTCATTGACCGTGACAAGGCCGTGACAACCAGTTGTCAGGGTCCATGATCATGATAAGTCCGTGACAAGTACAGTTATCACGGACTTGTCACGGTCAATGACCGTGACATGTCCGTGACAATTCCGTCAGTAAAAAAAAACTCTTCTTTTTTTCCCACTGATTCTAATTCCCTCCATTTATCTCTCTCTCTCTCTCTACGATTTTGGTGCGTTTTCTCTCTATTTCTCCTCCATTTATGTATATGTGTGGTGTGTGTGTGTAAATGTGCATGTGTGTGTGTCTATGGTGTATATATGCATGTGGGGTGGGGGCAGGGCTGGGGGTTGAATTTGTGCATGTGTGTGTGTATATATATATGTGTGTGTGTGTGTGTGTATACATGTGTGTGTGTGTGTGTGTGCGCGCGCGTGTGGTGGGAGGGGTGGGGGTGGGGTGGGCAGGGTGGGTGGGTGTGTATATGTGCTTGTTTGTATTTTTTTCAATTAATTTTTTATTGATTTATTAAATATTGGCCCTCATATTGTAGTGACCCTTGTAAAAGAATTGATTGAATAAATTTTTAGTAGGATTGCTCCTCATTGTAAATTAGTAAATTAATAATTGTATAATTTAATTGTTAGTTTAATTGATGAAAAGAATTAATTGAGTAGATGAATTAAAAGGAGTACGAGATACATATTTGTTGTTGCCATTGCGGTTGGATTATAGTGGATCAACGTTGGGTTGGTTAATTTTAAAAGTGGTATGACCACTGGATTATTGTCCATATGGGGGTGGGATTTTTCAATTTTTTTTTTAAATTACTTTGTATAACGAACAATATATATAGTATGATAATTAAATGAAACATACTTGAAATTACGTATAGTGCTCATAGATACTAGTCTTCTAGTTCTTATGCGTACGCATTCAATAGCCCTTAGACCCGTTCGAGAGTCATTACCCATGTAATGAGATATCTCGAATTGTCCCGTATGGACAGCTTGGGACTACATAATTTCTGTATAATAATATTCTTAGTGGCTTAAAGTTGTTATTTTTGGAGGAAGTTCTACTGTGGTATCCTAATGTTCTTTGGGTACACACTAGATTGACAAGTGTGACTGTAATATCAATTGATAAATTGAAATAACACTCACATTTGTCAATCTACGTCGTGTACTTGGAGAACTACAGGGATATGTTGCCGAATTTTTCTCAAATAGCTATTAAGTATATTACAGAAATATGCGGTCTTGAATGGGATAGGACCACTCACCCTTTAGAGGAGATGGAGGAAATAGGAATTTCTATTATAAATTGAATTTGAATTTGAAATTTAAAAATTGAATATAAATAAGAAATAATTAAATGAAACATACTATAAATTTAAGTTTTGTTCATATTAATCCATGAATATACGCTTCTTACCTTTAATATGTGATTAGTTGTGGTAGTTGTGATGGGATATTCGAAATACAAAGAGTGGATGGGTGAGACAAATAGAATGGGAGATGTGTTTCACATAGGTGCTAAAGAATTTGTGAAATACGCAAAGAGATGTCATAATGATGAAGAGTTTCCATGTCCATGTGCGAGGTGTAATAATGGAAAGGTGCTTGAGTAGAAAACAGTTGAACTACATTTGTTAAGATGGGGTATGCAAGATATTTATCGATTTAGGAGTTTTCACGGTGAATTGAAAGTTTCTTTTGTCCCCGAACAACCTTCACAACCTAATTAATTTTATACATGATTAATTTTGTAATATGCAGAAAATATGAAGCCTGTGAGACCAATAAAAGATGAAAAACAATTGTACAATTAGACAGCGAATTTAGGCTATGGTTGTCACAAGAGGTAATTATAGTGAAAATGGTCTTTATATAACGTTACATTACACTCTAACTTTACAACTAACCTAATTAATTTATCTATATTCTCAGCTCTTAAAGACGGGTGATGCGACATCAAGGCTTGCTCGTCTAGCCACTGGACCCTTGTTCATGGCACAAGAGTACACAAAGTATCGATTGAACGGTTACGTATTCGGCGCAAATGTGTACGAGGAAAGTACAATTGTACAGAACTCGGGCATTTCATACAAGGCTCTTACTTTCTTTCGAGCGAGCGCAAAAGATAAAAACCTTGTTGAAGCTGAAATAACTTACTATGGTGTAATTCGAAATATATTTAAATTGGATTATATAAACTTCAAAGAGGTTGTATTTTACTGTGTGACTGGGTAAGAGTTGAGGATAAAAATGCTTGTAAAGTTTATCCTAGCACCAATTCGATCATGGTTGACTTGTCCAAGTTGAAGAGCAATGACCACGTGAGCGATGAGACGTTTGTTTGTGCATTTCAAAAGGTCAACCAAGTGTTTTACTTGGAGTATATCAACAACGAGACATGGTCAATTGTCGACATGCGCCAAAGAGTCTAAATTGTAGTGTGGATTACTTGGCTGCTCCTACCGAATATCAATCCATTTTTTATAATAACCCGAATTTGAAATAATTTTTCAATTTGTAATAAATATTCCAATTTGTACTTCATGAATCAATTTTTAATGCTTTTAATTGATTTGCACTTTATCATTTTCACTCTTTTTATATTTGTCTCTTTCCTTTGTATATGTATGTGTGTGTAGTGTTCGCGTATGTGTTAAGGGGGGCAATGTGTGTGTAGTGTTCGTGTGTGTGTTGGGAGGGGGGATGTTTCGGATTTGGATTTGTAGTAATTGTATATATTTGTATGTCTTATTAAATTCATTTGGATTTTTACTAATAACAACATTTTTTTTACAGAAAATGTCTCCTTCAGGTATTAAGGCGAGGATGATGATGTTGATTATGATGATATCGTCTGGGCTCGGTGGTAGCGGAGGCGAGGAGGGCTCCTCGGTCCCTAGGCTCCTCAAATGGGGCAAATTGGGGATGACCGTCGAGAACAAGAGGGAGCTATTAACGAGATCCCTCGAGCTGGTAAAGACTATCATCGGCCTGGGGTACACTAGTTGGAGGGAGCTGCCAAGTGAGCTCAAGTTAGCTATTTGGGCGGCACTATAGGTAATGTATTTAGATTTATATTTATATTTATATTTATATTTATATGAATATTTCAATTTCGATTTCAATTTCAATTTCAATTTATATTTATTCGCAACTAACATTGTATATATTGGACATGAACAATTCAGCTTGGACCCAAAACTGCGCGATTCCGTCTTGGAGCAGTTGAGGGAGTAACATAAGACGTGGAAGAAAAATATGCGAACCCGGTACTTTGAAAAGACCCGAGAGTTCGTTATCCGAATGCGTGAATTCGTTCCGTCGAAGGAGCCGATCTCATTGACACAATGGTAAAAGTTCATTGACAATGAGATCTGGGACCGCCAATTGGCATCTCGCCAATCGGGGAGGGAAAATCGGGTGAAAAAGACGGACGTGCACTAATCCGGCCGGATGTTTTACGCCGAGGTGGAGCATAGGATGATGGTAAGATTTAATTTTTCTATAATTACAAAAATATGTTATTTTGCATTATTTTATTTTGCCCGGCACTACACTAATTTTGCATTATTTTATTTCAGGGGACGGGGAGTGGCCCTGGAGGTATGCCATATAGGCTCGATACTTATGTGGCTATTCGGACGAAGAAGGATAAGGAGGTGTCCCCGAGTGTCGCATCCACGATTGTAAGTAATCCGACAGTTTACTTTTTCTTAATTACGTTGTAATGTTTTTATTTACTTATTAAAGTAATCAAGAGCTTTTTGTCATTTCAGGCAAAGCTTAAGGAAGTGCATGAGTCTCAGTCTGATGCTGACAAGGCATCTTTGTCCACAGACGCACTCAGCCAAGTGCTTGGCACTGATCGCAAGGGGAGGACAAGGGGGTGAGCTTGCGGGTGACCAAATCTAGGATCATCGGATTGGAGACGAGCAACACCGAGTTGGCTCGAACGGTGGACTTGCATGAAGTGAAGTTGTCCCGTTTGGAGGCGACGGTCTAAGATATGTTCTCATTTGTGAAGCGTTCATTGGGCGAAAACCGTAAGGGGAAAGGGAATGAGAAGGTGGTGGAGGAGGAGGTGTAGGATAATGAGCAGGTGGACCTCGCTGCTTCATCGCCGACACGTGCGGACTTTAATGATCCAGTCCCCTATTTGGTTCCCTTCAACAGACCGATGTCGACACTTGGTTGGCCGAGTGTGTTTATACTGGACTTATTTAATGGCCAACGGATAGGGAAGAGGTTGAGGGACCCGAATACCGTCCAGGGTGCACTAGTTCATGGACGTTCGCTTCAAGATATCGAGTCCAAGGTGCTCATCATGCATGTGATACCCGGGAAGGAAAACTCCCCATTGTGGTTGCGCGAACAATGCGACAGGAGGTATATTACTGGGTGTGTCAATTCGTATATCGTGTGGCCTACTCACCTCCTCAGAGTTAACGTTACCCCAGACATGTAGTGACATTAATTGAATTAAATTGTTTTAAGTTATTACATTTGAATTATATCATGATGCATATTATTTTGAATGTATATTTGCATTATCTCTATTTTATTTGGATATATGATGTTTGAACAGGCACAACGTTGCTATAACAGGTACAAATATACTGCAAGGCACTGGCAGTGGCCATACTGCCCAGCAATTTTTTTTAATTGTGCCCAGAATTGTCAAGGTCATTGACCGTGACAAGTCCGTGACAAATGATAATTGTCACAAACTTGTCACGTTCAATGACCGTGATAATTATTTAAAGTTTATCATGGGTTTGTCACGGTCTTAAACTGTGACAAGACTTGTCAAGGTCATAGACCGTGACATGACCGTGACAAGTCTAATGAACTTATCACAGTCATTGACCTTGACAAGTTGGACTTGTCATGGTCAATGATCGTGACAAGTAGGCAGATTTGGTGTAGTGATGAGAATGTGTTTAATGGTGAATTTAACTTTCCTTTCGCTTCTATTACGAGTTAAGATAGATAAGTTTTAAAAAAATTCTCTCTTTTGGTTGCAGATAATTGAGAGGAAATGTGAAAAAAATTTCAATCTGGTATGCTTTATTCAACTTATATGTATGTTTATTTTAGTAACATTTTTAGTTCTCACCATATCTACCCCACAGACGCAGTCTCCCAAAGGTTGGGTAGAAATTAATAATCGTGTTCCCAATTAACATACCAAAGTTTTGGGTGTGGGAAGGGGGTGAATAAAATACTAACGGTAAAAAAAATTGTGTTGTCAATTTATGTGAGATATAAGGGAGGATCGTTCATGGTGATTCCGTAAATAGATGGTAAAAGAACTATAATACTATTGTCGTGTTGCGTTTGTGTGGCAATTAAGACTCGCATTAATTGTCTTATCGTGTCTTGTCATCGTGCGTATTCATGTTTTTCTTGTATTTTTGGCATATTCATGTTTTTACTCTTCCACATTAAATATGAACCCCAAACGGACCTGTGAGAGAGACCAACACTTCGCACAGAACCAATGTAACTTGTAGGAACTAATCGCGTGGTCACCAGACTCCCAGTTTGAGAATATGATGATAATTTGAAAATATCTAGCCTTAGGCTTAAAAACATGGCGTTAGAGGGAGAAATCTCGAAACAGACCCCGAACCACCCCGTGAGAGGCATCAACACCTCGCACGGGACCAATGTAACTCGTAGGAACTGATCGCGTGGTCACGGGACTCCCGGTACGAGAATGCATTGATAATTTGAAAATATCTAGACTTAAACTTAAAAAACATGGCGTTAGAGGGGGAAACCCCAAAATAGCCCCCGAACCACCCCGTGAGAGGCACCGACACCTTGTACGGGACCAATGTAACTCGTAGGAACTAACCACATGATCACGGGACTCTCGATTTGAAAATACGATGATAATTTGAAAATTTCAAGACTTAGTCTTAAAAACATGGACTTAAAAGGTGAAACCTCGAAACACTCCCCGAACCGCCTCGTGTGAGTTACCAACACCTCGTATAGGACCAATGTAACTCGTTGGAACTGACGGCATGGTCACGGGACTCCCGGTTTAAGAATACGGTGATAATTTAAAAATATCAAAACTTAGGCTTAAAAACATGGCAATAAAAGGCAAACCCCCGAAACAACCCCTGAACCACACTGTGAGAAGCACTAACACCTCGCACGGGAAAAATGTAACTCGTAGGAATTGACCGCGCGATCATGGGACTCTCAATTTGAGAATACGTTGATAATTTGAAAATATCAAAACTTTGGCTTAAAAACACGATGTTAGAGGACGACACCCCGAAACGGCCATGTGGGAGGCACCAACACCTCGTACGCGACCAATGTAACTCGTAGGAACTGCCCGCAGGATCACGGGTTACCCAATTTTAGAATACGAGGATAATTTACAAATATCTAGACTTAAGCTTAAAAACATGGCGTTAGGAGGCGAAAATCCGAATTAGTCTCCGAATGACCCCGTAAAAGGCACCAACACCTAACACGAGACTAATGTAACTCGTAGGAACTGACCGCGCGATGACGGGACTCCCAATTTGAGAACACAACGATAATTTGAAAATATCAGGACTTAGGCTTAAAAACATGGTGTTAGAGGGTGAAAACCCGAAACATCCCCCGATCGGTCCCGTGAAAGGCACCAACACCTCGCACGGGACCAATGTAACTCGTAAAAACTGACTGCATGATCACGGGACTCCCGATTTGAGAATACGATAATAATTTGAAAATTTTTAGACTTAGGCTTAAAAACATGGCGTTAGAGGAAAAAAAAATCCGAAACAGCCCCCGAACGGCCCCATGAAAGGCACCAAAATATATTTAATGAATAAATATAAAATCTTAATAGCATTATACCTTCATAGAGTGGAGAAACATTGAACTCATAGATATTAGATATTCAGTCTTTTCGAAGGTAACGGGATACGCCAAAATCTATTTAAGCCAAAGCTATGAGCAAATGACAAAAAATATGCTTTTACAGTCAGGACTCAAGACCGTGGATAACTCCCATGACAATTTTAAGACCATATTTGGCGAGAGTTTTGGCATCATTTTGGTCGTAGGTATGGTCATGGACAAAGGTCGTGACCCTTATGGTCACGGTCCATGGTCGTGACTATAGCCATTTAATGACACCTTATTACTTGATCACGAACTTTGTCACATATTTTTAGCTCTGGTCACAGTCGTGGGTCGTGATCACCTGGTCACGGTCCTAGACCGTGACCATTCTCGATTTGTGGTGTAGTGATAATGGGGATGTAGTTGTTATTTGGATCAATGGGTTGAGTGTCCAATACCACAAAGTCTGGCGGGAAGTAAACAAATTATCAAATTGAATTATGACATGTTCCACTACCCCTCTTGGAACCTTAACAAAATGATACTCTAATTGGAGAGTGATTTTGGTGGTCTTAATCTCACCTAGGTTGAGTTGTTCATACACAGAGTATGGTAACTAATTAACACTCGCACCTAAATCAAACAAAGCTTTATCGACTTTGAGTCAACAATGACATACAAGACAATGGGACATCTGGGGTCCTTGTACTTTGTAGGCAACTCGAATTGGAAGGTCAAGCTCATATTTTGAGCAAAAAATGCCTTTTACTTCACATTAAGTTTTTGTTTCACCATTAGTAAGTCCTTGAGGAATTTAGCATAAGCAAGCACTTACTTGATTGTGTCGAGAAGGAGGATGATTATTTTAACTTGCTTAAATATATCCAAAATCTCGGCATTATTAACATCCTTTTGGGGAGTTACAAGACTTTGAGGGTAAGGCGTGACAATGGGGCTTCTCACAACTAAATTTGTCTTAACTTGAGGTTTCTCACTACTCTCTTTCGGAGAAATATTTTTGACCTTTTTGGGGTCGGGTGAGACTTCCTTAGAAATTGGAGGTGGGGGTGGGATCTTCTTATCAATGACTTTCCTACTCCGTGGAGTAGTGATATCTTTTGCTTGATTGTGCAGAGGATTCAAGCTCTCGGTATTTACATTGTTTGACCCTTAAGGATTTTGGGGGGGTCGATTTAGAAATTTTCTCCTTTCGTGAATACTCAATAAAATAGGCAACTTTGAAACAGAATATTAAATTTTCGCAAATATTTGCGTATTTTAATTATTTACATTTATTTGAGTATTCATAAAAGCTCGAATAGTGTCTTCAAGACTTTTTTGGCTGGGGGGGGGGGGGGGGGGGGCACATAAGGAGGTACTGTATGAGGACCTTGATTTTGAACGGGGTGGGTTCTTATTGGTACAAAGGTTGATAATTTAGAGGTGGTGGTTTTTGATTGATATTGAGGAGGTGGAGGGCGAGGTGACCCTTGAAAACTTTGAGTTTGAATCAGGTCCCTTCAAGAGAGGAGCGGGTGGCTCGTCCTGCAATTTTCATTATAAGGAGATTTGTTGGGATCAAAGGGAGTATTTGGGTATTGATCTTTGTAAGCCATTAAAGAATTGACTTGCTATTGCAATTGTCCTTTGATACTCGAGAGTGTGGGGCACTCTTTGGTTTGGTGACCAATTTGTCACATATGCTCAAACAACCTCCTCCACAACCGAAACTTTTTTAACGGATTTCGGGTGGTGAGAGTGTTAGGAGATTTGCAACGCGTCGACTCTACGACATAGTTGTTCATACTTTGTATGGATATCATCGCTTTGATTGAGGGTAAGTAATGCAGTCGACATCAGACTTCTTTGTCCAAGTTGTAGTCAACCCTGGGCACGCGACAATCTATGATTTGTATGTGTATCTATCCTATTTCAATATTTGTTTTGTTATCTAAAATTGCAATAAAGATTGAGAGAGTAGTAAGAAAACATAAAGATTAGAATAATAAAATGCATAATAGATTTAAATGGTATAAATACATATTTCGATTATAAGAATTGCAAAAATAGTTGGGTCGTTACAAAAACGAAATTACACCTACATGAATACTTAATATTCAGAAGAGTAATATTAAGTAAACGCGAAAAATAAACACAACTCATGGGTTCATTAAAAATTGTTGACATCTCAACTCATCTATTATCTAGATATTCCTAATATTACTCTATGAAATATGTAGAGTTAGGTGTCCAAAAAGTTTTACTAAAAATTAAATTCCATCTATATAACTTGACAAAATGGGTTACAGTCTCATTGGTAGAGTGTAAAAGTGAGGAAGGATAACGGAAGAAGGAAAAGTAAAATGAAGTAAAAATGAAACGATTTATTTTCCCTCCTAACCTACCAAATTGTATCCTAAAAAAATGGAAGGAAATAGAAAGATGAAGGCGTTTATTAGTCATATAAACATTAATTACTATTATATCACTTTTATAACATTCCAAATTTTACTTTTCGTTTCCTTACCAAATACAAAGAATAACGGATCGCTATTTTTCCTCCTATTTTTCATTTTCCATACTAAATAAAAAGTAGATAAAAATAAAAGCAATACTAGGAATACCTTTTTTCGTTAACTTTTTTTGTGATTATATTAATCTATCAAAAATACATTGAATTGTGTTTCAACTGGATTAATATAAACCATAAATACTATCTAATATATATTTGGCACATCAGCAACATAATAAAAAAAAATCACAAAAAAGTTTTTCCTAATATTATTTTCTCGAGTGAAAAACTATATTTACCCCTTTCCTTTTCTTCCATTTGTCTTGCCCTTTTTACCAAAGGGGCCCTTAGTTACTAGAGTTACTCCATTGAGCACAATTTGAAGCTGGCACAGAACAAATAAGAACCAACGGTTGACAAAGTGACAAACAATAATTAACCCACATCTAATTCAACTCATTTCCACGCGCCCAGGCAAAAAAGTAGTTTGATCGAGAAAAAAAAAAGGCACCCTGTCCTATAAGATTCCATTTAAAGAGAGAGAAAACAGGTGTCGGGCTAAAAATCAGGAACAAAATAGAGAATGGTCCACCTAGAGATATATACACACAGTTGGAGAATATTTGTAGAGATAGATAAAAGAACAGAAGAGAGAACAAAGGAACGTTTATTTTACATACTGGGCAACAAGGAATCTAACCAGAAAGGCCTGAAATGTTGTGGCAGTCACTGTAGAAAGAGATGGATGGTGATAGAGTGAGACAATAGCTTCTCTCTCTCTCTTTCAATTTCTCTCTATTTACAAAAGTCTCTCTCTACCAGATTTAACCTAAGACTAATTCTATACCGACAGGATTATATGGGATTCAAACACATTTTTATACATATTAATGTGTCATAAGGAAGGACAAAAATTCTATTCTGCTCCATTTTTTAACCAAATATTTGTCGGATATACTGACGTGTCGATTTGTTATTGATTGATTTATGGGATTCATGTCAATGGGATCCCAAAACCGACACCGTCAACAGGTCGGAGATGAGTCGGGTTGAGGGAGATTCAGATTCGTGTAGTCGGATCTTCATCGGATTCGGATCTGGGTTCGGATCTTTATCGGGTCTATAATATTGGATTCATATCCGAATCCGTTCGGCTTCGAGTTTCGGGTTCTGATTCGGATATGGCCAAATATATACATTTATTTTATTTTATCCCCCTTCTTTATTTTTTATTCTTAAATTAAAATATTTTTGCAATGTATTATAGAATATTATTAGTACAAATAAAACATATATTATTTATATTTATTATAGACATAAATATAAGTTTTTACATATAATACTTATATGTTATATTGATAAGATATATATATATATATATATATATATTTAAAAAATAATAATGTACAATTCCGGCGGGGGTTCGGGTCGAGATTCGGATCCGGGTCCTGTATAAGATCCAGACTCACCCGTTAATAAACGGGTCTTCGGGTCTTCGGGCATCGGGCCAAAAAATTATGCTCAAATCATATTATACGGATCGGGTTCGATCGGATCCGGATCCAGACCCGACCCATTGACGTGGCTACAACCAATAGCAAGTTGACACGTAAGCGTGTTGTAAGGACATTTTTTACCATTGCCAATATGTATGTCTACGCCGTTACACCGTTGAAGAAATTCAAGATTGAATCTACATCAACGGATCCAAATATCAAAGCCTTATGAACTTGGTAAAGATTTTTTAGTAAATCGGGTCGATCCGGCCATTTTAAAATGAACCGATCTGGCATCAAAACAGACCGATCAGCTTTGCACCAAAACTAGTAAACCCCGTATCAAAGCCAAACCGAAGAAGCCATGATAAAAAACGAACCGATCCGCCACCGGACCGATCCGGCATCAAAATCGGACCGATCCGGTTCTGATAAACTCGAACAGATCTTTTAGATTTTATTTTTACCAAGTTTCCTATAAATATACCCATTTCATGGGTGTATTTTCTAAGATTTTCAGAGACGAATTTAAGAATCATAATTACTCTAGTTTTCACCTTTTTGAGTCCCAAGACTCATGTTTTGATTCGCACAACTTTTCAAACCTTTGGGAATCCATTTGCAACCTAAGAACACAACCTTGTGTTTGTTCATACTCTTGTGGAGAAGACCGTCCTTCTTCTTCATTGTTACCCTCCTGGAAATAGAAAGTTCCAGCCACCGACTACAGAACCGACACCCGCGGGTATTTTTGTGTCACTGTATTTTCATTGTAATTCGTGTAATTGTATCTTACAAAATTATAGTGAAAATAAAAGGTTTTGCCCATTTGGAGGATTTTTCCTCATATGTGTGTGTTTGAATATTCTTGCATGTTTCATCATCTTATTCAATAATATATAGATGCATGTTTAGGACTTAATTGATAAAAACTGAGTTTAATTAAATAATATCTCTATTTGAACGCACGCGCACTCTTTCAAATTGGTATCAGAGCCAATTACAAAACTTTACCATGTAATTTTTCGCAAAATTTTTCTAAGATATCAATTTTCAGAAAATTTGATTTTTGAAAACGAGTGTGTTTATAATGGAAAAATTATATAATAAAATGCTAGTTTTTTATGGGACAAACTATGCATACTGGAAAGCCCGCATGAGATCTGCATTAAAAGCCATTGATGAACGCGTCTAGATTTTGGTTGAAAGGGGGTGGACTCCTCCCTCCGTCACTGTTGAAAATATGACCAATTTAAAACCTGTCACCTCTTGGACTGAAGAAGAATTCAAATGGTCATCTTTTAATTCTAAGGGTTTAAGTGATATTTCTGGATCTGTCACACCTGATGAGTTCAAACGCATAATGACGTGCACCACATCAAAAGAGGCATATGATGTTTTACAACTCACCCATGAAGGAACTAATGCTGTGAAAGAGTCTAAACTGTAAAATTTAACGACTCAATTTGAAACCATCACCATGCATGAAACTGGATGTTTTGATAATTTTTATGCTAGGCTATCTAATATTGTTAATACTAGCTTTAATCTTGGTGAACACATTCCTAATGCTAGAGTTGTTAAAAAGATTCTTCGATCTCTTCCTAAGCGTTTTATCCCTAAAGTCACTGTGCTAAATTCTATGGGTAATTTAAATACACTAAAATTGGAGCAACTTGTAGGAGACTTGCAAACATATGAAATTGATATGTTTCCTAAATCTGTCCAGCCTAAAGATAAGTGAATTGCACTTAATGCCCAAGAGAGAAAGAGTGAGGGGTCGGCAAGAAAGAGGGGAGAGTCATCTAGAAAAAGAGAGACAGATTCGTCAGATTCTGAGTGTGATTTTGACTTAGATGATTTGGCCCTATTTACTAAAAATTTCAAGAGAATTCTCAAATTCAAGAAAAATGGTAATTTTAAAGATAAAAAGAAGTTTGAGAAAAATAAGTTTGAAAAGAAAAATGAATTTTTTTTTAAAGATCCTCCTAAGAAAGAAAATGAGAGATGCTATGAGTGCGACGGTAAGGGTCATAGAGCTTTTGAGTGTGCTACTACGCTGAAAAGAGAAAAGGGCAAAGTTATCCTTAATGCTACCCTTAGTGACGACAGTGAGGTCGAGTCGGTGGATTCCGGAGACGAGTCACCGCATGATTGTAACTTCATGCATTCATGGCTAGTCAAGTGAGCACTTCTAGTACTCCTCGCGATAATGAGGATGCTGCATCACAGGGACACCTCGATAGTGAGATCGATGTTAGTGGGGGGAGGATGACACAAGTGAGAGCGAGAGTGATTTGCAACGCGCCTACGCCGAGCTATATTCTGAGTCTTTTAAAACTAAAAAGCGTAACAAAGCGTTAGTTCTTATAATCACCGCTTTAGAGAAAGATTTAAGATTGTTTGGAGAAAGAGAGAATTTGTGTGAGAATAAAAAGGAGAGAAAGGAAAACCTTGAAAAGATAAGATGTTTTGAGTGTGATGGGACAGGGCACAAGAAATTTGAGTGTCCCACTAGACTTAGGAGAGAGGGCAAGAAAGTTTCCATGCCCACTACCCTAAGTGATAGTGAGGATGAGAATGGTGATGAAAGTGTGATCCAAAAAGCTTTTAGAAAGTTGTTTATCGAGACCATGGAAACAAAAAAGTCAAATAGAATTCTAGGTTTTCGGATTTGTGAGTTGAAGGAAGAGAATGTTGAGCTAAAAAGGGAAAAATGTGACTTGACCAACACGGTGTCTAGTATGACGACACGTGTATCCCATCTTGAGGATGATCTTATACAATCACGGGAGGTCCAAGTCTCATTAGAGAGCGCATCTGAGAAAGTTAATAAGATAGATCCCTATCCCGATTTGAATAATGGTGAGAATGTTGAAAAAGGTCATGTCGGTCCATTCTCTACTTTTAATGTGCCCGAGCCTATCTCCACTTTGGTGAGTGATTCTCATGGGTGTCCGTCTAGGATAGTTCATCCCAATATTTTTGATAAATTAGTTCCTAGAACAGTTTATGTTTTCTCCCACTACAAGAAACGAGGACATCTTAGGGAGTTTTGTTCTAAGTTGGGTTTTGTGCCACGTCATTCCACTTCAAACATTCATACACATTCACCCACTCATGATACTTTGCTTGCACATAATGATAGAGAGTTTGCACATATTCGCGAGCAAGTGAAGTTTTTGATCAAGACCACACATGATCTTATGGAGTTGGTCCAAAAGATGTCACCATCTTTGAAAAAATCCACTGCTCTTCCCGGTTGAGGTCTTGACATGTCTGCTAGCATAGGGTGATTTACATGATGTCACTTTTGCCTATTGCTAGCATGTACCATCAGTTTGTTTTATTTTTTTTTTGAAAAAACCAAAAAGATTTTCTTTTTATAAAATTTTTAGAAAAGCACAAAAAGATTTTTGTATTTTATTTTGCACCTTTTATGGATGAGCATTTAAGATAGCCGAGTCACAATTTCATTATATTTATCCATGACACTGTTTGATAGAGATTTAAGACGCTACATCATTGCATCCATGTGCTTTACATCGTTTGGAGTCTTTGAGATGTGATTAGTGATATATTTCTACATGTTTGACTCCTATCTCCTTTATTGCACACATGCACGGATATATTTGATACTTTTACTTGTCTATCACATATTGGCTTGAGTATTCTATCTCAATTTTATTTATACAACGTACAATATGCGATAAATCTTGACAAGATTGGAATGCATGTAAAAACCATTTTGGTGAGACTGTGTGTTTATTTGAAAACGGGAAAGGGCTGCGAAAGGTTCATTAAGCCTTTGCGATTTCTAAGCCACCGTTAAAAAGGACCTAAAAATTGAGGTATTTTATTATCCGAGATCCAAAGAGGTTAAAAGAGCCCGACAAAATTTATAGGCAATAAACAGCAATTCATGCCAAATATGGGTCATTAAGTTTCACCATCAATTCTCTAAAGTTTGAGAATTTAGATTACCTCTATTCAAAATATTAATCTGAGGGAGTTTGGTTGGAAAATTTAACCGGGTTTGCATTTCCTTGAAAGTCCTGAAAAAGCATGAAATCGTTTTGGACGTTATTGGTGTGGAAATCTCTTTGAGCTTTGATTTGTTGATTTGATTAAGTCAATGTCTCGTATCAATTTTTTTTTCACCAAAGGAAGCATTTGAGTTCATTCGTTAGGAGTATCCAATATTCATCGTGCACATATGTCATGTTTGTATGCATTGATTTTCCTATCGAATTTGATCTCACTCCTACATTTACGCTATCATCGACTTGATTGTTTTGTGTTCGTTCATGGTGTGATTTTTCTTGTTTGATATATTTTGTGTGAAAATTTTGAAAAAATAAAAAATAGCGGTTTATTTCCTTGTGACAGTCTCCATGTTCCTCTATTTCTGTTTCTCATATATGTCTATTTGGGGACATCATAAAAAGGAGGAGAAATACTTATCATATTATGGGGGAGTTTGGAGTTTTGAGATGATGAGATCTATTTTAAATTGGTATCTATGCTTATCTTATTTCAAACTTGATATGTCACTTGGTATTTCGCTTTATCTCATGTGTGTAGGTACAAAGATTGATAATCATATATTGCACACCCTGATGAGAAAAGTTTTTTGAAGATTTGAAGGGCAAACGATGAAGACTTATTCATTTGTATCTTTTCAGTTTTGGGTTCATGGAAGGGTAGATTTGTATAGGCAATTTGATTTTTGATATTTGATAATTCGAATATTTTTTATGTATGTACCGGCATAGACATAGGGGGAGATTTGTAAGGTCATTTTTTACCATTGTCAATATATATGTCTACGTCGTTACCCCATTGAAGAAATTCAAGATCAAATCTACATCAACGGATCCAAATATCAAAGCGTCATGAACTTGGTAAAGATTTTCTAGTAAACCGGACCGATCCGGCCATTCTAAAAATGAACCTATCCGGCCCCGGAACGATCCGACATCAAAACAGATCGATCCGCTTTGCACCAAAACCAGTAAACCCCGGATCGAAGCCAAATCGAAGAAGCCATGATAAAAAATGAATCGATCCGCCACCAAACCGATCTGGCATCAAAATTGGACCGATCCTGTTCTGATAAACTCGAACAGATCTTTTAGATTTTTTTTTACCAAGTTTCCTATAAATATACCTATTTCGTGGGTGTATGTTCTAAGACTTTCAGAGACGAATTTAAGATTCCTAATTACTCTAGTCTTCACCTTTTTGAGTCCCAAGACTCATGGTTTGATTCACATAACTTTTCAAACCTTTGTGAATCCATTTGCAACCCACGAACACAACCTTGTGTTTGTTCATACTCTTGTGGAGAAGACCGTCCTTCTTCTTCATTGCTGCCCTCCTGGAAAGAGAAAGTTTCAGTCGTCGACTACAGAACCGACCCCGAGGGTATTTCTGTGTCACTGTATTTTCATTGTAATTCGTGTAATTGTATCTTACAAAATTATACTGAAAATAAAAGATTTTGCCCATTTCGGGGAATTTTCCTCACATGTGTGTGTTTGAATGTTCTTGCATGTTTCATCATCTTATTCAATCACATATAGATGCATGTTTAGGACTTAATTGATAAAAACTTAGTTTAATTAAATAATATCTCTATTTGAACGCACGCGCACTCTTTCACGTGTAAGCAAAAATTCGATCAAAAAATCGGGCTTAGTAGAACTGCTCAAGGATAAATACAGGCTCGAGGACCGTCAACATCGTCCAGCTTGTTTGAAAAAAATAGGACTTGGATAAGGTAAATAGGGTCGAGAACCACGCTTTGCAAATTTTTATAGGTCCGATTTTTATTTTATTTTATTTTATTTTATTTGGGGGGGGGGGGGGGGGGGGGTTGGGCAGCATTCTTAGGTCCGTTTAAACTCAACTCGGCCCGAGAATTATATATAACACTTACAATATATATATTAGTAATTTAATTTTTATTCATTTAAAGTAAAAGTTATAAAAAAAGAATATAAATGGGGAACATTTAAAAATATCAATTTAAGAATTTATTTACTCTTAGTCTTAAGAATACATTCTAACATTAATTTTTAAAACAATAAAATTGGTAATAAATTTGCTAAAAAATGAAATATATTTGAAAAAAAGAAATTTGTGTTCGGCCTGAGCAACGGGCTAGACAAGCAGCTTCCTGGACGGGGCTGGGAAAATAAAATTTTGATTCGAGCCTGGGACAACTCAATTTTTATAGGTCCGGTCCGAACTCGCCCAGGCCTGACCCATGGCACCTTTAATGTCGTGTCGCATCTGTATTGATTAGCACTTACGACACATCATCGTCTATCAAAATGTATCCAAACCTTACGTGGGCCTAAATTAGTACTAATCAATGCACACGTTACCAAAATATGTTAGAATCTTATATCCCCCTAAAATTACCCTTAATCAAAGGGTGTCCATTTTTTTTGAATTAAATAAAATTTGTTCCCTTGAACTTTATTCTTATTTTTACGTCACCACCCCTAGTTTTAATTTCTACACTAAACCCCCTGAACTTTTTGAAACAGGACAAATTATCCTCGAACCCAACAGTGTTATGTTCTAGACGGAAAATTGATCATCTATTTGGCAGATGAGGATATTTTTGTACAACAATACCCCCACGTGTCATGGGCATGGTCATTTCTAACGGTGGGGGGTGCAACAATACCCACACTGTTAGGGTTTGGGGTAATTTGATCATTTTTAAAAAGTTCAGGGGGGCTAGTGTAAAAAATAAAAGTATGGATGTCAAATGAAGTGAAAATAAGGGCAGAATTTTAGGGGTCGAAGGGTAATTAACCCTTTATTTTTTTGTTGAAAATGACATTACAAGATTAATAATCTTTTTAATTAATTAAATAAGAATATATAAAAACTAATCATCGAGTTATAATGTTAACACGATATGATAGAATTTTGTGTCAAAAGTTTCAAGCGCGATAACAACATAAACGTAACATATGAAGTTAATTTTGTAGTGTGTTATCTAGACGTATCTCAAATAGTCATATCTAACTAAATTTGCTCACGAGAGAATTTTACATTATGATTCTTGGCTTTTACCATTATTTAAGACGCGATTCATATGTCATATATTATGAAACTATTATATTATGATTAGATTATTAAATAATTCTCAAATTATAACATTGTTAAAATTCTAACAATTTCTTTATAAAGGAGTTCAGAATTATTTGGATTTTGACCTCTATTTATTTTTTATAATTGACTTTAAACCTCATAAATTTCATTCTTGGGTTTTTACCCAGAATGACTTTTAATGATGCCAAAAGTGTCTTAAAATGTTTTAGCAATTATTTTTTTGATACTCTTTGTATCGCTAAAAGTCATTTTGAGAGTCAAAACTAAGTAAGTAAAATTGTTAGAGTTCAAAGTCAATATAAAAGAATTAATGGGGTGGGGGGAAACCCAAAATAACGCTTCTAAGTTTAAAATTCAGATTTTTCAATTTTGGCTTGACAACGTGAAAAGTGTCGTAAAAAGTTTTATTAAATACTTTTTGAATAAAAGGCATTTTGAGTTTAATCTTAAAAAGTGGAAATATGAGTCAACTCAATATCAAAAAATTAATAACCTTCAAACCCTAAATAACCCTACATTACATAGGATACTCTCTCTCTCTCTCTCTCTCTCTATATATATATATATATATATATATATATATATATATATATATATATATATATATAATATTTTTGTGCGGATCAGTCCGTATTTTAAGAGTGCGAATCGAACATGGATCACCTGACGGTGAGTCTAGAAATTATAGGATAAATTATACGTGCAACGTGCACTCTCTCTCTTATATGCGCTCACCGTTAACACATGTTCAATCCATACTTTTAAAATGTAAACTGATTCGCACAATAACAAGTTTATATATATCTATATAATAAAGTAAGAAAGTTATGTATGTCACAAGCTTAGAGGATGATGTCATCTTTTAGGTTTTTTTTTGCATTTTCTATTTTGCCCTTGAAAATTTTGAATTCCCCCTCTTTTAACACACTCTAATTCATTTGCCCCCCTCTTCAAAATTCAAAAAACACGGGTAAGAATGTAAATTGACTGGACACTCCAAAACTTCTCTCACTTTGTCAATACCGCGTATACACATTCTAAAAACCCTACTCTCCGCCCACCTCTGTCTCCTCCCGCCCACCTCTGCTACCCACACCTCCTCATACATCAGGTACTCATCTTCATTGCTTGGATCTCTCTCTGAAAAATAGTCATCCTAGGGTTTTGTTTACGTTATTTCTTCATTTTTGGGCTTTTTCATTTTGATTTTTCTTAAGATCTATTTCGATTTATGTTTTGTGTTGGTATCTAATAAGTTTTTCTATTTTGTTGTTTATTCTCTCTATTCCTCTGGACTCAATGGATTTAATATCTCTCAGGTGAACTCTTTAATCCGTGTTTTTAGACTTTTAGGCATTGATTTAAAATTTATGGGTTAGGGTTTTAAATTTGTGTTAGTTTGACATAGCTTCCTGATTTATGTATCACAAATGTTAGAATTTTGGGGTTTCATTACGTTTTTACACCATTTTTTTTATTCATCAACACCATCAGGTATATTCATCAACACCATCTGCCCCTTCTTTTTCTATGATCTGTATTTTTTTGTTTTTTTGTAAATCTTGATTGGTTTATGGGAAAGAAACTCATGGCTCAAATGTGATATTGTAGTTAGATGTGGATAAGGCTTACGACATAACCTCTTAGTTGTTCTTGATATCAGTTCTAAGAAAGTTTAACTTTAGTAAATTCCTTAATCTAATGCAACAAAGTATAATTTTTTTATAAAAGTAAATGTTCCTGAGTATTAATTTCATAAAACATATTTATAAAAAATACTTATTTCTTACTTTTGTTTTTCATGATTCACACTCAAAGGAGCTTCAAGGTCATACCTGGAATCATCACATTCAAAGGAGCTCTACCAAAGTGAGTGTTTTCTTAATTTCTTAATTACATTTATGGGATTATCACACCTTTTATTTTTTAGGTAACTTCTCTCTCTGAGGTCTCTTCGGCTTATCTCCATGATACTATTTTTTATTAGGGTTTGCTGTTGAATCTAAACTCCGTATTTTTCTGATTTTAGGAGAGTATTGAGTTGAAGTGCGTGGGAAGATTGATATTACGCATTTCAAGGGTTCTAAATTTATGTTTGTGTTGGGGTTTTTGGGTTTTGAACTTCAGATTTTAAGGGATTCAAAGTTGTTTTTTTTTTTTGAAATTTTGGATGAGTATACATCTTTACTCTCTATTTTAATTTGTTCTTTGTGCATATTTTTCACTCATCACTTTTTTAAGTTGTTATTCATGTTCGAATCATTTTGTATGAAGCTTTGTGTTTATTTAAGGATCTTTTAATATTTCTTTTATGTTGCAGGTTCTCATGTATTTCTATTTTTAAAGATCTGAGCCATTTAAATTTATTTTATGTTGCAGGAACTCATGTATGTTGCAGGTACTCACTTCTCACATCTCTCACTCATAGGTATACCTCATTACTTTAAAATTTTATTTTTCTGTTCTCCCCGTGCCTGTAATTTTTGAGTTATTTTCATGTGTTTTTGGGTTGATTTTGTGGTTTCAAGGCTATTATGTGGTTTAACTAACCTGATATATGAACATTTGTTCATTAGAAAGCTGCCATAGGTTCAAAGTTGGTCCCTCACAGATTTATGGCACTACTTTGATTTTATGCTCACTGATTTATATTTAGTAGTCTCATTGTCATCATATTGTACTGTAAAAAAATATTTTTTATGGTTATTCATTACTCTCATAACACAACACAAAATTTTAATTTCAATGGTTAGTCATTACTATCATTAGTGGTGCATTATTTCCCTCAATATGGTTTGGTCGCCTTCTCAATGTGGTTTCTCGATGGATCTGTGGCTTTTGCATATGGTTGAATATCGTCTTATATAATATATCTAAGATGAAAACATTCTTCGATGGCAACATATTGCAAATGATAAAGTCCTTTTGGACTTTGATTGTATAGGTTCACTTCATGTACATGTTTGGTAAACAATGGCAAATGATAGAGTCCTTTTATTTTAGTAACCAATCGAAATGAGGGTCAAATTGTACTATAAATGGTGCATTTTATTGATTTAGCTATGCAATATTAATTTCATTAGTCTTTGGCCATGTTTTTACTCATATCATTCATACCATTTTGTTGATTCATAATCGTATTCACATATTGTGCATGTCAACTGTGCTACTGTGCTTTTTACACTTTTGAAGGTTATATGCAATATGTTAATTAGGGAGTCATACTAAGTATGGTGGTAACTACAAACCATACTTAACTGTCCAATAAAAAGTGTGTTAAGTGGAATGTTTCATGTGGAATGTTGGTGAAGAGTTTGAAGTAAATACATCTAAGTGGAATGCTGCATTTCAGGTGTTTCAATGTTCCGTCATTAATTTAAGAACCTTGCATGTGGAATGTTGTTGTTTATAGCTGCACATATCATGTTCATGATTTTCGTCGAATTCGCATAATATTGTTGAATGTAAGTGTGTTAAGTGGCTTGGACACGTCCTGTTCATGTTTTTCATCAGGACATGCTCTATTGCCATTGTTCTTTTGGCACTCGAGCAATAAGTGTAAACATCTTCTCAGTTTAATATGGTATGTTTTGTTGTTTGTTCTTAATATATTTATCAGTTTAGGTAATATGGTACTACCATTTTATTAGACTACTATTTGATGAGATAGGAGAAGGAAATTGTGTTGGATTACATTACAATGAAATCACGAGGTAGCACAATGTAGATTTATTTCAAACTGGATATTCGATTAAATTTGTGTCGTATTCATTATTTCTATCCAGACGGTCCTTTTCAGTTATTTCTATACATAAGGTCGTTTTCAGTAATTTCTATCCAAGAGGTAAATAGATCTAAATTACCCTTCGTTTACTTTTGTTGTGTGCATCTTTCAATAAATTTATATGTTTTATATTGATAAGTTATTTTGTTTTTAAGGTTTGCATTTTAAATCATAATTCATAAGTAGTGTTCTAAAAATATGCGCCTAGGGCCGCCTGCCTAAGTAGGTGTTAAACGGTGATATGCCATTTCACCTTGGCCCTAATATATATCTTTGGCTTCTATTTTGGTGTACATACAAATAGTAACATTGATTTAATTGTGTAGACTTTCTTAAATATCTATATTTTTGTTCCGTGACTAGCTATTTCTTATTTGGAATCATTCAGCTGTAATACCAATCCTTTGATTTATTTTATATGTGATATAAGATTTGGACATTTATTTTAAAACCGTTCGACATTTATTTTCTATCTCACGAATTGTATTTCTACATTTTTAATTGTATATTTATGTGTTTGCAATGCATAGGTGGATTACCAATAGAGTTCTAAAAAAGGTGTTGAAAATTTGGCATCGGTAATAGTTTTAAAGTCATCACAGCCTTTTTGTGACGAGAGCACGTCTTATCCTTTGCTTGAGGTATGAATTATTCTTTCTATTGTACCAGTTTTTCACAATCCTTGGATTAATATTGAGAAATTTGTAAATATTCCTTTAATTCAGAATATATGACACTGCAAATTCTGAATTAGAGTAGGTTCTATCGCTTTTTTTGTTAAGATAATGAATTAGAGCAGGTTCAATTACATTATGTTGTGTTTATAATACTTATTTATAATTAGCCGTTGAAAATATTATGGACATCTATTCACTTTATGAAAATATTGGAGATGGTTTCTTCATGGCAGATAAGGCAGGGGATTACAAATTAAAATATGAAGCCATCGGAGTAAAACTTTACGAAGGTTCATGTTCGAGGACTTACAGATTGACCAAGATCAACAGAAGGCCCAACTAAACTTATTTGATAAGGTCATATAGCTCAAGAATAAGTAAGTCAAGGAGTGTAGATCTTTCCTTGCCAATGTAGGGAAGGATTTATAAATATATCAGTGTTTTATTCCCTCAATGTCCATGTTCTTTCTTTCTTTCGCTTCCATATAGGGTCTCATCGTTGTCTTTTCAGCTTCAACTACCCCAATCCTATGGTTAGTGTTCCATCCTTCGCTAAATTGGTTTTATGTTGGCTTTAGGTGTTTCCATTATGCTATTTTTATGGTGCCAATTGTGACTATCCGTGAAATTAACAAATATATGATTATAGCAATTAATTTTTACTCTGTACAGATGTTTTAATTGGTGACTGCTACAGTTGTTTCTCTTTTTTTGTTGCTTCTAAACAGATGTTTCTTTTCTTAGGTTTAATATCCACTGACGACTCCTATTATTTGAATTAATATTTTTATAATGCGTGCTTAGGAATTTTTTCTTTCCCCCCCGACTGCTACTATTATTTTATTCTGCATTGCTGTAGTCAGCTGCTGCGGCATAACAAAATAGTGTTGCTTCATTTCGTTAGACCCCGCTTGGTTCTGGGTGTAATATAGTTATCATGGGGGTGAAATGTGCTTTTGAATATTCAAAGTTAAAGGAACTATTATGCGATGGTACATTGCAGCATGCATATGTGGGCTATTGACAAATTACGTGAGTTGGACATGTCATTATAATCCCTCCTCCAGGACTTGCTTCTTTTGGATGTGACCCCTATTTTCCTTGGCCTTGAAACTACTGATGGTGGGGTCATGACTGTATTTTCCTTGGCCTTGGGTTCAATGAGGATTTTTCGGTTCGATTTTAGGTTATATTGTGTTCTTAGTTGGGTTTTTTTACATTTCTAATTATTTTGTTCTGTTTAGTCCTATATATTTTGGAAATTTTCAACCTCAACAGTGAGCAGAATTTTCTTTTATCAATGTATCATCAGGTATAACATAGTTCCCTTAGGTGTGTGCATGTTTTTACTTTTATTTGAACTTATTTCTTACTCTACTTGGCTTGCAGGACCTCCTTGCTCATCTTAACAATTAAAACACTATAATTCCATCAAATTTGTTGTCAGATAATAGAAGAGAACTTCAAAGTTTACTCTTGCTGCTACCTTTATGTAAAATCCATCCTCATAATGCGTGGCATAAGTCGAAAGATTCAAAGGCTGCAGCTCGAGAGTGGATATAAGCAGGGCACCTGTTGCGTGGCATACACATTTGGGTGCCATTTGAATTGCGTAGATAACACATGTAGGTGCGTTTTTTAGCAGGTATATACTTAAACAAAAATCAAACGCAACAGGTTGATTTTTAGGGAAAATCAAACAAAATCAAACGCTCGGGCATAACTCATGTTTGAATCAAACTCTGTTGAAAAAACAATCAGGTGTAAACAAATTACACGAAATCAAACGCATTTTTTCAACACGAGTTATAGGGTTTAGGGATAAATTATATAATAAGCTATTGCAGTTCCACTTGCATCATTTCCAGCTGAAAGTGCAGAGCATAGGGATAAATTATGTGAAATTTATGGATTTATGGGAATTGTATGGCTTTATGGGAATTGGATGGCTGTTGTCAAAAGAAGAGAACGGGCTGAAGAGATTTTTAGGCATTCACCGTGGCTAGAGTTCCATTATGAGTTTTTTTGCTGACTTGATTTTTCTATTTCCTCTCGATTCTCATTATTTTCAAAATGTCTAAATCTACAGTGCAGATCGTGTGTCAGATGTGTATGAGGATGTGAAGATCATTAGTCCCTTATCAGTCCATATTGCTCCTCAATTTGGTAACTCAGATGTATACATCGATGTTGTCCTCCCAACAATGACTTCTCTTCTACTCATTTCACCATGGAATTGGCTGGCTCTGAAATCTGGAAATGTACCCAAGTGCTACTCCATGGACATGTCTACATATTTAACACCTTTTAAGAAACATTGTAATTGTGTTAGTTTACAATTAATGATGTAGGGGACTTCTCCATATTTTCTGTTCAATGAAAATTAGATTTTGATTCAGCTATTCTAAATTATCTAACTACATTTGTTGTAATATAATTAGAACTTATTCTGATGTTGTCCTAAATAGAAAAAACAGTTAATAAATTTGTTGGTTTTGAGTATGATTAATTTGATCATGAAATAAGACAAAAACCCCATCTCAAGTGGCATATACTTTGTCCTAGCTCTCACACTTTGAGGCATATCTAGCAGGTATCAAATATGCAAGCCCTCCTACACTTTCATCTCAACATAAAGACACATTTTTAGGAAGCTTTGGCTTTGATACTCAAAGTTCCTAAACTGCCTTCAACTAGGTATTCTTTTTATGCAATAGTTGATGAGTAATTAGGTATACTTTTTTATGCAATAGTTTATTTGTTTTATGATATGTCTTTAACTATTAGAATTTCAGTTACTTTTAGTCTTTTTTTTATTATTTTTTTGTTCTGGGGTTTGGACAGTAGACTTTTCTGATATGGGGACTTTGTCATTCGATGTCAATGCAAGTTTTAGGATTCATATGAACCTACAACAATAGATTTTTGTTTATAATCTTTTATTTTCTTAATGAGTTCGTTGTTTAGAAAATGATTACTCATATTAATTTTAAAGTTAATGAATTAGATTTTTAAGTTATTCAATAATATGCCTAACTTTGTTTGAGTTAATGCTTTGGATTTTTTGTTTCTTAGAACCTTTGTTGGTTAATGACCTCTCGCACTCACTCCTCATTTAATCCATTGCTTTGTTGGACTGTTATATTGTTATTAAGAGTGCACATATTATTTTTTTCATTTGTTGTTTATTGCTTTTTTCATTCTTTATTTCATAATATGTTAACGTAAAAGATTGAAATAATAATAATAATAATAATAATAATAATAATAATAATAATAATAATAATAATAATAATAATAATAATAATAATAATAATAATAATAATAGAAGAAGAAGAAAATTATATTTGATCTTAAAGTGTAAATTTTATCTTATCTATGTTTTAAAATCATAATATATTGTAATGAAATGGAAAAGGGTATTTTTGTGTTTTTATTTTAAACATTTGAAAAGGGTGTGGGGGAGGATGCTAAGGGTGTGGGAATAGCCACACCCTAGACTAACTGTCCATATGAAATTTATAACACCCGTTTCGAGTCCAATCCCATATACCACCAAAATTAAAATTCGCGAACAACCGAAACACTAAATTTATTTGATTCTATGCTTGAAAATTTATACTTCTAACATATAAAACATTTACTATTTATATTGTACGCGACTTTATATTTTTTCAAAATAATCAGCGTGCCTTCAGGCACGGGCATATCCTAGTATATATATATATATATATATATATATATATATATATATATATATATATATATATATATACTCTTTCATCTTTCTCTTTCAAATCAAATATGAGTTGGTCAAAAACAAGTTTGAAACATACGAGGGGTCTATCTGTATCCTCTCGTTGTTCAAGTGGTTCTCAATAAAGAATCTCTGTCTGTCACGTGTCTGTAGCCATACCCTTGTTACCTTTTTTGCACTTGGAATCTTCCGGTTACTCATTTTAAGTACCCAAAGAAAAGAAAAGAAAAATAAAAAATAAAAACTAGTACTTATTTTACATTCACTATACACCTCTTATAGAGCTGCCAGTCTATGCAGAAAACTAGTTATCATTGATTAAGTATAGCCAGGTGCTACCGTTTTTGAATATGTGATTGCAGTTGTGCCAACTCCATCATTTAGTTTGTAACTTATTTATTTTGAATAAAATGATTGAAGAATTATTTTGAGTTACACCACATTTTAAAATTTAATACATAATTTATCTCAACTTGAAATACATTGTCCAATGCTTAATGCTATAAAAAGATAAGTTTCTTTAATGAAAACTAAATCTATTTTTAAATTTATTATTTGTGCTAACTTACAACAATAGAAAATAATTTAGAAATTATTAGTAATAAAATACAACATATATTCAACAATCAATATTAAATAAGTGTAAAAGGTTCACTAAACACATTTCAATATTTAAGATTCAACATTGAGAGTGTAGCATTGACATTCAACATTTGAAGATAAAAAACAAACTATCCCTAACTAAAACAAAAACTAATTCAACACTCTCTAACAAATTCAACTCATTTTATCAGAAGAGTAATTTTACATGAATCCTTAAATCGGACCCCTTTGTTGGATCCGCTGATTTGTTATGTACGCATTGGTTGGTGTTTGTAGTTCACATGGGGTCCATTATAAACATCATTCTATGCATGCACAAGCGGGTTTAGAAAAAGGGTCTATATAAAATTACTCTTTATCTGAATCACTAACGTGTCATATTTACATTAGTTCGTTTTTTGATAATACTAAGTGACTCCAAAAAAATGAATCAATATAACTACGATACGTCTGTGACCCGTACAAAACGAGTCAGATTCATAATAAAGTATAAATTTTGACCTAGAACAAACATGTTTGTAGACATTATAGTCTAACTGCCTTTACAAAATATCAGTGTGCATACTTTATTAAAACAACTTTCATTATTAGTTATCTATGCCTATATGCACCCTACATAAGAAGGTTCACATAAAAGCTCTAAAAAGGAGCTAGTCTAAAAGTATGAGCAGTTTTTGGTTTTGACCATAGATTAAGTAAAAAGTGAAAAGGAGTAGACACATATGTTTAATCTCTTTCAAAGGCTCCGACACCAAGCATCTTTGCAGTGCATCTTATAAATATCTGTGATAATGTGATTGCTTTCTACAAACTAACAGGAAGTAGAGTTTGCATAGCCAACTCACATGTTTTGATTTCCAAAACACTTTATTGTTTTTGTTGTCTGATGGATTTTTTCTTCTTCTTATAGATAGTGTTTGTAAGTTTCTGGATTGTCAAAGTTCTTGTGTGATATTAGGAGTTTAGTTTATGCAATGATTTTAATGCAACTCTCATTTTCGACTCATCGAGTGTGACTCGCTCATGTGTCGCTCTCGTATTGACTCGTGTATGGGGTCCAATCACGAGTCAATCAGGGCACGACATGCCAGTGAGTCGTACCCAATGAGTTGAAAATGAGAGTCCGCGGAAAAGGTCTGATCAAATTTATTGGAATTTGGTTTATTAGTATTAATTTGTCAATAGGTTAATCTTTGCAAGAATTTTGCAAATGCCCAAACTCAACAACTTGTTGGCAAACCTCCCATTGAAAATGTGCATGTTGAAGGTGAAATTTTTAGAAAAAATAAATTGTTTCTTAAATCAGTTTGACTTTCATTAATGTTTATTTTGATTATTTAGTGTCTAAGGTTTTTTTTCTTTGTGGTTTACTTTGCTTCTTGTGACACATTGAATGACAAGTTTTTTCAAAATTTAGAATGAACATCAAAATGCAAATAATGAAAACATTGACCCACAAAGTGCAAATAATGATAATTTTGGAGCCTAAAGTCGTTATAAATAAATATCAGACCCTGAAGAACAAATAACTTAGCTCAATTGCGACAAACTTAGACAACATCCTTCCATTTAATGTATGTATTTTTATCTTGTCGTGTAGAATAAAAATATCATTTTGCAATTCGCCAACATAAGCATCATAATCATCCAAAGTTGTACTGAAAGTATCGTGCCAACGTATAAGTAACAACTAATTAAAGAAAATAACTCACTCGGCACTTCAATGTTGTATGTTTTTTAATCGTAATAATGCTGATCTAAAATTTATCAAATAGTGTTTGTTATTTTAAAAAATTGAATGAGTAACGTTATATATGACCCTAAAATATATTACCTAAATTGTTAGGATGGAGTACTATTACCTTCGAAGTTGAATACTGATTTTGAATCCGACTAAATCCATCAATTATGAGAATTACTCAAACACAAAACAAACACATCTTTTAGATTTAAATTTCAAATTTATATATATATAGTGTGCCTTAAAGAATGCATTTTTTTTTTTCAAAATCTTTCATACGTTAGCGATGGTTTATAACTCATTCCAACATGCAAAATATGTTATTGTGCCAGCTTAAATAGCCTATTGTGGGGAAGCTCTAGCAACCAGTGGCAGTAGTGTTTGTTTTGTGTTAGGGCCCATGAACCTAACAAATGCTTATTGTTTTTTCAGGCCCAAATGTGAATTTTAACCCAAAAGTCCTAAATGCTTAACAATGATTCATTCCAATTAAATACTACATTATAGGGAGAAATAATATTGTGCACTTAGTGTATCACGTGTTCGTGCTCAACATCTATAAAAGTACGATACAATGCGATACGTCATGTCCCCTGTTATAAAGACAATTTTTTTTACATATACAAATGTGTCGTATTTTTATTGGTGTTGAACATGGACGCGTGGTGCCTAAGGGCATGATAGTTTTCTTCTTAGTAGGACTCAACTTTGTGAGAAATCATTTAATAGCATGCAACTTGTGCTATGCGAGAGAAAGTATATTTTTTATTTTTTACATTGTACGGTAATAATTTTAGTAGAATTGTAGTGGGAAATGCATGTAATTGTTTAGTAATTATGAAATCGCTTGATAATAAAATTTGATAGAATTGTAGCAATGTATTGCCTCATATGGAAACTAAATGAAATATTGAATTTTTAATTACTTAAAGTTTCAAAAAATATCATATATTCCATAACTACAAATTGCAAGTTTTTTTTCCCTTGCAGTAGTTCCCTTCCTTGCTATACATATCTAAAGAAATATTAAATTAAATTGTCACAATTATGCAAAAAAAATAATTAAATGATAAAATTTCCAATAAAATGGACACATTATCAACTATTATCATTTTATTTGAGGTGGAAACCCTTTAATACTAAATTTTTCATTGAAGTAATAATCAACCTTTTTATTGGGAAAAAACTAATTAGAACAAAAGTGATAATTTTACATAAACTAAACATAAGGCACTATATTAGATATATGGGGGATCTTGACGTCATATTTACTCGATAGATTTTTTGAATATTAAATTTTGAACCCAAAGTTGTTAGATATTATTTTAGATATTAAATATGGTAATATATATATATATATATATATATATATATATATATATATATATATATATATATATATATATATATATATATATATATATATATATATTTATTTATTTAGTTCTAGTGACCAAATAGTACAACAAAATTTACACATTTTTCTTAACGAGTAATGTTATGAGACTCAAACATAACTTCAAACACTATAAAAAAATAGTTTTGAGAACTGAAGCTTTTGAGACGGCTAAAATTTTAGTCCCTAAAACATACTTTTTAGGACGGGTATAATCAAGTGTCTTAAAAACCAATAGTATTTGAAACCCTCCTTAGTAGTCAGCTTACAAAGTAATGCTAATAGGACGGGATATTAGTAGTCGTCTCATTTAAGAACCCTTATAAGACGGCTAAATTATTTGGTTTCCCGTGTGATCTTTAGCTCCCACATAAGCCTTTCTTTCATTATTATTGAAAAATAGAGAGAAGGAAGCTACCTCCCATGCTCTAAAAAACATTCCAACTCCGTTTAGCTTGAGCGATGTCCCCCGTCGGTGTGCGCGCCATCGCCACCTCCCAACACTAGGTACTCTGTGCTCCGCCATCTTGTGCAATTGTTCTCCCTTGCCCCATACTCTATTCTCGTGTGGTTGAATCGTAAGTCTTCTCGTGTGATTTTTCCTGGCCTCTGTGATATAGTAGTTTTCTACCTAAGTTAATGAAGATGAATTAATGTTAATGCTTGCACTTGTTTTTTTTTATGTTGATAGGATTTGTTTTTCTTTTCTTTTCAAGTGATTTAATCTTGTGGGTTTTCAATTGTCTTTTGTCCATTCAATAGATTTTGACACATATAGCTTGTTCTTTTGGAAAATAGATGTCTACTAGTCTTCAATTGAGTTTGTGATTTTGGGTGAATCTTAGCTAGTTATTTATGAATTATAAGTTGAATTTATTCGAGCAATTGAAATCAGTTGATGGAAAACCTTTTGGGCTTATAAAAAATGTAGATTGTAGGGAAACTTCTGAGATTAAAACTAATAACGCAACAAGGCCAGAGATAGGTAATGCCCACGTTTGATTATTGTTGATACCAAATTTAATATGCTGACGTGCACCAATCATATGAAGACGCGTGGCTATCTACATGGCAACTACAAACACTTCCGAGGAACCTATACGCTCCGAGGAACAAGACTACAGCGAGGAAGACTAGTTCCCCGAGGAACACTGCTTACCCGAGGAACTCACATGCTCCGAGGAACAATGCCTCTCCGAGGAACTCTTGAGTACCGAGAAGCTTAGGCGGTCCGAGCTGCACCTCGAACAAATCATTAATAGCTGGATAACCAACAATTCAACTGATTCATTAAATGCTTATCATTTGGACGCGCACGCAAAGAGGGCATTAAATGTATTACCCTTTCATATGCATATCATTTAATGTATTACTCTTTCACATTACAGCCTCAGGGCTATAAATACATTGTACAATCCTCATTGTAAGGGACCCCAGACCGAAATTTCTTGAGATAACTTGTAATCGAGAATTCCCATACAAACAGCAATACCAAAACAGTGGACGTAGGCCATTCTTATAAGGCTGAACCACTTTAAAATTCTTTGTCTCATTTATTTATCTGTGATTGAATTATTAGAGTGATCTAATTTTTTACATCAACAGATTGGCGCCGTTTGTGGGAAACGACTGGTAAAATCGTTTTCTCATAAAAAATAATCCATTACCAATGGCGGATATTCCTGAATCCAGCAATCGAAATGCTGGAACCCCTCCAAATCCGTCTGCTCCACCAATTATTCCAGATCTGACTGGAATAATGGTAAATCTGGCTCAAGGCCAAACCGTCATGCAAGAAACAATGCGACAACTCATTCAAACCCTCCATGGCGGTGCATCAACCCATTTCGAACCACGAAGCATTCAAAGAAATACCCGTACGCCTTCTTCGTGTACTAGGAGGAACAAAAGCCCTCTTAATGCAGCGTCGAGGAGTTTTTGGCGACCACCAGATTTAAGGGAAGAATCTGCCCAGTCGCGACCAGCTGCTCGTTGAGATAAATCCCAGGAAGCCACTTCAAGGCGATCAGTTGCTCGAACCAATAGGCCCGAGGAAGGAAATGATGCATGGAAAGGATCTATTCAGAGGCTGGAGGATAGATTAGGGGAAATGACTAAGGCCAAGAACCCTCTACAACGAAACTTTATTCGAGGAATACCCTTTGTCCAGGACATTGCTGATTTTCCAACACCTTCAAAGTTCAAAGCACCTGTTGTGACTCCCAAGTATGATAGGAAGACTAACCCTGTCCTTCATATAGAACAATATCAAGCTGCTGCCGACATCTATGCTATCCCAGACGAGATGAGATGCAGGGCATTCTCGAGAACTCTTACCGAATCTGCTCAGATATGGTATAATAATCTTCCTCGGGGTAAGATTTCAACTTTTCTTCAATTGGCCGAGTTATTCATTGGGAATTTCTGCTTTGGAGCAAAGCCAGTTAAACGAGTAGCACATTTGTTAAGTGTTAGACAAAAGGCTGGTGAGAGTATTAGAGATTATATAACTCGTTTTAATAATGAGAAACTCGAAGTCATTGATTACGAGGAGAGGACAGCTATTACTGCTTTGATGAGTAGACTACTGCCGAACAAGTTGTACTACACTTTGACCAAAGATCCACCTCGAACCATATCGGATCTGATGGGAAAAGAGTTCAAGATTATGAATGCTGAGGAGGCTATGTCTGCGAAGAAGAATATGGGCGCCAAAGAAACCAAGGTGGAAGGTGATAAAGCTAAGAAGAAAGAGCATAAGAACAATGGTGGTGACAAACATTCCAAAAATAGGTCGTCATGGGAAGTCTTGAGGAAATTTGATAATTACACACCTTTGAAGGCGAATATCAACCACGTCCTGGAAGAAATTAAGAACAACGAGGAGTTAAACTGGCCAAAGAAAATGAAATCAGACCCTGACACGAGGAATAGGGAGAAATATTGTGAGTTCCATAGGGATCATGGCCATATGACCAAAAATTGCATAGCTCTTCAGAACGATATTGAAACACTCATCTGACGAGGAAAGCTAGCAAAGTATATTGATCGGGGAGGCGAAAGAAGAAACAACGATTGAACTAGAAAGAGGTCTAAATCTCCTCGTCGAGCAGAGGAGAACAAGAAGAGAAACCATGAAGTTGATCCAAATGATGAACCCGATCTTCCCAAGAAACCAAGACAGCCAGAACAAGAGGTATTTTCAATACGTTTTTGGTCATTTGATTGTAATGTTATTACAGGAGGAGATGCAGGAGGAGGAGACCTTACTGCAGAAAGAAAAGATTACCTCGGTGAGGCTCAAGCTTGCTCGTACATTCAGCGAATAAATCTAGCTGAGGAAGATCGCCTGAGAAAGGTGAACAAGGAGAAGTTGGTCATTGGGTTCTCAAAGAACGACCTTGCAGGTGTTCTATATCCTCATGATGACCCGCTGGTGATCAAAATGAGGATGAAAGAGGTTATGATTTTAAGAGTGCTGGTCGACAATGGTAGCTCGGCAGACATCATGTTCTACTCGTGTTTTGATAGTTTAAATCTAAAGTTATCTCAACTAGAGCCTTACCACAGACCCCTCATCGGTTTTACTGGCGAGAAAGTATTTCCACTTGGGACGATCAAGTTGGATATATTCATTGGTACGTGGCCTGCTTGTCGAACAGAAAGAATACATTTTTTCGTGATGGATAAGAATGTCCAATCATCGTACAATATCATCATAGGAAGAGTAGGATTGAAGAAGTTCGAGGCTGTACCGTCTACAGTGCATCAATGCCTAAAATTTCCAACAAACTTTGGAGTAGGAGTTGTGAAAGGTGATCAGAAAGTAGCTCGGGAATGCTATTATTCATCTGCCGAGCAAGAAGAACTGGAAGAATCAAAGAAAAAGACCACTACCTATCAAGTGGATGAAGGTGTAGAAATTGAAACATTGGATCCTCGAGATGAGTCGCAACTCGTGAAGGGCCAAGTGGTGGAAGCTACTGAAAACATCATTCTGGACGACGAGCACCCTGAGCGAACTACTCAAATAGGTTCATCGTTGGAAGCCTCATTAAAACAGGAATTAATAACTTTCCTTAGAAGCAGAAGACAAACTTTTGCGTGGAGTCATGAAGATATGCCCGGGATAGACCCAACCTTCTTATGTCATGAGCTCAATGTGAATAAGGAGATCAAGCCTATGAAGCAGAGAAGAAGAGTATTCAGTCCCGAGAAGAATCAAGCAATACAGGAGGAAGTCGAGAAGCTCCAGAAAGCTTGTTTCATTAAAGATGTTAAATATCCAGATTGGTTAGCTAATGTGGTGATGGTAAAGAAGAAGAATAACAAGTGGAGGATGTGTGTGGACTTCACCGACCTCAACAAAGCATGCCCAAATGATCATTTTCCATTGCCCCGAATTGATCAACTGGTGGATGCCACCTCGGGACACGAGTTGCTGAGCTTCATGGATGCTTATTCTGGCTACAATCAAATTAAAATGAAACCTGAAGACATGGAAAATACTTCTTTTATTACCCCTGGGGGAACTTATTGTTATAATGTTATGCCTTTTGGTTTGAAAAATGCAGGTGCGACATATCAGAGGCTGATGAACAAGGTCTTTGCTGAACAAATCAGTGACAACATGGAAGTCTATGTTGACGACATGCTGACAAAAAGCAAGAAAGCTGCCGATCATCTAGTTGACTTAAGCCAGACTTTTGATCAACTAGATAAATATCAAATGAAGCTGAACCCGACGAAGTGCATCTTTGGAGTACGAGAAGGCATATTTCTCGAGTACATTGTCAATCAATGAGGCATTGAAGAAAATCCTAAAAAGATCAAAGCTCTATTAGGGCTGCGATCTCCAACGACGAAGAAGGAAGTACAGAGTCTCACAGGACGAGTAGCGACACTCAACAGATTTGTGTCGCGAGCAACTGATAGATGTCTCCCATTTTTCAAGACACTTAGAAATACTTTTGAGTGGAATGATGAATGTGAGAAGGCTTTTCAAGACTTGAAGAAATACTTGGGAGCACCTCCACTGTTGTCCAGGCTAGTGATGGGAGAAAAATTCTATTTGTACCTCGCAGTGTCCGAGAATGCAGTTAGATCGGCGTTGATCAGAGTGGAGAATAGTGTGCAAAAACTAATTTACTACACAAGTAAGGCCTTCCGAGGAGCAGAGATCAGATATCCAAGGCTGGAGAAATTGGCACTGGCACTAATTGAAGCGAGTAGGAGAATGAGGCCATACTTCCAGGCTCATACTATAGTAGTATATACTCATGTGCCATTGCGACAAGCCCTTCATAAGCTAAAAAAATCAGGAAGATTGATGTACTTGGCAATAGAACTCGGTGAATACGATATAATTTATGAACTCAGATCATCACTAAAAGGGCAGGCTGTAGCAGATTTCATAGCGGAGTTCACCTATCCTGATACCCCCGAGGAGCAAAAGTTGCTCACTGATCAACCTGTGGATGTTACAGGGTCAACAAACACAAGCTCAGACCAATTCTGATTAGTAAAAGGGCGTGTGGATGTTACAGGATGTGATGTAGAGATAGTTGTGAGAACTCCGGACGAGGAACAAGAGTTGCTCACTGATGAACCTGTGGATGTTACAGGATCAACAAACACTAGCTCAGACCAACTCCGGTTGGTAAAAGGGCTAGTGGATGTTACAAGATCATTGACTTCGGGCTCAGACCAACTCCGGTTGGTAAAAGGGCAAGAAAAAATGATCGACGAGGAGCGAGAAAAATTCGGGGAGGATAAAAAAAAGCAGCAAATATTTCACCGAGGAACTCTGACTGATTCGAAATTTGAAGATGAGTTACCTATATGGAGGCTATATGTAGATGGATCATCTTGCAATGCAGGATGTGGTGCGGGAATAGTTTTGAGCACTCCGGACGAGGTCGACATGGAATACGCCTTTTGTTTCCAATTCAAAGCTTCCAACAATGAGGCTGAATATGAGGCCATGATTATAGGGGTTAATTTGGCAAAAGTTATGGAGGCGCAGTAAGTTATGATCTTTAGTGACTCTCAACTGATTGTAAACCAAATTATGGGAGTTTATACAGTTAGAGGAGAATTATTGATCAGATATCATGCAAAGGCAAAGGAGCTGGTATCAGAATTTGCAGCTGTTCAGCTGGTCAGGATACCAAGAATGAAGAATGCGAGAGCGGACGCCCTAGCTCGACTAGCATCAGCAACTCGCACCGAGCTACGACGAACAATCCCAATTGAAGTGTTAGCTGGTCGGAGTATAGATGAAGATCTGACGATGAACATTATCACCCTTGATTTAGGTCCATCTTGGATGGATCCCATCAGGGTGTATATCGAGGAGGGAGAATTGCCAATTAATAAGCTTGCAGCCAAGAAATTGAAGTTTAAAGTTGCTCGGTATGTATTAACTAATGGTGTTTTATATAGACGAGGATTTATGGAAGGTTTGCAGAGATGCGTACATCCCTCCGAGGTAAAAGAATTAATTGAATAAATCCATGAAGGGTCTTGTGGAGCACATATAGCAAGTCGGACGCTTTTACAAAGGATGATGACGCAGGGATACTATTGGCCGACGATGAGGGCTGATTGTATTGCCTATGCCAAGAAGTGTGACAAATGCCAGCGCTTTTCCTCCATCCGAAGAACTCCACAAGCATTATTGACACCCATAACTTCCCCTTGGCCATTTGCCATGTGGGGAATTGATTTGGTTGGACCACTGCCAAAGACCCGAGGAAGGTTCAAGTACCTCGTCGTCGCAGTGGATTATTTTACTAAGTGGGTAGAAGCTGAGCCACTCACTGATATGATGTACGAGAAGGTGTACCAATTTATTTGGAAGAACATCATTTGTCGATATGGTCTCCCTCATGCCTTCATCACAGACCATGGGACACAATTTGATAACGAAGAGTTTGTCGCCTATTGTCATCAATCAAATATTTTGAAGGTCCACTCAGCACCAGGCCATCCTCAAAGCAATGGACAAACTGGAGTGACAAACAGAACGCTACTGAACGATTTGAAGAAAAGATTGGATGATGCGAAAGCAAACTGGATCAATGAGTTACAATCAGTACTCTGGGCTTACCAAACTACTCCCCGAGTAGAAACTGGAGAATCACCATACATGTTGGCGTTTGGAAGTGAAGCTGTCATACCTGTCGAGTTGGGCCTCCCAACACACAGGGTACTGAATTTCAATTCCCCTGCCAGCGACTTAATGAGAAGACTGTATTTAGACATGCTCGAGGAAGTCAGAGAAGAAGCAGCCATTAGAAATGCTGCTTACCAGCAGCGAACAACTTTGTTCTACAACAAGAGGGTGAAGAAGTGAGACCTGAAAGAAGGAGACTATGTGCTGAAGAAAGTAATTCAAAAGCATAACAAACTGGAGGCAAACTAACATGGACCATACCGAGTTACAGAAGTTGTTCGACCAGGAACTTACCGAATAGCAACTCTAGAAGGCGAGGAGTTTAAGAATGCATGGAACGCAGAGCACCTGCGCAAGTATTATCAGTGATGTATATGTAACGCAATTACATCAGTATGAATAAAATAAAAATATTCTGCAAGTCTCTCTGTTTATTGAAAAAATTTCGAGGAATACTAGTGCTACGCACTACTCGGCACAGCTCGACAGACTACTCAAGAAAATATTTCAAACTGTACCAAGTATGGTTGGTCGGGGATAAAAACCCACTAACAGTAGTTGGTCGACGAGGAGAAAATATTCCAAACTATACCAAGTATGGTTGGTCGGGGATAAAAACCCACTAACTGTAGTTGGTCGATGAGGAGAAAATATTCCAAACTGTACCAACGTAGTTGGTCGACGAGGAGAAAATATTCCAAACTGTACCAACTTAGTTGGTCGACGAGGAGAAAATATTCCAAACTGTACCAACGTAGTTGGTCGACGAGGAGAAAATATTCCAAACTGTACCAAGTATGGTTGGTCGGGGATAAAAACCCACTAACTACAGTTGGTCGACGAGGAGAATTTATTGACCTTGGTTGGTCAGACACATTTTATGAAAAAAACAAAAATTTACCAAGTATGGTTAGTCGGGGATAAACTCTCACTAACTATAATTGATCGACGAGCACAATTTAACAACCTTGGTTGGTTGGAAAAATTTTAAACATTTTTATACTCATTACTTTATTATTAAGTGATCGAGCAAAATTACTGATACTTGTAACTTTTTTACTAAGTTGGTCGATGAACAACACTATTATTATCTTTTTAACAGATATGCATATATGTAAAGTGTTTGATATTTACAAGACAATAGCAATTAAGATTTGCAAACAGAAATGAAAGTTTTTCATTAAATTCGAAATAAATTACATTAATGATAAAATGAAAGTTACATTGATATGTATGCTAACTATTACATCAAAAATTTCTATTCTACTGGTCTTTTCCCCTCAGCTTTTGATGCAGGTTCCTCACCAGCAGGCGGATCATTTAAAGACTGAGGAGAATTGACGAAGTTCAAATCCTTCAGCATCCTGACGTTCATCACAGAAGGTCGATCTAAAAGATATTCGGGACGAGATACCTCAATTTGAGAATGTAAATTGTAGCCACCGAGGTATTTTGAAATTAAGCTCCGAGGAATGGCACGAGCTGGGATCCATTCCATGTCCAAATTGTACGGTGTCACAGGCAAGTCGAGCAACCCAGGATCATGGTAGTCCCATAGATAGTGTCCTTTTTCGAGCTTCAGCACACCTAAGGCATTCAGCCAGCCTTGTTTATAGCCCTCATTGCTGGCATTCTGGATACGATCATCCAGGTGGAATAGTGCTTCGTTGTATCCAGCTATCCAGAACTCCCTGGGCTGTTTGTGGAATTGATATGTTAGCCTCTCTAGCTGCTCGTGGAGACTCTTGATGAAAATCTCCTTATTCTCCAAGACGGACTTCTGCGCAGAGAGTTGTTTTTCCAAGTCCCTAATCTTCTTTTACATGTCAGACAAAGCTTGGTTCTTCGCCATTAGTTAGAAGGCCTAGTTCTCTAAGGCAGATGATGTCCTCTGTTCCTCGATAAGAACCCGAGCTGCTCTTCCTCGTCCCCGAGGAGACCTGGAAGGGCCCAACCTCCTCAAGGTATCCAATTCTTCCCTCAACTTGGCATTCTCCACTTCTAGGAATGAAAATCCCTCATCAGTCACTGGGATTAGGGCTGTTGAAGAAGAGGCTGCAGACTTCAACTGTGATAGCTCTTTCTACAAGTTGTTGTTTTCCTTTTCCAGCAGCTCGACAATCTGTTTGCATTCCTCGACTTCGCCCCTCAGGGTTCTCTCCCTTAGATCATAACCAGCAAAAAGCTTCTCGTAGCCCTTATCAGCAACGATCAGCTTATACTTCTTCTCGTAACTCTCATGCAACAAGACAGTTGATTCCTTGTATTGATTCTGAAGGTCTTAGAGGGTGCACTGGAGATCCTCGATCATTTCATAGTAAACCACATTATTGGCTACCGCTCGATCAAGCAGACACTTCAGGTACTGATATGCTTCCACTACCTGTTCTGAATCATCCTGGCCAAGGATGTCGGCAACTTGTGCAACACTCAAGTCTGTGTGACCAGCCTTAAAGTACTCATTGCACTGTTGCGGCAACTTTGTATCATGGGCAGATAGTAGATCCATCCTGGCCAGAAACTAGCAGAGAAAGAAAAGCAATCATCAATAAGAAGAATAAGCAGAGTATGAATGAAAGATGAATAACAGTATGCAAGAAAATTCAAGTTTTATTAGATCATAAAATTCAGAATTACAAGTGCTGGATTACATTTGACAAAGAAAGAAAAATATAAAAGAAAGCCCGAACAACACTACACCTTTTCCTTATCTCCCAAAACCTTCTCGGGAGGTTGGGAAGAGGAGGCAGGTTGCTCGGAGGGAACTGTGGGCTGTTCGGAGAGCACCAGCTGTTGCTCGGAAGAAGAAACGACTTGCTCGACAGCAGACTGGATGGCTGGGGGGTGATCTCCCATCACCATTGAAGACTCCTGAGAGGTAGCTTCTTCCTCTTCTAATTCTTCTTGAGTAGGAGGGGGACCAGGGATGTGTCTCTGGAAGAGCTCAGATGACTCGTCGATCTTCATTTCCTTCAGGGCAGCGACCCATCCATCCCTAAAGTACTTTAGTCTGCCATAGTCCACTTGAGATGCCATGACATCACATCCCTTGTTCCACCCCTTGTCCCAGCCAGAGCTGAAGGACTTTTTCACAGCAGCTTTCCTCTTCAGCTTCTCCGAGGAAAACATCTCGGACAGAAGGTTCTCAGCATTCTTCAGTTTGATCTCAACCTCCTCCTTCTATCGACCTACTTCCCTGAGCTGGTCCAATCTCTCCTCAGCAACTTTGAGCTTATTCTCAAGCTCCCCTTCAGCTCTGAGCTTCTCTTTAAGCTCTTTATATACCTTCTCCAAGGCAATCTTTTTCTTCTCCAACTCCTTGGAGGCATCAGCAACTCGAGCTTTTTCCTGCTCGGAGGAGGCAAGCTTTTTCTCCCAGATAGCTTTATCATCAGCATATTTATGGCGAGAATCTGCCAGGGACTTGGTAGCTTCTTCCAGAGCTCCCTCCACACTGGAAGAGGAGAAAGAAGCTTTAATCTCTTCATCCTTCTTCAGGATTATGTTGAAGCAGCTCGTCAACTGTGAACAGAAAAAGAAAGCAGGTTAGAAACAGAAATGATAAAGGGAATATGAAAAAAAATTCTAAGTAAAGATACTTACAAAAGCAAGGTGACCAGCAGCTAGTGAGGTAACCATATCCCGAGTAAGGTTTTAATCGGTACCTTGAACCTCGGGAATGGTTAAGGACTTTACTGAGCTCATGTCAGAGCTCGGGGGAACAAAATTGGGAACTCCAGTCCCAGCAGCTGGGGGCTGAGTAGTGGTGACAGCCAAATTGACCGAGGAGCTTTTCTTCAGCCTCCTCGGGGGAACAGTTACAGATTCAACCAAGGATGAATCCTTGGTCGGTGATATCACAATCACCTCTCTAGGAGCAGCAGACCTGCTTGGAGCCACTGCGTGCTTCTCGGCGACTTTAGCAGGAGGAGCTGGATCAGTATTCTTTGTCCCCTCCCTTGGTACATCAATCTTAATCCTTTTTACCTCCCCAGAACCGGAGGCGGTTTTCTCAAACAGAGCAAGAGTTCTTCTCTTCTTCATCCTTTCGCTCAAAGGATATGAGATTCAGGCGAAGAACTTGCAGAGGCTGGTACTGGCTCTGCTTCACTGATCACTGGACGAGCAGTGAAGGAAGTTGTATAGCTCTTGTACTGGAGCAGATATGAAGCCGATCTGATGTGCTCGTCGGCAACCCTTTGATGCATACCCCAGATAAGTCCCAAATGCCTTATATTGGCATTTGTTTCTTTTGGGCACTTTCTCTTGCTATCAACTGCAAATGAACAAACATTGTTATCTGTGACACATTTTATCAAACACAAAACAAACATGATTTCAAAATAAATAAAATAAAATAAAAATAACCTATCGCATTGCCATAAGGAGGGCATCTTGGACCCTGGTAAACCTCATCTCTAGCTCATGGAAGGTGTTGCCAATTTTTTATGACAATCCCGTGTTTAAAATAATCCCTATTGGTATCAGGGAGATTGACTACTAAGGCTCTATTTATAAACCTAGTTTTTAAATAATAAATATTATCATTAACTGCCCATCTATAGCAGTACATGATTTCTGGAATTCCTATACGAGTTCCATGCACTTGATTTAATCTATGCACCCCATTAACTATTCTCCATGTGTTGGGGGCTATTCGTGCAGGAACAACATCAAAGTACTGACAGAATTCCAGACACAAAGGATTTGGTGGAAAAGAAAATCCACATTCAGCAAAAACGAGACTGGGGAACCAATGTCCCTCAGCCAAATTGAAATAATTAGAAGGCTTAAAAAGCTCTTCCAAGATGACCCAAGAGGGAATGGAAAAATTAGTTGGAAATTTCTCAAGAGACTCAACAGGATAAACCATGGTGAATAAAGAAACAAAGATGAAGGAAGAAGATCTTACAGGGAAAGAACGAATCTGCTGACAACGAACGACGGAAAAGATGAACGCACAAGAGAGTAGGAAGAGACGATGAAAAACTCGAAGATGAAAATTTGAAAAGGTAGAAGACGATGGGATTATCTGTGAAGTTTAAATATCTTGCCTTGGGAAACGGTGAAGTAATTATTACAAAAAATGATGATTACATTACCGACGGCTAAAAGGGCATTAAATATTGGCGCGGGAATCAAAGGGAACAACAGCGGCTAAAAAGACGAAAAGCAACGCGGGAATTGAAGCACGCAGAAAAGTCCAAAAAAAAACATGATTCTACGAATTGGGAAGGAGAAATAAATACAAGGGAAATGCTCCTAAAAATCAAGAAGACTATTTAAAACTACCATATTCCGAGAAAAAAATGTTCCATACTCCTCAAATTTCGAACTATGAAACATTGGGGGCTTCTGTAGATACCAAATTTAATATGCTGACGTGGACCAATCATATGAAGACGCGTGGCTATCTACATGGCAACTACAAACACTTCCGAGGAACCTATACGCTCCGAGGAACAAGACTACAATGAGGAAGACTAGTTCCCCGAGGAACACTGCTTACCCGAGGAACTCACATGCTCCGAGGAACAATGCCTCTCCGAGGAACTCTTGAGTACCGAGAAGCTTAGGCGGTCCGAGCTACACCTCGAACAAATCATTAATAGCTGGATAACCAACAGTTCAACTGATTCATTAAATGCTTATCATTTGGACGCTCACGCAAATAGGGCATTAAATGTATTACCCTTTCATATGCATATCATTTAATGTATTACGCTTTCACATTACAGCCTCAGGGCTATAAATACATTGTACAATCCTCATTGTAAGGGACCCCAGACCAGAATTTCTTGAGTTAACATGTAATCGAGAATTCCCATACAAACAGCAATACCAAAACAGTGGACCTAGGCCATTCTTATAAGGCTGAACCACTTTAAAATTCTTTGCCTCATTTATTTATCTGTGATTGAATTATTAGAGTGATCTAATTTTTTACATCAACAATTATGAAATTACTATTTTCAACAATGAGAATAATTGCAAATTGCTTCATGTTTTCATAATCTAATAAATTTGAGATGTTACTCAATTGTTTGATGAATTAATTGTACTTTTCGATCTTATTTTTCAGGAGAAGGAAACCCCAAGAGCAAATAAAGGTACTAATGTTCGAAACCCTCATTTTCATCACTTTCTTTTACAATGTCTCATAACCCTCGTTTTCGTCACTTTCTTCTTCAATATCTTAAAAAGCTCATGTTTGAAAGAAATGTATATACGATGAATCTTACCTCAAGGGTAAGTGGGGTAGTTAGGCACAATTTCTTCTATGCATGTGAGAATTTGGAATCAATTGATGCAAAAATTTAGATATGTTGTTTTAATTTTGAATATGATGTGAAAGGTAATAACTTGTGACCCCATTGATAATATGAATAACAAAGGATTATTCGGTTAGGAAAGTAAAAAGTTATATAGGAAATCAATGTTAATTACTTTGGGATTAATTTTTTTTAAATATTGTCATGTGTCAAAATTGGAAAATTTAAAGGTCTATGCAATATAAGGGAACTAAATTTATCATCCAAACCCTTCCCTTTCAATGCATATTAATTTAACGCCAAAGGTTCAATGATATTAAAACTTAGGATAAGGATGAAATGTTGTCATAAGGTTATATTCTAGCTTGCAAAAGGCAGTTAATTTGAGAACGAGGTTTGAAATGAAGTTCAAAAAGTGGTATAGACTCCAAACTAAGAAAATCATATACCGTTTGGTGCTTTGCAAGTGTTGCTTTTTTCATGTATAATGTTCATTTTGATGATTTTTACTAACCCATGAGTTTATTTTTTTGCGTTCTAATTAAGGGTTGAAGTCGAAGTGATGAATTATGAAATTTGTGGCCGGTTTTGGTGCAAGTCCGTGAAACAGTTGGTTAGTTTTGTGAAGGTAATTTTCAAAGTTTTGTACTTTATTTTCACCATAAATTTAATGAATTTTTTGCGTTTATCATGATGTTATTGTTGTTTATACTTTGTTTTCTCATTTAAGAGTTCACCTATATGATTTTTTATTCAGAAAATCTTTTTGATATTTTTTTTTGGGGAAAAGGGAGGACAAAATGTTTTTGGTATTTTCATATACGAGAAGGGAAAATATTTTGGTTTTTTGAGAAAAGAAGAGGGAAAATATTTTTGACACTTTTGATAAGGAAGGAGGAAAAAAGAGAGAAAAGTCTCAGCATGACTATTATTATTAAGTTTTCACTTGTATTAGGTTTACCTAAATGCAAAAGAAATGTTGGACGGGACTCGGGACTGGGAATATTGGGTTTAAAAGACATGTAAAATATGGTTTGACTTGTTATCGGGCGCTCATGGACAGCGTCCCGTTTTGAAAAAAATGACAAAATCGTGCAAAAATTTGGGCGGGATGCTGACCCGGCATTTCGACAGAGTTTTCAATAGTAACCAATAAACTAGATATGAGTGCGCTAGGTTTGACGCCTATATGAGGGTATGCAGTTATTGAGTTAGTAGAAAGGTAACCCCCTTTGGCATGAATTCCACGATATACGTCTTTCTTTTAGGGGAAATCGATACATGTGGACAAGCCATTTCATATACCTGGGTGTACATGAATTGTCTCACTATATACCTCGTGGGGATAGTATGTGAGATCGAATTTGATATACTTGATGTACATGAGCGAGTTCCCTGCTATATACCTCCCGCCATGACTTTGGTCAAGCGGTACGATACGGGGGGAACCATTCGATATATGTCTAAGGTACTTAGCCAATAGAAGGTAAGAGTTATATTGCTTAGGCTAACGGTGACTTGCCAGACCTGCGCCCATCACAAAGTGATCCCCCACTATGACACAAATTTTGGTCAATATAGCAATGCTCTTGGTAATATAGTGTGCAAAATGAATGAATCTTAATTAGTATATTATAGAGAGAGTTTTTTGTTTGGCATGATGAGCACTATACTAACAAGGAAGAATGTATAAGTATCATGAAAAGTAAATCTAGCATGGAGCCTGAAGATTACACTAATCATGGATACATGAGTGAGTGATGTGTGAATATCTATAAGTGAGTGTGTGGTAGTGAGCCTAAACATGGAAAAATTCAAGTGTGATAAGTGGAGGTGTGTGCTAGTGACACTTAAGCATGGATATTCTAAGTGGTGTGTGCAACATGTGGATATAAGCGAATCTATATACAAGTGTAAGTAGTGTGAGGTGTACATGGAGATTATTTATTAGTGGGTGAAGTGAAAAGTGAGTGAGAGATGATATAAACATGAGGTAGATATATACAAGAAGTAATAGAGGAGAAAAAGCAAACATACAGGTAGGTGTATACCACACAAGTAGAAAATAATAACACCCATGCAAACAGAGTTTCACCCTCTTAAGTAAATCCCCAGTGAAGTCGCCAATGTGGCCATCCCTAGATATTCCCCATCTTTTCTCCCCAGGAACTTTTAGGAGGAGGATAAAGAGGGAGAGATAAAGGTATCGCGCCCCTCGTTAAGTCATGGGGTGCTTCGACTGTCGTCCATTTTGAGGTGATGTAAAGAGATACAGTCGCCAGCTTATTTGCACAAAATAGCTAAAAGAACATGTCGCCACCTCCAGAGAGCAAAGACAAACTGATGCTTATGAAACCAATTAGATCAGAGGTTTAGGGGCTAAGTTACGTAATGGAAATGTGTTAGGCACCCATCCTGCCCTTTTTGTCTCCCATGGGCTTATGTTACTATTTTCCTTAATTTTCCAGTGAAGTATGTGCGCGTGTATATATAAGTGGAGATCGGAATCACTCGACTCACATCATGGAAAAGATGGAGCGATGTTATCCATAGGAATGTTCCTAAAATGATAATTAAAAAATATGATGTGTGCACTTATCGAGATATTGATCGTTATAATGAAATGATAATATGTGTTAGATAGGACGCAGGTACGAATCACAAGTATGATATATATGAATAATATATGGATAAAATAAAAAAAGATAAAAATTTGAAAATAGGACACAAGTCCCGAGTTTTAGCTCGAGACGTCTATATAGCCTATAAAGGCATCAAAGTCCACGTAGTTCGTATGCGACATAAGGGTGGGGTATATCCCATAGATTCAAACGGGAGTTTATTATATGTGTCTGTGTAGAAAAATATATTTTTAGTTTTCAAAAAATGTGATTAAGAATCTTAACGGAATTTATAGATGTAACCCTCTTTTTCTTTGTTTTGGGTTTTTTATAGAAGATAAATTACGTGCAATATAACTAATAAAGGATAAGGTATATGTGTAGGATCTAAAGTAAAAGAAAAATTGAGAATTTATATAAATAACACACAGATAAAGAAATTTAAAGAGAGAAGGATGTTTGAACCTTATTTGGAGACTTGAGGCTTAACCTTAATCCTTGATGAGCTTAATTTCAAGTTGGGATGAATGTAGGATGAGAGAGGAGGAGAAGAATTTCACACAAGGAAACTTCATTGATTACAGAAGAATGTAGTTGAGATTACTAATATTATTTGATCTGAAGTGCCTTTTGAAGTGAGATCATGCTCTCTTTATATATTATTTGTCCTGCCTATCGACAGCTAACCCTAGACACATTGCCAATAGGCAGGGAAATGGACCTACCAATTGACAGTCTTGTGCAGATTTTTTAGAAAAAGGTCGCAAAACGCAATTCATAAATCCAAATAGTGCATGGGTCATACCGTTTGAAAGGTAATTCATAGATCTTTGAGAATACTTAATCCTCACCTGGGTCCAATAGTTGACTTTAGATCAAATGAGACTCGAAAGCGCTCATCGATCCTTTGAACGAAAGATCGTCGGATGACGATGGATCATTCATCCAAATTGTAAGCTCGAATCGATCACGGAGCGAACTGTTGGAAAATTTATGCTAGGTACTTCAATGTTGCGAAGATCTTCGCTCGATTTAGAGAGCTGACTATGGTCAACCGGGGTCTAAAAGTGCCAGGTGATCCTTTAGAGTAAAACGGATCGTTTATTTGTACCGTAAGGCTAATTCATGCACGAGGTTAATCGTTAGAAGGGTTATTTAGTGCCCTTCGAATATTCATTCAGTATCATTAGAGCTAAAGAGTTTACTTTGGTCAAACTAAGCTTGGGAGTGCCCGGTGGCCTCCAAATCAATTTTTGAAGGAAAATAGATCGTTCATATGAATTGTTATGTCGTTTCATGCATGATATAGACCATTAGAAATGGATTTCAGTACCCTTCTATGATTCATTTAACTTTTGTTTTATGATGAAGACGATAGGGGTCAAATCAGGGCTTGGGAGCGCTCGGTGGCCACCAGCTCGATTTTTGGTGGTAAAATTGTTCTTTCATCCGAACCATTATTTCGATTCACATATGGAGTGGACCATTGGAAAGGGAATTTAGAGCCCTTTGAATATTCATTGAGTTTTCATATGATGATGGAGTTGATCGGAGTCAAATGGGGCCCGGGAGTGACTGATAGCCTCTAGATCGATACTCGAAGTATGACCTAGGGTTTGTACTGAATTGGGGAGGTGATAGGGACATGAGGAGAGACTTAGGTGGGTCCTAGAATGTGGTGTATACAATAAATTATTTTTAAATGATTGAGGACTCTACTTTCCTTACTTATCATCTTCGGCATTAGGAGTTCCTCAATAACTCCTTTATCCTAGTTTGTTGCTGCCTATAGAGGAATCAGATGTTTGTACTGTCATTCAAATTGAGTCATCTGATTTATAAAATAAGGAAACAACAGAAACCCAATATCCTTATCTACCTCGAGTGCAATGGATACCTTATTAATCCTTCCTAGGAATTCCTCAAAAGAAATTATTGACGATTATTGAGTTGGATTATTCATTATTTGATTTATCGTCTGATCTGTCAAAATTATCCCCCCATCTCGTGGCAATGATGTCATCCTTCAGTGCAATATGTAACCTCATTGGCCTCATCATATAAGTCTTCCCATTAAGAAGATAAGAGTTAAAAAAAAGTGACTAGACGCCCTTAGAGTTGCAAAACCATAAATAGTTCGGAGACAGCGCATACTTCTCCCTTTTTGACAAGTACATCAGATATAACATACACAATGTAGTCTAAACTTAACTCTTTCATGGTTATAAACCGTTCATCGAATTGTCAAGCCCACTTTCGATCTTCCATGAATAAGGTGTCGATCTTCTCGCAGTTGATGGTCATCTGTGAGGGTAAATTTAGTCCGAATTCTTGAAGTTGATCTAAAACCATAAGAAATTCCATGCCTCATATTTCTAAACAGTTATGAATGGCAATGCAAGCCCTGGTAAAGAGAGATAGATCTAGTTCGATAGGATTCTCAGGGTGTAGAATGAAGAAAGAATGGGCTTTTAGGGGTTTAGGCGAGATTGTAAGTGGACTAGGACTTTCGATGCGCTTGATTCTAGTGAAAGGGTAAAATTTTGGGTTTTCTTTCGAAAGGATGGAATCCACCCTAGCTGGTGTGATGGAAGAAATATCTAAGTGGTATTGGGATTTCGATGGGTTATGGGGCAACGATCCCCTTATCTATGAGACTTTGGAAATATCTAAGTGGTGTGCTCAAAAATTTCATGAAAGGCACGATAGGCGTCATACTTAAAATTTTAGGGAAGCGGATTTGAGAATGGTCAGGGTTCCAAAGGTTTGATGAGGTTCTGGGGAAGAAGGGCTTGATACACTTTTTACAAAGGCGCTTGAAGTTCGCTGTAATACCCCGTATTTCTGAATATTCCAAATATTCTATTTAATTAAATTGCAGAATTACTAAATGAGAAAGTATGTCTTAATTTAAATTCCTTAAGAGTAGTAATTTAATGAGATTTATTTGAAATGGTAATTATGGAATATTAATCGAGAGATAAATACCGATTTATATTGCCTCATTATATTTACTTAGTGCGAGTGGTAAATAGTTACTTAACGTGTGTAGACCGTGTTGGGGTGAGACGAATAATATTTTTAAGTGACTCAAATGATAATTTAGAGGTCGCAGATGAGTCCGGAAGGGTCGAATTAGTCAAAATAGTATACCCGGGGGTACTGGTTGAGTCTCAGGGTAATTTTAGACTAAACCGAGACCGTTCGGGGGCATTTTGGTCTTTTAACTTGAGAGGGTATGAAGACCTACGAAATTGAGAGCTTTTTATCAGCCGTAGGAAAGAGGGATTAGGGTTAGAACACCCATGGTAACACCAATACCATTAGAGAGAATAAAGACACAACTTTCTAAGGCAAAAGAGAGAAGTGGGAAGGATTCAAAGGAGATTTTCACTATAAACTTGTTGGGGAAGAAGGATTGAAGGATGAAGATCATCAATCATCAACAACAACCACGAAATCAAACCCTACTGATCATAAGGCAAGTTGTTTATTGAAAAAATTATAAAGTTATAATACCCATGTGTAGGGTTCTTGAGTAGTTTTGTTAAATCAATATCTTGATAGGTGAATGATGATATTTATATATGTTGGGATAGGATTCGCATGTAGAATGATTTAACATATGTAGAGAATTAATAATCAGAGTAGACTTGATGATTATTTCGGAATAAAATCTGGGTTTTGAATGCATATATGGGAAGAACACCATAACTAGGGTTTTAAGAAATTCAGGGTTTAATTCACTATTTCTTTAAAGGAATTGGGGTTTTAATGTATTTGACACGTTATAAACTATCCTAGTATATATGGAAATGTGTTAGGATCATTGGGTCAAAGTTTGGTGGACTATAATGGAGTTTGAAGCTTTGTTAATGGAGGAAAAGGTTAATGAAGAAGATGAACTGCGTCTGTCCCTGTTCGATCGATCGATCGATCATGAATTGTCAATCGATCGACTAGGTCGATCGATCGAACCCAGCAGTCGATCGATCGACGCAAGCTATTTTTCTCAAATTTTTCATGTTTAAGTCTTCGTTGATTTTCGAGAATGAATGAGTATCCTAGGATTTATATTATACTTATATGGGAGTGAGAATAAGACCAATACATATATTGTTGAGGCCCGATAAGGCCATTGGGGGTAGAGCTTGGATTACGGACCGACGAGAATAATCCGATTTATTAGAGTATCGAAAAATTCGGAATTGAGTTACGAGGCGAAGTAAATTCAATTTAAGTAATAGACCAGTAGGGTAAGTAATAACTACTGAAATTATATGTGAGGGGTAACTAGGACCCTTAGAGTTGTGTGAATACTCAATTAAATGAGATTAATGAGATAAATCATAAAGCGAATATTGTACGGTAAATATAAGAGATTAAAATATTACGTACGTATATAATTAATAGGTCGGGCGTGTACCTACTGAATTATATGATCTTTTAGGTCGAGAGATTTATACCTAAAGTAACTATGTTAGGGTCGATGTGATATTCCGAACTAACGTAGGGTTATTATATGTTTGGGGTCGATGTAAAATGCAGAACCAAACCTTTGAACTGGTGGCACGATGAAAGAGTCCGTGCTAGAATTTTGTGTATATAAATAATTGGGGTCGATGTATCATTCTGAACCAATTCTTACTTGGGGTTGATGAATCATTCTGAACCAAGAGTTCTTTATTTGTGGATATAAATAATTGGGGTCAATGTACCATTCCGAACCAATTCTTACTTGGGGTCGATGAATCATTCCGAACCAAGAGTCCTTTACGTGTGTAAAAAGGGCAAAATAGTAATGACAGATATTTTGTATATATTGTGTGTGAAATATATACTTGATGATATTCTACTTATGTGTATTAGTAGATTGATATAAATTATGTATTTAAAGATACATACCGAATTGGTAAGTTAAATAGTGAAACTAAATTACGAAACGTAACGTTAAATAGAGAATATTTATTCAGTAATTTAAGTAGTGAAACTTAATTACAAAAGTGGGAAGACAAAAACTATGATTATTGTAAAAATTTAGTAGTGAAACTAAATGGGAAGTTTTGAAACATAACATAGAGAAAATGTTACTTGTGTATTAATTAACCTTCGTGAGATGTTAATGTAATTAATGTACGGTGTGGGAAATATGAGAACTTAAGTTTAGATAAGTTCAGATGAGTACTTAGTCGTAGATAGCTTGGAAGATATGGCTGGGTAGGCTAAGTGTAGAACGTTAGGTGTGCACAAGAGTGTTGGGAAAAATCAGACGCCGCTAATTTCTTAATAGGATCTTGGAATACAAATGACAAAAGAATATTGGCACAATAAAAATTATTTTGGGCAACAAAATACACCAATCGCACAACACAGAGAGTTACGTGGTTTCGGCAAAATTGCCACTAGTCCACGGAGAACATCAAATATTTCACTATATCAAGGGGAGTGATTTACAAGACAGGTCAGCAGACCTATATACGCACACTGTGTATCTCTCAAACACTCAGAAAAATAAGACACTGCAAAGCTCTCAACTAGACCCTTTGCTTCCAATTTTTCTCTCACCCTCTAAATATTTTCACTTTGTAAAATTCTCTCACTGACTATTTTTCACTGCCAGAAATTGCTCTATCCTCTCTTTTCACTTGCTATGTTCTCTACTCACACATATATTTTTACTCTCTCCGGCTACCATATATATACATATGAGAAAAGGAAAAAAGTGACATAAAGCAAAGGTGGGAGACAAGGCTTGCTTATTTTGCTCCTTAAAATAAGGTGGCTTGTTTTGTGGATTGGGTGGTCCACTTCCTTCTTTAAATTCCATGTTTTAAGGCTCCTATTTTGTGGCAAGATTTGTGGAGATGGGCTCCACCTACTTTCCCAACAATCTCCCACTTGGAGACTAATGCAACAAAACTTCCATCCTGCATCACCCTGCATTTCATCCTTATAGTGAATATCTGGTGTGACTCGTCTCTCATTCTTCATTCTTGAAGACAGACATAAACTGAACACAACTTCAGTTTCTCCTTCGTGACTGTCTTGGTTAACATGTCAGCTGGATTCGTGCTACCTTGGATCTTCTCAAGTGTCAATACCCCATTATCTAGGAGTGATCTGACGAAGTGATACCGAAGTCCTATATGCTTGGTTCTCGAATGAAATGCTGAATTCTTTGCTAGATGTATAGCACTTTGACTGTCGCAATGCAAAATATTCTTCACCTATTTAAAACCCAACTCTGCCAACAATCCCCGTAACCAAATCATTTTTTTGCTCGCCTCGGTCATGGCCACATACTCTTCCTCTGTGGTGGATAAGGCAACTATCTTCTGTAGTTATGAAACCCAACTGACTGCAGTAGTTCCCACAGTAAAAACATAATCGGTAGTACTCCTTCTGTGATCCACTTCAGCAGTAAAATTTGAATCTACAAACCCTTGAAGTCTCATTTCCCCTCTGCCTAAACATAGGCATTTGTCAGTGGTACCCCGTAGATATCTCAATATCCACTTCACTGCTTTCCAGTGTAGCTTGCCAGGAGTTATCATGAACCTACTAACAGCTCCCACTGCATGGGCAATATCTGTTCTCATGCAAACCATGGCATATATTAGACTTCCAATGGCTGAGGCATACGGTACCTTAGCCATGAAGCTTTATTCTTCATCACTCTTAGGAGACTGGTCCTTTGATAGTCGAAAGTGACTAGATAGGGGTGTGCTAACTGGCTTAGCATCACTCATGCTGAACCTATTTAGAACACGCTCAATATACTCAGCTTGAGATAACTGCAAGATGCCCCTTTGCTTATCTCTCTTAATCCTTATCCCAAGAATCTGCTTTGCTGCACCCAAATCTTTCATGTCAAACTCACTCGACAACTGCTTCTTTAACCTCCTGATTTCATCCATATCTGAGCCAGCTACTAACATATCGTTAACATAAAGTAGAAAAATAATATAACCGGACTGAAATCTTTTAAAGTAACAACAATGGTTAGCGTTGCACTTGTAGTAGTCGTTCATTTGCATAAACCCATCAAACTTCTTGTACTATTGTCTTGGAGCTTGTTTTAGGCCATACAATCTCTTCTGTAATTTGCAAAAAAGTTTCTCTTTTCCCTTCACTAAGAAACCCTCTGGCTGCTGTAAGTATATTTCCTCATCTAGATCACCATGGAGGAAGGCAATTTTCACATCTAACTGCTCAAGGTGTAAGTCTTCCGCTGCAACAATACTCAAAACTGATCGAATGGTAGTCAATTTTACAACTGGTGAGAAGATATCGGTGTAGTCAATTCCCTCTTTCTGTTGAAAGCCTTTGACCACCAACCTTGCCTTGTACCTCTTCGAACCATTTTGCTCCTCTTTCACTGGATACACCCATTTTTTGTGTAGATCCTTCTTCCCTGCTGGTAGCTCAGTTAGCTCCCATGTCTTGTTAGAGATGAGGGACTTCATCTAGTCCTTCATTGTAAGCTCCCACTTTCTCGCATCCTGTACCTGACATGCTTCATCATAACATTCAGGTTCACCTCCATCAGTGAGTAACAAGTAATTCAAGTATCTCCTGTTCGGTACATGAGGCTGGGAAGATCGCCTTGGTACAGGAGACTCTAATGCCTCCGTCTGTTGTATACTACTCTGCGGTGTTGGCTCCTCTGCCTGAGAACTTTCTTCTGTTTGTTCTGTCTGGCCACTTTCTAGAATATCACCCATATCAGCATACACAGGATCATGCTGCGCTGAATTACTTGAATCTGACGTGTCTCTGTCTTTATACATCAGCTTCTCGTTGAATATGACATCTCTGCTTCTGACGATTTTCCTGTTCTGGTCATCCCATAATCTGTAACCAAAATCATCTTCTTCATATCCAAGAAAAGAACATTTCTATGATTTCGGATCCAGCTTGCTCCTAGCTTGATCACTGATATGTACATATGCGACACAGTCGAAAACTTTCAGATGTGAAAGTTTTATCTCTTTTCCACTCCATACCTCTTCTGGTATTCTGTGCTACAACGGTACTGATGGTCCTCGATTGATTAAGTAGGTTGTTGTACTAACTGCCTCTGCCCAGAATTGCTTAGGTAAGCCTGCATGTAGACGCATGCTTCTGGCTCTCTCCGTCAGTGTTCGGTTCATCCGTTCTGCTATGCCATTCTGTTGCGGTGTCCCTGGAACTCTTTCTGTATTGATTTCATTCTCGTAACAAAACCTTTTGAACTCTCCATATTCATATTCTCCGCCATTTTCGGATCTCAGCTTCTTGATTCTCCAGCCTGTTTCATTTTCTACCATGGCTTTCCACTTCTTGAACACCTCAAACACCTCAGATTTTTATCTCAATAAATAAACCCACACCTTCCTAGAATGGTCATCAATGAAAGTCACAAAGTATGACTTTCCTCCAATGGATGAAACTGGGGTTGGCCCCCACACATCTGTGTGCACTAGCTCTAGCTTCTCTTGCTTTGGAGTTCTGCCACCTGTATTGAAGCTGACTCTTTTCTGTTTTCAATAAATACGACTCTCACATAAGTCAATATTGGTTAACTGGATCCCTTCTAGCGTCCCCTTCTTATGCATGAACTTGAGTCCATTTTCACTTATGTGACCAATTCTCTAGTGCCATAAGTTTGGATCTTCTGTGCTTGCTGCAACGGCAATTGATCCACAAGCATTTGTTGTCATGTAGAGAGTGCCTATCATACTACCACGTGCAATTGTCATTGCACCTTTAGAAACCTTCCACGTATCACAGTTGAAGGTTGTGACATAACCTTCATTTGCCAACTGACCCACCGAGATTAAATTCTTCCTCAAGTCAGGGATGTGACGAACATTCTTTAACTTCCACACAGACCCGTTCAACTTGATCTGTACTTCACCTTTTTTGATCACGTCACATGGCTGATCATCACCAAGATACACCTTTCCATGGTTATCTGGTGCGTAACTCGTAAAGAGTTCTCTACTTGAGGTGGCGTGAAATGATGCTCCGGAATCTAACACCCATGACTCCGCCTTGCTCTCCATAGAGCATAACAGTGCATCATTTTGCTGTTCTGCTACAACGTTTGCTTCAGTCTTGTTCTCCTGAGATTTTTCTGGTGCACGACACTGATTTTTCTAGTGTCCAATTTTTCCACAATTCCAACACTCAATAACCTTTTATTTATTCTGGTTCTGAGAGTTGTTGAAATTCTTGGGATTTCTCGACTTTGACCTGCCGTTCCTCGATTTGCTTCTGCAGCGTCCATAACCTCTTGTTGAATTTCTGCCTTTTGCTTCAACATTTAAGGCTGAGCCGGAGTTGGACGGTTCACCAGAATCTTTTCGTCGAATCTCCTCGTTCAGAATCATATCTCTGATATCGACATATTTGAGCTTGTCTTTCCTGGCGGAGTTGCTCATTGTCGTTCTCATGGCCTCCCAGCTATTTGGTAGCGAAGCCAAAACAATCAAATCTCGAACCTCATCATCAAAATTAATTTCGACGGTAGATAACTGGCTGATTATGGTGTTGAAATTATTTAAATGTTCCTCCACTACAGAATTTTCTGACATCTTCAGATAAAATAATTTCTTCATTAAATGGACTTTGTTTTTTGCAGATGGTTTTTTCGTACATGCCAGATAATACTGACATAATGCCAACAATGGTTTTTTTATTAACCACGTTAAACGCCACGCTTCTTGACAGCGACAAACGGATGACACCTAAGACTTATCTGTCAAGTAGTGTCCAATCTTCAGCTGTCATCGCTTCTGGTTTTGAGCCAAGTAAGGGAAGATGCATCTTCTTCCCATACAAATAATCTTTGATTTGCATTCTCCAGAATCCGAAGTCTTTGCCATCGAACTTATCGATTCCTTTATTATCTTCTGCCATTGCTCACACTAGAACCTGAAGCTCTGATACCAGTTGTTGGGAAAAATCAGACGTCGCTAATTTCTTAATAGGATCTTAGAATACAAATGACAAAAGAATATTGGCACAATCAAAATTATTTTGGGCAAGAAAATACCCCAATCGCACAACACAGAGAATTACGTGGTTTCGACAAATTGCCACTAGTCCACGGAGCACACCAAATATTTCACTATATCAAGGGGAGTGATTTACAAGACATGTCAACAAACTTATATATGCACACTATGTATCTCTCAAACACTCAGAAAAATAAGACACTGCAAAGCTCTCAACTAGACCCTTTGCTTCTAATTTTTCTCTCACCCTCTAAATATTTTCACTTTGCAAAATTCTCTCACTGACTATTTTTGACTGCCAGAAATTGCTCTCTACTCTCTTTTCACTTGTTATGTTCTCTACTCACACATATATTTTTACTCTCTCCGGCTACCATATGTATACATATGAGAAAAGGAGAAAAGTGACATAAAGCAAAGGTGTGCGACAAGGCTTGCTTATTTTGCTCCTTAAAAAAAGGTGGCTTGTTTTGTGGATTGGGTGGTGCACTTTCTTCTTTTTCTTCCATGTTTTAAGGCTCCTGTTTTGTGGCAAGATTTGTGGAGATAGGCTCCACCTACTTTCCCAACAAAGAGATGAGGGGTGAGTAAACTCAAGAGAGTGTACGAGAACCTAACATGTGTAATCAATAACCGCATTTTATATTCTGATAAACGCTTGCTAAATATTTTCAAAATTTTTTGAGTACTAACTCTTGCTATAAAATATTTTCAAAACCTTTTAGGTGTCCAGCCACAGGGACGCCATGTATGATGATTTCCTTCTAGGGACTCGAAGCTGGAGCACAGTGGATGCTTACAGGATTTTGACTAGACGATATCTCTCATTCAGATCTAGTACAGGATCTCACACTATTCTATGTATGGACTTGTGGTCCGGTATTAGTCTCAGATGTTAGTTTCAGACTAGTGGTTATTCTATTGTTGTTTGGGATTTTTAGCCGATGGTTTATTCAGTAATACTTTTGTTCTGTTGTACTTTTAGTTTGTTGATTGTGTTATAGTACATGATTATTTTTACTTTGTTCCGCACGGTTGAATTATCTGTTTTAAGAAAGATAAAATTTGGCACCGGTCTAATTTTACTTAGGGAATTAGTAATTAAAAAGTTTTCGACAGTGATGCTAAGAATGAACCATTTCAGAAACCTGTTTTAATTTAATAAATGCCTGATCACCCGATGTTTAATTAGGCGGGGTGTTACATTCGCTATATTCCTTCCTAATGGGATTAGGATAAATTTTATGTATCTAAGAGGTAGCGGGTTGAATGATGTGTTTGGTGGTTAAGATTGAGGTGTTGGTTGGCTTATCATACTTTCGAGGTTGAACTGCCCGGTCAATCTTTTCGGCTCATATTCAATTTTTCGACTTGGTACCCCTTCCTCGATTTCTACCCTTGCCTCCCCGATGGCTCTGAAATGGGGATAATACTAGCCTCCCATTGAAGTTCTGATATACGGCAAGAAACTTCTCTTCTCTTGATGGTTGGTTTATAATAGTATCTTCTTTTTCCCTTCATTTTTTGATAAAATTACTAATCGATTATCCCGAGTTTTTCTTAAGCATTTATAGGTCTCGACGGGTTAATTATATCTCTTTATTATACTTGTATTGAGTTACGAAATCTTTACACACATATTCCTAACTATGGAATCGAGATTCTTTGAGGACTAGGGAACCATTGAAGGGCACCTTCTTTGAGACTCTATTAGAACAGCTAAGCCATTATTTCTTCTGATTCTTCGAGGAGAGTCATAGCACGATGGAAGTTTTGTAGGTGCACAATTGGAGGTCTGTTACATCCAAAAAAAATTATGCCAGGAATTTTTAACTTCTCGGGTAATTGAGCTTTAATATTGTGACATGTGAGTGTAGTCCATATAGTTACCTGAGATTTTAACTTGGTCGAACCTTTTAGAGATCAATATGAGGTCTTATTTGACCTTGTTTAATTTTTCTTCCTTGGGATCAACATGCCCTGGAAGATTACCCCTTGGTTGGGCAAGTTTCGGTATTGGCAGCCGAGCTAGTGGCAATCGATTGGTAGGTGGGGCACGTGAGACATGTATATACTTTTTCGGTACCCACACTATTTCTGGAGCTCACGGACCCATAGCACGAGGAATGAAGATTTTAGGCTTGGGAGCCTCGATATTTTGAACCCGGTGTCATTACATTCCCTAAACTTATGCCTAAGGATTGTCGATTTTGGCACTGAACTGAGCAAGCATTGACATCAAATCTAGCTGAGCATTTGTAGCCTGGTTAATGTTCTCCATGAATAGCCTTCAGATGGATTGATCGAATTCTATATATAGCTTGATGGAAGACTTGAGCCAATAGGGAGCCAAGCCAAGATTGGGGTATGTGATTGCACCTAAGAGTGAAAAATGATTTTTTTAATTATTTAATGAACAAAGGAATGTCTTTAATGTATATTTTTTTTCTTCTTTTTTCTTTGGCAAAGGGAAAAAATATTTTTGTTATTTTTGGAAAGGGAGAAATGGAAGACCCTCAAAATAGTTGTTATTATTAGGGTCCACTTGTATTATGTTTCGCCTAGGGTGCAAGTGAAATACCAGGAAAGACTCGAGTTTGGGGAAAATATAGGGTATACGATACAAGACACGATTTGATTTGTCTCCAGACTCCCGAACAGGGTCTTGTTTTTAAAAATAGGGGAAATAGCACGAAAAATCAAGTGGTAAAGCGACCTAGAATTTTGGTCGAGTTTCACATTGGAACCGACAGACTAAGTATATGTGGTTGATGCATTGGTGGGTTAGTGCAAAGGTTCCCCCCTTTGACATAACTTATATGTATACCTCTTGCCTATAAGGGCAATCATTCATCTGTATGTGTGGAAAATCGATTTGATATACCCGAGTGTACATGAATTACCTTATGATATACCTCGTGGAGATGGTACGGGTGAGAGAGAATTCAATATACTCGACGTACGTGAACGAGTTACCTGCTATGTACCTCCCATCGTGTGTTCGGTCAAGCGGTAAGGTATAGGGGGAATCGTTTGATATACGTCAAAGGTACTAGGCTAACGAAAGGTGATAATCCTATCACTTAGGTTAACCACGCCTCGCAGGAATGGAACCCATCACGAAGTGACTCCCTAGTGTGGAAAAAAATGTGGTCAATTGTGCAATGCTCAAATGACATAATATGCGAGATTTCATGAGTCTTAATGATCATTTTATTGAGAATTTTATGTATTTTAAGCGAGAGAAATACTACACAATATAAAATTTCAACAGTACCTCATTTCTCTCTGATGTAAACCTACACTAGGGTTAGAATAGCGATGGATAAACCACCTTCCAACACTGACCCAAAACCACTAGATATTCCTAATGTTTAGAGCAATTCTTTTGCTTCAATAGTGGCTTCTACAAATAAATAACTGGTTTTAAACCACCTTCATCATTTACGGGAGAACCGATAGTCATGTTCTCTTCGGATGACATTAAATCACTGGCCAAGCCTTTCAAATATGCACTAATGGAAAAATTTTCACATGAAAGGCCTTTAATGGAAGTAATAAGGAAAGTTTTTCATGCATTACCTCTAAAAACGTCCTTTAATATAAGTCTTTTAGATCAAAAGCATGTCTTGATAAGATTAAATTGTGAAGAATATTATGCTATATTATGGATGCGATAATTTTGGTTTATTGGTAGATATCCAATGCACACTTTTAAATGGACACTTGAATTCAGACCTAATATTGAAATTTATAAGGAGAAAATTTTCAATTGAGTTCACTGTAGTATTTGACTTATTCACGAAACAAAACATTATCTTTAAGTAATAGATAGTTTTTTACTGTCACGATCCCACACAGTCTATGACATAAAGGTTATTGAAGACGTTGCGACCAAGCTTCAAAAATTTATCTTGCCGAGATTATTTTGGTGCACATTTCATGTCTTCATTGAATTCCGATCTCTCAAGTATGAATGCGTAATGTTTACGGGGCTCGAAAAATATTTTAAGGATGATATTTTTATTAAAAAATACTTTTAAAATGTTAAACTTCATTTATTCTGAGATAAGGATTGTTTAAAGTTATGTATATCACAAACTCTTGAGTTTTGTGGTTCAAACGACTTTTAAGGTCATTCAAGCGAGATGTACAAGTCGTTCGAACGACATGGCCATTTCGTTCGAATGAAGTGCCGACTTAAGTTTTCTATTTAAGGTGTGTTTCTCTAATAATTTTGTAAGTTACAGAACCAGAAAAGCAATTTCCATATAGAACGCTTTTTGTACAAGTTTTCTAAGGTTTTCAAAGTCTTAAAACATCCTTAGAGTTACAAGATTTGAGCTTGCATACTCTCATGCTATAGAGATCTTGGTTTGCACGATTGGGTTTTGTGCATCGCTTTAAACGTTGGGTTTTGTGGTGAAGAAGCGAAGGAGTTCGTGTTCAACATCATAGACATTTCCAAGCTGCATCGATGGACACCGAGACATACGCAGACGTGTGTATTATGGTTGAGCATCGTATAAGGAATTTTGTGCGGACACTATGGATAAGGGTTTGAAGGATCAGAGGAAAGTCAATACTTATGGAGGATCGAGTCATTACGTAAGTCTATCGTCTATACTTTGTAATACCATATCATAGTGATTATCTGACTTGGGTCGTCTGAGGTTTATTCCCTTAGTGGTTTCCTCGTATATTCGGCGTCGCCTTTATGAACTTATTTATTTTACTTGATTTAATCACGTATATGCATGCTTAGGATTAAACAATATAAAATTGGGCTTAACTAAAATTGGTTCATACACTTGATGCGGTTTAAAATTTGGAAATAGAGTTTTTCAAAAAGAAAGTTGGTTTTGGCATCCTTAAAATACATTCTAAACCAAAAAAGGGGCCTGGAAAAATAACATCACCCCAATATGGATTAATATCCCTCATTTGCCTATTCATTTTTTCTCTAAGATCTTCCTCTACTCTATTGCACAATTGAGTAGGAAACCATTAAGTTTGGATGCATCCATTGTTGAAATGAATCGACCAAATCTCGTAAGAGTTTGGTGGACCTATTAAATATTATCCCTAAAAGAGTATGGATAGGATATGGTATATGAGGATTTTGGCAAGATGTCTGTATTAAAGATCTTCCCAAATACGATCCATACTTCTCCAATAAAGGCCATGATGTCAATAACTGCATATTTAAAGATCTAAACCAAATCAAGCAGCCCATGAAAAAGGTAGAGGAATTAAAAACATTGAGGAGAAGTAGACTCAAAAGAAGGATCTTAAGGAGGTTCAGAATGACAAATCAAGATATTATAAAAGAGGATGAGTTTATTGTATTGAAGGTATCAATAATGTTTTTGAAGTTTTCACATCAGAGCAAGTGGAAGAGTGTGAAAATGAAATTGAAGAAGGAGAAGTACAGGTTCCTAACTCTAAAGAAGTGATAACAGGAAAGAATGATATTCCATCCAAAATACAGAAGAGGAGTTAAAGGAAGACTAAAGACCACATTAAAAAAATCATAATAAAGATATCACCTCTCAAGATGTTCTTGTTATGAACAATTGTGCTTTGTCCCAAGAGCCACTGAAATTCCTACTTATGAAAGCCATGTTATTGCTAATCATTTTTATGCAATTGATGGAGATGTAGATAAGGATGAAACAGTGCCAATAATTGAAGAACTTCTTTTGTTTTCTCAAAGGTTGGACAACAAAATGAAGAATCATATGGAGAAGAAAAATGCAATTCTCAGTAGCGAGAAGATTCATAACTATTAAGGAGATCCCAAGACAATCAACTCTTCAAGGATAAAAGATCCTTTATACAAAAGGATAATAAGATCTTCTGTAAAATGTAACACATAATTTCAATACCAACCTTCTCAATGATTCCCTGCCTTCTATAGAATATAATAGGTGATGTAAAGAAATCTTCCTCTTGAAGAATTGAAATGCTATTAAAATTTCATAAAGTCCCAATTATTGCCTTATTGGAGCCTAAAGTTAACCAGAAGCAAATTGAAGTGTATAAATTTAAATGGGAATTTGACGGTTGTTTTAGTAATAAATCAGGTAAAGTTTGGATCACGTGGAGATTTGATGTTGAGATTATTCCCATTATTGATGAAGACCAAAGACAACCTCCACTTTAAACCACCATTCATTGAAAAATTAATTAATATTATTAGTGGTGTATGCCAATTGTGCTAAAAAAGACAGGAGAATTTTGTGGGATCAACTAATAGAGGTCTTTTAATTATATGAGGATAAATATTATTGTGCTGTTAGGTATTTCAATGTGGTCTCTTGCTCAAGTGAAAAATTAGGAGGTAATGCAATAGATTTCTAAGCAATCATTGAATTCAACCAAGTAATGAATGACAGTTGCCTCATAGATTTGGGGTGGTACAATAAGAGAAATGGAGAGGGGTTATTTTGGAAAGACTTGACAGAGGTGTAACTAATGTGAAATGGATATCTTTATTTACAAATACCATAATTAATTAACTGAACAAGTGTTCATCAGACCATGATCCTTTATTGATTAATATCCAAACTAAATTGGATATGGTTCCAAAATCTTTCAAATTCCAATCAATGTGGTGCAAACATGACAAATTTGAGGATATTGTCAGATCGTCCTAGATTGAACCTACTAATTCGTTTGGTATGAAGAATTTTTCAATGAAATTGCAGAGGCTCAAAGGGATATTGAAAATATGGAATAAGGAGTTCTTCAAAGACATTTTTCAGAATGTGAAGGACCTAGAGGATGAAATCATTCAATTAGAAATGGCCTATGAGCTTGATAGAAAGGATGATAATAGGATTATGCTTCAAAATGGGAAAGAGAAACGTATGGGAGCTTTACAAACTGAAGAAACCTATTGTAAAAAAAAGTCCAATATAAAAGTAAAATGGTTGCCCTAAAACAAAGTACTTTCATAGTTATGTCAAATCCAACCATAAAAACTTGTGATACATAGATTATAGTCTCAACATTGTCAGACAATTGAGGACAAAGATGACCTATGTAATCATATAATTGACCATTTTAAAGACCCGCTCACTACTGATTAGAATACTACATCTGCTGATATATCACAGGTAATTCCATCTATTGTAACCACAGATATTAACGTCACCACAAATGTGTCTAGTGTGCTTACTATATAGGCTCAAGTACAAGTTTTTTTCTCAAGTAATAATTTGATAAGTCGGGTATCGATCCTCAGGGAAACAGGATGAACGAAGTCGTGATTGCATTGGAAAGATAAGGGTAACCTAGATTTGACTCTAAAAAGAAGGAAAAGGTGATTTGAATAAACGAAACAACTACAACTAAATGCAAATTCGATAATAATTAACTAAAGAAATTACGACTGAATGAAATGCAACTACGCTAAGTTAAACGAAAAGCTAATGGCAAAATTTTTACGAACCAAAAATCGAATGAGAAAAATACGCCGGGTTACACTCCCCCACACCCTAGTAATTCACTTCGTAGGATACTAGCTTCGGAATTAGAACTTTAAATGAACCCGATCTTTAGTACTCCCAAGTATTACATATATGAGGGATCTTAGCCCGCACAGTATGTAAGCAAAGGACGAGCAAATCAGTGTCGCATTAACTAATACGCACATCACACTCTTAAGCATCCTGGTTACCTAGGTCAAACGAGATCAAAAGTTTTATGATGGTTGCTCCAGTTATGCAACACGATTCATCTAATATTTTAATTCAAACGTCTATTTCCATTCTCGTGAATTACATTGGGTGGGGTTCATGCACCCCAACCCTTAAAAACTTAGCCGGACATGTTGAATCTAATGAAAAACATAAAATCTAATATGTATGGATTCACAATCATGAAGAAAACTGACTTAAACATGCAAACAAGGATTGTAATATCAGAAAATACCAAAAAACATGCAAAGATCAATTAACTTGAAAGAATAGAGATGAAAGAGAAAAACTTTTGAACAAGAAAACCTTGAATTAATAGCTTAGAACTTGAATATTTGTTGAAGAAAGTAAAACCCTAGAGTTCTTGGGTACAAGATCTCTCTAAAACTACTCTCCAACTAAGTCTCTCCCTTCTGCTCTCTAAAATAACTGAATATATCACGTCTTATTTAGTCATTCATCCATGCACAACTCTATTTGCGAAATAAAAAAATAAAAAACAAATTAGAATTTCGGCCCGTCGAATCGGTTCGGATATCTATGTTTTACTGGGGCGAATCGGTTCTCTTTTCCAGTTTTGCAGGGAACTTTCGAACATGAAATTTTTTCTAAGTCTTTTCTTCTCTTTTTGCTTCTTTTTTCATGATTTCTTTCCAACTTCAAACCTTCATAACTTTTCACTCGTGGATTGGATTTGGGCACCGTTTCTTCCTATGCGCTCATGATACCAAGAACTTCAACATATTCAAGGGTGCCCGTATCCAGTTCTGAGTGAAAAATTACTAAATAGCCCCTCAACTTTCCTTCTCTTGGTTTTCATCTTTCTTTCTCGATTTTGAGTTTTCTCCCTTCTTTTCTTGATTAAATTTCTTACAAAATGTATGAGAAAAACACAAAACTCGATGCACTGCTTAGAAAAGGTCAATAACACTAATTTTGAAAGAAATGAATGGATTTTACGTTACACGGGGTGATAAAAACTTCTCAATTAAGGGGATAAATACACAATATTTATGCCTAATCAGATATGAATCAAGTGATTCAAGGATTTTCCACTGAAGAAGAAGTTTTGCAAGTCATAAATATCCCCAGTTCTGATTCTTCCCCTAGTCCAGATGTTTTTGAAGATGATATATGTAAAAAAAGTATTGGGATATTTTAAATATGATCTGCTGGAAGCCTTTAATAATTGTTTTACAGGATAAGAACTCCCTAAGAGTTAGTCCAGAACTTCCATAGTGTTAATCCCTAAAGTCAATAATCCTAAGAGATGTGGTGACTTTAGACCAATTAGCCTTTGTAACTACTCTTACAAAGTGATCTCAAAAATCCCGTCTTCAAGATTGGCAACTATTCTTTCCCAGTTAATTTCCCCAAATCAGAGTGGTTTTGTGAAAGGAAGGTACATTCAAGACAATATTCTGCTATCTCAAGAAATGATTAATAACTTGGGAAGGAAAATTCATAGAAGTGATGTTATTATTAAATTAGATATAGAAAAGTCATATGATAGAGTCACTACACCAAAACAACAGATTTGGCACACCTTGAGATTAAAAATCTGGCACAGTTTAAAATTGTACCAAATTTTGGCACTATTTATTAATAATCTGGTACACTTTTAAGCCGTGCCAAATTTTGGCACTGTTTAAAAGTGTGTCAAAATTGAGAAAACTTCACTAAAATATAAATATCCTAAAAAAAATTAATACCGTTAATGATTTTTGTTCTCCCGCTCTCTCTATCTCACACACAAATCCCTAATCCCCTCAATAATTTCGACCAGTACCAGGAGAAGAAGAGCAACGGTGATCGCGTGGTTGCTCCGGTAGCACCGACGGTGGTAGAGCCTAGGATTTTGTAAGAGCCGGTTCGTGTTGGTGGTGGTGGGGCCAAGAAGAAGAAGCTATACCAATATCGTAAGCGGTTAAGTTACAGGAGCAGCAGAGAAGGTACATATACAAATCTGTGTGTGCGCATCTGGAGATTGCATCAGTGAATCAACCATGGCAACCCCTGAGGTTTTGCATGCTCACGAAGACATATCAACATCTCCTCTCATTAACCATTCTAAAGGTACCTATCTTATTCTCTATTCTCCTCGATTATACATTATGTATCATTGCAATTTAGCCAATATTTTGACGGAAACGTATGCAGGGAAAATTGTGAAATCTCGAGGATTGGCGATCGAGGAAAAGCTATATTTCTTGGAGAGCTTGACTGGAAAAGTAACTTCTTAAACATAATCTTGGTCACCTTCTTTAATTTTCAATTTTATCTTCCCTAAAATAAATGCATAATTAGACTCATGCCCTATAAGTTCAAAGTTAGATTTACTATGAATGCAACATATAGTGCGTTACATAAGAAGGGGGTAAGTCTAAATAAAAAAGTTTTATTTCGTCATTAAAGGGTGAAAACCTAAACCAATCTCCAAAAGGACCCGTCAGAGGCACAAACACCTCGCACGGGACCAATGTAACTTGTAGGAACTGACCGCGTAGTCGCGGGTCTCTCGGTTTGAGAATATGATGATAATTTCGAAATGTGTCGATTTGTCTTGAAAACAAGCCGTTGAAGGGTGAAAACCCAAACCAACCCCCAAACGGACCCGTAAGAGGCACGAACACCTCGCACGGGACCAATATAACTTGTAGGAACTGACCGCGTAGTCACGGGTCTCCCGATTTGAGAATATGATGATAATTTCAAAATGTGTCGATTTGGCTTAAAAATAAGTCGTTGAAGGGTAAAAACCCAAACCAGCCCCCAAACGGACCCGTAAGAGGCACGAACACCTCGCACATGACCAATGTAACTTGTAGGAACTGATCGCATAGTCACGGGTCTCTCGTTTTGAGAATATGATGATAATTTGCAAAAATAACACTTAGACTCAAAAACAGGTCGTTAGGCTCAAAAACAGGTCATTAGGGGTGAAAACCTAAACCAGCCCCCAAACGTCCCCGTAGGAGGCACGAACACCTCGCATGGGACTAATGTTACCTATAGGAACTAACAGCGTAGTCTCGGGTCTCTAGGTTTGAGAATATGACGATAATTTACAAAAATCAACATTTTAGACTTAAAAACAAGCTGTTAAAGGGTGAAAACCCAAACCAGCCCCCAAACGACTCCGTTAGAGGCACAGACTCCTCGCACGGGACCAATAAAACTTGTACGAACTGATCGCGTAGTCGCGGGTCTCCCGATTTGAGAATATGATGATAATTTCAAAATATGTTGATTTGGCTTGAAAATAAGCCGTTAAAGGGTGAAAACCTAAACCAGCCCCCAGACGGCCCCGTAAGAGGTAGGAATACCTCCCACGGGACCAATGTAACTTGTACGAACTAACCGCATAGTCGTGAGTCTCCCGATTTTAGAATATGACAATAATTTCAAAATATGTTGATTTGGCTTAAAAACAAGTCGTTGAAGGGTGAAAACCCAAACCAGCCCCCAAACAACCCCGTAAGAGGCACAAACACCTTGCACGGAACCAATGTAACTTTTAGGAACTAACCGCGTAGTCACGGATCTCCCAGTTTGAGAATATAATGATGATTTGAAAAAATCAAGACTTAGACTTAAAAATAAGCCATTTGAGGGTGAAAATCCAAACCAACCCCCAAACGTCCCCGTAAGAGGCACGAACATCTCGCACGGGTTTAATGTAACTTATACGAACTGATCTTGTAGTCACGGGTCTTCCGGTATGAGAATATAACGATAATTTGCAAAAATCAACATTTAAAACTTAAAAACATGTCGTTAACGGGTGAAAACCTAAACCAGCCCCCAAAGCTCCCCATAATAGACACAAACACCTCACATGGGACCAATGTAACTTGTAAGAACTGATCGCGTAGTCACGGGTATCCTGGTTTGAGAATATGAGGATAATTTGCAAAAATCAATACTTAAACTTAAAAACGGTCTTTAAAGGGTGAATACCTAAACCAGTCCCCAAACGGACCAGTAAGAGGCACGAACACCTCGCACGGAACTAATGTAACTTGTAGGAACTAACCCCGTAGTCACGGGTCTCTCGATTTGAGAATATGACGATAATTTCAAAATATGTCGATTTGGCTTGAAAATAAGCCGTTGAAGGGTGAAAACCCAAACCAGCCCCCAAACGGACACGTAAGAGGCACGAACACCTCGCACGGGACCAATGTAACTTGTAGGAATTGATCGCGTAGTCACGGGTCTCCCGATTTGAAAATAATAATTTGCAAAAATAACACTTAGACTTAAAAACAGGTCGTTAAAGGGTGAAAACCTAAAACAGCTCCCAAACGTCCCCGTAGGAGGCACGAACACCTCGTACGGGACTAATGTAACTTGTAGGAACTGACCGCGTAGTCCCGGGTCTCCCAGTTTGAGAATATGATGATAATTTGTAAAAATCAGCACTTATAATTAAAAACAAGCCGTTAAAGGGTGAAAACCCAAACCAGCCCCCAAACGACCTCGTAAGAGGCACGAACACCTCGCACTGGGCCAATGTAACTTGTACAAACTGACCGCGTGGTCCCGAGTTTCTCAATTTGAGAATATGACGATAATTTTCGCTCCTATATGTAATTTTTTAGTTTGAGTAAGCTTTTTTTTATAAATTACTTGGTTATTAATATTGTATCTTTTTTGTATCCTATTTTTTTTACAGGATAATATTTTATCGTTAGCATTTATTCATGGGAAATAGACGGAGAACTCAATGGTTTACAACAAGGGGTTTATTCATGATTCTATTTTTTGTGTTATGGCCATGCGGGCTTTTAATTTTATTGTAAACTTTTATAGCCGTGCGGACTTTTATAAGTTTATTTTTTATATTTTGTGGTCGTGCGGACTTTATGTTATCCAGGTTTAATATTAGCAAGTTTTAGAATGTCCAGAAAATAGAGGAAACTCTGACCAATTTTTTAGGTCTATGAACTACTAAAGATTTGTAATATTTTGAAGTTTATATGAACATTAGTTTATCAACAACGTGCAAGATTTGCAATTTATGAATTTTCTTGTTTTCAAATAATTATTTTTTTCTTCTTTTTATCAAAAATTTGGCACAGTTCGAAACCGTGCAAAAGTGAATCAAATTTTAACACGGTTTTGAACTGTGCCAAACGTTTTCAAGCTGTGCTAAATCTGACACAGTTCGAAACTGTGCCAAAAGTGTGCCAGAAATATCAAATTCTGGCACGATTTAAAAGTGTGCCAGAAGTGTTCATGTTTGGTCAAATCTGGGACACTTTTGAGCCGTGCCAGAAAAAAATAGCCATTTTGGAACACCTGGTTATGGCACGGTTCAAAACCGTGCTAGATTTGATTCGGCCCAGTTTTAAATCGTGCCAAATTCCTATTTTTCGTATAGTGGATCACTCGGGATTTTTATCAATGTGTTGAGATATTTTGGATTTGGAGAAATATGGATTAAATGTGGATCCAACACGTAACATGGATAGCATACCACTTTCACGAGCAAGCGATTGCATTTAACGCATGCAACAAGCCTTTAAACCCGTTATCCTAGTAGTACGAGTTGTGTCTCGTAAGGGTTTGCAGTGAATATACCCCCAAAATTCCTTATTGACTCAGAGAAATTCAAAATCCACAAAAATTTTATAACTTAAACTTTTCGAAAAATAGTCACCATAAATTTGTATTCGTAAGTCTCAATTTTTCATGTACGTGTGAAGCCAAAATTTAAACCTTAGATTTCCATTGATTGGTTTTTCGTTACTTTTCGAAAATTCGTTTTAATTCAAGTGCTCATGGGATGCTATCACAAACGAATCACTCGGAATGTGGCAATTTCTCTCGGTGTGTGTGATTTGTAGGAGTAAATGTAATGGAACGCAATTTCACGCACACGAATATGAAGGATGGAATATTTGAGGTGGAGGGATCTCGTCAACGGATTATGATTATTGGGAAACTGGAAATATTATCTCTAATACACACCTTTAATCTCCTCTAGTATCTTGCCTGATCTCTCCACGCGGTAACCAATTTCGCAATTCAGGCTCGATTAGGACTTTTTCGGGGTATAAAGTGTATTGGGTAAAATGGGAACGGTTGGAAAGTTCAAAATTGGAAAATTTTCTTAATGTGTCCGTTTATGCTTTTTCAGGCTCTTGCTCATTTTTCTCTCTTTTTTCTTTTCTTTTTTCTTTTTTTTCCTTTTCTTGCTATTTTTGTTGAGCATTCTTTATTTTTTTTTCTTTGCCCTTTCTTATGTACTTTCAAGACTTTATTTGATGAATATTCGATTTTCAAATTTACGGCTTAATTGGGTTTTTCAAATTGTCAAACGAAAGGGAAAAACTTATTCGGCTCAAATTGGGTTGCAAAGGGAAAAAATTTCACAACTTTTTCTGGCCAATATTTTTGGGTGATAAATGAGGTCCTACTTCATTGTCCAAACTACGAATTGCTTTACCATGTGCGTCTTGAAATTCATTAAATTTAGAGATCTATTTAGCGCGTTTTTCAAGACAACCTTCCATTTTCCATAATCGATCAAAGTGAAGGAATTGAGATCCCGACGACTTATTCTAACCACTTAAATGAACTTTGAGTTAACAATTAACTCGGATTGATTTCTGAACTCACAAAAGATGATAGGCTCGAAATCTCACCTGGTTTGTTAATCTCCACTTTTATTCACTAAGTCGTCAATTCACGCTCAATTTCCATCCTTAGTCACTTTTGGCTTTGTGTGATTGATTTTTTTCAAATTCGAGACTTTAAATAAAATGAAGGTGATATTTTCGAAAAGTTTAAACTCTAATTTTTATTTATTTTGAAGAAAAATATTTTTCAATTTTTCATTTTTTTGGGGATCTTATGATTGATAAAAGCGCAGCGTACCCCCTCTAACTTAGGCATTTGCATCGTCCCAAGGCAAAACAGATGATAAAATAAAAATTAAAGTAAGGAGAGGAAACAAGCAAGGAATCAACGTACAAAAATGCAAAAATGGAAAGAAAGGAAAAAACACACTAGTGAAACAAACCAAATTCCATTTATAGATAATGCAACCATATAGATCTGTCGACAAAGGAAAGGGGAATACCATTACATAACCAACACAAAACAAGCAACCTAAAGGCCGGTGGGTTGGATGGGCCGGGAGCATTGGGGCCATATGGATCGTAAAAATAAGTGGGGAGAGAGACATTGAGTCCCACTTGCAACTGATATAATTCCTCTTGGAGGCGGATCATTATAGAGGTATTGCGACAGTAGTCGTTCACAAACCCATCAAATCGTCTCTTGAGTCGAGCTATCCGCCCATTGAGGTCGTCCCCTTCTGGATCATAGTCATAATCCTTATCCTCGTTGTAATCTTCCTCCTCGTCCCCCCTTTCAACATCTTCGACCACCGGTGGTGGACGCACCACCTCCATTTGGCGCACGCTTTGAGTGATGGACTCCGGTCCAATAAGCTTGGTAAGACGGGGTTACGGTGCTGGTGGTTAAATTTCGACGGTCTTTAGGAGGGACGTGATGAATTGGGCATATGGTTGAGCCATTTTTCCTTTTTTGTCCATGGCGGGTAGCGATGATTTTTGAGTAAAAGATGCGCGGGAGATTGATGGTACTCAGGTTGCTAAGGAGGTGGTAGAGGAAATTTCCATGGCGGATGCGAATGCCGAAATTGTTGGAGGTTTGGAGAATAGCCCCACAAGTGATAATAATAGCAAATCGGGTGGTCTCATCTAGGTTGCCAACCGCAAAAGTTTCGCGGTCCCAAATATGGTTGGGAGTTATGCGCTCGATGCATTGGTGCTTCAGGATTAGGTTTCCATAAGTAGTAAAGTCAAAGTTGGGTGGAAATGGAACATTATCGACGCCCATAATTTGCGCGACCATGGTGAGAGAAAATGGGACGGGTACCCCTTCCACATAAGCCTGATATTCATTTTTAGAAGTGTGGACGAAAGTGCTGTAAAAATCCTTCACCTCGTTCATCCACACGTCCTCATCGGGATTGGCTTGAAATTGACACCACCTTTGGCGATGAAAAAGGGCATTCATAGCTTGGGGTAGGCCCTCCCAATTTATGGCGCGCTCAATGTGGACAGTGCGAGAACATGAGAAAGATTCCTCCACCCATCAGCTTTCTTGAAGTGAGCGGAATCCATGATCGCCATCATGAAGGAGTTCGGTGGAATCGTATTTGACGGGTAATTCGTCGTTGGCCATTGGAGTGGGTGAATGGGGAGATAGGATTTTTAGAGAATATAGAGGTGTGAAAGAGATGGATATGGAGGTGTGAGGGAAGTGGGGGTAAAGGGTGTGTATTTATAGGTGTGATGGGGGGAATTGGAGGGAAGAATTTGGAAGGAAAGAGGGGAGAAGGATTTTGAGGGAAAGGTTGGGGGTGGTGTATGGGAAAAAGGGAATGTATTGGAAAGGGGGGAAGATGGCTATTGGTACTGCTGATTTCTGCACCTGATTGGGCGAATCGGTTTGGGTTAATTAATTTTTAATCGATCCCACGGGCGAACCGGTTCGGCCTCTATAGTAAGGAAAGGGCGAACTGGCTAAGTGTTGGAACTCTGAAAATCCCATTTTTCCAAAAAATTTCAAAACACTCCTTTCAGCACCTGACCTTACAAAACACCCAAAACTCACCTTTCCTCGCATGGAGTTCTTCAAAAATGTACGTTTGTGCTTCTCCTTGGACTCGACTTGGAACCTAACCATTTCTAACTAACCTAACCTATACAAACCTAATATACACAAGATTCACCCCATACACGTCGAGGGCGCGACGACCTCTCGAATTTAGCCCACTCTACCCCATAAACGGGGTTCGACAACCAAATTATGTCGATCTCTTATACGCACGCCTCAACATATGACTTGAGGCGATGTCCATTGACTTTGAATGTGTTCCCCCCTTTTGTATCTTCCAATTCTACTGCTTCGTGGTGAAACACGATTCTAACAACGATTGCTCCAGTCCAACGGAACCGTAATTTACACGAAAATAGATGAAGCCGGGAGTTATACAGGAGTACCTTTTGTCCCGGTTGAAACTCTTTCCATCGAATCATTTTATCATGCACGAGTTTCATTAGTTCTTTTGAAATCTTGGCATTTTCATACTCATCATTGCGTATCTCCTCCAACTCATTCAGTTGAAGCTTGTGAGCTTCACCGACTTTGTCCCTATCATAATTTACCCTCTTAATTGCCCAATACGCTTTGTGCTCCAACTCATCAGGCAGATGGTAAGGTTTGCCATACATAAAGCGAAATGGGGACATTCCAAGTTGGTTCTTATATGCGGTACGGTAAGCCCATAACGAATCGTTCAATCGAAGGGACTAATATTTCCGGTCAGGATTGACTGTCTTCTCTAGTAGGTGTTTGATTTCACGATTTGCCAATTCGGCCTGCCCATTTGTTTGTGGGTGATATGTCGTTCCATCCTTGTTAATGACACTACACTTTTTCATAAGTTTGTCAAATGGCTTGTTGCAAAAGTGCATGCCATTATCACTGATTATCGCTTTAGGTGCACCGAAGCGAGAAAGTATGTGTTCGTTCAAGAACTTTATCACCATTTTATTATCATTAGTCTTGGTAGCAATAACTTTCACCCACTTAGAAACATAGTCTACCGCGACTAGGATGTATTGGTATCCAAATGACGGGGGAAAATGGCCCATGAAGTCAATACCTCAGCAGTCGAAAAGCTCAATCATGAGAATCGGGGTTAGTGTCATCATGTCTCGTCGAGTAATCTCCCCCATCCGTTGACACCTGTAACAAGATTTTCAATAATTGTTAACATTTTGGAACATTGTGGGCCAATACAAATCGCTTTGGAGAATTTTAGAAGTTGCCTTTTTCATGGAAAAGTGGCCTCCACATACTTTCGAATGACAAAATCGGATGAATTTCGGAATTTCGTCATTAAATACGCATCTTTGGATGATTTGGTCTGTGCAATATTTGAAAAGGAATGGATCATCATAAAAGAACATGTGTGACCAAGTGATGAACCTCTTCTTATCTTGTGGTGTCCAATCGGGAGGGACGTCTCTCGTGACAAGATAGTTCACTATATCCACAAACCAAGGCAAAGAAGAGGTGGCAAATAATTGATCATTTAGAAAATACTCGTCTATGGGTGTAGGATCACTAGGTACATCGGACGAAAGCCATGATAAGTGATCGACAATGACATTTTCTACTCCTTTTTTATCTTTGATGGAGAGGTTAAACTCTTGTACGAGTAGGATCCACCCTATGAGGCATGGCTTTGCATCTTTTTTAGTAAGTAGATATTTTAAATCCACGTGGTCAGTGAAACAAGTGATGGGGGAATCGATAAGATAGGACCAAAACTTGTCAAGAGCAAAAACTACCGCTAGCAATTCCTTCTCCGTGGTGGAGTAGTTGAGTTGTGGTCCGATAAGAGTTCGGCTAGCGTAGTAGATGACATAAGCCTTGTTGTCTTTTCTTTGGCCTAAAACAACCCTTATCTCATAATCGCTAGTATCACACATAAGCTCGAAATGGTAAGGACCAATCCGGAGCTTGCATAATGGGAGATGGCACAAGCATATTTTTCAGTTTTTCAAAAGCAATTTGACATGCTTCCGTCCACTCGAATGGGGTGTCCTTTATAAGAAGATTGCTTAAGGGTCTAGCGATGGCGCTAAAGTCCTTAATGAACCTTCTATAAAACCCCGCGTGACCCAATAAAGAGCGTATGTATTTTAGCAATTTAGGTGGGGGTAGTCAGCTATGACATTTATTTTTTCTATATTAACCTCGATCCCTTTGGATGACACAATGTGGCCAAGAACTATACCCTCAGTTACCATGAAATGGCATTTCTCCCAATTCAGCACTAGGTTCTTTTCCACACATCAGGCTAATACTTTCTCAAGATTGGCTAGACATAAGTCGAAAGAGGTGCCAAAACACTAAACTCGTCGATGAACACCTTTATCCCTCTCTCAACCATGTCAGTGAATAAGCTCAACATGCACCTTTGAAAGGTTGTCGGTGTATTACACAAGCTAAATGGCATACGTTTATAGGCAAACGTTCCAAAGGGGCAAGTGAAGGTTGTCTTCTCTTGATCAACTACATCTATCTCAATTTGGTTATATCCGGAATAACCATCTAAGAAGCAATAGTAAGGGTGTCTCGCTACTCTTTCAATCATTTGATCGATAAATGGTAAGGGGAAATGGTATTTCCTAGTTTTCGCATTGAGTTTTCGATAATCAATGCAAACGTGCCACCCATTGGTGGTAAGTTGAGGAACTAACTCTCCCTTGGCATTTTCAATCACTGTCATACCCGACTTCTTCGGGACAAATTGAATGGGTCTCACCCACTTGCTATCCTAGATTGGGTAGATAATCCCATCATCCAAAAACTTTATAATTTCAGTCCTCACCAAATCTTTTATTGTGGGGTTTAGCCGTCTTTGCATTTCTCTCGAGGGCTTAACGTCCTCCTCGAGGTGAATCTTATGGGTGCAAATCAAAGGGCTTATCCCCTTTAAATAAGATGTACACCAACCAAAATCACTTTGGTGCTTCCTCAAAATCTTCAATAGTTTACCCTCCTGCTCTTCATCTACGCTAAAGGAGACAATAACAGGAAATGTCTCACTCTCACATAGGAAAGCATATTTAACATTGGAGGGTAGTTTCTTCAACTCGATAATCAGGAATGTGTCGCTAGAGGGAACCATGCGTGCCTCCCTCAGTGGTAACTCTTCGAATCAAGAAACCCAATGAACATCTCTCACATCCTTGTCCGACGCTCTCTCATCAAGTAAGCCTCTCAACTCTTCTATCTCCCTCTCAAACTCGGTATAGGCTCTCTCACTCTCATGACTAGAACTAGGCACATTTCTAAGGCGTCTCCACAGTAATTTTCCTCAAAGTTCTCTTCTACAATCTCATCAATTAAGCTCACCGCACGAAGATCATCTTCTTCCCCTGCTTGTTGGGCTATGTTAAGGATGTTCTTTTCTAAAGTCATATCCCAAAAGTGAGTTGCATCTGCCCATTTCTAGTATTGATCAATGCGTTAGCCGTAGCTAAGAATGGGTGCCCAATAATGATGGGAACATGATTTTTAGAGGCAAAGGAGGGCTCCGTGTCCCAAATGACAAAATCTACCGAGAAGTAGAAAGTGTCCACTTGGACTATCACGTCCTCAACTATACCCCTCGATATCTTCACAGTTTGATCCGCTAATTGGATAGTGATACTTGTGGGCTTAAGATCGCCCAGATCAAGTTTCCTATAAATTGAATGAGGGAGGATATTGACACTTGCCCCAAATCGAGTAGGGCCTTTTCGAATTTATTCTCTCTAATGGTACAGGAAATAGTGGGTGCACAGGGATCTTTATATTTAGGTGGGAGATCGTTAAGAAGAACTGAGCTCATGTTCTGTGCAGGAACACGTTTTTCTTTACCTTCATCCTCCTCTTGACAGTCAATAAGTTTTTAATGACTTTTGCATAGGCTAGAATTCGCCTTATTGCATCGAGGAAAGGTAAGTTCAATTTCACGTTCTTAAGGACTTCTAGCACTTCATCACTTATGGTCCTTTTATGGGAAGAAACCAATCTTTGAGGAAATAGCACAGCGAAGGGTGGCTTTAAAACTAACTCGGGATCCCTAGTGTCTATTTTGTCACTCTCGTTCAAGGAGATATCTTCGTCCTCTTTCGTGCAGGGTGAATTCTCCTTATCTTTCAAAGTGTCGTGTGGGGGAGGTGATAAATCAACTACTCTCCCACTTTGAAGAGTGGTTATCGCTTGGAAATGCTCCTGTTGTTCTGTAGAGGTGGAGCTAACACTAGGTTGACCTTGGGTAGGTCTTTATCCCTGGGCAGAAAACTTTCCCTTCTCTTGGATACTGAACGATGATTGTAACTTGGAGATGTTCGCATTTATGTCGACGAACATGCGTTCATATCTGACATTGTTTGCACTTTAAGAATTTATAAACTAGTTTATTGTATCCTCGAGATTCCTTCGCGGTGGAGCTACATATTGAGCTGGAGGTGGTGGTGCTTGTCGGTATTGAGGAGGTGGTGGAGATGGGGCAACCTGTGAATGTGGGTTCATCGCAGCTTGTGGTTGTCCATAGTTAAAACCAGGATGGTTTTTCCACGATTGGTTGTAAGAGTTCACAGGCGGGGCGTTAAAACTCCCCTTGAATCCTCCTATAGCATCCACCTTCTTGGTGTGCATGGCCTTGTAGGTGAAAATCGTTGGGCATGCCTTTGTGGAATGGCCCGCCTCACAGATCGCACACACTTTTTCTTTTGATCCACGATTGGATCGCGAGATATCTCTTAATCGACCATCAAACCACTCTTTTATATCTCTCTGAAACTGATCGAATCGACGGTCTATTACGCTATTACTATCCAAATGGTATAGACCGGATGTAGTCGGAGTGATAGATGTTTGTCTAGGCCGATCTTGATTAGGATCATATGTGTCCCGTGCTTAAGTAGTCTCTGTGACATACCTAAGATGGGACTCGGCGTCACGGGAGTTTAAATCCCAATAGGGACTTTAACACATTGTTTGCACAAGTTGTTTGGAAGCTACTGTCAACCCATTATGAAAGAAAGAGATCATTAGGTGTTTGTCAAAACCATGATGGGGGCATGCGCTTACTAACTCCTGGAAACGTTCCCAACACCTGTCAAAGGACTCATTATCGTGTTGTCAGAAACCTTGGATTTGTGTTTTGGCAAAGTTGGTATTGTGTTGTGGATAGAATTTTGAGATAAACTTAGACTGCATATCTCTCCAAGAAGTTATGGAGTTCCGAGATAAAGACCATAGCCAGGTCTTGGATTTATCCTTTAAGGAAAAAGGGAAAAGTTTTAGGTGAATGGTATCCTGTGTGCAAGCTTGATCGCTAAATGTGTCACACGCCTCTTCAAACTCACGGATATGCAGGTATGGTTACTTCGAATCCATGACGTGAAACGTAGGGAGAATCTCGATCATCCCATTGCGAAATTGGAACTGACCGGCATTATACGGAAGTAAAATGCAACCAAGCGGTGACCGTCCGCTCAGGAAAAAATAAATCTTTCATGGGACGATAGGGTAAATCTCCCTCTCCAGTACTGAAAGTCACCGCGTCAGACATCGCGCTCGCGCTCTCTTCAAATGACTCGGTGTCCTAGATGTGTCTCTCGAGGATTTACTCACGGTGTAACTACCTATGGAGTGCTCAGGAGTAGGAAGTGGAACCCAGAATTGTGGAACGCGAGGTGTGTGGGGGCTTTCCGAGTTATACTCAACAATCAGTTTTTCGTGGATTCTAATTGGATTATTGTGAGTAGTTTGAGTATGTTCGGGATTTTGCATTAAAGGCTTTTGAGAGATGATTTTTTTTTTTTATGTTTTTGGATTTTTGTTCAAAGTTTTAGATTGACTCGATCTAACCTAAGTGTATCGATAATCCCGGGCAACGGTGCCAAAAACTTGATGCGACCACAAATGTGTCTAGTGTGTGTACTATATAGGCTCAAGTGCAAGCCTATCGCTCAAGTAATAATTCGATAAGTCGGGTATCGATCCTCAGGGAAACAGGACGAACAAAGTCGTGATGACGTTGGAAAGATAAGGGTAACCTAGCTTTGACTCTAAAAAGAAGGAAAATGTTATTTGTATAAACGGAATAACTACAACTAAATAAGAATTCGACAATAATTAACTAACGAAATTACGACTGAATGAAATGAAATTACGATAAGTTAAAGAAAAGCTAATGATAAAAGTTTTACGATCTAATAATGGAATGAGAATAATAGGTCGGGTTACACTCCCCCACACCCTAGTAATTCACTTCTTAGGATACTAGCTTCGGAATTAGAACTTTAAATGAACCCGGTCTTTAGTACTCCCAAGTATTACATATATGAGGGATCGTTTCCCGCACAGTATGTAAGCAAAGGAGGAGTAAAGCAGTGTCGCATTAACCAATATGCGCGTCACACTCTTAAGCATCCCTGTTACCTAGGGAAAACGAGATCAAAAGTTATACAACGGTTTCACCAGTTATGCAACACGATTCATGTAATATTTTAATTCAAACGTCTATTTCCATTCTCGTGAATTACATAGGGTGGGGTTCATGCACCGCAACCCTTAAAAACTTAGTCAGACATGTTTAATGTAATGAAAAACATAAAATCTAATATGTATGGACTCATAATCATGAAGAAAACTAACATAAACATGCAAACAAGGATTGTAATATCAGGATATACCAAAAAACATGCAAAGATCAATTAACTTGAAAGAATAGAGATAAAAGAGACAAACTTTTGAAGAAGAAAACATTGAATTAATAACTTAGAACTTGAATATTTGTTGAAGAAAGTAAAACCCAAGAGTTCTTGGGTACATGAGCTTTTTAAAACTCCTCTACAACTAAGTCTCTTCCTTTTGTTCTCTAAAATAACTATATATATCGCGTCTTATTTAGTCATTCATCCATGCACAACTCTATTTGAGAAATAAAAAAATAAAAAAATTAGAATTTCCGCTCGCCGAACCGGTTCGGATATCTATACTTTACTTGGGCGAACCGGTTCGCTTTTCCAGTTTTGCTAGGAACTTTCGAACATGAAATGTTTTCTAAGTCTTTTCTTCTCTTTTTGCTTCTTTTTTCATGATTTCTTCCTAACTTCAAACCTTCATAACGTTTCACTCGTGGATTGGATTTGGGCACCGTTTCTTCCTGTGCGCTCATGATACCAAGAACTTCAACTTCTTCAGGGATTTCGTGTCCAGTTCTGAGTGCAAAGTTATGAAATTTACCCACAACTTTCCTTCTCTTGCTTTTCATCTTTCTTTCTCGATTTTGAGTTTCTCCCTTTTTTTCTTGAATGAATTTCCTACAAAATGTATGAGAAAAACACAACTCGGTGCACTGCATAGAAAATGTCAGTAGCACTAAATTTGAAAGAAATCAATGGATTTTACGTTACACGGGGTGGTAAAAACTTCTCAATTGAGGGGATAAATACACAATATTTATGCCTAATCTGATATGAATCAAGTGATTCAAGAATTTTCCACTGATGACGAAGTTTTGCAAGTCATAAATATCCTTACTTTTGATGCTTCCCCTGGTCCAAATTGTTATGGAGATGGTATCTGTAAAAAAAATATTAGGATATTTTAAATATGATCTGCTGGAAGCCTTTAATAATTGCTTTACAGGATAAGAACTCCATAAAAGTTAGTCCAGAACTTCCATAGTGTTAATCCCTAAAGTCAATAATCCTAAGAGATGTGGTGACTTAGACCAATTAGCCTTTGCAATTACTCTTACAAAGTGATCTCAAAAATCCAGTCTTCAAGATTGGCAACTATTCTTTCCCAGTTAATTTCCCCAAATCAGAGTGGTTTTGTGAAAGGAAGGTGCATTCAAGACAATATTCTGCTAGATCAAGAAATGATTAATAACTTGGGAAGGAAAATACATAGAGGTGATGTTATTATTAAATTAGATATAGAAAAAGCATATGATAGAGTGCACTGGGATTTTTTATCAATGTGTTGAGATACTTTGGATCTAGAGAAATGTGGATCAACTTTGCTTGGAGACTTATCTCAAATAATTGGTTCTTAGTTATAATTAATGGAGTCCCTAAGGGCTACTTTAAATCATCGAAAGGTCTTAGGCAAGGGGATCAAAATTTCCCCTAACCAGTTCATTCTGGCAGTTGAATTTCTAAGCAGAGGTATGGACCAGTTAATGGCAAGAGGAGTAGATAAACCATTTTATTATCTTAGTGTAAATCCCACAGTATCTCATTTATCCTTTGCTAATGATGTGATTGTATTCACCAGAGGATACAAGAGAAACTTAAAGTCAATAATGCAATTTTTGAACATGTATTATTCTTTACCAGGTTAGAAAATTAACTCCCATAAAAGTATCTTTTCTATTGATTCTAAGCAGCCTCCTAACAAAATATCATTAAATAAAACATGTTCATGTCTTAAATATAAAAATATTCCTCTTCAATATTCGGGATGTCCTCTTTTCAAAGGACATTATTTTTATGGGAATCTGATTGAATCTTTAAAAAGCAGGTTAACTGGATGGCAATTTAAAGTTCTCTCAAGTGGAGGTAGATATGTCCCCATAAAATATGTTCTTACCTTAATACTTGCTTATTTTCTTGCATCAATGTAACCTTTTAAAGCTATCATTAGAAGGTTATATAATATGGTGAACAAATTCTTTTGGGGTGGTAATGATTACCAAGAGAGGAAATACCAGTGGAAATCATAGAAATTCCCATGTAGGGCTAAATCAGAAGGTGGTCTTGGTTTTACTAACTTTAATAATATGGCAAATGCTTATACTATGGGATTATTTTGGAAGATTTCATTAGAGGAGTCATTATGGATTTTATTCATAAGAAATAGATGCAAGGATTGCAAATCTAACAAAGGCTCTTTAATTTGGAGGAGAATGGTTGTAACTAAAGATATATGGTTGAGAAATGTCACACAACCTCTGAAGCCACAACTCCGATATATGTTAAGTACATTCCAATGAAAGTTTCAATAAATTCTTGTAGAATTCTTAATTCTTACATCCCTACTGATAATATTGTTCAAGACTTGGGAATCAAAGTTGTTTCAAGATGTCGTGCCTGCCTTAATAAATGTGAAACCATTTTTTTTTGCAGTGTAATAGTACTAAACCTATATGGGATTTCGTTGCAATTCTCACGGGTTCTAAAATTAATAGAAATTCTATTTCATCTATCTTCAGGAGTTTGTGGGATAATGACAGAGCAGGTGACTATCTGAAATTCTTGGGAAAATATATTCCTACTATAGTTTGTTGGGAAATCTAGAAAGGAAGAACTAGAGCCCTTTATGATTCAATCAAACTTAATCATATTAACATAATCTCTCAATCTATTTCTCTCATTTATAATATATGCAAATGTATTAAATTTAAAAACTCTGCCAAAATTTAAAAAAAGGATAATAGAGGTATTTTATTTGATTATTTTTCCTATCCATTTTATCCAAAGATGATCCAAAGGACTCCCCTACACATAATTGGTTTAAACTTAATACTGATGGTGCTTCAAGAGGAAATCCAGTCCCCAGTGGATGTGGGGGTATTATTAGAGATGTTAAAGTTAAGCTTGTCCTTGGTTTTGCTAATTAAAATGACTACTCTACAAACACTGGAGTGGAGATCTTGGCATTGAAAATGGGGCTTCAATTTTGTGTAGGTATAATATTAATTTCATCCAAATTGAATTGGATCCTTTATTAGTAATTAATATTATTGAAAATTTTTGGAAACCACCTTGTTGATATAAAGACTGCATTGGCAAAATCACTTCAAATCTTAATCAGGTCAAGTCTATATTAGCACATTGCTACAAAGAATCAAATATGGTGGAAGATTGCTTGGCTAATTGATATACCCAACTTTAGCCTCATCTCGACCGAGCCGACCTTTCCTCGCTCCTCAAATTTCACAGACATAAGTCTCTTAGAGGTGATCCCTCCTCAATAGTCTCAAATTCATACCAAAACATCATCAGTCTCATCTCAGGTTCATAGGCCGAGACTTATCAGTTAACCCACCATAACCTTATCAGTCTCATCTCAACTTCATTCCACTTGGACAACCGAGACCATACTTCAATCCATGTTAGCAGTTGCTCATCATGACATCGAACATGTTAGTCTTATCCGAGTCGAGACCTCTCAAGATGACATAAACCTCACGCGTGATGCAGGGCTCCAGCATGACTAGATCACATTGGTAGTTAGTTATAATAAGATCTACATGAGCACATGAAGGAATATTACATCATCATGACATATTTGTGCCAGGGACAGGTGGCTAGACCCGATTAGAATTTTTTCCCTTGATATGCTTCTTACATGCTTAGGGGTACAATGTGCACCCCAAGGACTGTATATACTTATCATCTCCATCCTTAAAGGGGATCAGAAATTCCAAACCCTAGTCAAACTCTGTTAAATTCACTCTTGACATAGAGGTTACTAAAATTGTATTTTGAGCCATTAGAGATCCATTATTTAGTGTATAAACACACCAGCACTGCATAGTGGAGTAGGCCACTGGACGAACCACTTACATGAGTGTGTTCATCACCTTCCCCTTATATCCTTCTCTTATTTTCATATCAATTTGCATATCTCCATTGTTGTGCCATTATTGAGCTTGAGTTGCATATACAAATTTAAATGGTGATTTCATAGCATCATCATTTTGGCTCTGTCTATGGTAAATGAGGTTTCATCTATTTTCTTTCTTTTCTAGATTAGCTCCTTTTGGTATCTCTGGTCGATATCCAGCTCCGCCTTTGTTGGGCCTATATCACCATTGAAAGAGTTTTAATTGGGAACTTCAAGTTTCTGTTAACTCATTTAGTTTATATGTACTCTCACTAGAGTTGTGGCTTTAGATCATCCACCAAGCATTTGCCTCAGCACAAGCCAAGTGCTACCTCAGTCAGAAATGGCTAGTGTAATAGCGGCACGGCACTTGTTGCCGGCCAACCAGTAAAGATGAAAGAAAAATTCATGGTTTTTAGACAAACAATGATGCCCAGGACTCCAGGCACTACGGCGGAGATGATCGCTCCGGTCGCCAGAGATATTATGGATGTGGCGATAGGGGGATCACCCCCGACCCCACACAAGGAGGCGCAATGCCACCGGAGGTGGAGAGATATGGCCGACCCCAATTGATTTCATTTGGGGATGGAAGTGCTGGAAGGTCCAGATGACCAGAAGTGTGATGAAGACGATTATTAGGATCCATATGAAATTTTTGGTAACACAGTTTTCCCATCACTAACTTACTGGGGAAACAACATTAGATCGACCCCGGACAAAGAACCTATGCCTTTGATAGACTCAACAGAGGGTTAGATTTTAATCATCTTATCCCAGTCGGGGATCTACAAGTCGAATTACCCACTCACATAGTAACGTCGCCTCTAAAGGGAATGGTGGGTGTGGTGACCATTTTCCTCAGCCAGGATGAGAGGGTGAACAGAGGAAAGTGAATAGTCATCAAAGGAATACTAGTTGAGAATAAGTACCTGATTCAGCTGACCGAGAAGGTGGGAGAGATAATACAGCGACAGTGAAGAAGTCGTGGAATACTTTGATTCAAAGGCTGGAAGATAAGATTGGAAATTTGTTCAAGAGCCAAAACCCAATCCATAGGGCTATGTAGAAGGGTCTCCCTTTGTATCAAAGATCATAACCTTCCCAACTCCATCTAAGTTAAGTCCTCCAGTCGCGACTCCAATATATGATGGCAGTACGAACCCAATACACTACATTAAGATGTATCATTCTGCAACCTACATTTTCTCTGTCTTACACAATATGAAATGTCAAGCATTCTTCGATATCCTCACTGACATAACTCACGTGTGGTATACATATCTTCTTGAGAAATCAATTCAGAATTCTAAATAATTGGCCGAGAGGTTCATCCACAACTTTTTCTTTGGCACGAAGCCCCCAAAGAAAGTAACCCACCTTTTGTATGTGAAACAAGGGATAAATGAGTCACTAAGAGACTACATTTCACAGTTCAATAAGGAGAAACTTAAAGTGGAATACTACGAGCAAAACATTATTATGATAACCATCATGAGTGGACAGAGAAAAGGCAAACTACGCTGGAAGCTGGTCTAGGATCCTCTTAAGTCCATAGCTAAACTTCTGGCTATGATTAGGATAGTTATGGATGTCGAGGAGGCCATGGCGGACATGGGAGAAGATGAAAAAGAAGGTGGTGGAAGTAAGTCTAAAAAATAAAATGAAAATATGGAAAAAAGAGATCGGCAAATGACAAGTTCTCCAATTACACTCTATTGACAGTAAGTCCTGACCTGATCTTAAATGAGATTAAAGATAAAAAATCTCTCAGGTGGCCCAAAAAACTTAAACCCCCTCCACACAAGAGGGATAAAAGGAAGTGGTGTGATTTTCACTAAGATCACGGCCACATAATAGAAAAATATTTTTCTCTAAAAATGAGATTGAAAAAATGTTGAAGCAAGGGAAACTCGAAAAGTATGTTGACCGGAGTGGTGCTAAAGATGATGCTAGAAAGAAATATGGCAGGGCAAAAGATAGCAGGACAAGAAGATAGTCTCAGGCTGACAAGAAAGATGGCGAAGAGGCTCACAACGGTGAAGATGATCTAAACGTCATTGCAAAGATCCCTAAGATAAAATCATGCACGCATATGATTTCCTTCGATGTTAGAATGATCAGTGGAGAAATGGACGACGGAGGAACTATGCCGGCTGACTATACGACACACGTAGTGGAAGCAAAGTCTACACCCAAATGGATTAATGTGAACTCGAACACTTCAGAGCCAAAGTTGGGGAAGATGAAGAAAGTAGACATAGATACATTAGTGGTAGGATTCTCGCGAATGAACTTCAAGGGCCTCTTAGGCCCCCATGATGACCCCTTGGTTATCAGCACAAGGGTCCAGGGATATGATATATCTCAGACACTAATGGATGGAGGTAGCTCAATCGATGTCATGTGTTGGGACTGCTTTAATGGGTTAAAGCTCAGAAAGAAGAGGTTAGTTCTGTATCACCACCCGTTAATTGGTTTCAGTGGGGAGAAAGTCTATCCTCTGGTGGTATTTGATATGGACGTTTATATGGTACCTAGTCGAAGTGCCTAACGAAGAAAGTGAGATGAAGGATGAGAACGTGTTCTTGGATTACAATATCATCCTCGGTAGAGTCAGTTCACTAAATGGTAAAATTCTCGATTCCCTATAGGGTAGGGGCAATCCAAGGTGACCAGGTAGAAGTAAGATAATGTTGCTTCAGCTTGGCAGAATAGCAGGAAGCTCAAAAAACTAACAACCTCCTATGATAATAACACTCTTGACCCAAGGGACGAGAAGAAACTAAAGAAGGGTGAGGCCGCAGAGGAGGTAGAATCCATCATCCTTAATGAGGATAAACTGAAAAAACTATCCAAATCAGCTCATCATTGAATAAAGAGGTGAAAGAAAAGTTAGTAGAGCTATTAAGGAAGAGACAAAGTATTTTTGTATGGAGCTATGGGGATATTCTGGGTTGACCCTAAAATTATCGATCGTCGGCTAAACATTAATAAGGATGTCAAACCAATTAAGCATAGGAGGATGAACAATGCCAAAGACAGGTATGAGGTCATCCAAAATGAGGTTAATAGACTCCAATCAGTCGAGTTTATTCTTAAAGTGCACTACTCGAATTGGTTGTCTAATGTTGTGATGGTGATAAAGCCAATGGAAATTGGAGGATGTGTATAGATTTCACTTATCTTTATAAATCTTGACCTAATCACAACTTCCCTTTGCCTCGTATAGATCAAATGGTAAATTCCATGGGTGGACATTAGATGATAAGCTTTATGGACACCTATTCAGGGTATAACTAGATCTTCATGAATGAAGCCAACGTAGAGAAGACTTCCTTTATCGCAGGTAAAGGAACCTACTGCTTTAAGGTCATGTCGTTCGTCCTTAAGAATGCAGGGTCAACCCATCATAGGCTGGTTAATAAAATACTCAAAGACCATATCGAAGAAACTATGGAGGTTTATGTTGATGATATTCTTATGAAGATACTCAAGTCCTAGGACCATATAGACAACCTTGAGAGGATGTTCGACACCATGGATATCTATAAGATGAAATTGAATCTGGCAAAATGCGTGTTTAGCACCTTCACCAAAAAATTCCTCGGCTTCATCGTCGATAAATAGATATTGAGTCAAGACCCAAGAAAATTAAGGCATTTATAGATATGAAGATGCCAAAGATGATAAAATGGGTGTAGAGATTGACAGGAAGAGTTATTTCCCTCAATCGCTTTGTCTCTAGGGCCCATAAATATATATTTACCCTTCTTTAAAATCTTATGGATTTCATTCGTCTGGGATGAAGAATGGGAGAAGGATTTTTAAGATCTAAAGACTTATTTGGGATACTTGATGTTTCTGTCTCAGGCGATTTAAGGGGAGAAGTTGTTTTTATACTTGACAGTTTCTGAGTCAGCAATCATCATTGCAATCGTGCGAGATGGTGAAGGGTACATAAGCCTGTATATTTGAATAACAAGGCTCTTTAAAGATCCGAACTTAAGGGATATTCATATGGTTAATTAGTCTTGCCTCAATCTTAGTGATATAAAAAATCATGGGAGACTCGTCTCGTCCTTGAGCTCTCAATAACACCGAGACGGGGGAATAGTGTGACAACACCACTTAGGTGGTGAAAAACACAAATTCTGTTAAAAATCATTTTATTCTGGTTAATTCAAACATCATTAATTTGGTGGCTATAAATTTAGTCTCTCCTTCAGCAAAGACGAGAATGTATAAAGAGACGAAACTTGTCCATACACGTCCAAAAATGACGAGGAAGGACTTACCATCAACATCATTAATTTGGTGATTTCAAATTAAAAATCATTTATTATTTATATAAACGACACCAGGTGGTGACCATTCTCGACTAAGACGAGAGTGGACTTATGAAAATCATTTACAGGTTCCATACATGCCTCTATATGGTGACTATTCTTGACTAAGACAAGAGTAAAGTTTAGTTGGAATTGTGGGCAAGTTCATTAACAATAACACAGATCCATAATTACAAAGCAGATATGAAATTGTAACGAGAAGAGAATATCCATTCATCAGAGCAGATAATGATAAGAAGAGAATTTTTATTCGTCAAAACTTCAGGAATCACATGATAAGTAGCAAATAAGGGAAATATTGTTCAAAAATGATCGTAGACAGATATCAAAGACGATGTTTCATATTGTTCAAATATTGTTTAAAAATTGTTACAAATGGAACGGGAATATGTTAGGCCACCGATGGTCTCCCAGTAACTAGAACAAAGAAACTATGTTATCTCGGGTGGAAGATCTTTGGCATGATTGGAGATAACTTTGTCCTCCACAGGCCGAGTTTCAGCTTTATTCTCATTTGGGGAACCTTTAGTTGTCTCTATCCTAACCTTCTCCGTCGCCTCATCCCCAAATAACTCCTTCATATATGCAAGAGCAATTGAAGTAGCCTCCACCTCCTCTAAGGCAACACCGATGAGAGGATCGAAGAGGTCAAGGACTTTGAAATCCTTCGGCGCTAGTGCTCCAACCTATGGAAGTTTATGGAGCGCCCAACGATAAGTCATCCTTACTCCCCTTTTAAGGTATTAGAAGGGATACCCTATGAACTCCTTGGAAGCCTTGAACTAGGCTATCACCTTCTCATTAACCTCGTCCTTAATTGAGGCCTTAAATTCAGCTACGGCCTTATCTTCGGCCTTCTCCAAGACCTTCTTCACAGCAGCATTAATTTCATCCTTGTGTTTGTCAGCCTGGGACTTTAGGGTGTTATTTTGATCCTTTTTTAGCTTGGCTAAAGCATCTGAATGCTTTTTCTTGAGCATGAACACGACCTTCTGATGATCCGCGTCCTTAGAATTCAAATTTCTCCTAAAATCTTTCTCAGTATTTTGGGCCTCCTGGCCTTTTGGATCAGTGGAAGCTTCTCTTCAAACCACTCACCAAGACATGTAAAGTTGAGAAGAGATTAGAAAATAATAGAAGAAAGGGGTTAGTACAAGACAACACTTCCAATAAAAAAAATTGAGACAATTAGTTGAGTGGCCTTGTGAAGGCCAAATTGGATGAGACTAGAGGCGTCCATAGCATCCAGGAAACATTTGTCGACCTCAAGCATCATCAAAATAGGGTCACTCCTGGACCGCTTAGGGTTTTTAATCAAGGTCTCATCGCTGAGGGTTAGCTGATTAAAACAGGCTACCAGAGCATCATGAGACGATATGGGGATCGCTCTATCTGATCCCCTAGATAAGACGCCCTTCTTTTTCTTCTTATTTAGATGATGGATGGGGGTATCATCGACCACCTCATTCCTCTTATTAGACGCCTCGGCATTATTGGGACCGTCAATGGTTGATTTCTTTATCAGGATCAGGGGTACCGACTTCTTCCCAAATTTATTGAGTATGTTGGAGATGTTGGGAGCGTCATCATCTAAATAGCTTTTGAATTATCATTTGGTCGATCTGCAAAAATTAAAAAGTGATTAATATCAAAAATATCAAATAAAGACCAAACCACAACTCAAAAGCAAATTTTACAACTTTATCAGAAGAGATCAAATAAAGAGGACACCAAAGCTCAGAAGAAAATTTTATAACTTTATCAAAAGAGATCAAATAAATAGGATACCACGGTTCAGAAGGGAACTTATGCAATTCAGTAAGGGGGTCAACCACTAGTCCCTTCTCGGCCAGAATTTCAGGGATCATAAGTTGCTTGAATTACACAAGTCCATAATCGTCCCCCTGACACCGAATTTATTCAATCTTATCACGATCATCTATGCTCAAACTGGGGTCAAGCTTTATATACATTGAATCTTTCGCTCATTTTTGTGGGACTCTCATCTCTGAGGTAGAGTAGGCAAAATCTGGAGAAAACTCCCATGCACCAGAGACGAAAACTTATCATGTTTTCCAGTGATGGTTGGATATTAGATTAACGAGAATAACCTTCTTTATGGGTTTCCTGGCTACAAAATGATAGTATCTAGGTTGGGGATTTATATATGATACATTGTATCATGCTTTGAATACATTAATTGAAGGCCGTAGCTAAAGAAGAACTTTTAGAGATATATGAAGTCGAGTAGAATCCTACATGCATTGGTAGAAAGTTAGGCTGGGGCCAGGCCCATACTGGCAAGTATTGTATACACAGTAGGGTGGATGGGAAGGCAGAAGCTGACCTTAAAAATATGTTCGTAAATAGCAATCTTATCGTCACGACTGTTAAAATCCCTCCCAGCCTCCTCAGGGACCCTCATATGAATATTGGGATCGTATAAGTGCTTCTAATACAGAAGGCCGATATCTCTCACATTACTCTTTAAGGCTTGAGCATACGGTGTACCTAGTGTTTCCTCGTCCCATCTTTTAAGTCAATAATTTCTACGGCCAGTACTCCACTAGGAAACTTATTATAGAACTCTCCCTCGGTCATGGTCAATAGGGGAACTTTCATTGGGAGAAAAGATTGAGCGACAGTTACTCTCAGCCCCTCAAATATCGAAGCCTCACCAGCTTAGTCATGATCCCCAGACTCAAGCGGCTCTGAGTCTTCCATACGAGAAGAAGGTACTTGCATAGCCTCCTCATAGAACTCAGCCTCCCTAAATACCCTACAAGAAGAAAGGCTATAACCCTGTGAAAATGCAAATGAGTGGGAGTTTTGAGATGAGTTTCCACTCAAGGAATCCTCACTGATCTCAATTATCGAAGGACGAATGACATTTAAGGAAATAGGAGATAGGGTCTGGAAGGTTAGCCCTAGATTTCCTCTTAGCCTCGGCCTCAGCCTCAGCCTCATCCTTTTCTATTTCCCTAAAAATACAACCCTAGAGAAGGGGAAATTGATTAAGGAGTTCGTATAAGGTTTTAAACATTCAAACAAGTCATAGGATTAACTTAGTTAGCCTTAAGATCTAAAGGTGAAAACTCAATCATTTACAAGGAAGAACACCAAGAACATTGTAATTAAATCTCACCGAAGAAGACGATTGGTGCAAGTCCAAAAACTCTAACAGTGGACAAGGAGGAAAAAAATAGCCTAGAACAAGCACAAACACCCACCTAACCACTAAACCACCTTTAAAACTCCAAAACTAGCACTAAAACCTCCAACTAAGGTCGCTGGAAAAAAAATAAAAGTTCACCGAAAAAGTAAAGCAGCGAGCAAAATCGAGAAAAAGGAAGAAATCTTAGGGATAAAGGCTAAAGAAGGTTATCTGGATGGAAGAGAAGACCGAGGGAGAAATAAAGAACCCTAGAGGTGGACGAAATTCATTACGGGGGGGGGGGGGGGGGGGGGGATAGAGAGAGAGAGAGAGAGAGAGAGAGAGAGATGGATTGGTTTTCTTAGAGAAAGAGAGGTTTGAGCGCGAAGGTAAAGTGGAGAAGAAAGAGAAAATGGATTTTTTAAATCTATCTAAATGGTTTAATGATTACACATGTTTTCCCATACAATCATCATTAGGGAACAACTTCCCAAGGCAGGTATGCAACCATCACTCTTGGGCAACAAGAAAACCCACATGATGATTGCCAAGTGTCCACTTAAGAACTCGTGTAAAACATTTTAGACATGATAATAAATCTCATCCCTCAATCAAGAAGTCTCGTCTACATCTTCTCCCAAAAATTTTTACCCCTCATTCTTCCACTCACATTGAAGACTAAAGGCTAGGGGTGATTGATATACCCAAGTGTAGCCTCATCCTCAGCAAGCCTCATCTCGACCGAGTTGACCTTTCGTCACTCCTCAAGTTTCATAGATATGAGTCCCTCATAGGTGATCCATCCTCAACAGTCTCAGCTTCATACCACAACCTCATAAGTCTTGTCTCAAGTTCATAGGATGAGACCTATTAGTTAGTCCACCATAACCTCATCAATCTCGTCTCGCCTTCATACCACTCAGACAGCCGAGAAAATACATCAATCCGACTCAGTAGTTGCGCAGTGGGACATCTTACTTATCAGTCTCGGCCTGGCTGAGACCTCTTAAGATGACATAAACCTCAAGCGTGACACAAGGCTCCAGCATGACTATCACATATGGGAAGGTAGTTATAACAAGATCTATATTAGAACGTGAAGGAATATTTCATCATCATGACATATTTATGCCAAGGATAGGTGGTTAGACCCGATTAGAAGTTTTACCCTGGACATGCTTCTTACATGCTTGGGGGTATAATGTGCACTCCAAGGACTATATATACTTGTCATCTCCTTCCTTGAAGGAGATTGTAAATTCTAAACTCTGTTGAATTCACTCTAGAGAGAGAGAGTGCTAGAATTGTATCTTGAGCCATTAGAGATCCATTATTTAGTCTATAAACACACCAACACTACATAGTGGAGTAGGCCAATGGCCGAACCACTTATATGATTGTATTCATCCTCTTCCCTTCATCTCCTGCTCTTATTTTTATATATATTTGTATATCTCCATTATTGTTCCATTATTGATCTTGTGCTGCATATATAAATTTAAATGGTGATTTCATAACATCATCACTAATGAAAAATTTGAATTGAAAGAGATTAAGATTTATGAGGAATTCAAGGAGCTTCTTAGGAGAGTTAAAGGTTTTATAAAGTTAGATAAGATAAGTTGTAAATACATTAGACTTTCTCATTATATTTCTTTATTTTTTAGTCTTGATGTAATGGGGCTATTATAATGCCCCATATTTCATTTCTTTGCATTCAATCCTTTGGTCAATGGTTCCCTAAAGATTTCGTTTTCTTTTTTATCTTGTAAGTGTCACTTAGAGGATGATATTTCTCCTTTATTTTATTTTCATATGTGGGGGTTATGTCCCTCTTCCATAAAAAATAATAAGCGAGAGAAATACTACCACTATGAGGGAGAACGTAAAATATACAAGTAGCATAGGAAGTTAAAATAGAGAATATGTACATAAAGCATGAAGCCTACACAAAGAATGGTGATATATATATATATATATATATATATATATATATAAGTGTGAGGCATATGAATATACAAGTGAGTGGAAAATATGTGAGTGAAGAAAATATGTGGATTTATACAAGTGGGAGAAATATGATGTGGATCATGTGTAAGTGTAAGTGAGTGGAGTGAAACATAGTGAGTAAATACAAATGAGTAAAGCGTGAAGCATGTGATAGGAAGATGGTATATAAATGTGATCAGAAAAAGATCATAATAAAGATAAGGATATAAACATCATGATATGAATAGACATGTATACAACATGTAAGTATGAGAGTAAGATGAATATACAAGTGAGGGCATATGTAAGCATGAAGAAAAATAAAGAGAATTGAGGGAAAAGGAAACAAAACCCATGTGAAGTAGAGTCTAATCCTCTAAAAATATAGCCCTCGATGAAGTCTCCATTATGTCCATCCGGGGATTCCTCCAGTGCGGGCTGGCCTCAAAAGGGAGAGAGAATATGGAAATCTCTCCCAGCGTGTGTGGGGATTCGAGGATAAGAATCCTCGTTTCTCCACTCGCACGATCTTTGGGGGCTACCACGAATATAAATCAATCATCGTCAAAGGGAAGATAATGTATAAAATGGATCCGTCGACCAATTTTTCTCAAAATAGGCAAAAGAATGTGGTGGTCCTCGAAACAATGACATTAAAAGACAAACTGATGCATGCAAAACATAATGAATTGAGGATCCACAGACTAAGTTACGAAATTGGAAGATGTTAGGCACCCATTGCGCCCTTTCAGTCTCTCGTGAGCTATAATAATATTCTCCTTTTTCTATAAGATGTGAGTCGTGTGTTTAATGTGTGTGATGTGAAAAATAGGTGCGAAGGACAAAGGAAAGATAAATCATCCTACTCACATCATAGGAAGGACAAAGAAGAATCATTCTAAGGACTATGTGAAAGAAATAAAATAATAGAAAATATGATGTTATTGTTCATTGAATCACGATTTACTATGAGAATGTGAATGTGCATATCGAGCGGGAACACTAATATATAGGCGTGTACGTATGCACAATACTACTAAATGTAAGATGTAAACAAAGATAACACAATGAGTTAAACAGGACTCGAATCTCGATAATGACTTGAGATGCCTACGTAGCCATAATAGGCATCAAAGTCCATGTAGTTAGACATATCACAAGGGTGGGGTTTAACCCATAAACCAAAATTTAGGCCTCCTCTTTAATTGTTATGGAAAGAAGGTCTTAAGTGTAGAATTGTGGAGAAAGTGAGGAAATCTTACTTTTAGAATTTATAAGTAAACCCTCCTTTATCTTTTTTTTTTTATGAAAATATATTATGCGAATACTAGTAATAAAAAAGGATATCAGTTGGTGTGATAAAATGGTATAAGACTAAAACGTATCAAAATGGAATAAAAGGAAATAAATCACCCTAATTAGATGAATTAGAAACGAGTGAGAGTTGACCTCCTAGAAGATTTTGCTACTAATTTTGAAGGAAAGTATGCAAACTTTATGGTGGTGGAATGATGATGAATTAGGGGTGAGTTAAGTGGGAAAAGGTGTATAAAAGTGTGATAAGAAACGTGAAAGGAATGTTGGAAATTTAGATTTTGGGGAGTGACGTCGCACTAATTTCGAGGAAGGAATGTTCTGATTACTGAAAAATGGGGTCCTTGGGAATGAGGTCATGACCTCTTTAAATAGTAAAAATTAGGGTTTCATGGGTTTTTCAAACGATATAGGCCCTGGCCTACCTATCGACATACCATTGGCTTGCTAGAAAAGTATAGTGCATCCCTGCCTAGTGGCAGTTCGAAAAGGACTTTTTTGGGAAAATAAGCATTAAATGCAAATCATAAGTCCAAATCGTACACGACAGAGAATGTTCGAAAGTGTATTCCGAGACCTATAAATATATATTGGGACACTCTCTGGTTCATGAGCTTTCTAAAGTAAAATGGGGATCCGAAGAGCCCGATGTCCTCTAAATGGGGGTTCTCGGAGTAAAAAGGCAAGTATGCACAAATCGAAAGGCCGATTCCCACATGGTATGAACCATTGGAAAGGTTATTCATAGATCGATGAAGGTGAAAGAGATTCTATTTGGTTATAGATTTAACCAAAGTCAAACGAGGGTTGGAAGCGTCTGGTGGCCTCTAGATCAGGGTTTTGAGTAAAAAGGTGAGTACGCGTGAACCATAAGGCCAATTCGCGCATGGTATGGACCGTTGGAAAGGGGATTCAGATCCCCATGAAGGTGAAATGATCTTCACTCAGCTTGGAGAGTTTTATCAAAGTAAAATGGGGATCAAGATCAGATGTTGGCCTCTAGATCAAGTGTTTAGAGTAAAAAATGGTGAGGGGAGAAGTATGATGGACCTAAAGAGGTATTTAGTGGGTATTAGGATGGGGTGTCTACACACTTGTTATATGTAGAAAATAATTAATTTTTTACATACTCTAGAGATTATTATTGATATTCATGACTGATGGTATTACTACCCGAGTACTTAGATATTATCATGTTATGGTGGACTTCACCTATTGCATTATTGTAGGTCCCCCCGAGCACTGGACTTAGCATTGTCTTGGGCCACTCCGTCATCCTTTCTCTTCACTACCATTTTTTTATACGTAGGTGTCGAAAATATCTTTATCATTTTATTTTGTGTCTATCTTCGAATTGTACTCTTTGGTGTTGGAGATGTTTTAATTTTTGGGGAGTTTTGAATACTTATTATATTCATATAATCTAATAGAGGCTTTGTATCGTTCCTACAATTATGTATATATTTTCATTTGATCCTCACTTCATGCTAAGAATGATATTTATATATTTCTTACAAAATGTAATATTTAGCAACTATATTTGATCAACCTAATTATTAAAATTACGGGGTGTCACGGTTGGTATCAGAGCATGGTCTTAGGTCTCGAGAGTTATAGGTTTATACCGTTTTTTCGCATACCATTCTTTGATACATTTTGTAGATTTTTACTTCTTTAGACTTTGCGTCTAATATACATTTTGTTCCTATCTATCCGGGTTGTGAACATTAGGATAAGAGAATCTTGGAGAGCCCTGATGGCTAATGCAATGGGGGTTTGTTAGAAAAACTCGAACAATGTCAGTTTATAGTGATTGTCGATGATTTAGCAATAATCATTCATGAGGCCACAACGGACAGACTTCAGATAAGAATCCAAATATCTAGAATTCACTTAGTTTAATGAAAAAGAATTCCCATGTAATCTTGAGAAAAGGTGAGGGTACATTTTCATAAGGGTAATCCACCCATGTTATTAGGGATTTAACATAATGGCAGCCTATCAATAAATGGGAGACTTGGAGAGCCACCTTAGGATACTGGAATGCACGAAGGTGAAGAAATAGATGTTGGTTACCTTTACGCTAAAGGAGAATGCTTTACAATGGTGAGAATATATTACTACACTCAAGGAGAGGGATTTATTGATTTATGGAGAGGTTATGATGAGATTTTATGATAAACATTTACCTATGCTATTAGAATTTAGAAGAGGGAGTTACTCACCGTAGAGAAAATCACAAATTTAGCTACAATTGTCCTAAAAGACATGGACATTGGGGAAAAGAAGGATTATGTCATTCAAGGTCTTAATTGGTCGATTAAGAAGTTTATGTTGGGAAACCGAGTAGTGAATGTCACATTAATGCTTTGGCAGTATTAGGTAAAGGAGATTAATAAATGGTCTAGACCTAAGTCACAAATACGCGGAACGAAGCGGGTGCGAGTGCGAATGCGCCATTTTTTAAAAATTTATAAATGGGGAAGCGGTGCGAGAGCGGCTATTAATTTATTAATTTAAAATTATATAATAATATTAAATGTATATAAATATAAAGTAATACAATGGAAACTCTTTTTTGTGACCCGATCCATATGTCAAACACATATTGAATGATGTTTGTAATTTATATGAGTCCATTTGAAACATTACCGAATATGTGTTTGACATATCAATCGGATCATAAAAAAGTTTCTTTAGTGTTACTCATAAATATATATATTCCAAAAAATATATTTAAATTTCATCATATTTACTAAAAAAATTATTTATCTCATACAGTATGTAATATCTTAATTACGATTTAGTGCTTCTAGAGAAAAAAAATAGTAAACCATCGGACTGAAATACTGTAAGGAACTCAAAACCACTCAACCAAAACCAACAACACAGTTGTAAGCCACCGGACTGAAATGCATAAACCCTCAGACTGAAATGCAACACAACTATAAGTCTGGAAAAACATAAAACATTAAACCCTCTCTCATCTTCAACCTCAAGTATATTAGAGTAATATTTAGCATTGAGGGTATTTTAGTATTTTCCTTTCTCCTATTACTATTAGGTGGTTGTAGTAGGTTATATATATTCTCTCTTCTTCCTTTTATTGTAAGACATTTTCTAGTGTATGGCAATATGAAACCCTAGCCCCTCTTTTTCTCTCTTTCCATTTGATTGTAGATCTTTGATATATTATCATGGTATCAGAGCGGGATCAAAGCTTAATCTCATCAACACAGTCCGCGGATCCAACTGTTTTGAAGGTACTTTTTTCGGAGGTACTTTTTCAGAGGTACTTTTTCTGTTCGCTCGACTGTTTTGAAGGTAATTATGGTCGTTTTCCTCCTGTTTGTTCGATTAATTGTTTAGTTCGTTTTGTTTGGTTCCATTTGCGTACTGTTTGATTGTTTATTTTCGCAATGGCTGGTGAAAGAGATGATTCGCTGCAATCAATTAGTGTCAGATTAGATGGAAAAAATTATACGTATTGGAGTTATGTTATGAAGAATTTTTTGAAAGGGAAGAAGCTTTGGGGTTACATTAATGGCGATTTGAGTAAGCCTAACGATAAGACGAACGTTGAAAATTATGTAGAGTTGTTGGATGTTTGGGAGGCAAACAACTCAAAAATCATCACTTGGATCAACAACTCCGTTGCACCTTCTATAGGTATGCAGTTGGCTAAGTATGATTATGCAAAGGATGTTTGGGATCATTTGGGCAGATTGTATACCCAATCTAATTTCGCAAAAAAGTACCAGTTGGAGTGAGATATTCGGGCTCTTGAGCAAAAAAATTTGAGTATTCAGGAATTCTATTCTGCTATGACGGATCTATGGGATCAGTTGGCTCTCATAGAGTCGGCTGAATTGCGGGCCTTTGCACCATATGTTTCCAATAGGGAGGAACAACGTCTGGTTCAGTTTCTGATGGCATTGCGTGATGATTTTGAGGGTCTTCGTGGGTCGATTCTTCATCGTAGCCCACTTCCAACTATTGATTCCGTTGTTCACGAGTTGTTAGCCGAGGAGATTCGTCTCAAGACTCAGTCAGGGAAGGTAATTTCTTCGGACCCTAATCCATCTGTTTTCGCAGCCTCCTCTCAGCCTCTTTCCAGTAATCAGAACAAGCCTTATTCGAGAGTTGCAAGTGATGAATGTAGCTACTGTAAGGAGAAGGGTCATTGGAAGTCTCAGTGCTCTAAGTTGCGCGCAGAACAACAATCAAATAGTCGACCACCTCAGCCGCAGTTTTCTGGTTGGAAATACAATAACCAATCTCAGCAGCGTTCATATAGTCCTTCACAGCCTAATACTGCAGCAGTTTTACCGCCATCAGACTCATTTGCATCAGGTTCTTCATCATTACCTCCATCCATGTCTTCTCTTGCTTAGCAGTTTCAAAAGTTTCTTGCCACACAGCCTCACGCCATGTCCATCTCTTCACCAGGTAAGTCCTCAGGTATTTGGATTCTAGACTCCGGCACTTCTAATCACATGTCACCAAATTTGTCCTCTTTTGGTTCTTTTTGTCCCACTTATTCGTTGCCCGTTATGACTGCTGATGGTACTCCTATGCCCTCAACGGGTGTTGGGACTATTGACTCACCCAACTTATCTCTCTCTAATGTTTACCACATTCCTAAGCTTACAATGAATCTTATCTCTGTTGGTCAACTATGTGATGCCGGTTACTCAGTTTCCTTCTCTTCTACCTTTTGTCATGTGCAGGATCCACAGTCTCAGAAGGTTATTGGGACAGGCCGTAGGCAGGGGGGATTGTACATCATGGAGAAACTTAATGTACCAATGGTTGCAGCTTCTAGTGTTGACTTGTCATCCTTTCATTTGAGTTCAGATTCATCTAGATTTTATTTATGGCACTCTCGTCTTGGTCATGTCTCAGGTTCACGATTAAAATATTTGGCTTCTACAGGAAAATTAGGAAATTTGCATTGCCATGATATCTCTGATTGTAGCGGTTGTAAACTTGCAAAATTTTCAGCTTTACCGTTTAATAGAAGTATTTCCTCTACTTTTGCACCCTTTGATCTTATTCATTCTGATGTGTGGGGACCGTCTCCTATTATTACAAGAGGAGGGTATCGATATTATGTCTCCTTTATTGATGATTATACGCGATACTGTTGGGTTTTTCTCATGAAACGACGTTCGGATTTTTTTGATATTTATAATAAACTTCGTGCCTTTGTCAAAACTCAACATTCTACTATTATAAAATGCTTTAGATGCGATTTGGGTGGGGAATATACTTCTCAAAATTTCGGTGAGTTGCTTGATTTAGATGGAACTATTCACCAATCATCTTGTACTGACACTCCTGAGCAAAATGGTGTTGCTGAAAGGAAACATCGGCACATTGTTGAAACTGCTCGCTCTCTTTTATTATCCGCATATGTCCCTAGTGAGTTTTAGGGAGAGGTTGTCCTTACTACTGCTAATCTGATTAATAAGATCCGACCTCTCATTGCTCAGGTTTGTCACCTTTTGAAAAGTTGAATGGGTGTGCCCCTGATTATTCTTCCTTAAAGGTGTTTGGTTGTACTTGTTTTGTTCTTCGACCTCGTGTGGAACGTACCAAATTATCTCCAAAGTCAGCTATTTGTGTCTTTCTTGGTTATGGTGAGGGTCAAAAGGGATATCGTTGTTATGATCCAGTTACAAAAAAATTATATGTCTCTCGCCATGTTGTGTTTCTTGAGCATATTCCTTTCTTTTCTATTCCTGATAGCCCTCATGAACTCACTAAATCTGATCTCTTCAATATTGATCCGTTCTCTGATAATGATGAGAGTCTGCCAACTGAATTACCTTGCACCACCGATAGTGTGCCACCCCATGTTGCTCCTGTTCCTATTATTTCTACTGATGCAGGTACTTTGCCATCCGATGTTCCTGATGCTCCCCCTTCTCGTGTGGCCACCCAAGCACCTGCTGAAACGGTGGAACCTCCTTCTCGCTATCCAAAACGTCCACGTAAGTCAACTCAGTCACCAGATTTTGTTTATTCTTGTTATTCTGATTCTTTTGCTTCATTTTTATCCTCTGTTCACTGCCTCTCTGAGCCTTCGTCTTATAAAGAGGCAGTTCTTGATCCTCTTTGGCAACAGGCTATGGCTGAGGAACTCTCTGCTTTGCATCAGACAGATACTTGGAGTTTGGTCCCCTTACCTACTGGTAAGCGGGCAATTGGATCTCGTTGGGTATATAAAATCAAAACCAGGTCAGATGGGTCAATTGAGCGGTACAAAGCAAGATTGGTTGCTCAGGGTTTTTCTCAGCAATATGGTATCGATTATGATGAAACCTTTGCTCCTTTTGCGAAATTGACTACTATTCGTACTCTTATTGATGTTGCATCTGTTCGTCAGTGGCATATATCTCAAATGGATGTTAAAAATGCGTTCTTGAATGGTGATCTTCATGAGGAGGTTTATATGACTCCTCCTCCGGGTGTTCCACATGGTCCTGGTGAAGTTTGAAGGCTTAAGAAAGCCTTATATGGTCTCAAACAGGCACCAAGGGCTTGGTTTGAGAAGTTTACTGCCGTGATTACCTCTCTTGGGTTAATTCCAAGTGAGAATGATTCAGCTCTCTTTATCAGGTGCACCTCCGGTGGTCGTATTCTGGTCTCTTTGTATGTTGATGATATGATTATTACTGGGGATGATGTTGGTGGAATTACAGCGTTGAAGTCTGAATTATTTCGTTGTTTTGAGATGAAGGATTTGGGGACCCTACGTTACTTTTTGGGTATTGAGGTAGATCATTCTCCAAAGGGTTATCTTCTCTAACAATCTAAGTACATCGGGGACATTCTTGAGCGTGCTCGCCTCACTGGTACTAAGATTGTTGATACCCCTTTGGAGCTTAATGTTCATCTTTCCCCGTATGATGGTGTCCTTTTGCATGATCCCACCTTATATCGCACTATTGTGGGCAGCTTGGTTTATCTCACTATTACTCGTCCAGATATAGCTCATGTTGTCCATGTTGTTAGTCAGTTTGTTACTGCTCCTACTACAGTTCATTGGGCAGCTGTTCATCGTATATTGCGAAACTTAAGAGGCACTCGATTTCAGAGTCTTTTACTTCCTTCATCTTCTTCTTTGGAGCTGCGTGCATACTCTGATGCTGATTGGGCCGGTGATCCTGCAGATCGCAAATCAGTTACTAGATTTTGCGTATTTCTCGGTGATTCTCTTGTTTCTTGGAAGAGCAAAAAGCAAGCTGTTGTTTTTGTGTCTTCCACGGAAGCCGAGTACCGTGCTATGGATTCTACCACTCGCGAAGTTGTTTGGATACGTCGGTTACTTGCAGATATGGGTGTCTCTCTTTCTCAGCCCACTCCTATGTACTGTGATAATAAGAGTGCTATTCAGATTGCTCACAATTCAGTTTTTCATGAGAGGACTAAGCACATCGAGATTGATTGTCATATTACTCGTCATCATCTTACGCATGGCGCCATCGCTTTGCCTTTTGTTTCTTCTTCCGCACAGATAGCTGATTTGTTTACGAAGTCTCATCCAGTTCAGCGATTTCGTTTTTTGGTTGGCAAACTCTCAATGCTTCTCGCTGCAGCATCGTGAGTTTGAGGGGGGGTATTAGAGTAATATTTAGCATTGAGGGTATTTTAGTATTTTCCTTTATCCTATTATTATTAGGTGGTTGTAGTAGGTTATATATATTCTCTCTTCTTCCTTTTATTGTAAGACATTTTCTAGTGTATGGCAATATGAAACCCTAGCCCCTCTTTTTCTCTCTTTCCATTTGATTGTAGATCTTTGATATATTATCAAAGTAAACCACCGGACTGCAATGCTTGAGACTAAAATGTCTTTTTATGCTCTATCTGAACACATGGATTTGGGAAGATGGAAGTGCGAATTCAATTTCAATAGATCGTGATTTGGATTTCACCAAATCACGATTTTAGCCCAATTCCGAAGGTGAATCGTCAAAAGGAGGAGGCTTGGGAACGGGAGCGATGGGTGGTTTAGCCGAACTATGTGACTAAGGTCTAGACATGACTAAGATGTGTTGAGATGATGCTAGGATTGAATTTGGGGATTAGAAGGACACACATGAGGAATATTATGGCAGGAGGACCTGAATAAAGTATGAGCGGAGACACGTCAATTGAGACCCACAATTTACTCAAATTTGAGGTCAATGAGGCTAGATTATGCTTTGAGTGTAAGGGCACTCAAGTTGTGGCTTATTATTATGGATAAATTAAAATGACTTTCGAAATATTCTATGTATTAGTCAATATATAATTAGTATGAGTGTGGTGGCGCAGCTATTAGAGCATTTGCAATGGGTGTTGAATGGAAAATAGTAAAGTGAAGGATTTTGGTGGAAATTGTTATAAGAAATTGAACTAGAAAATTAAAGGTAAATTAAAGGTAAGAAAGGCTTATGATAGTACGCAAATGGTTTTCATATTATTTGAACATATATATATAAAGTGTTGCCCTTGTGCGGATCAGTCCACATTTTAAGAGTGCGGACTGGACATGTGTCACCTGACGGTGAGCCTAGAAAAGAGAGAGACTATGCCTATAAATTATACGATAATTTCTAGGCTCACCGTCAGGTGACACATGTTATTTATTTAAAAGAAACTAGATATATAATTAGGAAAACATGAACCTAATTTTCGCCATCCTGGGGGGCTTTCCCATTTTCCTTTCTTTCTTTCCTGGGGGTTCCCTTCGGTGTGTGCGTAAGAGCCCTTTATCGAGGCGCTCGGCCATCATCAATGTGGGATACTGTATAAGATAGAGTCGCTAATCTATTTTGCATAAAACAAGCAAAAAAATGTTACCTCCTCGAGAGAAGGCATCAAGGAAAATACTGATGCTTGTAAAACCAAATAGTTCAAAGGTATGGGGATTAAGTTACAGAATGGTAAGGAGTTAGGCACTCATCCCTCCCTTGCAGTTTCTTATGGTCATGTGTTAATCTTCTCCTCTTACTCTCCATGAAGTGTGTTCTTATGTTCATAATATAGATAAAGAATGAAATCGTTCAACTTATGTCATGGAAAATGATGAAGTGAATTCATCAGAAGGAGTATTCCTAAAATTAATAATTCAAAATATAATATGAGTGTTTGTCCAATCATAAGCCGTTATGGAAGAACGAATGTATATATAGGAAGAAACACAAGCATGCAAGAATATGGCATTATATATATATATATATATATATATATATATATATATATATATATATATATATATATATATATATGAAAACAATATTACAAATACGCATAAGGGAGGACTCGAATCTCAAGCTTTATCCAAGACACCTACGTAACCCAAGGGGCATCAAAGTCCACATAGTTCGAAGATAACATGGGGCGGGGTTTAATCTATAAATCCAAACAGAGAGTTTTGTTGGAAATGATGACCCCCAATTTTAAATCTTACAAAAAGAATTTCCTTTAAATGCGGAATAGTGATGGTTCAACACAATACCAACTACAAATACTAATTTCAAATTTTAATTTCTTTTAAATTAAAATAAACTAAACTCAAAGTGACATTAAATTAAACAAGAAATACATTTTTCCCTTAAACCAAATTAATTCAACCCAAGTCCTAGAAATTTGTCTACCACAAATAATTAATCCATTTTTGCAAATTAGGCCAAACCAAATTTTATCCAACAACATTAATGACTTGAATTAAATTAATATTTACCCAAATTGAATTTAGCACAAAATTAAATATACCAATTTTATCTTTTTACCTAAGCATGCATCTAATGTGATATAACAAAAGATAAAATAAGTAAACAACCACTACGCCGCGATGTATGAGGAAAAACTCACGACAGGAAAAACATCTCGGACGGCCCTAGCCTCAAATCCACTAAGTACGATTTCACAAGTACAAAACAAAAAGACTTACAACACCCGAATTGACTTCGTCCAAGTCTCGACGCTTCTTCTTGTACACACCTTTGCCTAGTGAATAACCACGGAGGTCCACCGCGGGCTCAAAATCCACCAATCGGACTTTTTTGGTCATCGCCGCCCGAACAAGGAGCCTTTTTCCAAGTGGGTATGTCACAACAACCAAACTTCTTCTTTGTGGGATATAGAAGTAAACCCAAACTTCTCTTCTTTGAGGTGTAGAGATAAACCCGATGCCAAACACTCCAAGCAAAGGATATATATATATATATATATATATATATATATATTAAGGAACTTGGAATAAACAAACTATTGGGTGTGTATATGTTTTTGGTGAATTTTATCCATAAAAATCAAACACAAAACATGGAACTTTTTCTTGAAAGTTTTGCTCTCTCTATAAACTCTTAGAATGTGAAAAAGTTAGTTCCAAAGAGTTGGTTCCCACACATTAGTAATTCAGGAAAAATATGTGGGAACAAAAGACCGGAGTAGTGGAGAAAACAGCCAAAAAATTGCCCAAAAAATTTCCCGCCGAAAATCTTGTTCGAACGAGATTTTCGTTCGAACGAAGTCTCATTCGAACGACTCTTCTAACGAAGTTCCAGAGGCCAATGGGAAAAATTATTTGGAAAACTTGTTCTAACGACATTCTCGTTCGAACAAAAAAACTCATTCAAACAACAATATCAAACGAAGTCCCAGAATGGTCAAAATTCGATTTTAGGCCCAGAAACTTTATTTTAAAGTTCTAAAGAAAACTTCTGAAAATAAACTTCAGTTTAAAATAAAATTACACCCTTTATAAAATTATTCCAAGTCTTCCTATATATATAAAAATTCATTCATACCTTTTGGAGACTATGGAATATGATGTTGATGACGTGAAACGAGGCACATGTAAACCAACAAATGATGAAGCTTTATAATCTTGGTCGCTACGTCTTCAACTAACACGTCATAGGCTTGGATGGATACACTTGAAAACTATCCTATGACTCAAATTTTTTTATCCAGCATTGAGCTAACACTACATTAAGATTCAATCGGAGACTTGTGTCCTTACAAATCTCTCCCTTTGGCTATTTCGAGACAAAAACCAAACAAAAATCCTAAAGGGCGGTCAAGATCTACTAGATTTAAAAAATATCCCACCCAAAAATAAAAATTACATAGCTTGACTCAAAAAACCATGGATCAATATCTTTGCCGATGAAAGTTGCCATTTATAAGAATTCTTGCACACTTAAGCAAACTATCAAACGCATAGGGAATATCAAGAATATTAAATGCATGTAAAACAAATACTCCCCCCTAAATTAATTCTCCCCTTTATCAAATAAATGACCTACTTAGAAAGACGTATCCCCCTAAGATAAATATCCCAAACTAAGATACGATTACAATAGGATTAGATACCATTTATCCTCCTTTTTGTTCAGGAATAGACAAAGGATAAATACTAATTTAAACACGGTGAATCTTAGAGTGATAAGAACATGAAAGCATATGGACAACAAAATCGAAACTAATCCATACAAAAATAACGGATACCAATGATGATGCAAAAAAATGATACCAATGAGATACATACGATACTAAGCATGTAATATCAACAACCATATAATACTAAGCATGTGATAGATACCAATTATGAGTTTGTAGCATAGATGGACTAGAAAGCAAGGCAAAGACAAAATACCATATATATGCAGACATAATGAATATCACAAATGCACACATACATATATATAGGTATAGACACCACACATGATACAAAATATAATAAGCTTTTCACACTCGTATGGAAAAAATGTGTCATATGGAAACGAAAGTGCAGGGGTGTGAACTAGCAATAATTAAATTTAAACCCAATCACTTAAAACATGTTCAAGGAGTTATCATTTGATTGCAAAATTTATCACATTTGAATATAACCTCATGTGACAATATAGATTGAACTCAATGAACAAACATACACAATGCATACAAGCCTAGAATTTTGATGATTCTGCAAACCAATAGAGTCATGACATTGAAAGTACAACTAGGATAACGGACATTGTGAAAATCGTTAATATACCATCCAAACTCCCTCAATATAAGCATATTATTTTAATCTTTTGAATGAATAAGTCAACTACACAAAATAGGCCTTGGCAAATATTTTCCTTTAAAGACATTATTCTTTTAGGCCTTTGGACCAAGTATTTATTTTAGGTCCAAGCAAATAGTGGCTTACTCGCAAAGGATGATATTTCCTTTAGGATCCCTTCCCCGTGCACATAGATATATGTATATAATCTTTTATCGCTCAAATCTCGCGTGCAACGGATTTTAACATGCACTTGTCCTCCTAGGTCACATAACATGTAGATGACAAGATTGATAGGAGAACACCTCATAAAGCTCAAATATACATGTGAAGTTATAATTTCAAGTGAACTCGTGCATGTGTGAATTGAGGCATATAAAAATAGAATCCATTAAAGCAACACAAAATCCAACTACTCCATGTAAGCATGGTAAAGAACATTTTAAGGATTGACATTCTAAACCAAACGTTCTAGCCACATGGAAGCGAAAAATAATGGATTCAAACACAAGTATATGCCACATAAAGTGTGTCAAACTAAAATACACACAAAATAAAAATCTTTTGGAGTTTTTGAAAAATTTTAACCAAAAATTGAAATATGTACTCAAACGACAAACAAAAATCATTTGTATTTTTCATTAAGCCTAAATTAAAAAATAAAACAAAAATGATAAACAAAAATCTTTTTGTATTTTTCATTTAATGCAAACTAAAATGAAAGAACTATAATACAAAAGATAAACAACAATCATAATTCTAGCATGTGATAAAGCATGAAGGATAGACTAGAACAATGATTAAGAAGCATACAATTAGAATGATAATTTAGCATGAAGCACAAAAGCTAAAGTATGCAAACAACTAACACACTCAACCTTTAGATTTATCAAGGGAGGAAGCATGTGAAAGTAAATGAGAATCAAAAATCATATCTTGTAAAGCTACCAAGTCGGATCTCCTAACCCAAACTAATGAAGAATGACGATCACGAGGTGTAGAAATCTTGGCTACCTTGGTTGCCTTACGTTGGGATTTTCTAGGACCTCGTTTAAGATCAAAACAAAATTTTCTAAGTTGATCTTTTCGACCACAATGAGATCACCTAAAGACTCGATGAAAAGACTTTCTTAAAGAATGATCTATAACATTGTTCCTAGAGGATTCTCCTAAAAAATTGGTTTTGGCTTTATGAGTTGATTCATTACAAGTATCGAAGCCTAAACCACATGTGTCATTTTTAATTTGGACCGTTCCTAATATTTTATCTAATTTCTCCGAACGACACTCCAAATCAAATTTGACTTTACTAGAATCTTTTAATTTATTTTCTAATTCTAAAATGTTAGACTCTAATAAAATATTGCGCTCTTCAAATGCAAGAATATCCTTTTTCAAGGATTCCATTAAACCTTTAAGGCTATCTCTCTTGCCTTCTACATGTTCAAGCTTCTCACAAAGAGCTATTTCACGTGTCCTGAGGTCTTCCACTAACACACTCTCATCAATGACCTTGACAAGCTCTCTTAAATTAGGTTCTAACTTCAAATTTGTTCTTTTTAATTTAATAGATTCTTCATATAATTCTTGAAAAGAAATTTGAAGTTTACTCACATCAACCTCATTTTCACTTTCACTCTCTCTTTCTTCTCCACTCTCACTACCATCATCTCTTTGGGATTCACAATTAATGGCCTTGGAAGTGTCATGTATTAAAATTTCATCACTAAAGGAGTGCTCACTTTCACTCACATGACTTGTCATAAAAGCCACAAATTTGGGCTTAGTGGGGGAATTAGGTCCCTCTTCCCTGTCACTATCACTAAGGGTTGCATTGTAGGAAATTGGTTGCTTACCCTTTCTCCTTAGTTTAGTGGGGCACTCTCTAGCCCTATGGCCATAACCCTCACAACCGTAACACCTATTTGACTCGTCCTTATTTAAATTTTCATTAAATGTTTTAAGGATCTTCTCGGCTTTGTCTTGCTTAGAATTTTCAAATTTCTTAAAATCATTTTTAAATTTATCATTGTTAAATTTAAGAAATTTTTGAAACTTCCTAGCAAACATAGCCATATTTTTCGAGTCACTATCACTTTCACTCTCTACTACTTATTTTTACTCCTTTCGGGCTTTCAAAGCAACACCCTTATCTATTTTCTTTTCAGTTTTAGAGGGAAACATGTCTAGTTTAAAGGTTTGTAAATCAGTGAAGAGCTCTTCTAATTTCATAGAGGCTAAAGTGGGTAAAGAATTTAACACGGTCACCTTAGGAATAAATCTATTGGGTAGGGACCTTAAAATTTTCTTTACTACTCGGTTGTCGGGTATTTTATCTCCCAAATTAAAAGATGAATTAACTATATCGTAAAGTCTAGCATAAAATTCATCAAAAGTTTCTTTTTCATTCATTTTGATGGTTTGAAATTGAGTGGTGAGGTTTTGGAGTTTAGAAGCTTTTACGACACTAGTTCCTTCATGAGTGAGTTGTAAAATATCTCAAGCTTCTTTAGCGATTTCACATGTCATAATGTGTCGGAATTCATCCGGTGTGACCGCACTAAACAAGGCATTTAACCCACAGGAATTAAAATTTTTAATTTTCAAGTTTAAATCCATTCTCACTCCATCTATCAGTGGGTTTAGGAACACGTTCATTTTCAACTAAATATGTAGTTGGGGACCACCCGTTAATGACTGACAACCAAACCTTCTCATCGATAGACCTAAGTGTCGATTTCATGCGCGCTTTCCAATACGCGTAATTAAAACCATCGAAAATAGAAAATTTTGAAAATAGGAAAAATTCCATTTTAGTCAAAAATATTTAAAAGAATCTTAAACACAATAATTTAGCGATCCCGCTCTGATACCACTTGTTGGAAATCATGACCCCCAAAATTTAAATCTTACAAAAATAATTTCCTTTAAATGCGGAATGGAGATGGTTCAACACAATACCAACTACAAATACTAATTTCAAATTTTAATTTATTTTAAATTAAAATAAACTAATCTCAAAGTGACATTAAATTAAACAAGAAATACATTTTTTACTTAAACCAAATTAATTCAACCCAAGTCCTAGAAATTTTCCTACTGTAAGGACATTTTTGTCCATTATCAATTTGTACGTCGTACGCCGTTACACCGTTGAAGAAACTCAAGATCGCATCTACATCAACGGATCCGAATATCAAAGCATCTTCAACATCATAGCCTCTGCGAGAATGAACTTGGTAAAATTTTGTTTTTACGTTCCTTAAAGTTCATATTTAGTATTGGGAAATTTTTATAAAATGTTTTTTATAATAATAAGAAGTAAGTTTTTTAAAGCAAAATGAGGCTTTTAAAAAGATTTTATTTTTCTGGGAAAACCGGACCGGTCCGCCTCCTACCGGACCGATCCGCAACCGGACCGGTCCGCCCCTCAACCGGACCGATCCGCTTGCTGCAGATCCAGTAAACCCCGGACCGAAAGCGAACCGAAGAAGCCAATTTTTAAAAGAACCGATCCGAGGTCGGACCGATTCGCCTCCAAGCCGAACCGGTCCGCCTGGGATAAATTCGGCCAGATTCGCTGCAGATTTTTTAGGCTCAAAGTTTTCTTATTTAATCCAACTTCGGGGAGTTGTTTTCTAAGACTTTTCAAGACGATTTTCAGAGTCCTAAATACTCTAAGTCTTCACCTTTTTGAGTCCCAAGACTCTTTTTGATTCACACCAAAAATCCCAATTACTTTTGTGAATCTTTTGGAACCCTAGAACACAAACTTTGTTGTTGTTCATCTTTGTGGAGAGATCTTTGCAACTGAGGGCTGCGTGTCATTGCCGAGGGAGTCTCTACAAAGTTTTATGGTTGCGTGTCATTGAGGAGAGCTGCGGTTCTACCTCTGTTGATTGGGCTGCGAGTCCTTGGAGGGTGCTGCGTGTATTCTCTTGCTGAGTTGAAGACTGCGTGTCTTTGTGGGTTGGCTGCGCGTTGATCCATTGCAGATTTCTCTATGTAATTGTAAGTTGCGGCTTGTATATTCATAGTGAAATAAAGGTTTTACCCGAAAGGGTTTTTTTCCTGAAATCTGTGTCTCATCATATTTTTTGTGTCACATGCTTTATTTATGGTTTGACACACACACGCACTTTAGATGCATGATTAGGGGCTGAAATTAAATAAGTGTGCTATATTAGAAAGTTGTGAAGTTAATCAATTATCACACGTTCTCACCTACCATAAATAATTAATCCATTTTTGCAAATTAGGCCAAATCAAATTTTATCCAATAAAATTAATGACTTGAATTAAATTAATATTTACCCAAATTGAATTTATCACCAAATTAAATATACCAATTTTATCTTTTTACCTAAGCATGCATCTAAGTGATATAGCAAAAGATAAAATAAGTAAACAACCACTACGCCGCGATGTACGAGGAAAAACTCACAACAGGAAAAAAACCTCGGACGACCCTAGCCTCAAATCCACTAAGTACGGTTTTACAAGTACAAGACAAAAAGACTTACAACACCGGACTTGACTCCGTCCAAGCCCCGAGGCTTCTTCTTGTACACACCTCTACCTAGGGAATAACCACGGAGGTCCACCGGGATCTCGAAATCCATTGATCAAACTTTTTTGGTCACCGCCACCCGAACAAGGAGCCTTTCTCCAAGTGGGTATGTCATAGCAACCAAACTTCTTCTTTGTGGGATGTAGAAGTAGACCCAAACTTATCTTCTTTGATGTGTAGAGATAAACCCGGTACCAAACACTCCAAGCAAAGGATATATATATTAAGGAACTTGGAATAAATAAACTATTAGGTGTGTATGTGTTTTTGGTGAATTTTATCCATAAAAATCAAACACAAAACATGGAACTTTTTCTTGAAAGTTTTGCCCTCTCTAAAAACTCTTAGAATGTGAAAAGGTTAGTTCCAAAGAGTTGGTTCCTGTACATTAGTAATTCAGGAAAAATTAGTGGGAACAAAAGACTGGAGTAGTGGAGAAAACAGCCAAAAAATTGCCCAAAAAATTTCTCGTCGAAAAACTTTTTCAAACGAGATTTTTGGCTTTTTAGGAAGGGAACGACTCTGAATTCAAGAGAATGCTCTCTGAATTGATGAGAGGGATGTTCAGGGGTGATTTTTGAAGTGAGATCATGGCCTTAATTTATAGGGCCAAGGGGGTCCTGATCGGTATGGTCTTGGACTTACCTGTCGATACAGAACCCCAGACACACTACCGATAGGCAGGGTCCTGAGGGTGATAATCGACAGTCTAGGAAAGGTTTTTTGAAAAAATTACCGTAAAATGTATATCGTAAGTTAGAATCGTGCAAGGGGTAGACCATTGGAATGGGTATTCAAAGTCCTTTATGAATCTATTGAGCCACTCCTAGGTCTGGGAGTTGACCGAGGTCAAACGGGTCCTAAAAGATCTCATTGGTCACTGGATAAAAAGTTTTCAAAGGAAGACGGATCATTTGTCCAAACCATAAGGTCGATTCACACACAAGATGGACTGTAGGAAAGGGTTTTACTGCCCTTGAGATTTTATTCAGCTTGGTGACCCATTGGAGTAAAATTGGTCATTCGTTCGTACCGTAAGGCTGATTCGGGCATGAGTTGTACCATTAGAAAGGGAATTCAAAGCCCTTCGAAGATTTATTGAGCTTCGCTCAAGATGGAGATCAAACCAAAGTCAAACGGGGCTCGAGAGCACCCAGTGGCTTCTAGATCAGTTTATAAAGTAAAGTTGACTGTTAGTCTGAACTGTAAGTCCAATTTGTGCACAATTTGGACTATTAGAAAGGATATTCAGAACCCTTTGAAAACTCATTGAGTTTCCACTCAGGCAAGAAGGTTTATTGGAGTCAAATGGGGCCCAGGAGCACCCGTTGGCCTCCATAATAATTTTTTATAGTGAAAAAAATTGTTCGTCTAAACAAAAGGCCAATTCACTCATGGGGCGAACTGTTAAAAAGTTGTTTCAGAGCTCTTGAAAGATTTATTGGGCTTTTTCTCGAATGAGAAAGTTAATTGGACTCAAACGAGGCTGGGGAGCATCCGGTGGCCTCTAGATCGATACTCGGAGTATGACCTAGTGTTACAGTGAACGAGTGAGTGCTAGGGACCTAAGGAGGTGTTTAGGGGGTGCTAATATGGGGTGTCTATGGAGATACCTTTAAGGGGCAAGCTTGAAATAAGTGAAGGTCGTCAAATGATAGACACCATATCAATATTGGGGAACAGGATTTTGGTCAATTTTATGGACCTAGAGGATGAGGTTGACTAATTCAAAGGGTCGAGGTCAGTTCTGAGGACCTAACGAGACAGGATGATCAATTAAGTAGGTTGATTTCAATTATAAAATTATACTGGGGATGAGTAATTCTCAGGGCCGAGGTCAAATATGAGAACCTAAAGTTGTGATAATGAATTCTGAAGGTCGAGGTCAATTTTGTGTACCTTAAGTTGTGATGACCAATTTTGAGGTTGAGGTCAATTCTGAAGACCTTAATTTGTGATGAACAATTTTAAGGGTTAAGGTAAATTCTGAGGACCCTGAGTTGTGACAACTAATTTTGAAGGCCTAGGTTAATTCCGAGGACCAAAACTTATGACGACTAATTCTAAGGGCTGAGGTTAATTCTGAGGACCTAAAGTTGAGGGGAATAATTATGAGGATTGAGTTTAATTCTGAAGACCTAAAGTTGGGGTGACCAATTTTGAGGGTTGAGATCAATTCTGAGGACCTGGAGTTGGGGATGACCAATTTTGTGGGTCGAGGTCAATTCTGATGACCTTAAGTTGTGAAGACCAATTCTGAGTGTCATGGTTAATTTTTTAGGACCTTAAGTTGGGACAATCAATTTTACGGGCCGAGATTAATTCTGAGCATCTTAAATTGTAACACGGGAAATACCTCTCCTAGGGAAATTTAAATTATTTTGGGGGTACAGGTGAACTTATATTTCCGTTAGGAATTATGTTGTCTTGAGACCCCACTAGGGGATGTTTAGTTTTGAGGTGCCAACTAGGAGTTGTAGTAGACTTGGATGCAGGAACATCATTGGTTCCTCTGTAGAGTATGCTGAGGATAAGAGTTAAGATTGATCCCACTAGGGATTTTAAGAGTTTGTAAGGGTCTTAGTTCTTCAAAATTAATTTTTTTTAGGAAAAATAATGTTCCATATTTTTCAAGGATTTTATGGAATTTTTTAGGCAATTTATGGATTTTTTCGGAAATTTTTCTGTCATTTCTTGTACAAAATCTTTAAAGGACTATTGATAGGCATGTTTGAGGGGGTGACAATCAGCAATGGCATGGACTCTTGGAAGAGGAAAAGGTGACTACCAATCAGTATGGGAAGTGGGTTGCCGATCGGCAAGCCCTTTAACCTTATATAAAAAGGGGGAGATCCTCCCCATTTTTCACACCTTTAGGTGTTTGAATCTTTTATTTTCTCTCTCTAAAAATAATTTTTAAGACCTTTCTACTTCAAGACTTCAAATAGCTGGCTCTTCAAGCTAGGTGTATAACAACGAATGGTTGGCTGTTGATGATTGGGCCGACCTAGAGTGGCGATCTAGGGTGCCCCTTGCATTGGGCAATAAGAATACTTTTAATTTGTTTAAGCCTGTAGCTCATGAGCATATACTGCTATACGAGCCCGCATATCACCGTTTGTCTAGGGTGAAGAACCCTAGTGGCTATGTAAGTAAGGTGACTTTTGGTCTTCGAATTTATTTTGCTCTTTGTTCCTTGCGCTTAATGAAGGTTTTTTTTTCTTCCTTGCAGACTGACACAACTTCAACGAGTGTTTGATCCTGGGGAATGACTAGGTTTAAGGAGGTTTGGGAGAAGCTCCCTAATGTTGTGCACTGGATGGTATCACATATTGGCTTTGGCTCATTGTTGTAGGCTTTGGATGTGACACCGCGTTCCACCACGGTAATATGTGATCTTGGGGAAAGGTGGTGGGACACTACCCACACATTCCATCTTGGATTCGGGTAGATGATTGTCACTCCCACAGCTGTCTAGCAGATGTTGGGGTAGGATTGGAAGGGATCCTAGATAGTGGTGAATCGCACATTAAGGGTGACATCGGAGGCGATACAAGCGGATCTGGGAGACGTGGGTAGAATCATATCAGGGGATTCTATCCGAATTTCTATTTTGAAGGATACACTTTTGAGGAGGAGGGCGGACGCGACCGACATGCGGTAAATGAGACATATGTCCCATCTGTTTATTTTTCTTTTGCTTGGCGATTTCTTAGTGGTGATGAGTGGCGACATTGACCATCTTTGGTTATTATCGTATTTACTTTGGCATCCCTTTATTCTTCTTTGGATTCTTTTAGCCGGTGCTACAGGAAGACTTCTATGGGAGCCACATAACTTCTAGAGGTAATTTTAAATTCATTTTCCTTTTTATGTATTTCCTTGCATTTTCTGTCTTTTACAGACGTGGTTTTATGAGGTGATGGTGGCCCTGTAGGATGAGGATTGGGGACTTCTATCGGATATTTCGGCGGTGGGCATCCAATCGGCGATCGAATTAGTCCTTATCTTTGGCAGACGTGCGGAGGGTTCTAAATGCCTTGATGAGTGACCGAGTTATTCTTTGTCATTTTTGAGTTCTTCTTGGCATCTTTATTTTTTAAGCAGATACTAATTCTTTATTGGGGATTGTAGGTTACCTTGTACCCTTAGGGGGTGACTCCACGAGATACGGGGGTAATGGGCATGTATACGTAGGGTGGGGTTGATTACGCACGAGTTTGGATACGTATGGTACCTGGGATAGAGGGTGGTGAGGTAGATCGTGGAGGATTTAATGGAGCTATGATTATTTGGACTTTGTGACAAGCTGGTTGACTGCCTCCTGTATCTATGACATTGAGAACATGCCTCCACCCTCCACGACTTTGGGTAGGGGTGCTAATGCATCGGTGGGATTGACCCACAACATGGGTGGTGGTACATTGATGGTGGCGGCGGCAAAGAAGGCTCTGATCATTCAGGTTACTCCCCTTCTTACAATTTTCGACTGAGTAGTGGGGAGTGATAAAGTGTGTCGCACCGTCCTATTGCATCAGTGTCTTGGTCGACGAGACATACGGATGAGGCTCTTTAGCCTGAGGTATATCCTTTATTTTTCTCTTTTCTATTTCCATTAATGTTTTCTTTGCTCTTTACTGATTGATTTGTCTTCTTATTGCTTCTTTTGCTTATAGTGTATTCGGGTGCCAACCAACTGGCAGGGAGATATAAAGGATTGGATTTCCTCCATGTCTAAGTATATCAAGAAGTCAGTTCCTTCCTGCTTTGTGTGTCACCTACCACCTTAGATGAGGTTCTAGTACTGGGAGTGGAGGATCCACTACTCGTCATCGAGGCAAACATGTTTTCCATAGAGGTTGAGGGATTGACGGGAAGGTTGATGGTACGGGCAAAGTCTCATGTTGTATTTTTTGTTTTTTGTTTTCTCTTTCCTATAAAAAATGTAATCATGCAACAATATATATAGAAAAATGCATTTTCTTTTTTGGGTATTTTTCTTTTGATTTAACAAGTTATCCTATATGCACTTTTAATTTTCTACTGAGATGGTTTTATTTTATAGAGATAAGTACGTAAATGTTAATGAAAGGCAAAATGTTTATTTCCAGGAGAGTAAAAGTAATTAACTCGGGGGCTAATATTTCTTTTTAAAGTGGTAATTTTTTAGAGTTTGGATCAAAAAAGGAAAAGATTTTTTTGTGTAAGAATTTATTTTGAGAATGAAAATTTTTTTTGAGGAAAATGTTTATTAAATAAATATATAAAAGTAGTAATCTATAAGGAATGGGCGGCGGTAGTTTTTCAAAACAAGGATTTTTTGGGAAGATGGAATTTTCCAAAATAAGGGGGTGTCGATTGGCATACCCATTGACCTGCCTATCAACATGGGGATCAAGTCAAATCACTCCAAGGCTTTGATTTCACTTTACTTCATACCAGTGTACTTCAATAGGGATGAGAATTAAATGGGTTTTTAGAGATATTGTTTTCTGCCAAGGAATTTTGGTATAAAAGGAGGGGTATGGGGTGTGATTTCATCACGAACACCCACATTTATTTCTTGCTTCCCATTTCCTATTCTCCAAATAGCTCTTCCCATGTATGAAGAATTATCTCTTACCTTGAAGGTCTGGAGGCTATGTGCCTTTAAAAAATTGACTATAATACTTTGAACTTCCGTTGGGTTTCTCTGCGGAATAATCGAGCCATAGAATGGAACATGCTAGGAGCGCTGGTACAATTCTAGTACCTCAAGGACCTGTGAGGTCTGTGTAACTTATGATGAATTCTAAAAAATGTTAGGGGTTGGCCCCAGTGTTGTGATGGTTATGCCTGATTTTTCTCATTCTTCCCAAGCATTTTTGGTGGAGTTGTTCCATATTTCTCCTTCAGCGACTCAATTGTTGGCTATTGAAGGGACTATTTATCTTCAGGTGGTTATGTATTCAGTGCACCTAAGGGGCTTTGATGATTCTATCTTTACCAGATCTGTTGATTTGGGCCTTACTAAGAGGCTTTTACTGGTGATATGGGAGTTGACAGTTGATCCCCAAGTGGTTGCAATAATGACATGGATGTCTTACCTCCATAATCCTATGACGGTGGTGCTGGAGGAGACCTTAAACGGTCTTGATGCTTGGAAAAAATGTCATTTTGATTTTTTGAGGGGAAGCACGGTAATGTTGTTCTGTGAATGCGATGATCTTCTTAAAAAGCTATTAATATCAATTTGTAAACTTGTGTAGTGCAGCGGAATATTTTAAGTGTTTTCAAATTGACTTGATTGTATGACAAATCAACCAAATAAAATTAATCTGATATTTTATTAAAACCCTAGATCATGCATCTAAGTGATTTGAAATCATTAAATCAGGAAGCATGCAATGGAAACAATTTTTCAGGAAAAAAATTCCCGAGGGCAAAAACTTTTTATTTCACTAATAATTTGCAAATCACAACTTACAATATTACAAGCGAAATCAGTAAAGAATTTACGGAGAAAACTCTCATAAGCCGCAACCTAAATCAGGAATGGACTCTCGCATCGAATCCACAAGACAGCAAGAAACACCCGCAAGTACTCCCAATGACCGCAGTCGTAGTTAGTCAGCACCTCCCTCAAGTGGTACTAAGTCAACCGTAGATTTACCCTCTTTACATGAGAAACTTCAACAAACTTGTGTTCTTGGGTTCTAAAACAATTCACATAAACTATTGGAATGATTGTGAATTGAAAACAAGAGGATTAAAACCTTAAAAATGAGAAGACAGAGTATTCTGCCAAAGCAGTTTTCATAGCTGATAAAAACACAGGTCTTCTTCTGAAAAATAGAGTTGAACAACCCAATTTATAGAAAATTAAGGCAGCAGATCGCTCGAATGAAAAGCTGATGTCGTTCGAACAAAGTGAGACGTCGCTCGAATAAGATCGCGCGATAGATCCCTATTGCTCAAACGAGATATTGTGTCGCTTAAATGAAAATATTTAAAAAATTAATTTTTTTTTGTCATCTTTAACAATCCGCCTGAACACTTAGAAAAATATTTTTGACGAAAATCTCCGCTCCAACATTTTGAAAATATTTTTAACAAATATCCCAACACTCTAAGTGAAATGCTAAGGTACTTAAACACAATCCTACCAAAGATAATCTCGCGAAGGTTTAAATGTTGAAGAATTTTGATATTCGGGTCCATCTCGATGTTTGAATGATATCGATTATTTCTTTAATGGTTGTAGCGGTTACGACATACTCAATTGTGAATGGACAATGTAAAATAATGTCCTTACAAATCTCCCCATATGTCTATGCCAGTACAAAATAAAAAAAAAACATCTGAATTATCAAATCAAAAAGGCTATACAAATCTAATACCCTCCTATGAACCCAAAACTAAAAAGGTACTAAAGATGCAAGTATCAAACTTTTCTTCAAAATCTTCAACATCAAATCATCAAGCTTTTATCATCAGGGTGTGCAAAATAATGATCTTCAATTTTTGAACCTACACACATGAGACAAAGCAAATTCCTTTGTGACGCATCGAGTTTGAAATGATATAAGAATAAATAAATCAATAATCAAATCTTCCCCATAATTCGTTCTTCCCCTTTTTTATTTGACCAAAATAGACAAGGAAACGGATAAACAAAATAAACATGGAGTTGTCACAACAAAAATGCAAAGCAGACATGGATCAAACTATGCTCATGCAAAGGAGTAACTCAAAAGTATTCCACAAACTATATTTGATTTTTTAATTTTCATACACTATGAATTTTCACTAAGATAACCAAACATAACATATGTGCACGATGAATATGTGTACTCTCAACGAATGAATTCAAAAATCGTCCTTAGGTGTCGAAAAGGTGGATTTAGATGACATTGTCTTAATCTAATTGACAAATCAAAGTCAGACGTGATTTTCACACCAATAACATCTAAAACTATGCAACATTTTTTTATGACTTTGCCAGGACATGCCAACCCTTTTTTTACATTTTTCCATCCAAACTCCCTCATAAATAATAATGCATTTATTTTTCTTTTGAGGTGATGAAACTAGATTCTCTCCTTAGAGAAATCCTATTGGCCCATTTTTGGCATATTTATCTTTTTATTGCCTTAATTTTTTCTTTGGGCTCTTTTAAACGGTGACTTTCATGACGAGTTAATTTTGTACTCTCGCAACCCTTTTTCATGAACACTCATCATTTTGTGCAATTTTAATTACTCATGGTAAATAGTTATTACATGCACTACTTTCATTGTCAAGTTTTATCGCATTTGGTTCATTTTAAAGATAGAATTGAGATGAAAACACATCGACCCACATGTGATAGACAAAAAAAATAATCAGATAAATTCGTGCAAGTGTGCATTAAAGGAACGCATGAGTCAAACATGTAGGTAGTTACAACTAATCACATCTCAATGACTTCAAACATTGTAAAACAGATGAATGAAATGATGATACATATCAAAACACTATCAAATCATCACATGGATATGGAATTAAATTGTGACTTGGTCATCCTAAATGTCCATTCATATACGGTGAAAAACACAATACAAAAAATCTTTTTGTCTTTTACAAAAAAAATCAAAAAATTAAAAATCTTTTTGTATTTTTTCAAAATTTTTGAAAACAAAAATCTAATACAAAAATACACAAGTCATAAAAAATAGCAAGAATATATCATGAAGCACAACTAGCATACGACAAACAAATAACACAATCAACCAAGAGATCTAATATGAGGTGAATCACGTGCAAGCAAACAAGAGTCATGAACAATCAATCCAAAAGTCTCTAAATCCAATTTCCTAGCCCAAACAGGTTTGTAACGATATGTGGGGGTTTTGGGAATGGAATTTATTCTCTTATTAAACTTCCTAAGAGTATTTTGAAGTTCATAATAGAAACGCCTAAGATGACCTTGCCTACCGCAATTTGTGTAAGTGTAAATCGACCGGTGAGTGTTACCTAAAGGCGGCCCTCTCCTAAAGTTTCTAGGTGGCTCTCTCCTAAAATTCCTAGAGGATCTATCCTAATAAATCTAGGTGATTCTCTCTTCACAATCCTAGGAGGCTCTCTCACACGTGTGGGGTTGGCTTTGGGAATGGGTTCAACACTATAATCGAATCATATACCACACATATCCTCCTTGATTTGGACAGTGCCTAACATCTTGTCTAACTTTTTTGACCTAGACTCCAAATCAAACTTCACCTTACTTATCTCTATTAAACTCTTCTCAAGCTCGCATATCCTTGACTCAAGTACACGTTTAGAATCATCAAACTCTAAAATATCCTTTTTCATAGTCTCTATCAACCCTCTAAGACTATCTCTCTCACCCTCGGCATATCCTAGTTTATCTCTAAGCATCTCCTCACATGCCCTAATATCCTCAATTAAGGCATTCGTGTTATTCTTATCTAAGGCACATTTTTTCAATTTACCTTCTAGTTTCAAGTTTGCCTTCTTTAACTTTACAAATTCCATATACAAGTTATTGTAGGCGACTTACAACTCACTCAAATCTTCCTCTTCCTCCTCACTCTTGTCACTTTCACTCTCATCACTAGTCACAGGGGTGGCAAGCTCTCTCTTAATAGCATAAAAGACTTCTTTTTCTGAATTACTATCACTAAGTGAAGAAGCATGAGATGTCGATTTATTAAAAATCTTCCTTATATTAATGGGACACTCGTCTATTGTATGACCAACTCCCTCACAACCAAGAAACCTCTCAGAGTCATTTTCGATGAATGATTTAAAACAAGAATTCATGTGAACTTTCCAATTAGTCCTTTCAAAAATTTGACATCTAAAATCATCAATACCACCAAAAGCCATTCTTAAGAAAATCTGGATCAAAACATAATAACTTAGTGCAACCCGTTCTGCTACCAATTTGTGAATGCGGTGATTGTAACACCCCGAGTTTTTAATTATTTGACTTTAATTAATTTGGAGTAAAATAAATTTTTGGCGGTTTTTGGCCTTTCAGAATTTAACTTGATATTATTTATAAATCTTTCAATCAGGAATTAATTCGGGTCTTTTATAAAAGGTTTTAAAGTTTTTATTTAAATTATTTAACAGGCAGGTTCATATTTGTTCAGCTAAAATATTTTGTGAAATGTTAAAGTTGGATTTTTTTTAAAGATTTAATTTTGGTAATTGTGGGGCTCGTTCGAACGACATGCATTGTCGTTCGAACAACGTCGCATTGTTGTTCGAACGACAGAGGCACTTTATGGATAGGAGTCTACTAATTGTGGTTTAACTCTTAAACCCTTTATATACTAAACATAAACGGGGCTAGGACTTCAAAAATCACTTTTCTATCAAACTTTCTACAGAAAGCTTTTCCAAAATATATTTCTCTCATCTTCAACCCCTAGCCCTTACTTTTCACAAGTTTTTACGATTCAATTGGTGTTTTCTTAGAAGAGTTCAACCTTCTACTCAGATTTTCATTCAACTAATTTCAGGTATGAATACTCTATTCCTTTCCTTTAGTCTTAAGTGTTTTAAGTGTTGCCTAAACATTAATTCAATATTTTCTTAAAATCAATTAGCAATCTAATTAGAGAAAGTGAACACTAATGTTTAGGGTAGTTTTTATGAAATATTTTAACATGAATAAAATTCATAACCTTTGGGTACATAGGATTCATGAGTAGATTTTGGGTTTGGTGGGTGTAGGTTGCATGTAGAAAAATCCTAGTTTTGAAATAAATAAAGTTGGGGGCGTATAACTCATGTAATTTATATAGAGATGATGAAATTTGATTTTTATGTATAAACGATGAAAACTCGGTATATTTAATTTAATATAATTAAATGAGATTAATTGGGTATTTTGACGTTGTGATAATTATATTAAGATTTAATTGAATTGGACTAGCATGCGTAATTTTATACGTTGATTAATTATGTTTGTTTATGTGACTTGTTGGTATTATTAAAATACCATTGTGATGACGGGTTGTTGGGTATTATTACTCTCCCTATATTTTTAGGATTCTTTCTAGGTATGGGACTAGTGGGTAGGCCTTTTATGATTTACGCCTTCTAGTTATGGGACTAGTGAGGGTAGATTATTACGACTCTATTATGTCAGTGGTGGGATGATTTTGTCACTTTATCGTCGTTACGCTAGCCTAGGCATGAGACTAGGTTAAGATTTATGATAGAAATTCATCATATACAAAGGGTAGGACGTATTGATAACTTGGGGATCCTTAGGTATGGGACTAAGGGATATTTTGAGGATCTCACATCGATTAAAAGGGTGGGGTAATCTATAAGTTATGAATTGTGAAAATGATAATTGATACCTAAGATAATAAGACGGGTATTAAAATATATTGGCAACATAATTAGCGAGGACCGACAGTTTAAACGGGCCAGCCAGCATTTTGACGAGGGGATGCGTATTTTGGTGGAGAAATCACCAGAGGCGAGAGGACCGCCATAATAAATTGAGGATATAAGAAAAGTTGGTTTATTTAATTAAATTAACAATCGTGGGACTTGGAAATTTAAAATCATATTGGTGTTCCTTTTTAAATGGGGATTTTTGGGGGTAGTTAGTAATTTATACTTATCACTTTTAATTATCCCGTTTAAATTAAAATATTCCATTGTGATATTTATTGCGTGTAATGATACTGTCTGGATTCAAGGGTCCTATTTGAGGGGAGTAGTATGTATTCATGCTCGGGGCTCTGACCTCGTGAGTTGAATAACTTTTTAGGATATAGTACTTGGAGAAGCTGTGTAGAATTATTTGGAGAATTGCTTCGAGGTCCAGTTGGAGTTGCTCTACCTTATGCGTATTGATTTAGTTTAATTTTCTATTCCTTCGCACTTGTATTTAGACTCAGTTTATGGTTGTGATTGGGCCATTCGGTTCCAAATTTGTATAGATTTTAGTCAGTTATTTCATTGGATTCAGTTAGAGATTATTCAATATCATATTATTAGAGATTAGAATTTCTTTGAGTTTAGCATGGAGATGGATCTTTTATCGCTTAGTTGGATGGTTTATCTTTTAGAATTAATTATCATTATCTTGTGGATTAATTTTATATCTATCATATCTGTCTCATGCTAATAATGGTATTTATTTACTCACGCCCGACTTAGTTTTGGTGGCGGTCGATGCCAGAATTTAGCGAGGTGTGACACTGATCTTCTCAAAAAGCTTTTAATATCAATTCGTAAACTTGTGCAGTGCAGCGAAATATTTCATGTGTTTTCAAATTGACATAATTATATAACAAATCAACCAAATTAAATTAATCCCATATTTTAATTAAACCCTAAATTATGCATCTAAGTGATTTGAAATAATTAAATCGGGAAGCATGCAAAGGAAACCAATTTTCAGGACAAAATCCCCGAAGGGAAAAAAACCTTTTATTTCACTAATAATTTGCAAATCATAACTTACAATATTACAAGAGAAATCAGCAAAGAATTTATCGCAAAAAACTTTCATAAGTCGCAACCTAAATCAGCAATGGACTCCCACATCTAATCCACAAGACAACAAGGAACACCCGCAAGTACTCCTAATGATCGCAGCCGTAGTCAGCCACCACCTCCCTCAAGCGGTACTAAGTCGGACGTAGATTTACCCTCTCTACATGAGAAACTTAAACAAACTTGTGTTATTGGGTTCCAAAACAATTCACATAAACTATTGGGATGATTGTAGATCGAAAACAAAAGGATTAAAACGTTGAAAGTTAGAAGACAAGGTATTCTGCCAAAGCAATTTTCGTAGTTGATAAAAACGCAAGTCTTCTTCTGAAAAATAGATTTGAGCAACCCAATTTATAGAAAAATCAAGACGGCAACTTGCTCGAACGAAAAGCCGATGTCACTTTAACGAAGCGAGATGTCGCTCGAACAAGATACTTGTGTCGCTCAAACGAAAATAATATAAAAAATTAATTTTTTTTCGTCTTTAAAAATCCGCCTCAACACTTAGAAAAATAATTTTAACGAAAAACTCGGCTCCAACACTTAGAAAATATTTTATAAAAAATATCCCAACACTCTAAGTGAAATTCTAAGGTACTTAAACACAACCTGACCAAAGATAATCTCGCGGGGGCTCGAACATTGAAGAACTTCGATATTCAGATTCGTCTCGATATTTGAATGATCTTGATTATTTTTTTTACTGTTGTAGTGGTATACGACATACTCAATTGTGAACAGATAATGTAAAATAATGTCCTTACATGTTCATATGGCTTGCAGAGAGGCTTCGTCTCGCGACCATTCCTGGGCATCCCTTAGCAGGTGTGCCTAATTTATTTGTTCGTCCTTTCTTCAGTTTTAGCCCATCAGTAAAGAATTGGGTCAACTGATTTTTGGAGCACGAAGTCCGGTGTCTTCGTTGGTCGGTGCCATAATGGGGAGACTTGCGGCTAGGAGAGTAATGGTATTGGTTGGTTTTTTCCAGACTTCATTTTATTTCCCTTGCGGATTCTACGCTAAGTCGAATGGGAATAAATTGTGCCTCCTTGCATAACAAATTTCTTCCTGGTCGAGGACTTGACTGAATCATTGATAATGATGATGGGCTCCTTGTGGAAGCATTGTCGTCCATCTACCCATTCGTCATAATCTGTAGGAGTGCCTTGGTATATGTTTGGGGACTACCTAAAGTGGTTGTGGAAGCGGGTATTGGAGAAGAATATGGAGCAAGAAACTGAACAAAGGTGGTGTAGACAACCCCATTATGTTACCCCCTAAACTCTCTTTAGGTCCCTAGCACCTCCCTTCATCACTACAAACCAAGGTCATACCCCGAGTACTGACTTAGAAGGCATCGAGCACTCCCACACTTTGTTTGACCAAAAGTCAAAGTTTTCAACTCGACCGAGACTGAATGAATCTTCAAAGGGCACTGAAACCCCTTTCCAACAATCCATCCCGTCTGCGATTTTGACTTACTATGCGGACGAATGACCCGTTTTCTCGAAACTCAATCAGGAGGCCACCGGTCACTCCCAGGATCCGTTTGACCTAAGTCAAAATCTTCAACTCGACCGAGACTGAATGAATCTTTAAAGGGCACTGAAAACTCTTTCCAACGATCCATTCCGTGTGCGATTTCGACTTACGGTACGGATGAATGATCTGTTTTACCCCGAGAGGTCACAGAATGCTTTCAGGGCCCGATTGACCAAAGTCAACTCCCCAAACTGGATCAAACTCTTTGGAATGTTGAATTACATCTCCTAACCTTTCTAACGGTCTGCCCCGTGCACAATTCTGACGTACCATGCAGACAAACGTTTCATTAGCATCCGAAAATTTCCCATCCAATGGACTGACAAATGCTTCGGAGTAGGCCTGTTAACGTGCCGGAGTCGGGTCGAGTTTAGGGAGATCCAGATCCGTGTAATCGGGTCTTCATCGGGTTCGAGTCCAGGTCCGGGTCTTCATCGGGTCTATAATATTGGATCTAGACCCGGATCCGTTCGGGTCTGGGTCTGGCCAAATATATACATTTATTTTATACTATCCCCCTTCTTTATTTTTTAATCTTAAATTAAAATATTTTGTAATGTATTATAGAATAATATTAGTATAAATAAAACATATATTATTTATATTTATTATATACATAAATATATATTTTTATATATATTACTTACATGTTATATTGATAAGATATATTTATAAATATATATAAATTTATAGTATATGTATATATATTTAAAAAATAATATTGTACAATTGGGGTCGGGTCTTCGGGTTCGGGTCTTGTATAAGATCCAGACCCTACCCGTTTAATAAACAGGTATTCGGGTATTCGGGTATTCGGGTCTAAAAAATATGCTCAGACCCTATTATATGGATCGGGTCCGGGTCCAGATCTGACCCATTGACAGGCCTACTTCGGAGCTGTATTTTACCCGAAGTCAACTCCCGAACCCGGGAGCAAAAGTACTTTCGAAGGTCTCTAAATTACCTTTCCAACAGTCCACCCCGTGCACAATTCTGATCAACGGTTTGCATTTTGCGGCCGATTTTCCAAAAAGGCCTGAAAGATACTGCCAAACGGCAGAACCAGGTCTATGACGATCGGTAATGACCTAGGCCTATAAAAAGGAGGCATGACCCCACTTTCAAGGAGAGCCCAGATCTGATAGATATCACTCTCAGCAAATCCAGAAAACCTCTCTCGAAGTCAGCGTGATTTTCACACCCAAATCCCTTTCCAACCTTCACTTTTCATCATCCTTTTCATCAAACTTGGTGAATTCACTACCCTCCATCATCATCCAAGTCTAAAGGATGCTCTCCAACATTCAAGATCAAGCTCAAGATCTTCAAGAAGGTCCAATTTTCTCAACTCTCTCCTTAAATTCTCATAAATTCGCAATAACTTGTTTTATTACTTAGCACTTTTATTATCTCATCTCACACGACCTAATATACTTTTTTATTTAGTATTATTGCACATCTTTTATTTTCATATAAATAAAAAAACCCAAAAAAAAGAAAAAGAGGGTTTGCTCATAAATTCCAAACGAGAATTCTCATACTTTTCTTACACTTTTCTCACAACTAAAATACTTTTTCTACACACACACACACAAATAAGAGAATCCCCCAGTTGGATTTATGGGATAAACCCCACCCCTCGTTTTGCATGCAAACTACGTGGACTTTGATGCCTCTATAGGCTACGTAGGCGTCTCGGGGTAAAACCCAAGACTCGAGTCCTATTTTTACTTTTTCTCTCATTTTCTATTTTCTCTAAACTCCACTTTCTTATATTATATATATACATATATTTGTTATTAGTGGCATATTATTCCACATGCGTTGTCGTTCCATCGTAACGGTCAACGTAAGGATAATCGCGTAAATCCTATTTTCTAATATTATTTTTATACCTTCCTATGGATAACTCGCTTTTTCTCTTCCATAATACAAGTCGAGGATTCCTATCTCCACTATATATACACATGCACACATATCACGGGGAAAATAAAGGAAACTAACAGAAATCCATGAGAGACCGAAAGGGCGGAATGGGTGCCTAACACCTTCCCATTTCGTAAATTAGCCTCTGAACACTTTTCGAATCATTTTGGTTTCGTATGCATCAGTATGTCTTTGGATGTTGTCCTTAGGGATGGCTCCCTTTCTTTTGTCTGTTTTGAGTAAAATAGACTGGCGACTCTAATCTATCTACATCTTTCATCTCACCCAAATGACGTCGGCCGAAGCGCTCTCTAGAGGGACGCGCGGGACCTAGGATCCTCCATCGCGTCGCCCGCACGCCCCGCCGCGAGGATCAGGATTCGGATCAGGGATGGCCACAGTGGCGACTCTGCTGGGGACCTTTTTTTCATGAGGGCTAGACTCTATTTACATGGGCGTTATGTTTGTTTAGATTTTCCCCTATTTTCATGTTCCCCCTTTATTACTCCTGTGTACCCCATGCTTATGCTCCTATTCATACACTTGTAGAAAATTCTCCATGTACACTTTGAACCACGTGCACTTAGGGTCACATATATCCATGTTTTGCACGCATCATCCATCCATACTTGGTGAACCATTGGTACTTGCACTTTGCTTCCTGTTTGGCGTAATCAAGAAAGACATTATCATAAGATATTAATAAGAGAATCATGCATGATTCACACGACATCACTAAAGAGCATTATGATTGACCAAATTTTACCCAGTAACTGGAGGGTCACTTCGTGATGGGCGATGATCCGGCAGGGCGCAATTAGCCTAAGCGATATGACTCTCACCTTCCATAGGACAAGTACCTTTGACGTATATCGAATGGTTCCCCCGCATCATACCGCTTGATCGAAGTCATGACGGGAGGTATATCGCAGGGAACTCATTTACATACGCCGAGTATATCAAATTCTATCTCACACGTACCATCCCCACGAGGTATATGGTGAGGCAATTCATGTACACTCAGGTATATCAATTGGCTTGTCCATATGTACCGATTGTCGCAAAAGCAAGACGTATATCGTGGAAGTCACGCCAAAGGGGGAACCCTTTTCGATTCACCCAACCAACTGTATACCCGCATATAGGTGTCAGGCCTAGGACACACATATAAGATTGCCGATTTCAACCCGAAACTATTCTGAAATTTCGGGTCGGCCTGCCGTCCAAATTCTCGTGCATTTTTAAAACAGGACCTTACCCGTGAACCTGGTCACAAGTCTAGCCAAAGCTTTGCATATATTACAACCCCAATTTTTTCCAGGCTCGGGTCCCATTCGGAATTTCATTTCGAATTTAGGATAATAATACAAGTGAAAACATAATAATTGGAATAATCATGCTGAGACTGTCTCTCCTTTCTTTATAAAAAAAATCCAAAAAAATCTTCTCCTCTCTTTGTCAAAAAGCCAAAAATATTTTTTCAATCTCAAAAAGAAAAAAGAATAAAATGTCAAAAAATATTTTCATCCTTTTTTTCTCAAAATAAATCCCATTTTGCGCCTTCTCAGGTCGATCGCAAACCCTTGGCCTGGCTCCCTATTGGCTTCGATCTTCAGTCAAATCACCCCGGAGTTCCTATTACTTCTTTCGAGTCTGGAATCCATCCGTCTTCTATGAAGAACACAGATTAAGCACCCATTGTGCAGCTAGATCTGACGGCAGTCCTAGCTTAGGTTGTGTCCAAAATTGATAACCTCCAAACTGAGGTCCGAGAGATGCAACGAAACCAAGTTCTCATTCCTCAAGAACTTGAGGCCCTATTCCCTTGCGCTATGGATCCACCCGAGCCCATCTAGGTTCCCGAAGAGTATCAGTATGCTCCACGTGTCCCTTCTGTTAATGGGTCACCGCCTGCCCAGCTTCCTATGCCGGACCTTGCCCATCATGGGGCTAACTTGCCTATGATCATTGATCTGAAGGAAGAAGAGCTGAATAAAGTCAAAGAGGACCTCAAGATGCTCACCAAGAAGTTTGACCAAGTCAGAATCTCAGGAAATTACATGGAATACACCCACACGTCTCCTTATCCTAAAGTGAGGTTACCCGAGAAGTTCAAGATGCCAAATATCAAGAAATTTGAAGGAAGTGGACCCCCAATTGTTCATCTACGAAGTTATCACCATTCCATAACTCTACTAGGGTCTTCTGAAGAAGTGATGGCCCAATTATTTTAGCAAACTTTGAAGGATAGTGCCCTATGATGGTTTTTGTCTCTCGAAGAGTCCAGAATTCGTAGTTAGGAGGATGTAGCTCGGGAATTCATGTCACAGTACAAATACAATGAAGAGCTTGAGGTCACCCGTCGTGATTTAGAGCTGCTCAAATAGAACCCTGGAGAATCAGTCAGTAACTTCATCGCCCGATGGAGGGAAAAAGCAGCAACCATGATTAATCGGCCTTCCGAGGAAGAATAAGTCATCATAATGAAGAAGAACTTCTTACCCCATGTCCGAGCAACGATGGGAGGACAATACTATCCCCACTTTCGAGCTCTCAGAGAAGAAGGATTAGAAATAGAGGAAGGTCTTGGCAAAATAGAAATTGACCCAAAGAAAGTGTCCGGACAGTTCACCCCTAGAAAATATGACAATCTTGCTAGTGCTACAATCTCAACCATCAACAACATCTCTCAACCAACCACATTACGGGCACCGAAAAGTCACCCTGTCCCGATCCAAAAGGAATACACCGAGATCTATCCTCCTCTCTCCAAAGTTTACCAAGACTTATTAAGCTGAAACCTTATCAAACCTTTGGATCCCCATCCATTGCTAAATCCACTCACAAGAAACTTCAAGGCAGATGCCCATTGCGCCTTTCAACAAACTGTTGTCCATACCACCGACCATTGCCTTCACCTCCGAAACATAATCCAAGGTCTAATTGACCGGGTAACCATCGCCCCACTAGCCAATCCTAAGCCAAACACTACTCACAACCCATTTCCAAATCATGCCAATGCCATCTTTCTAGAAGAGAGCCCATAATTAGATCCCCCAACTAAAATCACACCCATATACTTTCCTAAACCTCTCCAAATTTGCCCATATTTCCAAATACACCCTACTAACCTCGCTGATCAGGCACTGTCACTCCTTACCAGAGCATGCATCGTTGTCCGTACCCGTTCTAAAAATGGAAGCATGGAATTGTCAGAAGTGTTAAACCAACTCCTAAATTGCGGGTTGAAATTACCCTCACATATGGTCATTAATTGCCAGAGGTTCAGTACGCTATTCTTAGAAGCACGAAAATGGGTTCGAGAGTCAGATAGTTGGGTAGTACCGACCGATGAAGTCAGCCTGAATGATGTTGCCCAGATCATGGCAGAATTATTTAGGCAAACCAACAACATTTGCAGTATGATCGAGTTACTTGATACTATAAAATTGCAAGGGGGCCTGGTCCCTTCACCCTTATACATCCCCACAGAATGGGATGACCTGTATGAAGAAGCCATTGAAGTTGTGGAATGCATAGAATTTACATGGAAAGATAGAATTATATCCACCAGATGGGGGGAAGAACTCAGAGATTCGAATGAAGGGCAAGCTTCAGAGAAAACTAGCCTGGTAGCCGACATGTGTGGAATGATATCATTTAAAGAACTCCTCGGAGAAATAAAAAATGTGTCAGAATAACCCGAGATCGACAAGGAAATGGGATTCATGTTCTTACCGTCTTCAGTAAATCATATGACCAGATCAGGGAGGCATTACCAGATCCCAAACTCACTACCATCCAATGACGAAGGGAAGGGCATTGAAAACCTTCCTATGCCAGAGATGACCCTCGAGGAGAGCAAGATCCTCGATCAACAAAAGAAAGCTCAAGCTAATATCATTCTATGTGGGGCTTTTCATGTCTTTTCAGCTGCACATAAACGCTTTGATGAATTTGCTCAGTGGACCCACAGTTCCTCCTGCTACCACACAGTTTCTGATCGACTCGGACTGGGGCTAGGGAAAGACAGCAAGGTATACTCGAGTCGATTGAACTAAAAAAGCTTTCCCTCCTTGTGGTTTGGGGTATCAACCATCAGAACACGAGCTCAGAATGATTCGCTTGTCTCGACCAAAGAGAAGACTAGGCCGCATCCAGACTTTCCCAGGTGACTCCTTGAATAGACGATTAATCAAAGAGGGTGAATACTTCCCCTTTTTCAGCTTTCTAGAACCATGGTATGACCATACAGACAAGAGGATGAAGCCTGGAATCGAGATCTTTTTCCAAGACAGCTACCCATGGGCCAAAAATTCCCAACACCTAGTACAATCGATAATCAAAGATACCGAAGAGACTAAGGAAAGTGACTCAGAAGATTCCTTCAACTTACAGACACTGGGGCTGACACTCTTTATGGTTCATTCAAGCACTACATTATTGGATCCATCCCACCTGATTAAAGATAGTAATACACCTCTCCTCAACTGGCATGATGCACCAGTTCTACCTGTTAAAATCTCCCATAATCATAATGTTCACCCCATTTCTTCTTCTGTTGTCTATCCTTGTCCAAATGAAATCGAGTCCTCTTTTGACGAGGTTCTTAATGTTATTTTTCATATTAATGAAATAAACAAAGATTTTGAGTATCTTGTTGTGCCTTACATTAACTATTTGGATTCTAATCAAACTTTTGATGATGATGATTTTTCAAATGAACAATTCTTAACTGATCTAAATAAGGTTAATAATAAACAAAATAACCGCGTTCAAGTTAACGAATAATAGACTTGTTATTAACCTCAGTTCTAGTAGCCAACTGCACGAGATTAGGATAGGGGCTACCCTCGACGAGCATGAGTGTGCAGAACTCAAAGAATTGCTAAAGGAATTCATGGATGTCTTCGCATGGTCCTATGACGATATGCCCGGCATTGATCCTGAAATAGCTTAGCATGAGATTCACACTCTCCCAGATTATAAGCCGGTTAAATAGAAGTCGAGAAAGATCTTCACCGAATGGTCGCTCAGGGTCAAAGAAGAGGTGGTTAAACAGTTGAACGTAGGTTTCATTCGTGTGGTCGAGTATCCCACATGGCTAGCCAACATAGTGCCCGTGTCGAAATCGGGAGGAAAAGTTTGGATGTGGGTAGACTATCGAGACTTGAACAAAGCCTCTCCAAAGGATGATTATCCGTTACCCAATATCAACATGATCGTAGACAACACAACGAGTCATTCATCGACGGGTTTGCCAAATATAACCAAATCAAAATTCACCCAGACCATTAAGAAAAAATTGCATTCATCACCACATGGGGAACCTTTTGCTACACTGCCATGCCATTTGGTCTCAAGAATGCTGGGGCTACCTACCAAAGGGTTGCCACAACCATCTTGAACGATCTAATTCACAAAGAGGTTGAGGTCTATGTGGATGATATGATTATCAAATCCAAGACTAGAGAAGGTCATGTTCCTGCTCTCCGAAAGTTCTTCGAATGACTACGACAGTATCAGATAAGACTCAATCCGTATAAATGCGTCTTCGGCGTTACAAAGGGAAAACTCTTGGGATTCATGGTCAGTGAGAAAGGGATAGAATTAGATCTTGCAAAGCTAAAAGCCATACTTGAGATGCCACCTCCCCGAACAGAGAAAGAAGTCCGAGGTTTCCTTGGGAAATTACAATACATCACCGGTTCATCAGCCAGTTAACCTCCATCTACGAGCCAATATTTAAACTCCTCCAAAAGGATTCAACTAAGATTTGGAACAAGGCATGCCAATAAGATTTTGACCAAATCAAATAATATCTGACCCAACCCACGATACTCATGCCACCACAACCTAGTCTCCCCTTGCTCTTATACCTAACCATAACCAACACTGCAGCTGGGGCTTTGCTTGCCCAATACCTTAAAGATTCCCGTAAAGAAAGATCCATCTATTATGCTAGTTGCAAATTGGTCAGGTACGAGGTCAACTACACTGCTTTAGAAAAGGCGTGTGTCACACTTGTCTGGGTCACCCAAAAGCTACGACACTACATGCTCGCCTTCCCCATCAAACTTATATCCCGAATGGACCCCATCAAATTACTTCTTGTGAAACCCGCCTTATCCATTCGAATGGCCCGATGGTTGATGCTCCTAACCAAGTTCGATATCGTGTACGTCAAGCAGAAATCCATGAAAGGAAGAGACATCTCTGACTACCTCACTGATTACCCCATAGAAGAAGTTGATGTTTGGATCTCCGAACTCCTAGATGAGAACATCCTTTGCACTGCTTAGGACAACCTTCGATGGCAAATGTTCTTTAACGGAGTTACCAATAAGAAGGTATATGGCATTGGGATACTCCTAATCGCCCCAGATGACTCCCACACTCCAATCTCCATCAAGTTGGATTTCCCTTGCACCAACAACATGACTGAGTACGAGGCATGCACAGTAAAACTCAAAGTTGCTCTCAAGAAAGGTATTCAATGCCTAGATGTCTACGGTGATTCCGCCCTCATCATCGGTCAAGTGCTCAAAAAATAAAGAGTCAAAGACGAGAAACTCCAACCCTTCCATGCCCACTTAGAAGAATTAGCCTCCTAATTCCAAGACATCACCTTCCACTACCTACCTCGAGCAAAAAATAACCTAGCTGATGACCTTTCTACCTTAGCCTCCATGGTCGACATGCTCGAAGGGATAACAATGACCCCCTTCCAGATTCAAAAGCAAGACAGACCAACCCACTGTTACCACATTGAGATTGTCACCACAGAAGATCCCGAGCTAGCCAATTGTTTGTACTATGATATTTGGCACCTCCTCCCGCATAGTAGGTATCCCGAGGGTTCCAACATTAAAGATCAATCAACCCTTCGAAGAGTGGTGGCCCTATACATCATCTGTCACAGAGCACTGCTCAAAAGGAACTTCGATGGAACTCATATGCACTGCATCACACGGGCTAACATTGAAAAGATAATACAGAAGATCCACAGTGGGGAATGCGAACCCTACATGAACGGTCACATGCATACCAAGAAGATTATCCGACAAGGTTACTACTGGACCACCATGACCCAGGATTTCACAGCCTATGTCCGTAGATGCCTCAAATGCCAACAGTTCTCCAACCTTCAGCATCTGCCTCCACGTGAATTATACAACATGACCTCTCCCTATTCGTTCTCCACCTGGGGCATCGACATCATAGGGAAGGTTACACTGAAGGATTCCATTGAGCATGAGTTTATCCTAGTTGCCATTAATTACTTCACCAAATGGGTCAAAGCTGAGTCATGCACAGTACTGAACGCCAAGAAAGTGGCTAAACTCATTAAGAAAAACATCATCTGTCGATATGGGGTCCCGCACGAGCTGCTGTCAGATCACGGTTTACATTTCGAGGTAGAAGTCACAGAGGTGGTCAACGAGTATGAGATTCAAAGACACAAATCTTCTCCCTACTAACCTCAGACCAACGGTGCAGTTAAAGCCGCCAACAATAACCTCAAATCCATTATCAGTAAGATGACCAAAAGCTATTGGGATTGGGCCGACAGGATCACATATGGCCTCTAGGGATACTGAACCTCCATTCGAACCTCTACTAGGGCTACCCCTTACTCTCTGGTTTACTGCATGGAAGCAGTCCTATCATTGGATCTGGAAATACCCTCATTACGCATCATGCTTGAAAGTAAGATCAGCGAAGAATACTGGTACCAAAACCGTCTTGACGAGCTGACCCTCCTAGACGAAAGGAGATTAAAAGAGCTATACCATATATAAGGGTACCATCGCCGAATAGCTCATTCATTCAATAAGAAGGTCAAAGACCGGGGTGTCCGATAAGGGGACCTAGCCCTCAAAGAAATCATAAAACCCATCTGGGACCCTAGAGGGAAATTCAAGCCTAATTGGATCAGCCCCTACATTGTCAAGAAGATCTTGTCCAACGGTGCCGCCATGCTTACCAACTTAGATGGGGAAGAGATGGCTCGTCCATTCAACCTGGACTCTCTGAAGAAGTTCTACCCCTAGTCCAAAATCTTGGCGCGCTACGACTCTTCTCGTCTCCCTTCTATTCTTAAAAAAAATAAAAAAAATATCTCTTCATTTCCCATTGCCCAGAACTACGTGGGCCTGATCCTCTACAAAAAAAAACATTTTCAAATAAAATTAAAACTTTTCAAAAACCTCAGAGGTACGTAGGCAGCTCATACACCTTACATGAGCACGACCCTTTCTTTTTCACAAAATACTATTATTTTCTTATCTCCGAGAACAACAGTCAATTCCAACATATACTTGAACAAAAGGATTATGTATGCCTTAGCGATCGGTATAGATAATTCACACAATACAAAATTCATCGAAAGGTACAGCTGGATGATCAGAAACTTGTTTATTTCACTAATAAGAAATTACGATACAGATTTCATAAGAAAAGGAATGAATAACTCCCTTCCTCCCTACCTTCCTAAAAAGCTAGAATAAAATCACCATATTTATCCCCCATTACACAATAAACTCTCCAGGAGTCCTACCCACGGCTACCAGAGGATCTCGCTCCATCATCATCATCTACATCCTGGGGTCCCCAAGTTTTCCTTGCCTGAACAGAGTGTCGCAGACACTCCATGAACCGATAAGCGCGAACCAGCTTCGAAAAAACCACAACACCTCCTTCCATGGTGTCAAAAGAGACAAACCACTTTTGTCCAGTCTCCACTACCAACATCTTGTCAACCACTCTCCTCCACAACCACTTCATATAATCCCCAAGGATATGCCAAACTCTCCCAACAGACTGAGAGGGACGGGTCGACGGACGTCGACTCCCCCACAAAGAGCCAAGCCGTAGGCGCAAACGCTCGATCAAATACTCTACCGCAAAAAAATTTAGTGTCCGAGGTGGCACGACCTCTGCCCAACCAAATTAACGCAGAAGCCGTCAATGGAAATAAAAAGAGGTATGGCTGAGACTAACCAGACCCACATGCGGATATTCTCCTAGGTCCAGAATAGGCTGCAACTGTCCCCACCAAGGCACTGACCAGTACAGATTTTGAGCCCCATGCTCCACAAGCCAATTCTCCCATCTCTCAATATCCAGGCCAACGCTGAAGAAGTGATGCAAAAAGAAGTTGGGTACAGCCGACAAAGGATATTCTGGAAGAGTTACCAGGCAAAGTCTTTCAGATAACCACATGAACAACATTATGGGGCTACCCCACAGGAAGTCAGAATGACCTTCTCTCCAGGCATCCAGACCATTCAGGGTCTCCGCCAGTATCACCATCGCAGGATTGCGATGGTATGACATCCATGAAGTAATGGCTACAAGTTGTGGGTCCATCGACAGTTCCCCAGTCACCAGTTGAAATTTTGAAACCAGGCCTAGAGCAACGGCTCCAACATAATCAGCATCACCTACTTCCCGCAAATGCACGGACTGCAACATCGCCGAAAGGGAGATCATTCCCCCAGTAACCAATGGTCTAGCCGTCGAAGGTGAAATGTGAAGAAGCCCAACCAACAACTCCCTGGGAGAACGAGAAAATTCGGGTAAAGTCGCAGCAACACTGGGATTTATCCCTAGTATGGCAAAAAATTCTTCGTAGGTAGGACAAACTTCATCCAACCCAAAGCGAAATACATGGTCTTCGGGGTACCAAAATTGTACCGTCGTCATCAGCATGTTGCACTCAATAGACCGATTGCGCCACAAAGAGACTCGGTGCATGTTTAAAGCATCGTAGTCGACATTATAAGAGCACATCGCTTCCAAGGCTTCGAGGTAGTTAGCAAACTCAATGCTACCAGGGAGAGCCATCTTGCAGGACTAAGAGATAGTAGGCAACTAAGTAAGAATATGAAGGTGTGATGAAAACACTCCACCCCTACTCCTTTTTATACTTAAGAACCATCACAAAAGACATAATCCCTGCAGAAATTGGAGGGAATACTACCCCACAAAGTACCAAAAGGCTGAAGAGGGAACTAATCAAAGATTTGAATTAATGGGACTCAACTTGACTACCGATAGGCAGGACAAGGGACTTGCCGATCAGCAACCCCTATTTTTGGAAGTTTTCCTTTTTCCTCTTTTGTCAAAATCAGAAGCTCAATAAAAATAAATTAATATTCTCAATAGAATTTCAAAAATCCTTTTTCACCCCTATATAATTTCCCGTTCTTAAAACTTTCCTCAAAATCCCAAAAATATCTCTTTACGGTCTCAGCAGCAAAGTAAAAATCCCATGTGCATGCATTCACTCATTCATCATTAACAAAGGATAATAAAAAAAAACATTGCATTGCATATATATATTCTTCTGTGTTACATCAAATTTTGCAGGAAATAAAAGAAAAACAAAAAACAACGGGACTCAGCCCGAACCCACGTTCTCTCACCTACCCTTCCCCCTCTTTCTAAGAGTTTCCACCCCTGCGACGTGCTCTCTTTCCCCTACGGCGAGATGACGCACCACTACTACCCGAGCATGATTCCTCCCCAAACGAAGAAGAAGGCACCAAGTAAGCAGGAACCGGGACCGCATCCCGAATGTGGGCAGTTGCCAAAGAGATCTAGTCTCTAATATCCCTCAGCCAAGTGGTCGACACCCGGACTTGTTGTAAGAAGAAGGCAAAATCAGTATGAAAGAGGGATCAAAACAGAAAAGGAACCAAAAAGAGGAAAAGAACATAAAGGTATACCGCAGGACGAAGAACCTCCTCTGTCAAACCTAACTCCTCCGAATCCATCGTAAGAAGACGATGCAACATGGGGACCATCCCTCCATCAGCCCGCCGAATGTTGTATGAGGGGGTATACAATCGAACAAAGGGAACCTCTGAATTTTCCTCCATCGCAGACGCCGACGGACCACCACCGCTATGGGAGGACCCCACCGCCCAACTCGAACCCGAAGGAGGGAAAGGCAAGGCATCATATATGTTGGGCGCCATCAACCAGCTCGTGACAATGTCTATATAGTCATACGACACAGTCGTATCAGTATACAACAGTTAGGACTCGTCGATCATCATCGCGATCCTCGCATCCTTCGGCATCAGTTGCTCTCACCTCATAGACATAGGAGGCTGCGCAGGTGGCACCACCACCTCCTCCTCAGCAATCTGTCGAACCACTTGCTCCCCTAAATACTAGGAATGGCCAAACTCATACGCCAGCAAATTCCTCATCTGTGCATTCACCCCGGTCACCCCCATATCCTGAATGGCTGTCCCCCAAGGATAAAAGGTCACCTGAAAATCCTTGACAGTCATAAGCCAATACAGAATCAGAACGTGCAAAAAATCAAGGCTAAAAAGAAAAGAGTCTTACCCTACCACTGGTCAGGCTATTCAAGACCTGACGCACCACCTCTAGAGAGAGAGATCCCTTCAACTGTCGATTCGCCTTGTACCGTCGATACAATCGGCAAAAGTCCCCAATAGTCTCATCCTTCAGGGCGATCAGCGGGTATTGCACCCAATCACCTCATAGAACCACGTCTACCAAAGACAGGTATTCACAATCAAAAAGAGACTCATAAGGAAAATGCGAATGAATAAAAAGAAAGATGCACAAAATCAAATAATACCTCAAGGAGATACGTGACTCCAGTAAAAGTTTGTCGGCAGCACCGGCTGAATGCGTCTAAAGAAAAATAAAGGGTCGCCAAAGTCAGGCTCCCTCAATCATAGAGAGGGATGTTCGAAAACATCCTCAAGTACGGTAAGAACCACAAATGGACGTTGTCATCACTCGAAGCCACCATGAAACCTCCCAGCACCAGCAAAATGAACAACCAGGCCATTTGCCTCACCTGTAGCCCGTCCTCCACATCAATCACCCTACTCAGCAGTACATCCTTCAGTAAGGATAGTCGGATAGAATCCCCAGAGACTATCCTCCCTACGTCACCAAGTGCCACACGCACCGCTTTCGGCTTCACCCGCAGAGAACAATTCACCTCTGTCTGCTCTCCATCACAATCCATCCCCAGCAGTTGCTGCACATCTATAGGAGACACGGTCATCTCCCCAAACCCAAAATGGAAGGTGTGGGTAGTATCCCACCATCTCTCCCCCAGAGCGCATAAGACCGCTGTCGAACGAGGCATCTCATCCAGCGCAGACGCCTACCTCCCAAAACCCGCTGAGGATACCACCCAATGCACCACAGGTGGAATATGCTCCCAGACATCCTTAAGACCCCATCGTCCCACGGGCACGCATGTTCTTTAAAGAGATATCAGACTGTCAAAAGAACAAACCTTATAAAAATTCAAGAAGGAAGGAAAAAAATCACCAAAAAGAGAAGAATGCCAAAGGTCAGGTTACTTACATAACCGCCAGGGCTCACCACCCTCGAGGACCGATGACGCGACGGCTCCCGTAGCAAAGTCCGTTCATCCGCAACCGTCTCGAACGCATCAAAGGAGTTCTCACTCCCCAAAGCAATAGGCACCCTTTCCCTCCACTCCACATTCACCCACTCATCAATAGTCAACCATTATCTATGCACTGCAATGCTCACAAAGGCAGCCATTTCTTAGAGATCATAATGCTAGAACGATTTGCAGAGGAAAATCACAGAAAGAAAGAAAACAAGAAGTTGTGAAAAATGAGGGGAATTCGCCCCCTTTATATGCCAAGGGTCATGCCGATCGGCATTGACCCCCCACCCACCAATCGAAACTAACCTCTTACCTTCCCGAGGCAGTCCAAAAGTCCGTGCCACTGCCGAATGGCACCCTCTGCACCGTGCCGACCGGCATCCCCCTTAAAATTTCGTACAAAAATTCCCAAAAAATACCAAAAAACCCTGAAAAACTCTCAAAAAATTCCTAAAAATCCCAGGAAGGATTTAGAATATTTTCACCAAGGAAATTTAACACTCCCTCAAGAGGAACCTCAATTTTCCTAGCGAAACTCTCAAAAACCAAGTAAAACTCCTCCCGCAACGTCCCCGGAGGATCTCTAAAGATTACCCCCTGTGGCCATCCCCGATCCTCGCCATGCGGGTGGGCGCGTGAAGGAAGGATCCTCGGGTCCCACGCATCCCTCTCGGGAGCGCCTCGGCCGACGTTGTTTGAGATGAGGTGTAAAAATGTAGAGAGATTCAGAGTCGCCAGTCTATTTTACTCAAAACAGACAAAAGAAAAATAAAGGGGAAGCCATCCCGAAGGATGGAATCCAAAGACATATTGGTGCATGCAAAACCAAAATGATTCGAGAAGGGTTCGGAGGCTTATTTACGAAATGAGACGATGTTAGGAACCCATTCCGCCCTTTCGGTCTCTCATGGATATTTGCTATTTTACTTTATATTTCCCCCCGTGATATATGTGGATGTGTATATATATATAATGGAGGTAGCAATCCTCGACTTGTATCATGGAAAAGATAAAGTGAGTCATCCGTAGGAAGATATAAGAATAATATTAGAAAAATAAGATTTACGCGATTGCCCCTACGTTGATAGTTATAACAGAACGACAGCGCATATGGAATAATACGTTACTAAGGGCAAGTATATAGAATATAAGAAGATTATATTTAGAGAAAATAGAAAGTAAGAGAAAAAGTGAGAAAAAGGACTCGAGTCTCGGGTTTTACCCCGAGACGCCTACGTAGCCTATAAAGGCATCAAAGTCCACGTAGTTCGCATTCAAAACGAGGGGTGGGGTTTATCCCATAAATCCAAATGGGGGATATCTTATTTATGAATGTGTGTGTGTGTGTAGAAAAAGTGTTTTAGTTGTGAGAAGAGTGTGGAAAAAGTGTGAGAACCCCTATTAGGAATTTATGAACAAACCCTCTTTTTCTTATTCTTTTGGGTTTTTATTTATATGAAAGTAGGAGATGTGCAATAATACTAAATAAAAAGTATATTAGGATGTGTGGGATGAGATAATAAAAGTGCTAAGTAATGAAAGCAAGTTATTGAGAATTTAAGAGGATTTAAGAGAGAGTTTGAGAAAGTTAGACCTTCTTAAAGATCTTGAGCTTGATCTTGAGTGTTGGGGAGAAGCCCTTGCACTTAGATGATGATGGAGAGTGTCTAATTCACCAAGTTTGATAAAAAGTATGATGAAAAGTGGAAGTGAAAAAGGGATTTGGAAGTTGAAATCACGCTGCCTTCGAGAGAGGTTTTTGGGATTCGTTGAGAGTGAATTTTATCAGATCTCGCCCCCCCCCCCCCCCCCACTAGTAAATAAGGTGAAGGCCTCCTTTTATAGTCTCAGGTCACTGTCGATCGGCATAGACCTGGTCATGCCTATCGGCAGGTGCCGATAGGCAGGGCTTGGAACCTGCCATTTGGTAGTGTGTTTCAGGCCTTTTCGGGAAATTGGCTGCCGGGGGAAAAAAATGGGTCAAAATAGTGCACGGGGAAGACCGTTATAAAGGTAATTGATAGACCTTTGAAAGTCCTTTGGACTGCTCCCGGGTTCAGGAGTTGACTTTGGGTCAAATATGGCTCGGAAGCGTTTGTCGGTCCATTGGACGGGGAATTATTCGGACACAAATGGATCGTTCCTTCGCATGGTAAGTCCAAATCACACACGAGGTAGACCATTGGAAATGTTAGGATATGCACTTTGACATTCCAAAGAGTCTGACCCGGTTTGGGGAGTTAACTTTGGTCAACTGGGCCCTAGAAGCATTCGGTGACCTCTTGGAGTCAAACAGGTCGTTCGTCCGCCTGGTAAGTTGGAATTATGCATGGGATGGACCGTTGGAAAGGGTATTCAATTCCCTTCGAAGATTCGTCTAGCCTAGATTGAGATGAAGAGTTGACTTAGGTCATACAGAGCCCGGGATCGCTCGGTGGCCTCTGGGTCAGGTTTCGGGCGCAAACGGATCGTTCGTCCGCATTGTAAGTCAGAATTGTGCATGGGATGGACTGTTGGAAAGGGTATTCGGATCCTTTAGAAGATTTATTCAGTCTCAGTTGAGATGAAGAGTTTGACTTTTTGGTCAAACTGAGCCGGGGAGTGCCCGATGACTTCTAGGTCAGTGCTCGGGATAAGACCTAGGTTTGTAGTGATAAAGAGAGGTACTAGGGACCTAAGGAGATTTGGGAGTAACGGAATGGGGTGTCTATAGAGCACCTTGATGGGTGAGTTTGGAACAAATGATGACCGTCGAATAGACACCACATGATGCTTTTAAGGGAGTATGACCGATTCAGAGGGTCGAGGCCGATTCTGGGGACCTAAGGAGTGTGCTGAGAATGGAATAACGATCACAGAGTGGTGACGATCGAGGACCGAGGTTGATTCTGACCTAAAAGTGGTAAAGTGGTGACGACTGAGGATCAGGGTCAATTCTGACCCAACTCAGGTGATGATCCAAGATCGAGGTCAATTCTGACCTAAGAGTGGTGATGACTGAGGACCGGGGTCAATTCCGATCCAACTCAGGTGATGATCCAAGATCGAGATCAATTCTAACCTAAGAGTCATGATGACCGAGGACCGGGTTCAATTCTGACCCAACTCAGGTGACGATCCAAGATCGAGGTCAATTCTGACCTAAGAGTGGTGATGATTGAAGACCGGAGTCAATTCTAACCCAACTCAGGTGACGATCCAAGACCGAGGTCAATTCTGACCTAAGAGTGGTGACGATCGAGGATCGGGGTCAATTCTGACCCAACTCAGGTGATGATCCAAGACCGAGGTCAATTCTGACCTCTAAGAGTGGTGACGACCGAAGACCGGGGTCAATTCTAACCCAACTCAGGTGATGATCCAAGACTGAGGTCAATTCTGACCTAAGAGTGGTGACGACCGAGGATCGGGGTCAATTCTGACCCAACTTAGGTGACCATCCAAGACCGAGGTCAATTATGACCTAAGAGTGGTGACGACAGAGGACCCAGGTCAATTCTGACCCAACTTAGGTGACGATCCAATATCGAGGTCAATTCTGACCTAAGAGTGGTGACGATCGAGGATCGGGGTCAATTCTGACCTAACTCAGGTGACGATCCAAGATCGAGGTCAATTTTGACCTAAGAGTGGTGACGATAGAGGACCGGGGTCAATTCTAACCCAACTCAGGTGGCGATCCAAGATCGAGGTCAATTCTGGCCTAAGAGTGGTGACAACCAAGGACCAGGGTCAATTCTGACCCAACTCGGGTGACGATCCAAGGTCGAGGTCAATTTTGACCTAAGAGTGGTGACGATTTAGGACCGGGGTCAATTCTGACCCAACTCAGGTGGCAATCCAAGACCGAGGTCAATTCTGACCTAAGAGTGGTGACGACCGAGAACCAGGGTCAATTCTGGCCCAACTCAGGTAACGATCCAAGACCGAGGTCAATTTTGACCTAAGAGTGGTGACGACTAAGAATCGGGGTCAATTCTGACCCAACCCAGGTGACGATCTAAGACAGAGGTCAATTCTGAACTAAGAGTGGTGACGACTGAGGACTGAGGTCAATTCTGACCCAACTTAGGTGACGATCCATGACCGAGGTCAATTCTAACCTAAGAGTGGTAATGACCGAGGATCGGGGTTAATTCTGACCCAACTCAGGTGACGATCCAGGACCGAGGTCAATTCTAACCTAAGTGTGGTGACGACCGAGGACCGGGGTCAATTCTGATCCAATTCAGGTGACGATCCAAGATCGAGGTCAATTCTGACCTAAGAGTGGTAACGACCGAGGACCGGGGTCAATTCAGACCCAACTCAGGTGACGATCCAAGACCGAGGTCAATTCTGACTTAAGAGTGGGTAAAGATTGGATTTTTGATTCTGCTGGAGAAAGTGCTTTGTGATTTTGATTTGAGCTGGGGAGCTGATAGCTGGGGAAGCTTTTATTTCTTTAGGAGACCTCGTGGGGGGAACAACTTATTTTGGTTATGTAAGAAACTCCGTTGGGGAAGTGATCAGGCGATCCTTAGGGATCCTCCGGTGCTCTGCGGGGAGGAGTTTTCACTTAGTTTTAAGGATTTTGCTGGGAAAGAGGGGTTCCACTTGAGGGAATGCGAAATTTTCTTGGTGAAAATGTTCTAAATCCTTCCTGGGATTTTTAGGAATTTTCTGAGGATTTTTCAAGACTTTCTAGTATTTTTTGGATATTTTTGTTCGAAATTTAAGAGGGTGCCGGTCGGCATGGTATGAGGGGTGCCATTCGGTAGTGGCACGGACTTTTGGGCTACCTCGGGAAGGTAAGGAGTCAGTGCCGATCGGTATGGTGGGGGGAGGTACTGATCGGCATGGCGCTTGTCATCCTATATAAAGGGGGCGAATCCCTTCATTTTTTCACAGCTTCTTTGCTTTCTCTCTTTCTGTGATTCCTCTGCAAATCCTTATAGCATTTCGATCTTCAGGAAATGGCTGCTTTTGTGAGCACTGAACGTGTAATGGAGGGCTAGGGCGCCTCTTGCTTTCGGGAGTGAGAATTCCTTTTATGTGTTTAAACCTGTTGCGAATGAGCGGACCTTGCTGTGGGAGCCATCACGTCATCTCTCTTCGAGAGTGAGTCCCGGCGGTTATGTAAGTAACCCAACCTTTGGCACTCTTCTCTTTTTGGTGATTTTTCTTTCTTTCTTGACTTTTGATGAGACTTTTCCTTTTTGCCAGTCTGATATTTCTTCGAAGAACATGCGAGCCCGCGGGACGACGGGGCTCAGGGATGTCTGGGAGCATCTCCCACCTGTGGTGTGTTGGATGGTATCATCAGCGGGTTTTGGGTGATTGGAAGCGGTGTTGGATGAGACGCCTCGTTCGATGACGGTCTTGTGCGCTTTGGGAGAGAGGTGGTGGGATACTACCCACACCTTCTATTTCGGCTTCGGGGAGATGACTGTGACTCCTATAGACGTGCAGCACCTGCTAGGGTTGGATTGTGATGGAGAGAAGATAGAGGTGGATCGCTCTTCATGGCTGAGACCGGAGGCAGTGCGTGCGGCACTTGGTGATGTAGGGAGGATAGTTTTTGGGGATTTTTTTCGGTTGTCCCTACTGAAGGATGTTCTTTGAGCAGGGTGATTGATGTGAAGGATGGGCTGTAAGTGAGGCAGATGGCCCGGTTATTTATTCTGCTGGTATTTGGAGGTTTCATGGTGGCGTCGAGCGACGACGTCGCCCATTTATGGTTTCTACCATACCTGAGGATGTTTTCAAACATCCCTTTTTATGATTGGGGGAGTCTGACATCGGCGACCCTTTACTTTTCTCTGGATGCATTCAGTCGGTACTTCCGACAGACCTTTACTGGGGCCACGTGCCTTCTTGAGGTATTCTTCAGTTTGTGCATTTCTTTTCATGTATCCGCATTTTCCTTTCATGCATTCGCATTTTCCTTTCATGCATTCGCATTTTCCTTATGCGTCTCTTTTTGTTTATGAATTCAGACGTGGTTCTACGAGGTGATTGGGTGCAATACCCCGCTGATCACTTTGAAGGATGACACTGTTGGGGACTTATGTTGATTGTATCGATGGCGTAAGGCCAATCGGCAGTCGAAGGGATCTCTCTCTCTGGAGGCGGTGTGTCAGGTCTTGAATGACCTGACCAGTGGTAGGGTAAGATTCTTTCCATTCTACTTTTGGTTTTTTCACCTTCTGATCTTGTATTGATTTATGCTTTCTTGGAGATTTTCAGGTGACCTTTTATCCCTGGGGGACAACCATTCAGGATGCGGTGGTGACCAGGGTGAATGTGCGGATGAGGCATTTACTGGCGCATGAGTTCGTCCATTCTTGGTATCTCGGGGAGCGGGTGGTTCGTCATATTTCTGAGGAGGAGGTGGTGGTTCCACCTGCGCAGCCTCCTACGTCTATGAGGCGGGAGCGACTGCTGTCAGAGGATGGGAGGATCGCAGCGATGATCTCCGAGTCCTACTTATTGTATACCGATACGGCTGCGCCGTATGACTATATGGACTTTGTGACGAGCTGTTTGATGGCGCCCAGTATATATGATGTCTTACCTTTCCCTCTTGCGGGTTCGAGTCGAGCGGTGGGATCTTCCCACAGTGGCGGCGGCCCGATGGCGGCTGCGACTTTAGAGGTTCCTTTTGTGCGGTTGCACACTCCTTCGTACAACATTCGGAGGGCTGATGGGGGGATGGTGCCTATGTTGCACCATCCTCATGCGATGGATCCGGAGGAGTTGGGTTTGACGGAGGAAGTCCTTCGACCTGCGGTATACCTTTTTGTTCCTCTCTTTCTTTCTTTTCTGTTTTGGTTATCTTTGTTTTGATATTGATTTCACTTTTTCTTGCAGCAAGTCGGGGTGTCGACCACTTGGCTAAGGAACATTAGAGACTGGATATCTTCAGCGACCGCCTATATTCGGGACGCGGTTCCTATTCCTTCTTGCTTGGTGCCATCTGCTTTGTCCGGAGAGGACTCTGGCTCGGGTAGTGGTGGTGCATCGTCTCATCATAGGGGGAAGAGAGCACGTCGCAGGGGTGGAAGCTCTTGAGAGAGAGAGAGAGAGAGAGAGAGAGAAAATGTGGGTTCGGGCTGAGTCCCGTTGTTTTTGCCTTTTCTTTTTATTTCCTATAAAAATGATGTAACACAGAAAACAGATATATGCAATGCAATGGAGTTTTTTTATTATTTTTTATTAATGATGAATGAATGCATGCACATGCGCTTTTTACTTTGCTGCTGAGACCGTAAAAAGGAATATTTTTGAAATTTTTTGAAGGAAAGTTTTTTATTAAAAATGAGAAATTAAAGGGATTTTGAAATTCTGTTGAGAATATCAATTTATTTTATTGAATTTTCTGATTTGACAAAGTTGTCGATCGACAACCACCCTGATCTGCCTATCGGCAGTTCAGTCCAGTCCCATCAATTCAAAGTTTTGATTGGTACACTCTTCAGCCTTTGGTACCTTATGGGGTAGGGTTCCCTCTGATTTTTGCAGGGATTATGTCTCTTGTGAGGGTTCTCAAGTATAAAAAGGGATAAGGGTGGAGTGTTTTCATCACACCTTTGCATTTTCACCTACTTGCCCACTATCTCTTAGCCTTGCAAGATGGCTCTCCCTGGTAGCATTGGGTTTTCTAACTACCTCGAAGCCTTGGAAGCAATGTGCTCTTATAATGTCGACTATGATGCTTTCAACATGCGTCGAGTCTCCCTCTGGCGTAATCGGACTCTTAAGTGGAACGTGCTGATGGCGGCGGTACAATTTTGGTACCCCGAAGACCACGTATTCCGCTTTGGGTTGGATGAATTTTGTCCTACCTACGAGGAGTTTTTTGCCATACTGGGTGTAAACCCTAGTGTTGTTGAGGCTTTGCCCGAATTTTCCCATTCTCCCATGGATTTATTGGCCAAGCATCTTCGTGTTTTTCCTTCTGCGGCCAGACCATTGGTTGCTGGAGGAATGATCTCCCTCCCGGCGGTGCTACAGTCCGTGCATTTGCGGGAAGTAGGTGATACTGGCTATGCTGGAGCCATTGTTCTGGGTATGGTTTCAAAATTACTGCTGATGACCGGAGAATTGCAAGTGGACCCACAACTTGCAGCCATTACTTCATGGATGTCATATTGTTGCAATCCTGCTGCGGTGATACTCGCGGAGACCCTGAATGGCCTGGACGCTGGAGAGAAGGTCGTTATGACTTTTTAAGGGGTATCCCCGTGATGCTGTTCATGTGGTTGTCTGAAAGATTCCGCTTGGCGACTCCTCCAGAATAGCCCTTGTCGGTCGTACCCAACTTCTTTTCACGCTACTTCATCAGTGTTGGTCTGTATGTTGAGAACTGGGAGTATTGGCTTGTGGAGCATGGGGCTCATGGTCTATATTGGTCAGTGCCTTGGTGGGGGCAGTTGCAGCCTGTTCTGGAGCTAGGAGAGTATTCATATGTGCGGCTGGTTGGTCTCAGTCACACCTCCTTTTATTTCCATTGGCGGCTTCTCTACCAATTTGGCTTGGCCCAGGTCGTGCCACCTCAGATCTCAAATTTCTTTTCGATAGAAGATTTGACTGATCACCTGCGTCTACTACTTGGATCTCTGTGGGAAAATCAGCGTCCGTCGACCCGTCCCTCCCAATCTATCTAGAAAGTTTGGCATGTCCCCAAAGATTATATGAAGTGGTTGTGGAGGAAAGTAGTCAGCAAGATGTTGGCAGTGGAGACTGGACAAAGATGGTTTGTTTTATCTAACACAATGGAAGGGTGGTATTGTGGTCTTTTCGAAGATGGTTCGGGCTCATCGGCCATAGAGTGTTTACGGCACTCTATTCAGGCACGGGAAACTTGGGGACCTCAGGATGTAGATGATGAGTGTGCAGGCTCCTCTGGTAGTTGTGGGTAGGACTACTGGGGAGTTTATTTGTGTAATAGATGCGAGGATTTTATTTGGCTTTTTATGGTAGTAGGGGGAAGGGAGTTATCTGTTAGTTTTCTTATGTAATTCGTACTGTAATTTCTTATTAATGAAATAAGCAAGTTTCTGATCATCCAGCTGTGCCTTCGATGAGTTTTGTATTTTGAATTATCTATACTAGTCGCTAAGGCATACATAATCCTTTTGTTCAAGTATTCCTTAGAATGAACTGCCGTTCTCGGAGGTAATAAAAGAATGGTATTTTGTGACAAAGAAAGGGCCGCATTCATGTGAGGTGTATGAGCTGCCTACGTACCTCTAGGGTTTTTGAAAAGTTTTTTTTATCTGTTTGAAAATAATTTTTTTGCAAAGGATCAGACCCACGTAGTTCTGGGTAGAGGAAAATGGAGATCATGGCGGCACCGTCGAATAAGATTTTCTTCACAATGTAGGGGCCGCTCCAATTAGGCTTGAATTTCCCTCTGGGATCCCAGATGGGTTCTATTATCTCTTTGAGGGCTAAATCCCCCTCCCGGACACCGCGGTCCTTGACTCTTTTATTGAATGATCGTGCTATTCGGCGATGGTACCCCTGTATGTGGTAAAGAGACTTTAATCTTCTTTCATCTAGGAGGGCTAGCTCATCAAGACGGCTTTGGCACTAGTCTTCTTCACTAACTTTTCTTTCGAGCATGACGCGTAGCGAGGGTACTTCCAGCTCCACAGGTAGGACTGCTTCCATACCCTAGACCAGGGAGTAAGGGGTAACCCCAGTAGAGGTTCGAATTGAGGTTCGATATCCCCAGAGGGAGTACGGGATCCGGTCGGTCCAATCCCTATAACTTTCGATCATCTTGCTGATGATAGCTTTGCGGTTCTTAATGGCGCCCTCAATTTCACCATTGGTCTGAGGTCGGTAGGGAGAAGATTTGTGTCTCTGAATCTCGTACTCGTTGACTACTTCTGCTTCGAAATGCAACCCGTTGTCTGACACTAGCTCGTGCGGGACCCCATATCGACAGATGATATTCTTCTTGTGGAATTTGGCCACTTTCTTGGCATTCAACACTGCGTATGACTCAACTTCGACCCATTTGGTGAAGTAATCAATGGAGACTAGGATGAAATCATGTCCGTTTGAAGCCTTTGGTGTAACCTTCCCTATGATGTCTACAACCGAGGTGGAGAACGGCCAGGGAGAGGTCATGTTGTATAATTCTCGCAGAGGTAGGTATTGAAGATTGGAGAATTTTTGGCATTTGAGGCATCTCCGGACATAGGTGGTGCAGTCGTGGGTCATGGTGGTTCAGTAGTATCCCTGTCGAATGATCTTCTTGGCAAGCATATAATCATTCATATGGGGCCCGCATTCCCCGCTGTGGATTTCCTGCATTATCTTCTCAATCTCAGCCCCTGCGATACAGTGTAGATGAGTTCCATCAAAGTTCCTCGTGAGTAGAGCTTTATAAAAGATGATGTACTGGGCGGCCAGTTTTTGAAGGGTCGTTCGATATTTCTTATTGGAACCCTCGGGATACCTACCATGTTTGAGGAGGCACCAGATATCATAGTACCAGCAATCGGCTAGTTCAGGATCTTCGGTGGAGACAAGCTCAATATGGTAGCAATGGGTCAATTTGTCTTGCTTTTGAACTAGGAAGGGGGTTATTGTTATTCCCTCGGGTATGTCGACCATGGACGCCAAGGTAGGGAGAGCATCGGCTAGGTTATTCTTTGCTCGGGGTAGGTAATGGAAGGTGATATCTCAGAATCGGGAGGCTAGCTCTTCTAAGTGGGCATGGAAGGGTTGGAGCTTTTCATCTTTGACTTTCCACTTTCTGAGCACCTGACCGATGATAAGGGTAGAATCCCTGTAGACATCAAGGTATTGAATACCTTTCTTGAGAGAAACTTTGAGGCCTACTGTACATGCTTCGTATTTTGTCATATTGTTGGTGCAAGGGAAATCCAATTTAATGGCGATGGGAGTGTGGGAGTCATCTGGGGCGATCAGAAGTATCCCAACACCATATCCCTTTTTGTTGGCAGTGCCGTCAAAGAACATTTTCCATCGAAGGTGGTCTTGAGCGGTGCAGAGGATATTTTCCTCTGGGAATTTGGAGATTCGGATATCTGCTTCTTCTACAGGGTAATCGGAGAGGTAGTCATAGATGGCTCTTCCTTTAACAGCTTTCTGTGTGACGTACACGATATCGAACTCGGTTAGGAGCATCAACCATCGGTCCATTCGACTGGATAAGGCGGGTTTCTCAAGCAGGTATTTGATGGCGTTCATTCGGGATACTAGTTTAATGGGGAAGGAGAGCATGTAGTGTCACAACTTTTGGGTGACCCAAACAAGTGCGACACACGCCTTCTCTAAAGTAGTGTAGTTAACCTCGTACCCAACCAATTTGCGATTGGCATAATAGATGGCTCTTTCTTTACGGGAATCCTCAAGGTATTAAGCTAATAAAGCCCCAGTTGCAGTGTCGGTTATGGTTAGGTATAGGAGCAAAGGGAGACCAGGTTGTGGTGGTATGAGCACTAGAGGTTGGGTTAGATGTTGTTTGATTCGGTCAAAAGCTTCTTGACATGCCTCGTTCCAAACCTTAGTTAAATCTTTTCGGAGGAGCTTGAAGATCGATTCACAGATGGAAGTTACCTGGCTGATGAACCGGATGATATATTGTAATTTTCTAAGAAAACCTTGGACTTCTTTCTCTCTTCGGGGTGGTGGCATCTCAAGTATGGCCTTCAGCTTTGTAAGGTCTGCTTCTATCCCCTTTTCGCTGACCATGAATCCCAAGAGTTTTCCCTTTGTAATACCGAAGACACACTTCTATGGATTAAGTCGCATCTGATACCGTCGCAGTCGTTCGAAGAACTTCCAGAGAGTGAGAACATGACCTTCTCTAGTTTTGGATTTGATAATCATATCATCTACATAAACCTCAACCTCTTTGTGAATCATATCGTGTAGGATGGTTGTGGCAGCCCTTTGGTAGGTATCCTCAGCATTCTTGAGACCAAATGGCATAACAGTGTAGCAAAAGGTCCCCCATGGGGTGATGAATACGGGTTTTTTCTTAGTGGTCTGGATGCATCTTGATTTGGTTGTATCCGACAAACCCGTCGACGAATGACTAGAGAGCATGACTGGCTGTGTTATCCACAATCATGTCGATATCGGGTAGCGGATAATCATCCTTTGGAGAAGCTTTGTTTAAATCTCTATAGTCCACACACATTCAAACGTTCCCCCCTGATTTCGATACAGGTACTATATTGGCTAGCCATGTGGGATATTCGATCACCTGAATGAATCCCACGTTTAACTGTTTGACCACCTCTTCTTTGACCTTAAGCGACCATTCGGTGCGGAGTTTTCTCAATTTTTGTTTAACCAGCTTGTAATCTGGGAGAGTGGGAATCTCGTGCTGAACTATTTCAGAATCAATGTCTGGCATATCATCATAGGACCATGCGAAGACATCCATGAACTCCTTCAGCAATTCTTCAAGTTGTGCACGCTCATGCTCGTCAAGGGTAGCCCCTATCCTAATCTCGCACAGTTGGCTACTAGAACCGAGATTAATATCAACAATCTCTTCTTCGTTAACTTGAACGCGGTTATACTATTTATTATTAACCTTATTTAGATCAGTTAAGAATTGTTCATTTATAAAATCATCATCATTAAAAGTTTGATTAGAATCCAAGCAGTTAATGTGAGGCACAACAAGATACTCAAAATCTTCATTTATTTCATTGATAGGAAAAACAGCATTGAGAACCTCATAAAAAGAGGTCTCGATTACATTTGAACAAGGATAGACAGCAGAAGAAGAAATGGGGTAAACATTAGGGTTAGGGTAGATTTCAAGAGGTAAAACTGGCGCAGCATGCCAGTTGAGGAGGGGTGTATCAGCAACTTTAATCATACGGGATGGGTCCATTGATGTGGTGCCTGAATGAACCATGTAGAGTGCCATCCCCAGTATCTGTAAGTTTAAGGAATCTTCAGAATCGATTTCCTCAGTCTCTTCGGTATCTTTGATGAGCGGTTGTACTTGGTATTGGAAACTTTCGGCCCATGGATAGCTATCTTGGAAAAAGATCTCCATTCCCGACTTTAGCTTCTTGTCTGTGTGGTTATACCATGGTTCTGGAAAACTGCAAAAGGGGAAATCTTCACCTTCTTTGATGAATCGTCCATTCAAGGAGTCTCCTGAGATAGTTGGGTTGTAGTCTAATCTTCTCTTTGGTCGAGACTGGTGGATCATTCTGAGTTTTTGTTCTGATGGTTGATACCCCAAGCCATAAGGAGGAAAATATTTCTTCAGTTTGATGGGCTCAAGTATCCCTTGTTGTCGTTGCCTTATCCCTAGTCCGGGCATGAAGTGCATGTTTTTGAACATATGAATCATATTTACATTACCATAAGGTTCATATTCTAGGGAAACCCTTTCTTTGAAATTGTCCCCTGTCAGGAGTAGGAGTGGCTCAACTAGGAATCCTGATAGGAGCATATCATTTGACCCGTGTTGTATCTCAAGGATCGGACTGCTAGTGCTTGCACCCTCGACACTTTTGTCGTCACCCATAATGGTGATGACTCGCCCGTCGGGGAAGAACTTCAATTTCTGATGGAGTGAGGAAGACACACCCTTGATATTGTAGAGTCAGAGTCGTCCGAGCAATAGGTTGAAACAAGCTGGGATATCAATAACTTGGAATTAAATGACAGGGTTTATAAGGACAACCCCTATTATAAGTTTTATGGATCCCATCACCTCACAACGGGTATTATCGTAGGCACGTATAGTGGCGAAGGTTGGAGCGTGGTCGCTTTCTTTCAGTCCTAAACACTTGAAGGTTCTTAGATGGCAAACATTCAAGACGGATCCGTTATCGACAAGGGAGAGTGGCACGGCCTTCCCCATAACTTCGACGAAGATGTTGAGTGCATGGTTGTGATTTGGTCCAATTCTGGGGATTTCTTCTTCAAAAAATGATAGCATTCGGGCAGAGGTCAAGGATCCGACCAGATTTATCGCTTCTTCTGGTGAGGCAGAGGGAGGAACTGTGGGTCCAGTGAGCAATTTGATTAAAGCATTTATGTGTAGCTGGGAAGACATAAAAAGTCCCTATAGAGTGATGTTAGCTTGACTTTTATTCAATTGATCGAGGATCTTGCTCTCCTCAATGGTCATCTCTGGCATAGGAAGGTTTTCAACGCCCTTCCCCTTGTCATTTGCTGGTAGTGAGCTTGGAATTTGGTAATGTATCCCTGGTCTGGTCATGTGATTTACTGAAGAAAGGAAGAACATGAATCCCGTTTCCTTGTCAATCTCAGGTTGTTCTGCCACCCTGTTTATATCTCCGAGGAGTTCTTCAAATGATATCATCCCACATATGTCGGCTATTGGGCCAACTCTTCCTGAAGCTTGTTCTTTACTCGAATCTTCAAATCCTTCCCCCCATCCGATGGCAATAATTATGTCTTTCCATGTAAAGTCAATGCATTCCACAACTTCAACAGCTTCTTCATACAGGTCCTCCCATTCTGTGGGGATATGTGTGATTAAAGGGACTAAACGCCCTTGTAGCTTCAAAGTGTCAAGTAACCCGGTGATACTGCAAATGTTGTTGGTTTGCTTGAATAATTCTGCCATAATCTGGACAACATCATCAAGGCTGACTTCGTCAGTTGGTACCACCCACTTGTCTGAATCTCGGGCCCACTTTCATGCTTCCAAGAACAGTGTGCTGAACCTCTGGCAATCGATGATCATCTATGAGGGCTATTTCAGCCCGAAATCTAGGAGTTGGTTCAACACTTCTGATAATTCCATACCTCCATTTTTAGAATGGGTACGGACAACGATGCATGCTCTGGTAAGGAGTGACAGTGCCTGATCAGCGAGGCCAGTAGGGTGTAGGAGGAAATATGGGCAAATTTGAAGGGGTTTAGGAGAGTATATGAGTGTGATTTGAGTTGATGGGTAGAAATCTGGGTTTTCTTCTAAGAAGATGGCATTGGTATGATTCGAAAGTGGATTGTGAGTAGTGTTTAGCTTAGGATTGGCTGGTGGGGTGATGGTACCCCGGTCAATGAGATCTTGGATTATGTTTTGAAGGTGAAAGCATTGGTCGATTGTATGGTCGGCAGTTTGGTGAAAGGCGCAACGAGCGTCGGCCTTGAAGCTTCTTGGGAGTGGATTTGGCAATGGACGGGGATCCAAGGGTTTGATGAGGTTTCGGCTTAATAGGGCTTGGAAAAACTTTGGAGAGGGGAGCATGGAGCTCAGTGTATTCCCTTCGGATGGGGGGAGGGCGACTTTTTGGTGCCCATGATGTGGTTGGTTGAGAGATGTTGTTGATGGTTGAGACTGTAGCACTGGCAGGCTTGTCATACTTTCTAGGGGTGAACTGTCCGGACACCTTCTTCAGTTCAACCTCTGTTTTAATAAGGCTTTCCTCGATTTCTACTCCGGCCTCTATGAGAGCTAAGAAGTGGGGATAGTATTGTCCTCCCATCGTCGCTCAGACATGGGGCAAGAAGTTATTTTTCACTATGTTGACATGTTCCTCCTCAGATGGTCGATTGGTCGTGGTAGCTACTTGCCCCCTTCACCGGGCTATGAAGATACTGACTGATTCTCCTGGATTCTATTTGAGAACCTATAAATCACGACGGGTGACCTCAAGCTCTTCGTTGTATTTGTACTGCGACATGAATTCTCGAGCTACATCCTCCCAACTACGGATTCTGGATTCCTCAAGAGATAAAAACCATCGGAGGGCACTATCCTTCAAAGTTTGCTAAAACAATTGGGTCATCACTTCTTCAGAAGCCCCTAGTAGAGTCATGGAACAATGATAACTGTGAAGATGAACAATCGGGGGTCCACTCCCTCCAAACTTCTCGATATTTGGCATCTTGAACTTCTCGGGTAACCTCGCTTTAGGATAAGGAGACATGTAGGTGTAGTCCATGTAATTCCCAGAGATCCTGACTTGGTCAAACTTCTTGGTGAGCATCTTGAGATCCTCCTTGACTTTATTTAACCACTCCTCCTTTGGATCAACGACCACAGGCAGGTTAGCCATAGGCTGGGCAATGTTGGCATTGGAAGATGGGTAGGCGGTGGCCCATTGACAGGAGGGACACATGGAGTGTGCTGATATTCTTCGGGAACCCAGATAGGATCGGGTGGATCCATAGCACGACGGAATAGGGCCTCAGGCTCTTGAGGAATTGGAACTTGGTTTCGTTGCATCTTTCGGACCTCGATTTGGCGGTTGTCAATCTTGGACACGAGCTGAGCTAGGACTGCCGTCAGATCCGGTTATATGCCTAGTACTTGATCTGTATTCTCCATGGAAAGTGGATGGATTCTAGACTCTAAAGAAGTAATAAAGGAACGGACGAAACTCCGGGGTGATTTGACTAAAGATCGGAGCCAATAGGGAGCCAGGCCAAGGGCTTGCAATCGACCTGAGAAGGCATATGATGAGATTTATTTTTGAGAGAAAAAAAAAGGAGAAACTATTTTTGGATTTTTGATAAAGAATGGAGAAATGGTTTTTTCTAATTTTTTATAAAGAAGGGAGAAATGTTTTTGGAGTTTTGATAAAAAAATAGAGAAATGTTTTTGGAGACGGAACTCAACATGATTATTATGATTATTATGTTCTCACTTATATTTAATTCTCCTAAATGCAATGCCGGACGGAACTCGAGCCTAGAAATGTGGGGTTTTTAATATATGCAAAGCTACAGTTTGGACTTATAACCAGGCTCGCGGACAGGGTCCCGTTTTAAAAATGCTCGAAAATTGGGTGACAGGCCAACCTGGAATTTTGGCAGAGTTTCGGGTTAAAATCGGCAATCAAAAGTGTATGTCCTAAGTTTGACACCTATATGCGGGTATGCAGTTGGTTGGGTGAATCGGCATGGGTTCCCCCCTTTGGCGTGACTTCCACGATACACGTCTTGCTCTTGTGGGCAATCGGTACGTGTGGACAAGCCATTTGATATACCTGAGTGTACGTGAATTGACTCACCATATACCTCGTGGGGACGGTACGTGTGAGAGAAAATTCGATATACTCGGCGTACGAGAACGAATTCCCTGCGATATACCTCCCGTCATGACTTCGGTCAAGCGGTACGATGCGGGGGAATCATTCGATATACGCCGAAGGTACTTGGCCAATGGAAGGTGAGAGTCATATCGCTTAGGCTAACTGCGACCTGCCGGACCAGCACCCATCGCAATGTGACCCTCCAGTTACTGGCTAAAATTTAGTCAATAACAATGCTCTTTGGTGATGTCGTGTGAATCATGCATGATTCTCTTATTAGTATCTTATGATGAGAATGCCTTTCTTGATTATGCCAAACAGGGAGCAAAGTACAAGTACCCAAGGTACACCAATTATGGATGGGTGATGCGTGCAGCATACGGATATATGTGATCCCAGGTGCACATGGTGTGAAGTGTACATGGAGAATTTTCTACAAGCGTGTGAACATAAGCATAAGCATGGGATACACATGGAAAAGGGCGAACATGCAAGATATGGGGGGGAACATAAACAAATATAGTACCCATGCAAATATAGTCAAGCCCTCAAAATACAAGCATATCCCCAGCAGAGTCGCCACTGTGGCCATCCCCGATCCTCGCCATGCGGGCGGGCGGGCGGGCGTGCGAAGGAAGGATCCTCGGGTCCCGTGCATCCCTCTCGGGAGAGCTTCGGTCGGCGTCGTTTGAGATGAGGTGTAAAAATGTAGAGAGATTCAGAGTCGCCAGTCTATTTTACTCAAAACAGATAAAAGAAAAAAAGGGGAAGCCATCCCGAAGGATGGCATCCAAAGACATACTGGTGCATGCGAAACCAAAATGATTCGAGAAGGGTTCGGAGGCTTAGTTACGAAATGGGAAGGTGTTAGGCACCCATTTCTCCTTTTCGGTATCTCATGGATATTTCCCCCCGTGATATGTGTGCATGTGTATATATATAATGGAGGTAGGAATCCTCGACTTGTATCATGGAAAAGATAAAGCGAGTCATCCGCAGGAAGATATAAGAATAATATTAGAAAAATAAGATTTACGCGATTGCCCTACATTGATCGTTATAACAGAATGACAACGCATATGGAGTAATACGTTACTAAGGGAAAGTATCTAGAATATAAGAAGATTAGATTTAGAGAAAATAGAAAGTAATAGAAAAAGTGAGAAAAAGGACTCGAGTCTCGGGTTTTACCCGAGACGCCTACGTAGCCTATAAAGGCATCAAAGTCCACGTAGTTCGCATATAAAACGAGGGGTGGGGTTTATCCCATAAATCCAAATGGGGGATCTCTTATTTGTGAATGTGTGTGTGTGTAGAAAAAATGTTTTAGTTGTGAGAAGTGTGGAAAAAGTGAGAGAACCCCTATTTGGAATTTATTAGCAAACCCTCTTTTTCTTGTTTTTTGGGGTTTTTATTTATATGAAAGTAGGAGATGTGAAATAATACAAAATAAAAAGTATATTAGGATGTGTGGGATGAGATAATAAAAGTGCTAAGTAATGAAAACAAGTTAATGAGAATTTAAGAGGATTTAAGAGAGAGTTTGAGAAAGTTGGACCTTCTTGAAGATCTTGAGCTTGATCTTGAGTGTTGGGGAGCAGCCCTTGCACTTGGATGATGATGGAGAGTGGATAATTCACCAAGTTTTATGAGAAGGATGATGAAAAGTGGAAGTGAAAAAGAGATTTGGAAGTTGAAATCACGCTACCTTCGAGAGAGGTTTCCGGGATTCATTGAGAGTGAAGTTTATCAGATCTCGACCCCCCTTGAAAATGAGGTGAAGGCCTCCTTTTATAGGCCCAAGTCACTCCCGATCGGCATAGACCTGGTCCTGCCTATCGGCAGGTGCCGATTGGCAGGGTCTGGAACCTGCCATTTGGTAGTGTGTTTCAGGCCTTTTCGGGAAATCGGCTGCCGGGGCAAACCGTGGGTCAGAATTGTGCACAGGGCAGACTATTGGAAAGGTAATTCAGAGACCTTTGAAAGTCCTTTGGACCGCTCCCGAGTTCGAGAGTTGACTTTGGGTTAAATATGGCTCAGAAGCGTTTGTCGGTCCATTGGACGGGGAATTATTCGGACGCAAACGAATCGTTCGTCCGCATGGTAAGTCCAAATCGCGCACGGGGCACACCGTTGGAAAGGTTAGGAGATTTACTTCGACATTCTAAAGAGTTTGACCCGGTTTGGGGAGTTAACTTTGGTCAACCGAACCCTAGAAGCATTCGGTGATCTCTTGGAGTCAAACGGGTCGTTCGTCCGCCTGAAAAGTCAAAATTATGCACGGGATGGACCGTTGGAAAGGGTATTCAGTGACCTTTGAAGATTCATTATCCTCGGTTGAGCTGAAGAGTTGACTTAGGTCAAACAGAGCCCGGGAGCGCCTAGTGGCTTCTAGGTCAGGTTTCGGACGCAAACGGATTGTTCGTCCGCATGGTAAGTCGTAATCGAGCATGGGACGGACCATTAGAAAGGGTATTCGGTGCCCTTCAAAGATTCATTCAGTCTCGATCGAGATGAAGAGTTTGACTTTTTGGTCAAACTAAGCCGGGGAGTGCCCGATGGCTTCTAGGTCAGTGCTCGAGACATGACCTAGGTTTGTAGTGATAAAGGGAGGTACTAGGGACCTAAGGAGAGTTAGGGGTAACGGAATGGGGTGTCTACACCCCCTATGCTCCAAAGGTCTCAAGCACTACATCCAAACCCTATACCACCTAATCACTTCCCAAATGAAGTTTATGGCATCAAACTTGCCTTTCCTCCACAAAATCATAAGAATTTCCCCAGCGGAACTCCAGGGGACACTACATTTTCCCCAGCTCATTCGTTATTCCCCAGCAAAATCCAAAGTCCAATCTTTACCCCCATCAGAATCCCTGATTGTCCCAAAGGAAATGTACGTCAAAATTGACCTCGGTCTTGGATTGTCACCTTCGTTAGCTCAGAATTGACCTCGATCCTCGATCGTCACCTCTCTTAGGTCAGAATTGACCCCGATCTTGGATCGTCACCTTAGTTAGGTCAGAATTGACCTCGGTTCTCGATCGTCACCTTTCTTAGGTCAGAATTGACCTCGGTCTTAGATCGTCACCTCTCTTAGGTCAGAATTGACCTCGGTCCTAGGTCGTTACCTCTCTTAGGTCAGAATTAACCTCGATCTTGGATCGTCACCTCTATTAGGTTAGAATTGACCCCAATCCTCGATCATCACCTCTCTTAGGTCATAATTGACCTTGGTCTTAGTTCGTCACCTCTCTTAGGTCAGAATTGACCTCGATTCTCAGTCGTCACCTCTCTTAGGTCAGAATTGACCTCAATCTTGGATCGTCACCTTAGTTAGGTCAGAATTGACCTCGATCTTGGATCGTCACCTTAGTTAGGTCAAAATTGACCTCGATCCTCGATCATCACCTCTCTTAGGTCAGAATTGACCTCGGTCTTGGATCGTCACCTCTCTTAGGTTAAAAGTGACCTCGATCCTCGATCATCACCTTTCTTAGGTCAAAATTGACCTTGGTCTTGGATCATCACCTCTCTTAGGTCAGAATTGACCTCGATCCTCGGTCGTCACCTCTCTTAGGTCAGAATTAACCTCGGTCTTGGATCGTCACCTCTCTTAGGTCAAAATGGACCTCGATCCTCGGTTGTCACCTCTCTTAGGTCAAAATTGACCTCAGTCTTGGATCATCACCTTAGTTAGGTCAGAATTGACCTCAGTCCTCATTCATCACCTCTCTTAGGTCAAAATTGACCTTAGTCTTGGATCGTCACCTCTCTTAGGTTAGAATTGACCTCGGTCCTCGATCATCACCTCTCTTTAGTCAGAATTGACCTCGGTCTTGGATCGTCACCTCTCTTAGGACAAAATAGACCTCGGACCTCGGTCGTCACCTCTCTTCGGTCAGAATTGACCTCGATCTTGGATCGTCACCTTTGTTAGGTCATAATTGACCTCGAGGACATTTTTTAGGTGAGAATTGACCTCGGTCCTCGATCATCACCTCTCTTAGGTCAGAATTGACTTCAGTCTTGGATTGTCACCACAAGTCCATAGAATTAGCTTCGACCCGCAGAACTGGTCATCTCGATATTAGCCCGCAGAATTGGCTTCGACTCGCAGAATTGGTCATCCTAACTTAAGCCCGCAGAATTGGCTTCTACCTATAGAATTGGTTATCCCCGACACACTCCGTAGGTCTTCAAAATCGGCCTCGACCCTCTAAGTTGGTCATCCTCGCTCCCTTAGGTCCTCAGAATCGGCCTCGACCCTCTGAATTGGTCATCCTCCCTCAAAAGCATCATGTCGTGTCTATTCGACGGCTATCGTTTGTTCTAAACTCACCAGTCGAGGGGCTCTGTAGACACCCCATTATATTACCCACTAAACTCTCCGTAGGTGCTTAGAACCTCCCTTCATCACTACAAACCCAGGTCATACCCCGAGTACTGACCTAGAAGCCATCGGGCACTCCCAGGCTCCGTTTGATCAAAAGTCAAAGTCTTTAGCTCGACCGAGACTTAATAAATCTTTAAAGGTCACTGAAACCCCTTTCCAACGGTCCATTCTGTATGCGATTCCGACTTACCATGCGGACGAATGACTCGTTTTCCCTAAAACTCAATCAGAAGGCCACCGGGCGCTCTCGGACACTGTTTAACCTAAGTCAAAGCCTTCAGCTCGACCGAGACTGAATGAATCTTTAAAGGGCACTGAAACCCCTTTCCAACGATCCGTCTCATGCGCGATTCCAACTTATGGTACGAACGAACGATTTGTTTTACTCCGAGAGGTCACCGAATTCTTCCAAGGCCCAGTTAACCAAAGTTAAATCCCCGAACCGGATCAAACTCAATGTTGAATTACATCTCCTAAGCACTCTAACAGTCTGCCCCGTGTGCAATTTTGATGTACCATGCGGACGAACGTTCCATTTACGTCCGATGATTCCCTGTCCAATGGATTGACAAATGCTTTCGATCCATATTTGACCCAAAGTCAACTCCCAAACCCGGGAGAAGTCCAAAGGACTTTCGAAGGTATCTGAATTACTTTTATAATGGTCCTCCCCGTGCACGATTTTGATCAACGGTTTGTGTTCTGTGGCCAATTTTTCAAAAAGGCCTGAAAGATACTGCCAAATGGCTGGTTCCAGACCCTGCCTATCAGCAGGTACCGATAGGCAGGACCAGGTCTATGTCGATCGACAATGACCTGGGCCTATAAAAAGGAGGCCTGACCTCACTTTCAAGGAGAACCCAGATCTGATAGATATCACTCTTAGCAAATCCAGAAAACCTCTCTCGAAGTCAACGTGATTTTCACACCCAAATCCCTTTCCAACCTTCACTTTTCATCAGTCTTTTCATCAAACTTGGTTAATTCACTACCCTCCATCATCATCTAAGTCTAAGGGTTGCTTTCCAACATTCAAGTTCAAGCTCAAGATCTTCAAGAAGGTCCAATTTTCTCAACTCTCTCCTTAAATTCTCATAAATTCGCAATAACTTGTTTTATTACTTAGCACTTTTATTATCTCATCTCACACACCCTAATATACTTTTTATTTAGTATTATTGCACATCTTTTATTTTCATATAAATAAAAAAACCCAAAAAATAAGAAAAAGAGGGTTTGCTCATAAATTCCAAACGAAAATTCTCATACTTTTCTTACACTTTTCTCACAATGAAAACACTTGTTCTACACACACACACACACACACATACACACACAAATAAGAGAATCCCCCGATTGGATTTATGGGATAAACCCCACCCCTCGTTTTGCATCCAAACTATGTGGACTTTGATGCCTCTATAGGCTACATAGGCGTCTCGGGGTAAAACCCGAGACTCGAGTCCTATTTTTACTTTTTCTCTCAGTTTCTATTTTCTCTAAACTCCACTCTTATATATATATATATATATATATTTGTTCTTAGTGATGTATTATTCGACATGCGTTGTCGTTCCATCATAACGGTCAACACAAGGATAATCGCATAAATCATATTTTATAATATTATTTTTATACCTTCCTACGGATAACTCGCTTTATCTCTTCCATGATACAAGTCGAGGATTCCTATCTCCACTATATATACACATGCACACATATCACGGGGAAAATAAAGGAAAATAACAAAAATCCATGAGAGACCGAAAGGGCGGAATGGGTGCCTAACACCTTCCCATTTCGTAACTTAGCCTCCGGACCCTTTTCGAATCATTTTGGTTTCGTATGCATCAGTATGTCTTTGGATGCTGTCCTTAGGGATGGCTCCCTTTCTTTTGTCTGTTTTGAGTAAAATAGACTGGCGACTCTAATCTCTCTACATCTTTCACCTCACCCAAATGACGCCGACCGAAGCGTTCCCAAAAGGGACGTGCGGGACCTGGGATCCTCCATCGCTCTGCCCACCCGCTGCGAGGATCAGGATCCGGATCGAGGATGGCCACAGGTGGCATATCGCCTTCGATACTATGGAGGAAGGTGTTGTGATTTCGTCCAAGCTTATTAGGGCATATTGCTCCATGGAGTGCATACGGAGTGCTAAACACGAGTAAGAGACTTGGGTACCTCCAGGGGCGAGAATGATGATGAAGCGGGGACATTTGGAAGTTTAGGATAATGTTTGTGAAGATGGGATAACATTTTGTGAATCTAGCGTAATTTCTATTTTGGGTTTTTTGGGAGGGGGTTAGGGATAATTTTTGTGAAGCTGGTAAGGATTAGGTTTCTTTAAGATGGTGTTGTCAATAGAAATGGGGTGGTCTGTTTAGCTACCTTCACTGATACTTTATGTAACGATTGTATTGCTTTATTAGAAATAAAAACAATTTTGATCATATTTTGTTGCGCCTCTGGATGAGTTTTCATTTTGAATAATCTATACCAATCGCTAAGGCATACATAATCCTTTTGTTCATGTAAATGATAATATGGAACGTCGTTTGGAGGTTAGAAAAGAATAGCATTTTAAGAAAAAAAGGGGAATGTGACCATGTATGGCGTATGGGTGGCCTTCGTACCTCTGTGGGTTTTAAAAAATTTCATGACTCTCATTTTTAAAATTTATGTTTTTCAAAGGATCAGGTCCCCCATAGTTCTAGGTAAGTGGAAATGAAGAAAAAAAATTTAGATAAGGGGATGAGAAGAGTCGTAGCGCGTCGAGATTTTGAATTAAGGGAAAAATTTCTTGAGGCAGTCCAGGTTGATTGAACGTGCCATTTCTTCTCCGTTAAGGTTTGTGAGCGTAGTGGCGTCGCCTGAAAGAATTTTCTTTATACTATAGGTGTTGCTCCCATTCGATTTGAATTTCCCTCTAGAGTCCCATACGAGTTCTATGATCTCCTTGAAAGCAAGGTCTCCTTTTTAGACACTGTGGTCCTTGAATCTTCGTTTGAATGATCATGTTATCTAATGATAATACCCATATATATGGTATTGAGCCTTAAGTTTCTTTTCATCCAAAAGTGACAGTTTGTCAAAGCAGCTCTGGTGCTAGTCTTGTTCACTAATTTTTCTTTTGAGTATAACACGTAAGTAAGGTATTTCTATCTCAATGGGTAGGACTACTTCCATGTTGTATACCAAAGAATAAGGGGTATCCCCAGTAGGCGTCCTAATTGAAGTGTGGAAGCCTAAGAGGTCGTATGAGATCCATTCTTCCAATCTCTGCAACTCTCGGTCATCTTATTGATGATGGTTTTAAGGCTGTTATTGGAGGCTTCGATAACACCATTGGTTTGGGGTCGATAGGGAGAAGATTTGTGTCTCTAAATCTCGTATTCGTCGACCAGTTCTGTGTGGAGCCCATTATCTAATACTAACTCGTGGAGAACTCTGTATCAATATATAATATTTTTTATGATAAACTTGGCCACTTTCTTAGCATTCGGTACTGCATATGACTTGGATTTGACCCTTAATGAAATAATCAATGGCGACCGAGATGAATTCGTTATTGTTTAAAGCTTTGAGATTAACATTCCCTATGATATCAGTGCCCTAGGTGGAGAAAGGCTGGGGAGAGGTCATGTTGTATAGTTCTCAAGGAGGCAAGTGTTGGGTTATCGATCATACCCCCAAATGAGCAGCCCATATCATCGGCAAATTTGAACAATATCAAAGAAAATCCATTAAAATCCGATGATCGTTCAAATTCAAAAGGCTAATACATGCAACAAATATATATAAATTTTGGCGTATACCAACATAGCTTGACAAAAGAGTATAAGATATATTAGAAGTGATTCTTTATTAAAAAGAAAAGGGAGGAAATTGTTCAAATATACAGGACAAGAGCTCATAAATTCACATTAGAAAAATAAATATAAAAGTTCCTAGAAACTAAATTAGGGGAGATGTATTTCGAGAAGGATTCTCTCATGTGTTGACCTGGTTAGCAAATGTCAGATCAAATTGAGTAGGACTTTACATTTGGGTATTATTTGCCTCATTCAAACTCTCAATCAATTAAGATCAATCCCTAATTTTTAAAGCATTTCCTAAAAGTCTTATTGTTTCTTTGAATCCAAACCTCCCAAATCAATTCCAAAATGCAGTCAAACATGAATGTGAAAATGAGATTGTGAAAACATAGTTTTTTTTCCAAATTGTAGCGAAGTAATACCTCTGGTCAGACTAATGATTTTCCCATTAAGTGAGCTTGTGAAAGGATACTTTTCCAAGAATAGCATGACGCCACTATAAATGGTGCATAACAAAGATTTATAAATTCTTACATTTCCTAGTTGAAGTGAAAATAAAAATGGAGGCAATTCTTACCACTTTGTCCAAATGTTCAATAACTGAGCTCTGATCATTGGTATCAATGCCCGACTCATTTTTAATACGATCTGCATTGTGAGCATGGAGTAATTTCACATATGGACATAATAAGAAATTAAATAAAACATAGAAAAAATGATATTTAATCAATCTCCTAATATTCAATCGACGTCACTAACTTTATGGTAGGTTGATATTTATTTCCTTGTATATAATTGATCAATATTAGACAGGACGAGATAACTGAATAAAAATACACTAGAAGAATAGAGCAATTTTGGTTTGAAAAAAGGGACAAAGTGATCCATATTGGAATTTCCCAAAAACTACCTTAATATCTACAAGAAGTAAATGCTTTGACTTTGATGCTCCATCAATTAGCGTCATTACAATTTGAGATATTGGCTTTGATGCTCCAGCTCAACTCAACCCAAAGTTAAAATCGAAAAAAATCTCAGAGTATTTTTTGTTGCTTGATCATCAGATGTGTGGTGTGTCTTGCAAATATATATATACACACAAATATATATTAATATGATTATGCGTACATAATTTCATATACATGTATACGTGTACAGACAATTGAAGGGTTTAAACTCTATAATGCACTGGTCAAATTAAGAAATGAATATGACCATCATGAACTAGAGTATGAAAAGCCAATGTCGTGGGACGATTAAGCTTATTGAACTTAGTCATGGAGAGGGAGACATAGAGAACTAGTATAGCACTATTACGTTGGGCACCACAAAACCTACACACAAAACATGGAGATCATTAGTCCACCCAAAGGATGACTAACAACTTATTCAACAAGTCCATGTAACATGTGCTAATGGAATTCAAATCAGTTTGCCAAACCTGTCAAAAGTACATACAAGAAACCTCCTGAAACCAATTTCTTCATTATTCGATGTATAGATCTAGCATTTCTTCAATATGCAATAACCATGGCCCAACATTAGTTTATTAATGGATTAATAAGATATAACTACATACAATAAATCATGTGATTCCAATTTTAAAAATACTTAATTATTGATCATCAATTCATGAACATATTACATTAAATAATCAAACAATGTATAAAAATATAGTTATTACAACTATACACATATGATGTTCAAATTATCCTGTTTCACTTGTCGTAGAGATTTAATTGGTCTAAAACATAACTACCTTCTCTCACATATAAACAATGTATCATTTGATATTGATTATAAATTTTAGATTGGCTGACAAAGCCTTTTTTATATGTTGTAAGAATTTACTAGAAACAACGCTTCTACGGTTAATTCAATACTCATAAAATCTATAATCTCCACGCTCGTACTATTCAAAAGAGGGTAACCCTAATTAAGGATAATCCATAGAAAAAATTTATGATAAAAAATAAATATATTAAAATACATTTTTTATAGTGGGAAATTCGATTCGTGTTGCATGCGTTTGAATTTCAACAACAAAAAAATTGCTTTCTACGTTTTCCCTATAATTTTACAGAAATAAGGAGAAACTAAAAATTACAAAACGAAAAACTGAAAAACAAAAATGAACGATGTGATTGAGGAACCGAAAATAAAATCACGGAAGAATCAGGGACGATACATTCCAATGGAAATCCCAGAGTCACAAGTCAACGGATTCCGTACAACTAAGGTTCAATAAGAAATGATGCATTCATTCATTCATTTCATTTCATTTCATATATATATATATATATATATATATATATATATATATATATATATATATATATATATATATATATATATCCAAATTGCGTTCAGATTTCAAGACATTCATTAATCCCTATAAAACTTTAAAATTAAAATATGAAACAAGGGAAAAAAATCAAGTGAAGGAATGATTAGAATATATATCTCATATAGTGCGATTTAGGCTTGTCAAAACGGGAGCCCATCATCATCATGACCTTAAACTCGTCAAACTAATCATACCCTCTCCATTACAATTAAATATAGAAAAAGCACGAGCCCAAATTGAATATAGAAAAAGCATCTTTTAAATTCTCCAAAAGCTCTTCGGAGTTTCTTTGAAACCATAATACTATAGTATAATAATCCACAATCCATAATATTAAGTTGATGATTTACCCTAGTTTATTTCTAACCCTAACTAACAAAAAATAGCAAAATAATGGGAAAAATCACAAAAACATACCTGCAACGACAATCGTTGAAGATAGATCAGAAGATGATTTTGACGAGATTAGTGTTTGTCAAGATTGGGGTTAGCGGGAAAGGAAGACTTTACATACCCGGGAAAGACGAAAATAAGGAGCGAACGGAAGTAATTTGACACATTGACATAAGAGTTAACTTCTAAGCACGTGAGAACCATGTGCTTTTCGGTCCTTCTATGTGTTAAAAAATTTATTTTTAACGGTTTTGAACACTTATAAATTTTGCAAGCGTTTAAAACCGTTGCAAAATTTATAAGTGTTCTGAACACTTACAATTCATTTTTAATATTAGTTGCAATATAACATATTTGGTGTAGTGCCAAGTCAAAGAACACCACGATGAAGTCAAATGAATAGATGAAATGAAATTGTTATTCGACCATCTTAAATATGTATCCATATATGGTGTAAAAAAATACAATTTTTTTTAGGTTTTGTGAATTTTTATCAAAAATTGAATAAAATCTTTTTGAAATTTTTTCTAGAAGAAAAGAAAATATTTTTGGAATTTTCAATATATACACATAAGAATATAATCTAGTTGTAGGGATAACTGATAGCAACATGAAAATCACCCTAAACTAAATTAATACCCAAAATCCACCAATGGAACAAATATCCAAATATTTCTTAAGATCCTTAAATCTAACTGCATATAAAGACTTGGTAAAAATATCATTCAGTTGACATTCGGTACTCACTAAGTGCAAGGATACGAGCTTCTCTTCAACGAGATCACGAATAAAATGATCATGGATCCTAATGTGCTTCGTATAATAGTGTTGGATGGGATTATGAGAAATGTGGATTTCACTCATATTATGGCAAAAAATAGTCATCGTGCATTGAGTAATCCCATAATCTTCCAATAATTTTTTTACCCATAAGAGTTGCGTACAATAATTCCTGGCGGTTATGTACTCAACCTCCATCATGGAGAAATAAATGGAGTTTCACCTCTTGCTCAACCAAGAGACCAGAGCACTTCCAAAGTAAAATCATCCATTCGATGTGCTTTTACAAGCATCAACATCCCGGATCCAATCGGCATCCGAATAAGTCGATAAATGATCATTAGTATCAAAGGAATACAAAATTCCATAACAAAAAGTTACAGTCACCTATTTGATGATATTTTTAAGTACAGGCAGGTATGACTCTTTTGAGGATGCTTGGTAATGTACACAAACTTCAACACTAAAGGTAATATCGGGACGACTGGTGGTTAAGTAGCGTAGACTAACTATCATGCTCTTATAAAGGGTTTGATCTACGTACTTGCCTAAAGTGTCTTTGCTAAGCTTAGTTGATGTACTCATAAGGGTGAATGAGTGCTTAGCCGAGTAAAAACAAAACTTTTTCACTAGGTCCCTAGCATATTCTAATGAAGATATGAATATCCCATCCTTTAGCCGATGCACCTGGAGACCTAAAAAGAACGTAAGCTCACCAACATGCTCATCTCAAATTAAATCTTCATCGCTTTTTCAAAAGTTTGATCATATTGGGAACACATCGATCCAAAGACTATGTCGTCTACATAGAGTTGGATAACTAAGGTAGCACCACCCTCTCTCCTAACGAATATTTTCATATCGACTCCCCTTTTTTTGAAGACACGATCTAATAGATAAAAAACTATCCTTTCTTACCATGAAGGGTTGCTTACTTCAAACCATACAAGGCCTTTTTTTAGATAAAAGACATGTTTCGGATGATTTGGGTCGTCAAACCCCTTTGGCTATTCCACATAAACCTCATCCTGAAGAATTTCATTAAAAAAGGAATTCTTGATAACCATTTAGTAAAGCTTAAACTGCAGATGACATGCTACGGTGAGTAATAAACGAACAAGCTTAATCATAGTGTGAGGACAAATTTTTAATTGAGCCAATTTGTATGTGTTGCCTTAATTCCAAAAAAAATTATTTGAGTCATAGGATAGATGTTCTATTTGTGACCTTTCAAGCCTATGCCATTTTTGTTGAAGACATAGCAGTCAAGTTGAAGCGATCATAACCCATGCCATGTTTCGTGCTTCGTTTTTGTCATCAACATTCCAAGGATCTCTTAGGCATGAAAGCATATTTTATGTGAGCCTTGGAAATTTATTATTGGGTGTTAAATTTTTTTAATCTATTTTAAAATGTCTATATATTTTCTCAAGAAAAATATTCTGATTTTTTCCAGGTCTTTAGAACGACTTTCCCAGGTCGTTCAAACGAGATTCCTTGTTCGTTCGAACGATAATCTAACAAGGTCACTTTTTCTTTGTGTTGATTTTTGTTTAAAAGTCTCATTCTTATCTCGTTCGAACGAGATGGATATATTATTCGTACGATATTGGTTTTCGTTCAAACGACCATAGCAGTTTTTCATAAAAATCAATTTTTAAAGTAGTTTTCTCTTGTAACTCCCCACTACTTTTCTCCCAACCATTTATGTAGTGTGGGATTATATTTTATTCACATACTTTTCCATATTCTAAAAGAAATAAACCTTTAGAAAAATCCAATAAAGTTTTATCTACGATTCAAGATTTAATCCTTCAAACAAAACACAAGTTTACACCCAACTGTTTTTGTGATCCAAGATTTAACATACATATATGTTTTGAGATCAAGTGTTGGCATCAACTTTATTATTCTATAAATCATTGATATTGTTTCTTGCAGAGGATTTTGTGTTTATTGGTGTACGTACGGTGGACTCCGTATGCTTGACGGTAGTATTGCCCCATCGATGGACTCCGAGATGTAGGTGGACTCCTATGTGTCACTAGGAAGTGGTTGAAGGAACAAAAAGCATCAAGGATTGTGAGGGCGTCAAGTCATTGAGTAAGTCTTCTACTATGTCCTTGTATTAAATCCGTACTTAGTGGACTTATGATTAGGCCGTTCGAGGTTTTTTTCGTTGTAGGTTTTCTTCGTACATCGTGGCATTGTGATTGTGTATTTAATCTTGTATTAAATGCATGCTTAGGCTTAATAAGATAAAATTGGTTTGACCACAAAAATGTTGTAATTGTTTCCTAATTAATTTGGGTGGTGTAAGGTTAAGAAAAAGTTTAATTTGGCAAAATTCATGTTTTGTTTGGTTCGTTTAAATTTGAACTTGAATTGAAGTTTTATTTAAGAAGAGATAATTTAATTTTGAAGAAAGTTAAAATTTGGAATTCTAAGAACCATAATCATGTGGTATCAGAGTGAATTTCTTGTCAAAGTTCATGCCTTTAAGTTGTGTGTAAACTTAAGCGAACAACCTAGCCTTATTGTGAACGATGGTACCATTCTCACCCATATTATTTTTGTAGACCCACTTGGTACCAACCACATTAGTTTCTCTAGGTCGGGGTACTAATTCCCAAAAAACCATTCTTTCAAAATTGAAGCAACTCATCTTATATATAACTTATCCAATTCTTATATTTGTGTGCTTCCTTCACATTCTTGGGCTCCACTGTGTAACAAAAGTAGCTAACCTCAGTCTCCAGTTGAGCGAGAGTCTTGACACCTTGTATGGGATCACCAAGTATATAGATTGGGTCATGACTTTTTTTAAGCGGGGAGTGGTGTAGGGAATAATGAGATCCTCTTTGTCAAGAGCGGGGAGTGTGGGGAATAATGAGATCATCAGTGGGGGTGCATTATTCTCACACATAAGATCATAATCATTAAATGTAACCGATTCATCATTTCTAATCATATCATTTATCTATTCCATGACCTTAGATCTTTTAAGGTTATACACCTTATAGGCTCTACTAGTCTATGAATATCCTAAAAGTATTCCCTCATCGCTTTGAGAGTCGAATTTTGTTAAGTGTTCTCTATCTCTAAGGATGTATCAAGGACTCCTTAAAACTCGTAAATATGATATGTTGGGTTTCTTACCAGTCCACAACTCATATGAAATGTGAAGTGTGTGTGGATGAAGATAAAACTTATCCATCATGTGTCATGCGATGTTAATCGTCAATGCCCAAAAAACGTCTCAGCACTTTCCTTTCAAGAAGTGTGGACCGAGCTATCTCTTGAATTTTTTGATTTTTCCTCTCACCTATGACATTTTGGTGAGGAGTATTAATGGACGAAAGCTCATATCTGAGCCAAACTCATCATAAAAACCATCAATGCTGGCACTATTAATGTGGTGATATTGTCAATATGAATGCGATTTATAGTGACACCATGTTGATTTTGAACAATATAATACTTGACGGTTAAAAACTCAACAACATCGGACTTTTCAATAAGAAATACAATGATAGAATATCTCAAAAAGTCACCAACCATCACTAAAATATACTTATTACCAGCAATAATCTCTGTACGAGTGGGGCCCATAAGATCCATGTATATCAACTCTAAAACTTAGGAGGTGGTAATGGTATTCAACTTCCTATGGGGACTCTTGATTTGTTTCCCTTGTTAACAAGGACTACAACTTGAGTAAATTGGTTCTCTAAGTTATGGTAAGCCACTAATTATCTCTTTCTTAACTAATCTTGCAAGATCTCTATAATTGACGCGATCTGGACGTTGATACGAAAGGTCCATAGTGGAGAACTCAATACTATTGCACATTAAATGGACTTGGGAATGATACCGTAGCAATTGTCGGTATCCCTCACACCTTGTAGTAAAAGTTCACCGGATAAATAAATAAAAAGTTACACTCCGACTGGTCAAGCTTTAACATCACAAAGTTGGATTATGCTATTCAAGTTATCCTTCAATCCTTAAATACATGACACATTGTCTAGCGTAGGAAACCAAAAATCTTCACTCAACCTCATCTTAATATACTAGAACTACTCCCGTACCTAAAGGTGACTTTTCCTTCCTTGTGATCCATAACGTTCGTAAAATGTGACTTGTCACCATTCATGTGCCTAGAGCACTCACTATCAAAACACCATTGAAAAGTATCTTGAACCTTAAGAGCAACATGAAAAACGTGGGTTTTTTCATCACTTTTAGGTACCCACCTGGTGGTAACCTTTTGCTTTCATATATTATTATTGGCAATAGTCATTATGTTGGAAGTGTTCTCAAAAGGCATATACATCCTTTTAAATTCTTCCATTAAACTTTAAGAAGTAGTGACTAGAAAATCAAGTTACTCTATAAGAATAGCAACGTTGTTATATTGGTGTATGGGAACATGTGTGTGAGATAATCTTCCTAATTTATAGAAAATTTCCCTAAGGGGACCTCTTAATTTTAAATGGGTATAAACATAGATTTTTTTGGGCCTACTTTGGTTAAAATGCATAGGACGAGTTCTCCTTAGTGGTTTAGGTCGAGGCCTATAAGGATCCATCATAAACTTGGGAGCCGATTCGGGTGCGGGTGCGGGTGCGGGTGCGGGTGCAGGTGCGGGTGCGGGTGTGGAATTAGAAGTGGATGCTCCTTCCTAACCTATACCTTGCGTATCTTTAAAACCTAAAGTGACACCTAGAAACATCTTTCCAACCTTCTTAGATCTGTCCTCCAAAGTCGCTTTGACCTCCCAGACATGTTTAATGTCTTTCTCGAGTTGGGAAACATTGACTTTAAGTTTTGAATGAGTATCTAATAAAGCTTATAGATTTCTCATAAGACTAGCCACTTTGTTGGTCAAGTCTTTATTTTCCCTTCACACCGAAATAAGTTACTCAAAAAGATTCTCACCGAGGTCTTACTCTCTCTCCAAACTTTCAACCCATTCTTTAAGGATAACACCTTAAGAGTCAGAATTTTATTTTGTTTTTTTGGTCTTTAATGACTCGGTGTAAAGTTCGAAGTAAGTGTATTAAAGGCCTCATTCTCCCTCACTAAAATCATCACCCTCAAACTTTCGAGAATGATTTGACTCATTGTTCGAGTGATAATGTGATAAGCAATGAACGTGGTGAAGTTACGTCCATGCAGTGATTCATCCCCGGAATCCACCAAATCAACATCACTATCCCTTAGAGGTGAATTATAGACGAATTTGCCTTTGCCTTGTCTTTTAAGCCTCGTGGGACACTCATGGGTTTTGTGACCTTTCCTCTAGCACTCATAACATCTCTTTGATTCGTCTTTCTTAGTATAATCACCTCTAGCTTTCTTTTAATCATTCTCATAAAAATTCTTACCCGATTTGAAATTTTAATTTTTCTTAAAATTATTTTTTTTCAAATTTGGTCGAATTTTTATTTTTGAATTTGAGAGACTTTTTGAATATTTTAGCAATCAGGGTAAGATTATCTTGATCAAAATTAGAATCAGAGTCTGAAACCTACTTTTTCTTTGATTTAGCTCTTATAGCTATTCTTTTTTCCTTTTTCCTTTTTTCTTTTGGGTTTAGGGGAACATGTTTAATTAGTAAGTTTGAAGATCATCTATCAGTTTTCTAAACTAATTGTGTCTAGAATTATAAAAAAGTTAAGGACTGTAACTTTTGAACCAAAGGGAGACAGTAGTGACCTTAAAATTTTCTTGACAACTCTCGTTTTCGAAATTTTCTCACCCAAATTAAAACGAGAATTCACAATATCAGAGAAACGATCATAAATCTAACAAAATTTTCAATTTCAATCAAGCTTATTGTCTCAAATTGTGTGGGGAGATTTTGAAGTTTAGAAGCTTTAACAACATATGTTCCCTCTTGTGTGATATTTGGGATATCCCAGACTTCTTTAGACGCGGTACACATCATGATATGACAAAATTCATCATGTGTGACTGCACCAAAAATAACATTTAAACCACGAGAGTTAAAATTAATCAATCTAAAATCACATGTAGTCCAATTAGCGACTGGCTTGAGACTAACAATATTTTCATTAGTCACAATAGGACGAGTCCACCCCCTTTCAACAACAAGCGAAGTGCGCGTGTCGATCAATTTTAGAGACGATCTCATTTGATCTTACCAATAGGCATAATTTGTGCTAGGTGGCCTATTGTACGAATTCTCCATATAACCAATAAGATTCATCTAAATAACTTGCATAAATAACCTTTGATACTGATTTGCAAAACGAATTTTATGGGGCGATTCATTTATATGTAAAAATCGTAGATTTGGTCACACTTAAGCCAAATTCAATTAAGTCCAATTTTATTTTCATTAATTAGGTGAACATAAACATGCAAGATGTTGAATCTAAATTGAAATGAACAAACCACGAGATAGGATATAAGGAAAAAATCCCTTTTGTAAAAAGACTTTTATTTTCAGCACTATTAAAACTAGGTGTTACAAAATGGCTCGAATAAACTTACAAACTTAGACACCACTAAGTATTGTAGTTATATCTTCCCTCCATTTTATTGACAGATAACAATGCAGATCCAGTAACACCCCAAAAAGTAAGCTCCACTTGCCTCAATGTCCACCGATAAACTTCAGTAAATTACTTTCCTCTCTTCAGTAGTGAAGAATCAACCTCACATTGATTAGAAAGTATAATGTGTTCTTCATAGTTTGATAAAGCGATCACAAAAAATCTAAGGGGTTTGGATTTGAAAAAATAAAGTGTTCGATTGAAAAAAGATATCTAAAAGGCTTAAGTGGAATTGCATGCTCTTATCTCTATATAGGGAGAAATCTCTAAGAGATAAACTTAAAAGATTGCATTCAATGGTATTTTGTTCTAACTACTATGAGAAATTTTTAAAAACCATTTTAAAAATATTTTGGAAAAATATTTTATGTTTTCAAAAACTTATAAAATACCATTGAATAAATTGATTACACAGAATCAACCTCATGTACCTTCTCCATATGATTTTAGTGATGATCTTAATTCTTAGATCTTCGATTGTAGCATTCGATTACTAACTTGTCTTCACTTGAATCTCTTTAGAATATACATGAAAATGTAAATGTGAAATGGAATATACCAAATTAAAAAACATAATGAGCGTTATAAATCTTGCTCTTACACAATCTCCTATCACATTGCGGTTAACTTGGAAGATTGGAGCGTAAGGGATAATTTATGATCCTAGAAATGGACGCATCTATACATTTTTAATATATTTGACCATTGGCCTCATATTGTTAGCCTTAAGCCCTCAACCTTATAGGGTCGACCAATTTTTAATAGAAAGCTAAAAATGCATAGAATTCACCAGAATAGGGTATTTCGAACATATCAAACCTGCATAAATTTGAACATGAAATTGCATTGCACTTGAGGGAATGTTCATGCATTCAACAAAACTTCTAGAAGAACAAGTGGAAACATTTAAGAGGAGAATACCATTCAACACGCTCCATGTGACTTAGGGTGCGCATTACACCCCAGCCCTCCTATAAGTATCTTGTTCCTCAAGTTATTATGTTGTAAAAACACACCCAAATTCTCTTAAAATATTGTTAGAGGGATAAAGTATTCAAAGTGTAACTTGTGTAATACACCATGAATAGTGAAGAATAATTTTATTGACAATGGATGTAGGCCAATTGGTTAAACCATTTTAAATGTATGTGTTGATCCAATTTCTCTTCTTTTTTAATGCACTTACTGTTCATTTTCATGCCTAGGCCATGTTCATCTCAGTCACTAACCGAGTTCAAGTTTTTATCTGGATTATTTCATTTTCTTGTAACATCAAACATCACTTATACCCTTAATCTCACAGGTCTATAAACACCTAATTTTGGGCCTCTATATGAGCCAAAAACACTACCAAGGTTGAACCCTTGTAATTATAAATAAGGTATACCTACCCTTGGGGCCGAATACAAAGCACTAAAAATACATTTTTGTGCCTCCGTACCACTATAAAGTTCAGTCCAAACGATAATACCTCACAATGTAAAATAAAACACTCAACTTAATTACTTTACGAGTTACCTAACATAATAATTCTCATGTAATTAATTCCATCGATTAATTAATTATAACATGCGGTTCTTTAAGGTAATATAGCTTAAATTTGTGCCACGTTGTTAACACATGGCGGTCCAAGGACATCAAGGATAGTCGGCCCAATATACAAGGGAGATAATTAGAAATCTAGGAAGAGCAGGTAGACGATATGGACTACCAGTCCTAATAGAATTCTATGACTTTTAAATAGGATTACCATAAAGAAATCTATAAGTGTAGAACCCTTATACTTATAAATAGGGGAGAACTCATCTAATTTAAGGATATTATTTTTTTTATCTCACACACGACGACTTGGACTGTCAACTAGTGTGGTGGTCCCGAGCAGTGATGGACCCCAGGTGAGAACTTGTCTTGTTAATAGTCGATGCTTGGTAATTCTTGTCTCTGGGTCCACCGTTTCCCTCGAGGTTGGGTTATTGGTTCAACATGGGTTGAAGGGACTTTTCCCCTGGAAGGTGTTTGACTCCATTTCCAGTTTAAGTCACACGACCTTAATTTTAGGCCCAGGACTAAGTGTGTTATATGTGATTAAGGGTTTGGATGGTTTGTTCAGAGTCGCCAGTTTATTTTATACAAAAAAAAACAAAAGATTCAGATTATCCCTTTCGGGATAATCCTAAGGCAGATTCAATTATGTGTTTGTTCCAGATATTCTTGTTATGTGGGTTTAGAAATCGGGTTAGGAGTGGAGAATGTGTTAGGCACCCCACTTGTTCTTTATGCTTCTTTAATTATATATTTATTATCCCTCTTAACATTAATTGAAAACTTTTTAATTATTTTTGTAACTAGTTTAGAGACTTTAGGTTGAGAATCCCTTAAACATGGATAGGTGCTTAGGTAGGAATATGGTATCAGTGAGAGGCATAAGAACTTCATTTTAACCAGTTTAGATTCACAAGGATGCTTGTGTATGACTGTGTGCTTATATAATGGGTGGACATTGGTATGAATGTGAGTGTGCAAGAGAGATTGACTTTGAGCTATTTTGATGTCTATTTCGAGGTTTGAGGAGATATGAAAAGGTAATATGAGAGATGGGTGCATCTCTGTTGTGAAAACATATTGAGGGATACATTATCAAGGCTCGTGCTCGCAAGAATGACTCAAAATTTCACCTACATACCCAAGAAGACTTAGGATAAAAGATTATGTAGTTTGATTGTGTATAATATGTATATGTGTTTTCATGTTTACATTGGGTTGTAAGAGAGATAGAGACTTTGAGATAGTTTGATATCTTGTTTGTAATGTGTGAGAGAGAGTACGGGGGAGGTGATAAAATATTATGTCTTTATGGGGACAATATATTAAGAGACATATTGACGAGGCTTTTGTTCATGATAAGAACTCTATATTGAACTTACATACTTGTTTAGCCACGAGATCAAAGCCTACGAAGTTCAAGTGGTCACGTGTTCAAACGTGATGTTTATGCAAATGTAATCCTTGGATTTGGAGGTGGAGAAGCTATCCGTAGGCTAAAGGTTAGCTTCGGTGGAGTTCAAAATGGGAGTCCACCTAAAGTCATCGACAAAGACATACATCAGATCTAGAGGGATCACTAACTCGAAAGTGTTATGAAACCTTCAGGCTAGTTTGGAGGGGTAACCTAATGATGTCGTATTGTAGACATCCTCTGCTAATGAGGCAGAGGTTGAAGTCGGGGGAATTTGTATGGTGTATGGATGAATCTCTAGGAAATAATAGACCGAGAGATATATTAATGCCTACGTATCCAAGGAGACTTGGGATCAAAGCCAAGGTAGTTCCAATAATGGGTTTAGATTATAGATGAGGGTACTTGTACTAGAGATGGAGGCATCCATAAGAAATAATAGGCCGAGAGATATATTATGAGGCTTGGACTTCATAAATTTAGTTCGGTATAATGCCTACATACCCAAGGAGACTTAGGATTAAAGCCATTGTACTTCTAACAAACGGGGCATATTTACGAGTGTAGGCAACGAGATACTGAGTATATAATATACAACATTACGGTATTTATTTATCATAGTCCTTAATATATCATTTTCACCACATTGGATTGGTATATTTATATGTTAAAAGTATGTGTAATCATAAGCCGATGTTTGACAAGTTTTCGATATGAAAATATATATTCGGGGTGCCGCGACGAGGTCGAGATTATTCATTTGAGAAGCAGCAAAAGTATTTGGATTTTAGACTTAGGCTTTTGTAAAGTTTTGGACTGACTCCGGTCACAGACACTTTTCTCATAATGATTTTAAAAAGTATGTTTTCATATTTTATAATGGTTGTTGTGGAATTTCATTAGTAATTTTTAACATATGAGCATGTAAAGTCAATTAACAAAGATGTTGGGTTAAAAACCAAGATTTAAAATATAAACAATGTAATGCGCCCTCCCCTTAAATTGGGTCCGGGTTAAAACATAAACAAATATGGACAGTTGATCATAATATATATGGGATATTTGACCCAAAATTTGGGTATAAGTTCTTTACACAATATATATAGGGAGTGTTTGACTTGAAATTTGAGCGGAGTTTCCTTACCCTTTGAACTGAATTTTTCATGGTCCCCACTTGAGGTGTCGGGTGTGGGTAGAGTTTATTTAGTCGAGCAAAGCTTCATTTAGAAGTGTCAACTTTCACAGAATTCACTTAAAGATTTGCCTTTGTTTTTCTTTCGGAGGAGATTTTTTTAGAAGTATGAACCTTTTTTAGTACTTGAAGCAACTTTCCTTAACTATTAACTTTCCCAAGAGGAAGTTACTTCTCCAAAGTACAAACTTCTTTTGGAATTTTTAGAATAAGATTGAGTATCTTGGACACTAGGGGGAGAATAAAGTGAAAAATCGGACCTAGGTCGTGTTTTGGTGCCCTTTTTTTGGTTAGTGGGGACATCTAGTTATAGGGGTCTTGCTTGGTGAATTTAACTGATCAGTTAAATCCATTGGACAGTGGATTCCTTAGGTGCGACACGTGTATAACTGAGAAGATATACTAAAAGATCTCATAATGATGACTCCAGGGGATAACCAATTGGTTATCGATTTGGGGGGCTTTAACTGATCAATTATTAGTTTGGAGGGGTATTTTATCGATCGATTAAAGTACCTAGAGGGCGTGTTTGGATATTTTCTTACTTTTTGCTATTTTCATTTTGACCCATTGGGGTTTTGTTCTTAGTTCTTTGACCACTCAAACTTATGTTTTAGTTTGGAATGTGGGTATTTTTGTGGATTTTTTTCAGGGTTTGTGTCCGTGATGATTTGTGATAGGATAGAACATACCACATCCCAATTACACATTGAAGTGTCCACATAGGCGTTCAACTAAGAATGTGCACGTGAAGATACTCTTCGTTGAAATTGTAAATGAAAGAGAATAAGTTATCCTATTCTTAAGGGAGTATGAGGTATGGGGTGATAAATGGAAAGTTGGGGGGGAATGGGATTTTAAAAAATGGTGGGGTTTTTAACCGATCGACTAATCCTTGGGTTTGAATAGTTAACCTGTTTGAACATTTAACCGATCGGTTATCCACCGGGGGATAGTTGATTGATCGTTCATCCTTTCTATCGACTTGAAACCTATTTAATACAAATGCTCATTTTCTATTTTTAGGAAGTTTGTTCCGTCTAGCAATGACCTGGATTTTGTGTTTGGCGTAGATGTATCTGAATATAAAATATTACTTATTTGGATATTATCCAAGCTTTCCATTATGTTCTATCTACAAAACTCCAGCCATCACAAGGAATGGGGTAATGAGAGGTCCAAGATGGAATGGAGTCTAGGAGTCACCACCATTGTTGAGACTGATAATGCTGACTTGAGGGGTGAGTTGGGTCGGATTGAGTAGGCCTTTCATGATTCAGAATCAATAATAATGTGTCAAAACAGTACCCAAATGTAAACTCCAACATAAAATATAGGGTGTTGAAGCCATCTTCACTTCAGCTATGTATGCAAAAGAACGAGCCTGATACAATTTTTGGGTCAAAAATTAGGACCCACTTGATTCAGATGACACAAATTTTGTGAACGTTTGGGACTATTCGGATTCAGAGGAAGCTCCTGCCTCTTCGTGGTCTACGCTTCCCAACAGGTTTCTTCTGTAAATAAATTTTGTCTTGTAAAACATAGACATGGCTATATTTTCTTTATGGTGTTGATTACGCATGTTTAGCTTAATTATTTATTACTACATTAATGATAAATTCTTTATATTTATTTGATTGCACACTTGCATGAACTTTTTAAACATTATACTTGCTTTTCATATGTTGAATAGGATGTTCTCATCTCAATCGTGCTTAATAATAAACCAAATGTACTAAGAGCCAATTGTGCCTGTAAAAACCATTGCCCGAATTTTTTACCAGAAAATTAAATTATGTTTAAGCAATGAAAAGAGGTTGTAAAAGAAGAAGTCTTCTTTGTATTAAAGGCGGTCATTGGTAAAAGCCTGAAAGATAATTTGGGCACATAAAAATAGAAGTGCCAAGGCCAATTTTGTTTCATTGATGCTTTAGTAAAATGAATAATATGATTATTTCTGAGAGTGCACACGATCTTAATGAATTAACTTATTCAATTAAATGCCTCTAAACACACAAATCCAAATTTTAATCTTTTATTAAATTAGGTTTACATAAAATGATCGTTTCGAACACAAAAAAGAACTATGCATATAATCACAAATAGATATGAGGAAAAATCCCTTTTCAGGGCAACAACTGTTTCAACATTTTAAAGAGTTTTACAAGACAGCTTGCTTACAAAACTTCCTAAAGAATACCACTCAAATCTATAGTAGTCCATAGGTGACGGTCCACCCTTGGTATCTACTGATCAACCTTTCTTTCAGCTGTGATCCGTCGAGTCACAAGGTTAGCAGTAGAGATCTGACTCCACGAGAATAGATCAGGTATGAAACTATTAGGGTTTCAAAAGGATTCACAAATATATTGGGAGGATGTTTTGTGAATCAAAAAGGTTTTTTGACCTAAAAGGATTGAAGACTTTTGTAATAGATATGAAGGCTTCAATTTTTCAAAAGTATCTTTTAAAATCTTTTTAAAACAGGCATTTATATGTCGTACACAAAATTCAAGGCGGTGAAATTCATTCGAACGAAAATAGAAGTCGTTCGAAAGGGAATGTCATCTCGTTAGAACAAAAACACAGTTCGTTAGAACGAGACTCCAATATCATTTAAACAAGCTTCTAATGAGCTTCAAATGAACTCAAACGGAACACTCTCATTAGATGTTCTTTCTATGGGTGATAAAACAAGCGTTCTAACGCAATTTCCTTTTCGTTCGAACAAGATTGGCATTTCGTTTGAACGAGGTCGATAAAAAACTAACTTTTAACTCTAAAAAAAATTTCCTCGATTTTTATTAAAAAAAAATTCCCAAATATAAATGCAAATAAATTTAAACTCCTAAAAGATTTATACATTTATAATGTAGAGAAGTCTTTAACTTTGGGGATGTTGGTATTTGGTTCATCATGTCGGCACGTGTCGGTCTGTAACGGGATACGCCAAATGTGTCATAGTGGCAAATAAAACAAATAATACAGCTAAGATAGACTATTTGCACTTACAAATCTCCCCCATTGGCTATTTTGGTACAAAACTAACCAAAACCCAAATTACAAAAATTGCCCCTAAGACGAAAATTCTAATAGCCTTCTTAAACCCTAGAAATGGACTAGCATAGATAAACTTTGTCTTCAATCTCCACTTGATTTTCTAGATCTTTCGTTGGGCACTTTGTCTTCATGCATGCAATATGATCTTCGATTGGATACTTGCACACATAAAACACAAAGAAAAATCATAGAGTTTGAAATGGACAATAAAATCACATGAGTCTTAAAAATCAAACTCCCCCTTATTTTGTTCTCCCCTTTTTTGTCTGAAATAGACAAATGTGTAGAAACTAAACATGATATATCAAGAACATCACAGATAAGAATAACATATCATCACAAAGATATAGAAATGACAACCATGCAATAATAATCTCAAAGTCACCACAGGCTGTTTTTTAAATTTATCAAGTATAAAATGTTACAAAAATAACACACCATGAATTAACACAAAAATACCCGAATCATGGAAGCGGAATGTAGGGTTGTGAATATATTCCATGGTTAATCAACGTATACAAACATAATATGTGTGCATTAAGGATTGAGATACCACTAAATAATTAGCTCAACGTCTACCTTACGTCTACCTTAGGTGTAAAAAATTATGAACTCGTGTAACTTTGACTTAACCTAGTCAACAAATCGAGACCGTAAGTGATTTTCACACCAATGATCCCCAAAGCTATGTAATATTTTTTCGAGTTTTATATAGTTTGAGCAAACCCATTGATCTTCAACTTAACTCCCTCAAAATCTCACATATAGCAATAAAACTCTCGAGTATTTTGAAGAAATCAATGCTTGTTTGTAGTGAAGCATCAATGTTCAAACAAAATGGCCTAGTACTTCTATTTTTATGTGCCTCCAATATTTTTAGGCTCTTTTCATTGCAAATGGCGCCTTTTAACTCAAATACATTTGTCTTTCGTAGCCCCTTTACATTGCTTAATATATAGCAAATTTTTTGGAATTTTTTTTTAAATTCGAGAAATGGTTCTTACATGCACAATTTTTTAGCTCATTTTTCACATTTGGTTCGTCTTAAAGAAAAATTGAGATATAAACACTACGATCGACATGACAGGTAAGTGCAATACTCATATAAGCTCGTGCTCGTGTGCAATAAAGGAGACAAGGAGTCAAACATGTAGCAAGTTATCATCAAATCAAAACTTAATGACTCCGCACATTACAGATTACATATATGTAATGATATCATTCATGTATCAAAACACTACAAAACAGTCACGTGGATATGGAATGAATGGGTAACTCGAACATCTTTAATTTAATCCATATATGGTGAAAAAAAATACAAAACTCTTTCGTTGTTTTTCTAAATTTTATCAAAATAAAATCTTTTCGCATTTTTCAACTTTTCCTTAAAAACCTAAAATCTCTTTGTATTTTTCAAAAAAAAGTACAAAAACAAAAATCTTTTTGGATTTATCAAAAACTATATCCAAATGAAAAATATAGATATACAATGAGGTTGCAATCTTGCAATAGGCATGTAAGATATGAACATGAAAACCGTCATATGCTAGAAACAAGTCTCAACCTCAATCATTAGGCCCGTAGGAGATCTCAAAAGGAGATGGCACCCTAAGAAATTCATCCATCAAATTTTGTGAAGTTTTGATTAAATACTCTACTTTCTCTCTAAAACTCTCAAAATCTCTCAAGTGATGTGCGTGAGCCTGCGAAGTAACATGTGTGGGAGTGCTTGCAGGAACTCGTGTGGAAGCATACCGAGGAATATACCTAAGAGACACTTTCCTTAGATTAAAACAATACTCTCTAAAGTGACCTCTTTGTTTGCAAGGAGAAGGCATATAAATGGGCTTGGGTCCACCTTTATCAAAATTTCTAAGACGAGCTCTCCTAGGTGGTTTAGGTCAAGGGCCATAAAAATCCAAAATAAACTCGAGAACCGGCTTAGGTGTGTCATGGGAAGTGGATGCACCATCATAACCTCTTCCTTGCCTCCCAACATTACTTAAAGAGGGACCGAGGAGCATCTTTCTAACCTTCTTAGATGTATCCTCTAAAGTGACCTTGACCTCTCGAGCTCGTTCGATCAATCTCAAGTTAGGATAGAAGAGCTTCAACTTTCTCACAAGTCTCTAATGAAGATTGAGGATATCCCATAAGACTGGTCACAGTGTTGGTCAAATGGGTCTTTTTCCAGCTTTAAATGATCAACTACTCACATAAAGAAACCTTCACCTTCTCGAGTTATCTTACAAACGCTTCACACTCTCTTAAAAATTTAACCTCTCTCTATAAATCTAACACCCTAAGAGACAAATCCTTATTAACCTTTTTCGTTATCAAAGTATCGATGTAAAAATCACTAAACGCCTTTTGGAGACCACCTTCTCACTCGCTCAAAATCTCACCCTCACTCTCATTATCTCCCGAATGAATTGAAATGTCACAGAGGCTTTCATGTTTAGATATGTCCTCATCAGTGTGGGATAAACTAGAAGTGCTAACGTGACTAGCCATCAACGCAACACATGGTTCGTGTGGTTATTCTCCCCCTAAATCAACTTACTAGATGTCATTATCGCTAAGAGTGGATTTATTCTTAACTTTCTTTCCCTTTCTCTTAAGCCTAGTGGTACACTCATATTCCTTGTGCCCTTTACCCTCACATTCATAACATCTAATATTTTCTTCTTTCTCTCCCCCGCTCATGCCTTAATTCTTATTTTTATTTTTCCCAAAAATCTTTTCTTTGGGAGAATTTTCTTTTGAAAATTTGAGAAATGTTTTAAAAAAATTTGCAAAAAAGGCCAAGTCATCAAAATCAAAATCAACTTTAAATTCGGACTCACAAACTTTTTATTTCTTCTTTTTCTTAGTTTGAGTCTTTAAAGCAATCCATACTTCCTTAAGTTTAATTGTTTTAGGAAACATATCAATCTCATACATTTGAAGATCTCCTACAAGTTCTTCTAACCTAAGAGTGTCTAATATTCCTAATGAATATAACACGGTGACCTTAGGAATAAATCGGATAGGGAGCGACCTCAAAATTTTCTTAACAACTCTCGTCTCAAGAATTTTGTCACTCAAATTAAAACTAGAATTAATTATGTCCGAAAAATGTGCCTAAAACACATCGAAGGACGCAGACTCTAGTATGGTAATGGTCTTAAATTGGGTGGTCGAATTTTGTAGCTTGGATGCCTTTATATCATTAGTCCCCTTGTGTATGAGCTTGAGAATATCCCAATCTTCTTTCAACGTAGTGCACGTCATGATGTGATGGAACTCGTCAGGGGTGACCTCTCTTGAGATGGCACTCAAACCGTGAGAGTTATAATTACTCCACTTAAACTCATTATCATTCCATGAAAAAATAAGTTTCGGATTGATGACATTGTGAAGAGTCACTGTTGGAGGAGTCCACCCTTTTTCACTAACTAACTAAACACGTTCATCAATTGCTTTTAAGACCGACCTCATCCTATCTTTCCAATAAGCATAATTGGAACCATAAAAAATGGGCATTCGATTATACAAATTATCCATTAGAATCTTGCCTTTTTCAACATCAACAATTTTTCAAAAAAATGATATGAAAGAAAAAAGTTCACAAAGTATTTTTTTTTAACTGACTGTGATACCAATTTGAGAGTGTGCACGATCTTAATAAATTAACTTATTTAATTAAATGCCTCCAAACACACAAATCCAGCTTTTACCAAAATTTAATCTTTGATTAAATTAAGTTTACATATGATGATTGTTCCAAACACAGAAAAGAAACTATGCATGCAATCACAAACAGGTATGAGGAAAAATCTCTTTCTAGGGAAAAATCTTTTTCACCATTTAAGATATTTTTACAAAATAACTTGATTACAAAACTTCCTAAAGAATACCACTCACATCTAGAGTAGTCCACAGGCGACAGTCCACCCTCGGTATCCACCGATCAACCTTTCTTTCAGCAGTGATCCCTCAGGTCATTAGGTCGGCAGTAGAGATCTCTCCCCATAAGAATAGATCAGGTATGAAACTATTAATGTTTTAAAAGGATTCACAAATATATTGGGAGTATGTTTTGTGAATCAAAGAGGTGTTTTGACCTAAAATGATTGAGGACTTTTGTAACATATATGTAAATTGCATTTTTTTTAAAGTCTCTTTTAAAATCTTTTTTAAACGAGTATTTATAGATCGTACATAAAATTCGAGGTGGTGAAATTCGTTTCAATGAAAATAGAAGTCGTTCAAACGATAATTTCATCTCGTTAGAATGAAAACATAGTTCATTCAAACGAGACTCCAATCTCGTTTGAACAAGCTTCTAATAAGGTTCAAACAAAACACCCTCGCTGGATGTTCTTTCTATGTAGATATCAAACAAGAATTCTAACAAAATTGTCTTTTTGGTTCAAAGGAGACAGGCATCTCATTTGAACGAGGCCAATAGAAAATTAATTTTTAACTCTTAAAAAATTTGCCTCGATTTTATATAAACTTTTATTAAAAAATATCCCAAATATAAATGTAAATAAATTTAAACTACTAAAATATTTATACCTTGATAATGTAGAGAAGTCTTGAACTGTGGAGATGTTGATATTCGGTTCATCGTGTCGGCACGTGTTGATTTGTAACGAAATATGTGAAATGTGTCATATTGGCAAATAAAACATGTATTACAGCTAAGCTAGACTATTTACCCTTAAACATCCAAAAAATTTGAGAGTTTATGCTTAAACTATGAGATTTTGAGGGTGTTATATGTTAAAGATCAATGGATTTACCTAATATAATTCATTGAAAAAATTAAGGAGTCTGACGCTATTGATTTGAGAAGCACTGAAATTCATGACATTTTGTATGAGTTGAGTCAATTTCACTTTGTTCATTTTTTGACACCAAATGTTGAATTGACTTCTTTCTTTAAAAGTATTTTATGGACTGACAAAACTAAGGGTATATAAGGTATGTTTGATGTTACACAAAAATGCAACAATCCAGATAAAAACATGAACTACGTTAGTGATTAAGATAAACATGGTTTGGGTATGATAATAAACGGTAAGTGCAGTAAATAAGAAGAGAACACGGATCAATACGGATATTTAAATTAGTTCATCCAATTGAACTGCATCCATTGTCAAACAAACTTGTTCTTCACTATTCATGGAGTGTTATGCAAGTTACACTTTGAGTAGTTTGTCTCTCTAACCATATTTTGACAACGTTTGGTGTGTTTTTACAATATAATGACTTGAGGAAAAGATATTTATAGGAGGCTTGGGGTGTAGTGTGCACCCCATTCACATGGTGCATGTTTAATGTTATTATCCTCTTAAATACTTCCACTTATCATTCTAGAAGTTGTATTGAATGCAAGAACATTCCCTCACATGCAATGCAATTTTGTGTTCACATTTATGCATGCTTGATATGTCTAAAATACCCTTGCTGGTGAATTCTATGCATTTTCAGCTTCATGTTGCAACTTGGCCAACCTTACGAGGCTAAGGGTAAGAGACCAAGGATATGAGGCCAATGGTCAAATGCATTAACAATCTATAGATGAGGCCATTTTTAGGACCATTAATTACCCCTATGGCTCCAATCTTCTAGTTAACTCCATGGTGATAGGATATTATGTAATAGCAAGATTTATAATGCTCATTATGTTTTTCAGTTTGGCATATTCCATTGCACATCGACATATTCATGTACATTCTTAAGATCTTCAAGTGAAGACCAGTTAGTGACATAATGTAAAAATCGAAGATCGAAAAGTTGAGATCGTCACTGCAATCATATGTAGAAGGTGTATGAGGTTGATTATGTATAATCAATTTATTCAGGGGGGATATTTTAAAAGTGTTCGAAAACATAAAATATTTTTCCAAAGTATTTTTTAAATGTTTTTTGAAAAAATTTCAAAGTCATTAAAACGACATTAGCTGTCATTCAAATGAGTACACGTACCTCGTTAGAACAACTTCAAACGAAATCGACTCTGGCGACTTTTGGCTAGATCCGTTGTCTCATTGGATATGTCATTTGAGGATGTTCGAACGAGATAAGGTGCTTCATTCGAATAAGATCGAAAGAGTAGGCGAATTTTTTTTACCTAATTTTAAATGCAATATTTCAAGTTTATTTCTTAGAGATTTTTATCCCTATATTGTAATATGAACTTGAAATTTCTCTTAAGCCTTTTAAACATTTTTTTATGATCAAACACTCTGTTTTTCAAATACAAACCCCTTGCATGTTTTGTGATAACTTTATCAAATCCTAAAGAACAAATCATATGTTCTAATCCTTGCGAAGTTGACTCTTCAGTGCTCAAGATAGGAAAGGTACTTCCTGAAGCTGATTGGTGGACAGCGAGGCTAGTGGAGCTTAATGTATGGGGCATTGTTGGATATGCATCATAGTCTGTTAACAACGAGGAAGGAAGATATAACTACAATACTTAGTGGTGTCTAAGTTTGTAAGTCTATTTGTGTCATTTTGTAATACCTAGTTATAATAGTGCTAAAGATAAAAGGGTTTTCCCCAAAGGGATTTTTTCGTCCTATATTGTCTTGTGGTTTGTTCGTTTCAATTTAAACTCAATATCTTGCATGTTTACGTTGACCTAATTAATAAAGATAAAATTAGACTTAATTGAATTTGGTTGTCTGTGACCTAATCTACGATTTCTATATATAATTGGACCATCCTATAAAACCCATTTTATAGATTGGAGGCTATAAATTAAGACTCTTAGGAGCCTTAGTTGTTGAGGATTTCAAAATGTTAGAATTGAACCTCCATATGTAAAAGGATCTGAGGGTCCTTAAACTGTAGGAGCCGAATGAGATGAGTGTCCTTAAAATATAAAATTCGAACCTCTGTATGCCGATGGAGCTTAGGGACCTTGAAATATAAGAACGGACCCTCTATAGGCCGAAAGATATAATTTTCCTTAAAATATAGGTATTTTCATATAAAAATGATCTATTAAAGTGAATCATACTATCAAAGCTATACACAAGGGTCAAAGTTTAGAAAATAAAGTAAAAGGGGGATAAAGAGATATAACACACGATTTAGGGTGATTTGACATGAAAATGAGCCTACGTCCACGATGGTGCCTTATTCTCATTATATTCATGTATAGTACAAGTTTAGAAATCCTTAAAGGCATACAATAGGAGATAAATAGGCTAAATGCATAACATATTGGTTGTGCAGATGAGGTTGAAGACTCTATGGCTTAGGATGAGGAAGGTCATAGCTGGACTGGTTCAGGTACCGGAGCAGGTGATCGAAATGTGGACTTCAGTGTAGAGAGATGTTGGAGAGAATTTGGAAGGGCTCCGTTGCCTAAATTTTGCTTGTTAAATGACGAGGTGAGGGTTTCTATTTAAAATAGTTGGTGAAAGTGTCATGTGCATGGTGCACGGGACTCGTGGATAAGTGTTGTTGAGATGGAATCTTTCTAAAAGGTGGACCGCTAGCAGGTTGTTGATGACGTGTCATGCTTTGTAACCCGTACATATAGGGATGCGGAGACTAGGAGACCGTGGTCTATCAAAGGCCTATATATGTCCCTCTAATACATTCGTGTCATGGTGTTCGTGGTATGTCTATGCACTAAGCCGTGGTCTTAGGTGTGTAGAGAGAAATGGAGTGTTGTATGTGGTTAGGTCATGTATAGGTCCTGTCCTTCTTTGTAGGCAAAGTCCTCTTATCGGTACTTGTATATATATTTGCTTTACCTATGTGGGCTTCCATGCCATATGTTATATGTCTATTGGTAGGCATAATTTGGTAATAACAGAAGCCCCAAGCCTCAGTTCCAAGACGTAAGTAATTTGGTGTTGGGGTTATGTTCTTATCTGTGGAGCGATGTCTTGATGCTAGAGTCTTATTAATATCGTGGCCTACTCGTTCGGGCATTCCAAATTCTGATGTTTTAATTCTCCGTGACTCTTTATATAAATGCTCAGAGGTTGTGGCCCCATTAACTTTCCTAATAATTTGAGAGCAAAAGTGTTAGGCAATTTCCAACATAAGTAGGCGATTTTCGACAAGACTTTAACGCGATTTTTGGCGAGGAATTTTATTCAATACAAGATAGATTTCTACACTTCTCTTGCAATTTCTACTTATATTTGCTCCCTTATTTTCACTTATTTCCATTACTTTCCTTAAGCTTATTTTAATCCTCTAAAATCATGGTTAAATCCATGAAAAATATAATCGATACTTCTATGATTTGTTTTGGGGGGTTTACATTTTCAAATATTTTTTAATTGAATAAAATCAACTCGTAAGCACCCTATTTGACTTAAATCGAACCACATATGAACTTGAACCGAATTCAGCTATGGCCTGAAATGAACTAATTTGTTAGGTTTTGGGGTTAGCGAGGATCTATTTGAAGTAGGATGGATGGTTGGGTTATATTTGGGACTGAAATTAGATGTTTTGGATCAAATTAAAGTATTTTAAGGTTGGTTTTAGGCCAAGAACACGAACTGTTGTTCGTGGTTCTTGATCAAAACCCTAGTTTTTCACCCTTTTTAATCTTACCAAACCGTTTAATAAAGGATCCCAGCTTTTTTTTTATTCTGGCCATGGCCTTTAACTAATGGTTCTAGCATTATCCTTAATGGTTGTGGCCTTAAACAAAATCATGTTATGACATAAATGTCTTCAAACGATTATTATTTGAACCTGAACACTTTGATCTGTTTGAGGTATTTGAATATAGTCGTGGTCTTATAAATTAAGTTATATATGCCACCGATATATAGGAGTCCGCGACTTTGATCAATTTCACTTAGGATATGTTATTTGTTACTGCGGCCTTTGTTTATGAGGAAGTGGTTTTGAAACTTGTGTTTCCTCCTTATTTTGCTCATAACGGTTGCATCTCTTTAATTGTGGATCTCCCTCTACTTTTATAGGTTCATATCGTAACCTTATGTGTTGGAATACCTAGGAGTACTTGGAGGATTTCTGGATAAGGAATTTCGGTGTTCCTCCTCTTGTAGTGTTACACATAAAACTATTAAAAACAAGTGGAGTATGTAAGTTAAAAGGGTTCCCGACCTGCATATACTTTAATTCTGACTCTACAGAGTTATCTAATTATAGGGAGCCAATGAAGGCTGCAAATGGTAGCCATAGAGTTGAGGAAAATACATGCTCTATAAATAATCAAGTGTCAGTTAAGATATTGGTCGCAGTCCCAACTGGAAAAGTTCACACTACGAAAGTAAGGAACACTGAAGTTGGGTCGTCCAACCGTGAAATTGAAATGGCGAGGGATCCTACAGCCCTCCATCATCCTTAAATATTTAACAAATAATGGTTAGCTCAGCTTGCTAAGGCTTATGAATTTCCTGATGGAACTATTTGTATGTTGCCTTTTATGGACCAAGTATCTTGTTCTACGATCCCCAATGATGTAAGTCTACTTCCCTTTTCATGCCTTCCTTCTATGACTATAACATTCGGTGCCAGTTTATAGTAGGAATATTTTTAAGGTGATGAATCTAACCCCAACCCAAGTTATGGGGTGGAGGGATGTCTTGGCAGCCTTGGTAGTTTAGGAGAAGAAATGTAAAAGGGATATTATGACCATAGAGTTATTCAATTTTTATAGACCAAAAGAGAACTCCGTGGAAAATCTTTAGCACCTGTATACACCACATTCTAGGACCTCCTAAGTCTCTCCTTGGATCCCGACTGCCTCCCCATTTTACTACAAGCCCTAGGTTATACTCCAAGTACCAATATACAGGCCATCGGGCACTCTCGGGCCCCGATTAGACCCCAATAAACTTCATCTTCAGAATGAAATCTCTTTAAAAATTTGAAGCCCCTTTTAACAGTCCATCCCGTGTGCAAAATGATATAATTGTTCAGACAAACGATCAGTTTTCTCCTGAAAATCGATCCCGAGGCCACCGAGCACTCCCGAGCTCTATTTGACCAAAGTCAACTCTTCAGCTCGAATGAGACTGAATTAATATCTTATAGACACTAAATACCCTTTCCAACAGTCTTCCCCATGTGCAATTCTGACTTACGATGCAGACGAACGATCCGTTTTACTCTAAGAGGTTAACAGGTGCTTTGGGGCCCCGGTTGATCAATGTCAACTTTTTAAACCTAGAGAAACTCTTTGGAATGTCAAAGTACATATCCTAACCTTTCCAACAGTCCACTCCGTGTGCGATTATAACTTACCATGAGGACAAACAATCCATTTCCGTCCAATAATCTCCCATACAAAGGATCGACATGCACTTCTGAGCCACATTTGTCCCGGACCCGGGAGCAATCAAAAGAAATCTTGAAGGTATCTGAATTACCTTTCTAACGTTATGCACCATGTGCAATTCGGATAAATGGATTACGTTCTACGATTGTTTTTCCCAAAACATCTGCACGAGACTGTCAATTAGTAAGTCCATCTCCCTGCCCCTGACCCTATAAATAGAAGGCATGACCTCACTCCAAGATCACACCAGAGATCCATCAGCATCCATGATCTCAGCAACATTCTCTCAAAATCAGTGAAGTTCCTCCATGTGAAATTCCATTCAAGCTTACATTCCCATCCTTTTCATACCCAATTTGGAAAAATCACATTCTCTTTCATCCAACATTCATCTCACGTTCAAGGGAGTTCATCTAAGATCAAAGATCAAGCTTCAAAGAAGGTCAATATCCTTCTCTCTCTCTCCAAATTCCTTGTTTTCACATAAATTTCATTAGATTCATAATCTAGTTCTTACTTTATTTCATATTGCACATATTTTATTTTCTACAAAAAATCCAAAACAAACAAAAAAGAGGGTTACACCCATAAATTCTTAACAGGATTATCCAGCACGATTTTTTAAAATTGAAACACATTTTTTTACACACACACACACCAATAATAAAATTTCGTTCAAATATATGTAATAAACCCCACCCACATATCGCATTCGAATTATGTGTACTTTGATGCCTTTATAGTCTACGTAGACGTTTTAGATTAAAACTTAAGACTCGAGTCTAATTTTGTATGTGGTCATCCACGATCCTCGCACAGAGAGAGAGAGAGAGAGAGAGAGAGAGAGAGAGAGAGAGAGAGAGAGAGAGGAGGGTCTTCTCCGCAGTGAGAGGATCTTGGTCCCGTGCATCCCTCTCGAGAGCGCTTTGGTCGTCGGCGGCGATATGTGAGGTGAAAAATGTAGAGAGATGGAGTCGCCTGTCTATTTTACTCAAAACGGACAAAAGAAGGTGGAGCCATCCCTAAGGACAACTTCCAAAGACATACTGATACATACGAACCAAAAATAATTCGAGTAGGGTTCGGAGACTAAGTTATGAAATGGAAAGGTGTTAGGCACCCATTCCGCCCTTGCGGTCTCTCATGGATAGTTGTTATTTTCCTCTATTTCCCCGTGATATGTGTGTATGTGTATATGTAGTGGAGATAAGAATCTTCGACTTGTATCATGGAAGAGATAAAGCGAGTCATCCATAGGAATGTTCCTAAAAGTAATATTAGAAAATACGATTTACGCGATTACCCTTGCGTTGACCGTTAAAATGGAACGATACGCATGTGGAATAATACGCCACTAAGAAAAAATATATGTATATGTAAATATATAGAATCTAAGACAATTAAGTTAAATAATTTAGAAGAATATAAAAAAAATGGAAAAGAATAGGACTCGAGTCTCGAGTTTTACCCCGAGACTCCTACGTAGCCTATAGAGGCATCAAAGTCCACGTAGTTCGTATGCAAAATGAGGGGTGGGATTTATCCCATAAATCCAATCGGGTACTTCTCTTATATGTGTGCGTGTGTGTGTGTGTGTGTGTGTAAAAAAGTGTTTTAATTGTGGGAAACGTGTGAGAAAAGTGTGAGAATTCCCGTTTGGAATTTATGAGAAAACCCTTTTTTTCTTTTTTTTTTTTGGATATTATTTATATGAAAGTATGCGATGTGCAATAACACTAAATAAAAAAGTATATTAGGATATGTGAGATGGATAGAATAAAAGTTCTAAGTAATAAAATAAGTTAATGCGAATTTAGGAGAATTTGAAGAGAGAGTTGAGAAAGTTGGACCTTTTTGAAGATCTTGAGCTTGATCTTGAATGTTGGAGAGCAACCCTTACACTTGGGTGATGATGAAGAGTAGTTAATTCACCAAGTTCGATGAAAAAGATAATGAAAAGTGAAGGTTGGAAAAGGATTTGGATGTGGAAATCACGTTGACTTCGAGAGAGGTTTTCTGAGTTCGTTGAGAGTGATGGATTTCAGATCTTGGGTCCCTTTGCAATGAGGTCAGGACCTCCTTTTTACAGGCTCGGGGCATTGTCGATCGACTTAGGCCTGGTCCTGCTAATCGGCAGGGTTTTTTAAGGCACATTGCCGATAGGCAGGATTTGGAACCTGCCGTTTGGCAGTCTCTTTTAGGTTCCTTCGAAAAACGATCATAAAATGCAAACCGTTGATCCAAATCGCGCATGGGGTGAACCGCTGGAAAATTACTTTAGAGACCTTTAAAAGTACTTAGACTGCTCCCGAGTTCGAGAGTTGTCTTTGGGAAAAATATGGTTTAAAAATGATCGTCGATCCTTTGGACGGGGGATCGTCGGACGCAAACGGATCGTTCGTCTGCATGGTAAGTCAAAATTACACATGGGGCATACCGTTGGAAAGGTTATGAGATGTACTTCGACATTCCAAAGAGTTTAACTCTGTTTGGGGAGGCTAATTTGGTCAACCGGGGCTTGGAAGCATTCGGTGGCCTTTCGGAGTAAAATGGATCGTTCGTTTGTACCGTAAGTTGGAATTGGGCTCGGAGCAGACTGTTTGAAAGGGGTTTCAGTGCCCTTTGAAGATTCATTCAGTCTTAGTCGACCTGAAGAGTTTAACTTTTGGTTAAATGGAGCCTGGGAGTGCTCGATGGCCTCTAGGTCAGTACCAGAGGTATGACTTAGGTTAGTAGAGATGAAGGGAGGTGCTAGGGACCTAACCAGAGGTTAGGGGGTGCTAGAATGGGGTGTCTATAGATACCCTCGATGGGTAAGTTTAGAACAAATGATATTCGTCGAATAGACACCGCATGATGCCTTTGAGAAAGGATGACCAATTCAGAGGGTTGAGGCCGATTCAGAGGACCTGAGGATGAGGATGACCGCTTCAGAAGGTCGAGGCTTATTCTGAGGACCTAAGGGGGCATACTGGGGATGGTCTAAAGGAAGTGATGATCAAAGATTTAAGTCAATTTTGAGGAACTAAAGTAATGTCGGGGGTGACCAATTCTGCGGGTCGAAGCCAATTCTGAGGGCTTAAATTGAGGTGACCAATTCTACGGGTCGAAGCTAATTTTGAGGGCTTAAATTATGATGGACAATTCTACAGGTTGAAGCCAATTCTGAGGGCCTAAATTGAGATAACTAATTCTGCGGGTCGAAGCCAATTCTGAGGGCTTAAGTTGTGATGACCAATTATGCGGGTCGAAGCCAATTTTGAGGGCTTAAATTGAGATGATCAATTTTGCGGGTCGAAGCCAATTCTAAGGGCTTAAATTGTGATGACCAATTCTGTGGGTCGAAGCCAATTCTTAAGTTGTGATGAACAATTATGCAGGTCGAAGACAATTCTGAGGGTTAAAGTTGTGATGACGAATTATGCGGGTCGGAGCCAATTCTGAGGGCTTAAATTAAGATGACCAATTATGTGGGTCGAAGCTAATTCTGAGGTCTTAAATCGTGATGTTCTCGGGGAATTCTGTTGGGGAAATTTCCTCGTGATTTTGATTTGAGCTGGGAAGCTGATTGATAGGGAAACATTTTTATCGTTTGGAGACTTTACGGGGGAACAGCCAATTTGATGCTGTAAATTCCACTGGGGAAGTGATTTGGTGGTCCAGGGTTTGGATGTTTCTATGACACCTCGCCTAATTAACCCCAGGTGATCAGTCCTAAATTAAATTAAAACATGTTTCTCAGTTGGTTCATTCTTAGCATCACTGTCACCTTTTTAATTACTAACCGCCTAAGTGAGAAAATTAGACTGGTGCCAAGTTTTATCTTTCATTAATTAAAAAGAAATACTCACACGGAAACAGAATAATATAAAGAATCACAATTAACTGAAATCAATTGTTCACAATTAATTAACAGACCGAATAAACCATCGTTCAAAATCCAACAAAAGTAAAGACAAGTAATAACTCTCAACATGTCTCACATAAGTACTAAAATAAAACTATGAGCAACTTGCTCGAATAACTGATAGGAAGTCTCTACAATAAGAATGAAAAGAACGAGGCGCCTATCAAACTCCCGCAACATCCACACATGCTGCAGCAACGGATCCCTGGAATGAGTCAAGCCTGGCGTCCCAGTGGCTAGACACCTAAAAGGTTTTTAAAAGTTTTTATATCAAGGGTTAGTACCCAAAACATTTGAAAAACATTTAGCAAATTATTACTTGCAGTAATAAGAAAATATGCATGCTCTCCATATTTTAGTTAATGCATCACTCCCTTGAGGACATCCTCACCCATCCTCTAATGTGCACTACTAATGCCTTGATTAAATTTACCTAGTTATTCATCCCATGACTAGATAACTGAATATAATCCCCTTGCAACCATTCTACTCTAACCGAGTGTGCCATAATTATGATTTCTAAGTTATTATCAATGTTAACTTAATTAATCATTTCCCTTTTTCAGCTCATATAACTTTCACATCCATTATATGTATAATACAATTCACGGCCTGTATCAATTTACCCGTATATAATTATTTACCTCATTATATACGTATAGTTATTTTACAACATTCACAAACATGCTGAAATAATAATTAATACTAAACATCCTCCCGAGTAATAACTTACAGGATGTAAATTCTCTAAAGTGCTATCCCCCTAGGCATATTCACATGACCTAGTTACCCCAAGTCAGAATCGCTCACTAACTTGTTTAATACATAAAAATTGGAGGCGGTCATATTCCTTCCCTGAAAGTAAGATGCCCCTCACCAATATAATGGACACATTGACCTGGCAATATACTCTCCCTACTCCTCAAGCTAGGGTATTCATCCACTACGCGCAACCTCCCTCCTATAGCACTAGAGTATATAATAATAATGTCTAGCCACTGATATTAATGCACACACCATATATATACTATCGCACACCGTATATATATATAAATAAAATAAACTATCCCGGCTATACCGTGTACTAAGTCCGTAACACAAGCCTATTCAAATTATTATGAGTTTATGGCCCAACTCTAATTATTAATCACTTCGCGCATTAATTAATAATTAAATTACTTTTGGTATCGCTCCAACCAATATATTCGGACTTACTCTCGTGGCCCGAAATAAAACAATACCCAAGTCTAAATTCCTGACTCCAAATCATTTAGCTTTCACTCTACATAAAGTTAACTCCTTGGTATCACTCAACCCATATACCCGGACTCGCCCACTCCGTCGGTATTTAATTATTTCGAAATATTCTTTCCAAAATTTAACCATAGTATGACCCATATAAATTTTCCTTCGAATCCCAATTAATTTTCCTTCATAATTGATTATATTGTATCCCTGTGTTTATTTCTCATTACATAAGGTATAGGAAGGAAGTTTAATTTAAATTCCCCTTATATATATAAACTGGCCGAACTGCCAAAATTTACCGACCATCGATCGATCGATCCCCAACCCTCGATCGATCGATCGTACAAGTCATCGTCTTCCCTGGTTGTTTGTTTCAGTCATGGATGAAAAGCTCAAACCCCTAACTTCTTCTACAATCTAAACCAAGTCCTTTCTTCAACAAAACACACCAAGAACTTCATAAGGGACCCCCATAAAGTCCACAAACACCATTCAATTTCCATTCTCTACTATTTTCATAAATTGGGGAAAAATCCATTTTTATTCATTAACCCATCTCAACATCAATTCTTTATCTCAAATTCGTCTGGGTTTACACATCCTACCAGATATAATAATACAATCTCATATTATACATCAATTACTACACAATTTAGAATTCAAAATATTGATTTACAAAAATCCCATGTTTGTACCCTTTAAATCCCAAAACGAATTTTGATTTCTCACATCACATAAATATGAATCCAAATGCAAATTAAATGCTACAACAAGTTAACCACTTGCCTTATGATTCGTAGGGTCTGATTTGGAGTTGTGAATTCCCAAGGTTAAAGATAAAATCCCTTTTTTTGGCTATTTCCTTTGTCCCCCAATTTGCCTTTAACTGCCTCTTAGGGTTTCCTCTCCCACTAAGTATTTTCTTAACTCTAATTAGCCGTCTCCCTTTTTCTTATAATTAATTAATTAGGATAAATCCCGTTTTTTACCTAATGGGCCAAGCCCAAGTGACCCAAATGCCCCCGTGTGGGCCCGACTATGCCTAAAATGTCCCGTGACCCGTTTACTACCCCCGGGTACACTTTTTCGACTATCTCGATTCATCTGGACTCAACCGTATAATCAGAATTTGCATCCGAATTAATTTATAAAAATCCTTATCTCACACCGACTCACGGCTGAGATAAGCAAATACCCCGTCATTAATACCCGAAATGACGTAAATAAATTAGTACTATTCAGTTAGTAATTAAATATCCCTAAATATTAACCATTCACTCCCCGATTAATATTTAAATATTTATTGCCATAATTAATTCAATTAAAATTACGACACACAAGTAATTTTGAATTCCCGAATTAATTCAATACTAAATGCACAAAAGTACAGGGTGTTACAGTTTCGCTCAGGGAAATTGGAGATAACCTGAGGTTTAGGATACTTTAGGTGTCCTCTAGGGACCTTTGTCGGGGGGGAGATTCACTTGGCTTTTGAGAGTTTCGCTGGGGAAATAGGGGTTTCGCCTGAGGGAGTGTGAAATTTTTTGGTGAAAATGTTTTAAATCCTTCCCGAATTTTTAAGAATTTTTTCAGGATTTTTCAGGGTTTTTTAGTATTTTCTGGAAGTTTTTGTACGAAACTTTAAGGGGGGGTGCCGGTTGTCATGGTGTGGGGGGTGCCATTATGCAGTGGCATGGACTTTTGGACTGCCTCGAGAAGGTGGAAGGTCAGTGTCGATCAGTATGTGGGGGTGCAGTGCCGATCGGTATGACCATTGGATTCCTATAACGGCGGGTTCCCCTCATTTTTCACAGCTTCTTGCCTTCTCTCTTTCTACGATTTTCTTTTGCGAATCGTTCTAACATTCCACAACCTAAAAAATGGTCGCTTTTGTGAGCACTACGGTACACAGGGAGTAGTTGGCTGTTGATGATTGGGAGAATATGGAGTGGAGAGCTAGGGCGCCTCTTGCTTTGGGGAGTGAGAACTCTTTTGATGCGTTTGAGCCAGTTGCAGATGAGCGGACTTTACTGCAGGAGTTGTCGTGTCATTGCTCTTCTAGGGTGGTGAACCCTGGTGGTTATGTAAGTATAAAATGACTTTTGGCATTCCTTTTTTGGTGATTTCCTTTTTTCTTAGATTTTGACGAGGTTTTCCTTTTACAGTCTAATGTTTCTTTGTCGACTATGCGTGCCCGCGGGACGATAGGGCTTAAGAATCTCTGGGAGAACCTTCCACATGTGGTGCGTTGGGTAGTATCGTTAGCAGGCTTTGGGAGGCTGGCGTTTGTGCTGGATGAGACGCCTTGTTCGACGGTGGTTTTATGCGCTCTGGGGGAGAGGTTGTGGGACACTACCCACACCTTCCATTTTGGCTTTGAGGAGATGACTATGACTCCTATAGATGTACAACAGCTACTGGGGCTGGATTGTAATGGAGAGCAGATAGAGGTGGATTGCTCTTTGCGGGTGAGGCCGAAGGCGGTGCGGGAGGTGCTAGGTGATGTGGGGAGGATAGTATCTGGGGACTCCATCCATTTGTCACTGCTGAGGGATGCTTTGCTGAGTAGGGTGATTAATGTGGAGGATGGTCTGCAGGCGATACAGATGGCCCGACTGTTTATTTTTCTGGTGCTGGGGGGATTTTTGGTGGCGTCGAGCGGCGACGTTGTTCACTAATGGTTTTTGCCATACTTGAGGATGTTTTTGAACATCCCTCTTTATGATTGGGGGAGCCTGACTTTGGCGACCCTTTATTTTTCTCTGGATGCATTTAGTCGGTGCTTCCTACAGACTTTTACTGGAGCCACGTATCTTCTTGAGGTATTCTTTAGTTTGCGCATTTTCCTTGTGCGTCTCTTTTTTATCGTGGATTCTTATCTTTAGCAGGCGTGATTCTATGAGGTGATTAGGTGCAATACCCAGCTGATCGCTTTAAATGATGAGACCATTGGGGACTTCTGCTGGTTGTATCGATGGCGCAAGGCCAATCGGCAGTCAAGGAAGTCTTTTTCTCTGGAGGCGGTGCGTCAGGTCTTGAATGGCCTGACCAGTGATAGGGTGAGACTTTTTCCTTCTTCATTATGGGTCATTGTGTGCTCTGATTCCATATTGACTTATATCTAGTGGGGATTTTTTAGGTGACCTTTTACCCTTTGGGAAAGACTGTTCAGGACACGGGGTTGACTGGGGTGAACGCGCATATGAGGCATTTGTTGGCGCATGAGTTTGGCCACTCTTGGTATCTCGGGGAGAGGGTGGTCTGACAGATTACTGAGAAGGAAGTGGGGGTGCCACCTGCGAGGCCCCCTATGTCTATAAGGCAGGAGCGGATGTTTCCGGAGGACGCGAGGATTGCAGCGATGATTGGCAAGTTCTATTTATTGTATACCGACATAGCTATGTCGTATGATTATATGGACTTTGTGATGAGTTGGATTATGGCGCCTAGCATTTATGATGCGCTGCCTTTCCTACCTACGGGTTCAAGTCGGTCCGTGGGGTCCTCCCAGAGCGGTGGTGGTTCGTCGTCATCTGTGGTGGCGGCGACCTAGGAGGTTCCCTTTGTGAGGTTGCATACCCCTTCCTACAACATTCGTCAGGCTGATGGTGGGATGGTACCTATGTTACATCGTCCTCATGCGATAGACCTGGAGGAGTTGGGCTTGACAGAGGAGGTCCTTTGTCCTGTGGTAAACCTTTTTGTTCTTCTCTTTTAGTTTATTTTTTTCTTGGTTTCTTTTCGATCTTCTTTGTTTGATACTGATTATGTCGTTCCTTGCAGCAAGTTCGGGTGTTCACCACTTGGCTAAGAGACATTAGGGACTGGATATCTTCAACGATTGCCCATATTCGGGATGCGGTTCCTGTTCCTTCTTTCTTGGTGTCATCTGCCTCATTCGGGGAGGAGTCTTGTACGGGTAGCGGTGGTGCATCATCTCGCCGCAAGGGAAAGAGAGCGTGTCGCAGGGATGGAAGCTCTTAGGAGAGAGAGGGGAAAGGGTAGGTGAGAGAGAGAATGTGGGTTCGGGCTAAGTCCCGTTGTTTTTCTACTTTTATTTATTTCCTACAAAATTGATGTAACACATAAAAATATATATGTAATGCAATGGAGTTTTTTATTATCTTCTATTGGTAATGAATGAATGCATGCATATGCGCTTTTTACTTTGCTACTGAGTCCGTAAAAAGAAATATTCTTGGAATTTTAAAGGAAAGTTTAAAATGAGAAATTATATAAAGATGGAAGGGGATTTTGAAATTCTATTGAGAATATCAATTTATTTTTATTGATTTTTTTATTTTTTATTTTGGCAAAAGAGGAAAAAGGTAAGTATCCAAAAATAGGGGGTTACCGATCGGCAATCCCCTTGTCCTGCCTATCGGCAGATCAGTCCAGTCTAATCAATCAAGGTTTTGATTGGTACTCTCTTCAGCCATTGTTACCTTGTGGGGAAGGATTCCCCTCCGATTTCTGCAAGGGTTGTGTTTTTTGTGAGGGTTTTCAAGTATAAAAAGGGATAAGAGTGGAGTGTTTTCATCACACCTTCACATTCTAACTTTCTTATTCTATGAGATGGCTCTCCCTGGTAGTGTTGAGTTTGCCAACTACCTCGAGACTTTGGGGGCGATGTGCTCCTACAACGTCGAATGCGATGCTTTCAACATGCGTCGAGTCTCTTTATGGCGTAACCAGCCCATAGAGTGGAACATACTGATGGCAGCGGTATAATTTTAGTACCCCAAAGACCATGTATTCTGCTTTAGCTTACAAGAAGTCTGTCCGACTTATGAGGAATTTTCCATCATGTTAGTGTAAATCTTAGTGTGGCGGCTGTTATACCTAAGTTTTCTCGATCTCCTCAAGAGTTGTTGGTTGGACTTCTCAGTGTCTCGCCCTCGGTGGGTAGATCTTTGGTTACTGGAAGAATGATTTCCCTTCCGACGGTGCTGCGATCTGTGCATTTGCAGGAGGTTGGTGATGCTGGATATACCGGAGCGGTCATTCTAGGCTTGGTTTTAAAATTACTTCTGGTGACTAGGGATCTGTTGGTGGACCCACAACTTGCAGCCATTACTTCATGGATGTCATACCGTTGTAATCCTGCGGTGGTGATATTGGCGGAGACTTTGAATGGTCTGGATGCCTAGTGAGAAGGTCGTTCTGGCTTTCTGAGGGGTAGCCCTGTGATGTTTTTCATGTGGTTGTCTGAAAGATTTTGCCGGGTGACTCCTCCGAAATATCCTTTGTCGGCTGTGCCAAACTTTTTTTTGTGCCATTCTATTAGGGTTGGCCTAGATATCGAGAGCTGGGAGAACTGGTTTGTGGAGCATGGGGTTCTAAATCTGCACTGGTCCGTGCCTTGGTGGGGGCAGCTGCTGCCTATTCTGGAGCTGGGGGAATACCCGTACGTTTGGTTGGTTGGTCTTAGACAGACCTCTTTCTATTTTCCCTTGGCGGCTTCTGTGCCAATTTGGTTGGTAGCAGGTCGTGCCACCACTGACACTATATTTCTTTCCAGTAGAAGATCTGACAGAGCGTCTGCGCATGCGTCTTGGCTCTTTATGGGAGAGTCGGAGTCCATCGACCCGTCGTTCTCAATCTGTTAGGAGAGTCTGGCACATCCCCAGGGATTATATGAAGTGGTTGTGGAGAAGAGTAGTCAGCAAGATGTTGGTAGTGGAGACTAGACAAATGTGGCTTTTCTTATTTGATACCATGGAAGGAGGCATTATAGGTTTTCTGAGGCTGGTTCAAGCTTATCGGTCTATGGAGCGTCTATGGCACTCTATTCAGGCAGGGGAAGCTTGGGGACCCCAGGATGTAGATGATGATGGAGCGGGCACCTCTGGTAGCTGTGGGTAAGATTCTTAGGGGGGAGTTTGTTTTGTAATTGGGAATAAATTTGGGAATTTATTTGGCTTTTTAGGAAGGTAGGGGGAAGGGAGTTATCCGTTCCTTTTCTTATGTAATTGCACTATAATTTCTTATTAGTGAAATAAACAAGTTTTTTTATCATTCAGTTGTGTCTTTTGATGAATTTTGCATTTTTAATTATATATACTGATCGCTAAGGCATGCATAATCCTTTTGTTCAAGTATATATTATAATGAACTGTCATTTTCGGAGATAAGAAAAGCATAGTTTTTTTTTTTTAAAAGAAAGGGTCGTGCTCATGTAAGCTTTATGAGCTGCCTATGTACCTCTGGGGTTTTGAAAAGTTTTAATTTTTCTGGAAATAGTTTTTATAGAGGATCAGGCCCACGTAGTTCTGGGTAGAGGGAAATGATTTTTTTGTTAGAATAGAATGGAGATGAGAAAAGTCGTAGTGCGCCAAAATTTTGGATTGGGGTAAAACTTCTTTAAACAGTCCAGGTTGACTGGGCTTGCCATTTCCTCCCCGTCAAGGTCGGTAAGAACAACGGCGCCGCCGAAAAAGATCTTCTTCATAATGTATGGGCCGCTTCAATTGCGCTTGAATTTTCCTCTGGGGTCCTAGATGAGATCTACTATTTTTTTCAGGGCTAAATCCCCCTCTCGGACACCGCGGTCCTTGACTCTCTTATTTAATAATCACGCTATACGGAGATGGTACCCTTGTATATGATATAAATATTTTAATCTCCTTTCATCTAGGAGGGTTAGCTCGTCAAGACGGCTTTGGTACCAGTTTTCTTTGTTGGCCTTGCTTTCAAGCATGACGCGTAACGAGGGTATTTCCAGATCCACGAGTAGTACTGCTTCCATGTCGTAGACTAAAGAGTAAGGGGTAGCCCCAGTAGAGGTTCGAATTGAGGTTTTGTAGCCCCAGAGGGCGTAAGGGATTCGGTCGGCCCAATCTCGATAGCTTTCGTTCATCTTACTGACGATGGCTTTGAGGTTCTTGTTGGCTGCTTTGACCGCATCATTGGTCTGAGGTTGATAGGGAGAGGATATGTGTCTCTGAATCCCATATTCGTTGACCACTTCTGTGACTTCTGCCTCGAAGTGTAACTCGTTATCTGACACTAGCTCATGCGGGACCCCATAGCGACAGATGATGTTCTTCCTGATGAATTTGGCCACTTTCTTGGCATTTAGAACTGCGTATAACTCTTCTTCGACCCATTTGGTGAAGTAATCAATGGCAAATAGGATGAATTCATTCCCATTGGAAGCCTTGGATGTAACCTTCCCTATGAAGGCAGGTGTTGAAGGTTGGAAAACTATTGGCATTTGAGGCATCTTCGAACATAGGCGGTGCAATCCTGGACCATGGTGGTCCAGTAGTAGCCTTATCGGATGATCTTTTTGGAAAGCATGTAACCGTTCATGTGGGGCCCGCATTTCCCACTATGGATTTTCTGTATTATCTCTTCAATGTTATCCCGTGCGATGCAGTGTAGATGGGTTCCATCGAAGTTTCTTTTGAACAGTGCTTTGTGACAGATGATGTATTGGGCAGCTAATCTTCAGAGAGTTGCTCGATCTTTCTTGTTGGAACCTTCGGGATACCTACCATGCTTGTGGAGGTGCCAGATATTATAGTACCAACAATTGGCTAGATCAAGATCTTTTTTCGTGATGAGATCAATGTGGAAGCAGTGGGTTAGTTTATCTTACTTTTGGACTAAGAAGGGGAGCCATTGTTATTACTTTGGGCATGTCAACCATGGAGGTCAAGGTAACAAGGGCATTGGCTAGGTTATTCTTTGCTCGAGGTAAGTAATGGAAGGTGATATCTTAGAATTGGGAGGCTAGTTCTTCTAAGTGGGCATGGAAGGGTTGGAGTTTCTCATCCTTGACTTTCCATTTTCTAAGCACTTGACCGATGATGAGGGCGGAATCCCCGTAGACATCTAGGCATTAAATTCCTTTCTTGAGAGCAACTTTGAGGCCTACCATACACGCCCCGTATTCATTGATGTTATTAGTGCAGGGGAAATCCAATTTAATAGCGATGGGAGTGTGAGAGTCATCTGGGGCGATCAGAAGTATCCCAATGCCATATCCATTTTTGTTGGAAGCACCGTCAAAGAGCATTTTCCATCAAAGGTTGTCTTAAGCAGTGTAAGAGGGTACTTTAGATAAGATGAGGCGTAACCCCTTTGAAGTATGGTGATGATACTTTAAATGGCTAAAACCTTGGATTAGTGATAGAACATGCAAACACAAACTCAATGAAGATAAAACTTAGTTTAAACTCACAAAATCTCTCGCTTATAACTCAACAAAGATAGTAATGAACTTAGAGGTAACTTACCTAGAGGGAGAGAGAAGTAAGCACCCTAGATACACCTTGGCAAGCAGCCAAACACACCAACCACCCTCAAGAATCTCAGTCAAGTATTAAAAGCTTCGTAATAAATGACAATGGTGAGTGAATAAGACCTCTGGTTTGTAATAACTCTCTCTCTCTCTGATGTATATTCTCTCTAGTAATAACATCTTAAATACTCAAAAGATCATTCTTTCCTCAGGGGTGGTTGGGATCCTTAAATAGCCCCCCACACCATCCCATAGGCAACTCAGTCATTAAAGACTATGAAAGACATCCCTCATACTTTATGTCACAACATTAAATGTCTGATGCACTAGTTGTCTCCACGTCATAAACATTAAATGCCAAGACATGCCTTTTGCCTAATCATTGTGTGTCAGGGGGCTGTTGTCGTAGAGGTGGCTCACCAACTACCTGACAGCCCCAAATACCACGGTGGTTTACTTAAGTGCGGGTTTGACATTATTTAGCTGGCTAGTGACATCACTTATAGTAGATGTGACATTGAGTAGAGGACTGTTAGGTTCACAACTCAACGCCCGATGGAACTCCAAGTTGCTCCGCCCAAGATTCCACGGTCAGGGTTCTTCGGTGTTTTACCAGGTGTATCTAAGATAGTTGGAACGATCCCCAACAGAGCCTCACTTCTCAATCCTTCAAACTAAGTCCCTCTAAAGTTCCCGCGATGAGGTCATTCGATAGAGCATGAAAGCTCTCCCATGCCCTGCCAAGACTGGTCTCTCGCGAGTACCGTTTGACCTCACACTAAAACTCTTTATTATTCTCATTACATGATTACAAACAAAGATACAATATGACTAATACAATAAGCTAAAATACAGGTTGTCACCCTGAACTGCCTCACTTGAGCTGCCGCGTTGAGCGGCCATACCGAGCTGCCACGGTTCCTTAATCCCCAAAACACTGTTGCTAATGTGGAATTACTTCTAATATTAAAATTACCTTCAATACCCCTCTACAAGCAACGCATAGGATGTTTTTATCTAGGAATTCAGAGATCCAAACATTAGCTTCTTCCATAGGGTATTCAGCGAGGTAGTTAGAGATGGCTCTTTTCATGGCTTTTTGCATGATATACACGTTATCAAACTCGACTGGGAGCATCAACTATCGGTCCATTCAACTGGATAAGGTAGGTTTCTCAAGCAGGTAGTTGATGGGCTCATTCGGGATACAAGTTTGATGGGGAAGGCGAGCATGTAGTGTCGCAACTTTTGGGTGACCCAAACAAGTGCGACATATACCTTTTCCAAAGCACTGTAGTTAATTTCGTATTTGGTCAATTTGCAACTGGCGTAATAGATGACTCTATGTTTGTGAGATTCTTCAAGGTATTGGGCTAGCAAAGCCCCAACTGAAGTTTCGGTTATGGTTAGGTATAGGAACAAGGGGAGACCAGACTGTGGTGGCATGAGTATCGGAGGTTGGGTCAGATATTATTTGATTCGGTCAAAATCTTCTTGGCATGCCTCATTCCAAACCTTGGTTAAATCCTTTCGGATGAGTTTGAAAATAGGTTCGCAAATGGAAGTTAGTTGGCTGATGAATCGGCTGGTGTATTGTAATTTCCCAAGGAAACCACGGACTTCTTTCTCCATTTACAGAGGTGGCATCTCAAGTATGGCTTTCAGCTTGGCATGATCTGCTTTTATCCCCTTCTCACTTACCATGAATCCCAAGAGTTTTCCCTTTGAAATGCCGAAGATGCATTTATGTGGATTGAGTCTCATCTGATACCATCACAATCATTCGAAGAACTTTCAGAGAGCGAGAACATGACCTTATCTAGTTTTGGATTTGATAATCATATCATCCACATAGACCTCAATTTTTTTGTGAATCAGATCGTGCAGGATGGTTGTGGCAGCCCTCTTGTTGGTAGCCCCAGCATTTTTAAGACCAAATGGCATAACAGTGTAGCAAAAGGTTCCCCACGGTGTGATGAATGCGGTTTTTTCTTGGTGATCTGGGTGCATTTTTATTTGGTTGTATCCAGCAAACCCGTCGATGAATGACTTGAGAGCATGACTGGTTGTATTGTCCACGATCATTTCGATATTGGATAACGAATAATAATCCATTGGAGAGGCTTTGTTTAAGTCCTGATACTCTACACACATCCAAACTTTCCCTCCTGATTTCGACACAGGCACTATATTGGCTAGCCATGTGCGATATTCGATCACACGAATGAAGCCTACGTTCAGCTATTTAACCACTTCTTCTTTGACTTTGAGAGACCATTTGGTCCGGAGCTTTCTCAACTTTTGTTTAACTGGCTTGTAATCTGGAAGAGCGGGGATCTCATGTTGAGCTATTTCAGGATCAATGTCGGGCATATCGTCATAGGACCATGCAAAGACATCCACGAATTCCTTCAGTAGTTCTTCAAGTTATGCGTGCTCAAGATTGTCGAGGGTAGCCCATATCCTAATCTCGCGTTATTGGCTACTAGAGGTTAACAATAACAGTTTCTCCATCATTAACTTGAACACGGTTATGTTGTTTCTTATTAACTTATTTAGATTAGTTAAGAATTATTCATTAACAAAATCATCATCATCAACAGTTTGATTAGAATCTAAACAATTAATGTAAGGCACAGTAAGATAATCAAAATCTTCATTTATTTCATTTATAGGAAAAATAGAATTAAGAACCTCATCAAAGAAGGTCTCGATTACATTAGAGCAAGGATAGACAACAGAAGAAGAGATGGGTGAAGATTGGGGTTAGGTGGGATTTCAACAGGTAAAACTGGCACAGCATGCCAATTGAGGAGAGGTGTATCAACAGCTTTAATCAGGCGGGATAGATCCAGTGATGTAGTGCTTGAATGAACCATGCATAGTGTCAGCCCCAATGTCTATAAGTTAAATGAATCCTCGGAGTCACTTTCCACAGTCTCTTCGGTATCTTTGATGAACGGTTGTACATGGTGTTGGGAACTTTAGGCCCATGGGTAGCTGTCCTAGAAAAAGATCTCCATTCCAGGCTTCATCTTCTTATCTGTATGGTCATACCATGGTTCCAAAAAGTCACAAAAGGGGAAGTCTTCGCCCTCTTTAATGAATCGTCCATTCAAGGAATCCCCTAGGATAGTCTGGATGCAGTCTAGTCTTCTTTTTGGTTGAGATTGCCAGATCATTCTGAGCTCTTGTTCTGATGGTTAATACCCCAAACCACAAGGAGGGAAAGATTTTTTTAGTTCAATGACATCAATTATCCCTTGTTGTCTTTGTCCTAGCCCCAGTCCGGGAATAAAGTGCATGTTTCTGAACATCTGAATCACATTGACGTTTCCATGAGGGTCGTATTCCGGACAAACCCTTTCTTTGAAATCGTCCCCTGTCGGGAGTAGAAGTGGCTCAACTCGGAATCCTGATAGGAGCTTATCAATTGACCCGTGTTGTATCTCAAGGATTGGATTACTAATACTTGCACCCTTGGCATTGTCGTTGTCACCCAAAATGGTGATGACTTGTCTTTCGACAAAAAACTTCAATTTCTGATAGAGCGAGGAAGACACACCCTTGATACTGTGGAGCCAAGGTCATCCAAGCAACAGGTTGAAACAAGCTGGGATGTCAATAACTTGGAATTCAATCATAGGGTTTATAGGGCCAGCCCCTATTACAAGTTTTATGGATCCAACTACCTCTCGACGGGTATTATTATAGGCACGTACAGCAGCGAAGGTTGTAGGGAGGTCACTTTCCTTCAGTCCTAAGCATTTGAAGGTTCTTGATGGGCAGACATTCAAGGCAGATCCATTATCGATAAGAGAGAGTGGTACGATCTTCCCCATAACTTTAACGGAGATGTTGAGTGCATTATTGTGGTTTAGCCAGATTCTGGGGATTTCTTCTTCGAAAAATGATAGCATTAGGGTAGAGGTCAGGGATTTGACTAAATTTATCGCTTCTTCTGGTGTGGTAGAAGGAGCTGTTGTGGCTCCAGTGAGCAACTTGATCAAAGCATTTCTGTGCAACTGGAAAGACATGAAAAGCCCCCATAGAGTGATGTTAGCTTGAGTTTTCTTTAGTTGATCGAGGATCTTGATCTCCCCGAAGGTCATCTCTGTCATAGGAAGGTTTTCAACACCCCTCCCTTTGTCAATGGTTGGTAGTATGCTTGGGATCTGGCAATGCCTTCCTGATCTGGTCATGTGATTTACTGAAGAAGGGAAGAACATGAACCCTGTTTCTTCATCAATCTCAAGTTGTTCCGCCACCTTGTTTACTTTTCTGAGGAGTTCTTCAAATGATATTATCCCACACATGTCGGCTACCGGGAAAGTTTTCTCTGAAGCTTGCTCTCCATTTGAATCTTCGAATTCTTCCCCCCATCCTGTGGCAACAATTATGTCTTTCCATGTAAAGTCAATGCATTTCGCGACTTCAATGGCTTCTTCGTATAGGTCTTCCCATTATGCAAGGAGGTGTAAGGGTGAAGGGACCTGGTGCTCCTGTAACTTTAGAGTATCGAGTAACTCGGTCATACTGTAAATATTATCGGTTTGCCTGAATAATTTTGCCATGATTTGGACAACATCATCTAAGCTGACTTCATCGGTATGTACCACTCAACTGTCTGACTCTCGGGCCCATTTTTGTGATTCCAAGAATAGTGTACTGAACCTCTGGAAATCAATGATCATCTGTGAGGGAAATTTCAGCCCTAACTCTAGGAATTGGTTTAATATTTTTTATAATTCCATACTTCCATTTTCTAAACGGGTACGGACAGTGATGCATGCTCTGGTAAGGAGTGGCAGTGCCTGATCAGAGAGGCAAGCAGGGTGTAGGAGGAAATATGGGCAAGTTTGGAGAGGTTTGGGAGAGTATATGGGTATAATTTGAGTTGAGGGATCAAATTCAGGGTTCCCTTCTAGGAAGATGGCATTGGCATGATTTAGGAGTGGGCTGTGAGTAGTGTTTGGTTTAGGATTGGCTGGTGGGGCAATGGTACCACGGTCAATTAGACCTTGGATTATGTTTCAAATATGAAACCATTGGTCGGTGGTATGGCCAGCAGTTTGGTGAAAGGCGCAATGGGCGTCTGCCTTGAAGTTTATTGGAAGTGGATTTGGCAATGGACGGGGGTCCAAGGGTTTGATAAGGTTTCAACTTAACAGGGCGTTATTAACTTTAGAGAGGGGCGCATAGAGCTCGGTGTATTCCTTTAGGACTGGGACATGATGCTTTTCTAGTACCCACAAGGTGGTTGGTTGAGAGATATTATTGATGGTTCAGACTTCAGCATTGACAGGTTTCTCATATTTTCTTGGAGTGAACTGTCCGGACACTTTCTTCGGTTCAACTTCTATTTTATCAAGACCTTCCTCGATTTCTATTCTCGCTTCTCTGAGGGCTCGAAAGTGGGGATAGTATTGTCCTACCATGGTTGCTCGGACATGGGTTAAGAAATTATTCTTCACTATGTTGACTTATTTTTCCTCAGATGGTCGATTGGTCATAGTGGATGCCTTTTCCCTCCATCGGGCTATGAAGTTACTGACTGATTCCCCAGAGTTCTGTTTGAGGAGTTCTAAATTATGACGGGTGACCTCAAGATCTTCTTTATATTTGTACTATGACATGAATTCTCAGGCTACATCCTCCCGGCTATGGATTCTTGATTCCTCAAGAGACAAAAACCATCGAAGGGCGCTATCCTTCAAAGTTTGCTGAAATAATTAGGCCATCACTTCTTCAGAATCCCCTAGGAGAGTCATAGAACGGTGATAACCACGAAGATGAACAATCGGGGGTCCATTTCCACCTAATTTCTCAATATTTGGCATCTTGAACTTATCGAGTAACCTCGCTTTAGGATAAGGAGACATGTGGGTGTAGTCCATGTAATTCCCAAAGATTCTGACTTGGTCGAACTTCTTAGTTAACGTCTTGAGATCTTCTTTGAACTTGTTCAATTCTTCTTCTTTTGGATCCATGATCATAGGCAAGTTAGCCCCAGGCTAGGCAAGGTTTGGCATAGGAAGCTGGGCAGGCGGTGGCGCATTAGCAGGAGGGGCACGTGGAGCGTGCTGATACTCTTTGGGAACCCAGAAAGCTCGGTTGGGCCCATAACGGGAGGGAATAAGGCCTCAGGATCTTGAGGAACAGGAATCTAGTTTTGTTGCATCTCTCAAACCTCAGTTTGGAGGTTGTCAATTTTGGACATGAGCTTAGCTAACACTGTCGTTAGACCTAGATTCATAACTGGTACTTGATTTATGTTCTCCATGGAAAGAGAATGGATTTCGGACTCGGAAGAGAAGTAGCAGGGGAACATACGGAATTCTGGAGTGATTTGACTGAAGACCAAAGCCAATAAGGAGCCAAGCCAAGGGCGTGCAATCGACCTGAGGAGGCATAAAATGGGACTTATTTTTGAAAAAAAAAATGATTTTTTTTTTACATATTCTTTTTCTTTTTGAGGTTGAAAGATGAAATATTTTTGGGTTTTTGATAAAAAAAGGAGAAATGTTTTTGGATTTTTGATAAAGAAGGGAGAAGTATTTTTGGAAGATGGGTCTCAGCATGCTTATTATGCTCTCACTGGTATTAAATTCTCCTAAATGAAAAATGAAGTGCCGGACAGGACCCGAGCCTAGAAAAGTTAGGTTTGTAACATTTGTAAAGTTATGGTTGGACTTGTAACAGGCTCACGGGCAGGGTCCCATTTTAAAAATGCGTAAAAATTTAGGCGACAGGCCGACTCGGAATTTCGGCAGAGTTTCGGGTCGAAACCAAAAATCTAACATGTGTGTCCTAGGCTTGACACCTATATGTGGGTATGCAGTTGGTTGGGTGAATTGGAAAGGGTTCCACCCTTTGGCGTGACTTGCACGATATACGTCTTGCTTTTGAGGGCAATCGATACGTGTGGACAAGCCATTTGATATACTTGAGTGTACATGAATTACCTCGCTATGTACCTCATGGGGATAGTACGTGTGAGAGTGAATTCGATATACTCGGCGTACGTGAACGAGTTCCCTGTGATATACCTCCCACCATGACTTCTATCAAGCGGTGCGATACGGGGGAACCGTTTGATATACGTCGAAGGTACTTGGTTAATGGAAGGTGAGAGTCATATCGCTTAGGCTAACTGCGCCCTGTCGGACCAGCGCCCATTGCGAAGTGACCCTCCAGTTACTGGACAAAATTCGACAAATCACAATTCTTTTTGGTGATGTCGTGTGAATCATGCATGATTCTCTTATTAGTATCTTATGATGAGAGTATCTTTCTTGATCATGAAAAACAGGGAGCAAAGTCCAAGTACCAATAGTATACCAATCATAGATAAGTGATGCGTGCAACATGTGGATATATATGATCCTAGGTGTACATGGTACGAAGTGTACATGGATGATCTTCTACAAGTGTGTGAATATAAGCATAAGCATGAGGTACACATGAAAAGGGGAACATGCAAAGTAGGGGAGTAAATAAGAAAATAAAATGCCCATGTAAATAGAGTTTAGCCCTCTTAAACAAAAGTCCTTCGCGGAGTCACCACTGTGGCCATCCCTGATCCTCGCGGAGAGAGAGAGGATGGTCATCTCCGCGGTGAGAGGATCTTGGTCCCGCGTATCCCTCTCGAGAGCGCTTCGGTCGTCGTTGGCGATGTGTGAGGTGAAAAATGTAGAGAGATGGAGTCGCCAGTCTATTTTACTCAAAATAAACAAAATAAGGTGGAGCCATCCCGAATGATAGCATCCAAAGACATGCTGATACATACGAAATCAAAAATGATTCGCGTAGGGTTCAGAGGCTAAGTTACGGAATGGGAAGGTGTTAGGCACCCATTCCGCCCTTACGGTATCTCATGGATAGTTATTATTTTCCTCTATTTCCCCGTGATATGTGTGCATGTGTATATATAGTGGAGATAGGAATCATCGACTTGTATCATGGAAGAGATAAAGCAAGTCATCCATAGGAATGTTCCTAAAAATAATATTTGAAAATAGGATTTACGCAATTACCCTTGCGTTGATCGTTAAAATGGAACGATACGTATGTGAAATAATGCGCCACTAAGAACAAATATATGTATATGTAAATATATATAATCTAAGAGAATTAAGTTAAAGAATTTAGAAAAATAGAAAAAAATCGGAAAGAATAGGACTCGAGTCTCGAGTTTTACCCCCGATACGCCTACGTAGCCTATAGAGGCATCAAAGTCCACGTAGTTCGTATGCAAAGCAAGGGGTAGGATTTATCCCATAAATCTAATCGGGGACTTCTCTTATATGTGTGTGTGTGTAAAAAAATTTTTTTTTTTGAGCAAACCCACTTCTTTCTTATTTTTTGGGGGTTTATTTATATGAAAATAAGAGATGTGCAATAATACTAAATAAAAAGTATATTAGGATATGTGATATGGAGAGAATAACAGTGCTAAGTAATAAAATAAGTTAATACGAATTTAGGAGAATTTGAAGAGAGAGTTGAGAAAGTTGGACCTTCTTGAAGATCTTAAGCTTGATCTTGAATGTTGGAGAGCAGCCCTTGCACTTGGGTGACGATGGAGAGTATTTAATTCACCAAGTTTGATGAAAAAGATGATGAAAAGTGAAGGTTGGAAAAGGATTTGGATGTGGAAATCATACTGACTTTGAGAGAGGTTTTCTGAGTTCGTTGAGAGTGATGGATTTAAGATCTTGGGTCCCTTTGCAATGAGGTCAGGACCTCCTTTTTACAGGCTCGGGGCATTGTCGATCGACTTAGGCCTGGTCCTGCTAATCGGCAGGGTTTTTTAAGGCACATTGCCGATAGGCAGGATTTGGAACCTGCCGTTTGGCAGTCTCTTTTAGGTTCCTTCGAAAAACGATCATAAAATGCAAACCGTTGATCCAAATCGCGCATGGGGTGAACCGCTGGAAAATTACTTTAGAGACCTTTAAAAGTACTTAGACTGCTCCCGAGTTCGAGAGTTGTCTTTGGGAAAAATATGGTTTAAAAATGATCGTCGGTCCTTTGGACGGGGGATCGTCGGACGCAAACGGATCGTTCGTCTGCATGGTAAGTCAAAATTACACATGGGGCATACCGTCGGTCCCATTTCATATTCTTGCATTAGTATACATATTATATTTTTTAGCGTTTCATCCAACAAAGATTATTATTTCATCATAACGATCAATATCGCTATAAACGCATAAATCACATTTTCTATATATTATTTTGGGATCATTCCTATGGATGACCTCACTCTATCTCTTTCATGGTATGAGTTGGGTGATTTAGATCTCCATTATATACACACGCACACACACTTCACGGAGAAATAAAGGAAAATAATAATGTTAACCCATGAGAGATCGAAAGGGCGGGATGGGTGCCTAACACCTTCCCATTTCGTAACTTAGCCCCCGGACCCTTCGAACTATTGGTTTTGTATGCATCAGTTTGTCTTCGATGCCACTCACTCGAGGCGACAACATGTTCTTTTGCCTGTTTTTTACAAAATTGGTTGGCGACTCCATCTCTTTACATTTACCCCACACTGACAACAGCCGAAGCATTCATAAGTAAGGCGTGAGTCCTTTCGATCCCCCCTTCCTTACCATCCCCCCTTTGGGAGGCAGAAGAGAGGAAGCGACGCGTGATCTCTATCGGGATGGCCAAAGTGGCGACTTTGTTGGGGATATTTTTCATAAGAGGGCTAAGACTCTGTTTGCATGGGTGTTTTGTTTTCTTGTGTGCGCATGCACCTACCATGTATGTTCCCTTTTTCTCCTCTATTATTTCTTAAACAAATATGCCTCATGTTCATATCACTACTCACTCACACACTAGTAGAAATTTTCCATATACACTTCACACCATGTGCACCTAGGATCACTTATATCCACATGTTGCACACATTACTTAGAAATCCATGCTTAGGTGTCACTAACACACACCTCCACATATCACGCTTACATATATCCATGCTCAGTAACACTTATCACACACCACTTATAGTTGATTCATGCTTAGGTTCACTACTACACACTCATTTGTAGATATCTACACATCACTCACTCTCACATAATCCATGCTTAGTATATAATTATTTTATTTACTTTTACATTATCCCCTGCTTAGCATGATGCTCATCAATAAGGATACTCTCTCCATAATGTACTGATCAAGGATCATGCATTTTTCACTCTACATCACCAAAGAGCAATGATATTGACCAAATTTTATCCCGTAACTGGGGGGTCACTTCGGGATGGGCACTGGTCCGACAAGTCACGGTTAGCCTAATTGATATGACTCTCACCTTCCATTGGCCAAGTACCTTCGACGTACATCGAATGGTTCCCCCTGCATTGTACCACTTGACTGAAGTCATGGAGGGAGGTATATCATAGTGAACTCGTTCCCATACTTAAATTATATCGAATTCACTCTCACACGTACTGTCCCCACGAGGTATATAGTGAGACAGTTCACGTACATTCAGGTATATTAAATGGCTTGTCCACACTTACCGATTGCCCTCAAAAGCAAGACGTATATCATGGATGTCATGTCAAATGGGGGAATACCTTCCAATTAACCCAACAACAGCATACCTATATATAGGCATCAATCCAAGCGCACTTATATTTAGTTTGTCGATTTCCACCCGAAACTCTATCGAAATGATGGGTCGGCATGGCGCCCAAATTTTCGTGCAATTTTTAAAATGGGACCCTACCCATGAGCCTAGTAATAAGTCCAACCATAATTTTTACATATTTTTCAAACCTAATTTTCCCAGGCTCGGGTCCCGTCTGGAATTTCTTATTGCATTTAGGTAAACCTAATACAAGTGAGAACATAATAATAATCATATTGAGACCCGTCTCTCCTCTTTTCTCATTCTTTACCCAAAATTGTTAAACATATTTTTCCTCTTTTATCAAAAACATTTATTTTCCTCCCTTTTTACCCAAAAATATTTTATCCTCATCTTTTCCAAAAATGTCAAAAACATTTTCCTTCCATTTCTAAAAATAACGGTTTTCCCTTTCTCTTTTCCAAAAAATTAAATCCCATTTTTTTTCCTTCTCAGGTCGATCGCATACCCTTGGCCTGGCTCCCTATTGGCTTCGGTCTTCAGTCAAACCACCCGAAGCTCCGTTAGTCCCCTCACTTCCTCCGAGTTAAGAATTCATCCTCTTTCCATGGAGAACACAGATCCACTACCGAATGTGCAACCAGATTTAATGATTGTCCTAGCTCAACTCACTGCCAAGATTGACAACCTTTACGCCAAGGTTCATGAAATGCAACAAAATTGGGCCCCTATTTCTGAAGAGCCCTAGGTCCCCTTCCCTCATGCTATGGGTTCTCCCATACCCGAGCCTATTTGGGTTCCCGAGGAATACCAGCACGCGCCACGTGCTCTTCCTACTAATGGGCCACAACCACGCCAATTTCTTATGCCGAATCTTTCCCGATCAGGGGCTAACTTATCCATGACCGTTGATTCGAAGGAGGAAGAATCAACAAGATCAAGGAAGACCTCAAGATGTTGATCAAGAAGTTCGACCAAGTTAGGAATTACCGAAAAAATTCAAAATGCCCAAAATTGAGAAATTCGAAGGAAGTGGACCCCCAATTGTTCATCTTCGTAGTTATCACTAATTCATGACTCTCTTAGGTGCCTTTGAGGAAATAATGGCCCAAATGTTCCAACAGACCTTGAAGGACAACGCTCTTTGCAGGTTCTTATATCTCGAGGAGTCCAGAATTCGCAGTTGGGAGGATGTTGCCTGCGAGTTCATGTCACAGTACGAGTACAACGAAGAGTTAGAGGTTACTCACCGTGATTTATAGTTGCACAAGCAGAACCCTGGGGAATCAGTCAGTAACTTCATAGCAAGGTGGAGAGAAATCATCCACCATGAACTAGGAGTGCACACGGTTCGGATTGGATCGGGTTTAGTACTAAACCAGAACTAGAACTGTCGTAGTTCAGTTCGAGAATTTTGGAATCGGAACCGGAACTGATATTTTTTAAACCGAACCAAACCGAATTGATGGTTCTTGGGTTGGTTCGGATGGGTTCCCGATTCTTCCAAAATGCTGAAAAAATACGAACATCAACTGTTAACACAATTCGATCCCAAAATGGGATTTATAGCAGCAAGAAAATAAAACATAAAATGAAGGGGAACTCCTAAAATTGGTTCGGAGCATCAAACTGTTAACACACACACATCCATATACCGGGGTTGTTGATCGACGGTGCAAAGGGGAAGAAGATGGTTGGTCGACGGTGGAAAGGGGGAAAACCAAAAGTGTTTTGGGGGCATCATGGGTGAGGGTCAGAGGTCGGGAACTCAGGTGAGGGTTATTCGATTTAGGTGCAGAGGTATTTTTGTAGAGATAGAGAGAAGAGAGGGTTAAGAAAGGGAAAAGAAATATATAAATATAAATATATAAATATAAATATATATGTGTTTATATAATCGATTCGGATCGGATTGGATTTTGGATTGGATTATTTTTTTCTTCCTAGAACTGGGAACCGAACCAATATATCGGGGTTTTTTTTAACCAGAACCGAACCATTACTCAAAAAACCCGAACCAAATTGAACCAATACCATCGGTTTGGTTTGGTTTATCGAATTTTTGATTTCGTTGTGCACCCCTACCATGAACAACTGGACTTCCGAAGAGGAGCAAGTCAGCATTATAAAAATGAATTTCTCACCCCATATTCGAGAAACAATGGGAGGACAATAATACCCTCATTTTTTAGCCCTCCGATAATCAGGAGTGGAGATCGAAAAAGGTATTTCCAAAATAGAAGTTGAAAAAAAGAAAGTATCCAGATAGTTTTCTCCCATAAGTTTTTGAGAATCCTGTCAGTATAGCAGTTTCAACCATCAATAACATCTCTCAACCTGTTACTTGATGGGAACCAAAAAACTGCCCTAACCCAGTTCGAAAATCATACACCGAGCTTCACGCTCCCCTATCTAAGGTTTATCAGGCCCTCTTAATCCCATACCTTATCAAACCACTAGACCCTTGTCTATTACCAAACCCACTTCCCAAAATATTTAAACCAGATGCACGTTGTGACTTTTGTCAAAGTGCAGGCCATACCACCGACTAGTGTTTCTACCTCTAAAATATGATCCAAGGTCTAATCGATCAGGGCGTCATCACCCACCAGTCAATTCTAAACCAAACACTACCCATAATCCACTCCCAAATCATACAAATGCCATCTTTCTAGAATAGGACCCAGAATTTGACCCATCTACCCAGATCATACCAAGCAAATCACCAATCATAACTATATACTCTCCGAAACCTCTCCAAGTATGCCCATATTTCTTCCTACACCCTACCAGTTTGGTCGATCAGGCGTTATCACTCCTTACCAGAGCATGCATCGCTATCCGCACCCATTCTGTAGGTAAAGATACGGAATTGACAGAAGTGTCGAACCAAAAACTAACTCCTATAGTTTAGGCTGATATTACCCTCCCTAATGACCATTGACTACCAGAGATTCAACGTAATGTTCTTAGAAGCTCAAATATGGGTCCGAGAGTCAGGCAACTGGATGGTATCCACCGATAAAGTCAGTCTAGATGAGGTGGTCCAGATCATGGTGGACTTATTCTGACAGAACGGTATTATTTTTAGTATATCCGTGCTACTTGATGCTTTGAAACTGCAAGGGCATCTTGTCCCTTCACTTCTACATCTCCGCACCGAATTGAAGGACTTATACAAATAGGTCGTTGAAGTTGTGGAGATTATTGACTTTTCATGAAAAGATAATGTCATTGCTACCGGATAGGGGGACGAATTCGATGATTCAAAAGAAGTGAAGAGCCCAGAAAAGGCTAGTTTGATAGTCAGCATATGTGGGATGATATCATTTGAGGAGCTGCTAGGAGAAATCAACAAGGTGGCTGAACAAACCTGAGACCGATGAGGAAACAGGGTTTCTATTTTTCTCCTATTATGTGAACCATATGACCAGGTCAGGAAGGTACTACCAAGTCCCAAGCCTATCGCCATCAGCAAGAGACAAAAGAAAGGGTGTCGAGAATCTTTTAAGCCATAAATGACCTTCAAGGAAAGTTAAATCCTCGATCAGTTGAAGAAAACCCAAGACAACATCACTCTATAGGGACTATTTATGTCTGCCTAGCTGCATCGAAATGCCTTGATCAAGCTACTCACAAAACCCACAGTTCATCCTCTACCACGCCAAAAGAAGTAGTGAATTTGGTCGGATATCTAACCTCTACTAAAATTCTCTCATTCTCCGAAGAAGAAATCCCCAAAATTGGGTCAAACCATAATTATGCTCTCAATATCTCTGTCGAAGTCATGGGAAAGGCCATCCCACTTTCACTTGTCGATAATGAATCAGCTCTTAATGTCTACCCCCATTAAGAACCCTTAATTATGTTGGGACTGAAAGTGAGTGACCTTTACCCAACCTCTACCGCAGTACGTTCCTACGATAATACCCGCCAAGAAGTTATGGGATCCATAAAGCTTGCAATAGGGACTGGCCCTATAAATCCAATTGCAGAATTCTAATTCATCGATATTTTAACCTGTTTTAATTTGCTACTCGAATTACCATGGCTCCATAGCATTAAAGGTGTGTCCTCTTCTCTTCATCAAAAACTGAAGTTTTTCGCCAATGGGCGGGTCATCACCATCTTGGGCGACGATGGAAATAATGAGAATGCAAGCACCAGTCATCCAGTACTTGAGATACAACACAGGGCGAATGATATGCTTCTGTCGGGCTTTCGAATTGAACCACTTCTACTTCCAGCAGGGGATGATTTCAAAGATAAGGTTTGTGTGGAGTATAACCCCTATGGAAATGTCAATATGATCCATATGTTCATAAATATGCACTTTATGCCCGGACTGGGGTTGGGACGAAGACAGCAAGGGATACTTGAACCCATTGTGTTAAAGTAATATTTTCCTCCTTGCAGTTTGGGCTATCAACCATTAATAGAAGAACTCAGAATGCTCCGCCAACCTCGGCTAAAGATAAGGCTAGAAAGTGTCAAGACTGTCTCAAGAGATTCCTTGAATGGAAGATTCATCAGAGAGGGTGAAGATTTCCCCTTTTTTGGCATTTTTGAACCATGGTATGATCATGTGGACAAGAAGATAAAACCCGAAATGGAGATCTTTTCCAAGAAAGATACTCATGGGCCGAAAGTTCCCAGCATCAAGTGCAACCACTCATTGAGAAGACCATAACTGAAGTGACTCTGAGGATTATTTCAACTTGCAGATACTCGGGCTGGCACTCTGCATGATCCACTCAGGGGCTACATCATCGAATCCATCCCGCCTGATCAAAGATGTTAATGAAACTCTCCTCAACTGGCATGTTGCACCAGTTTTGCTTGTTGATATTTAACCCAACCCTCATTTTATCCTATTTCATCTTCCCTAGTTGCTCCTCCTTACTCTGATGTAATCAAAACCTCCTTTGATGAGGTTCTCAATGTTTCTGTTCCTATCAATGAAATGAACGAAGATTTTGTGTGTCTTGTTGTGCCTTGCATTAATTGTCTTAATTCTAACCAAACTGTTGTTGATGATGATGATGATAATGATGATTATTTTGTAAATGAACATTTCTTAACTGATCTAAATAAGGTTAATAACAAACAACATAACCGCGTTTAAGTTAATGAAGATGAACTGTTGTTATTAATCTCGGTTCTAGTAGCCAACTGCGCAAGATTAGGATAGGGGCCACCCTTGACAAGCATGAGCACACGCAACTCAAGAAATTACTGAAGAAATTTATGGATGTCTTTGTATGGTCCTATGATGACACGCCCAGCAATGATTCTGAGATAGCTCAATATGAGATTCCTACTCTCCCAGAATGTAAACCTGTCAAATAAAACTACGAAAGCTCCGCACCGAATGGTTGCTCAAACTTAAGGAAGAAGTGATCAAACAGTTGAACGTGGGTTTTATTCGTGTGATTGAATATCTCACATGGCTAGCCAATATTATATCCGTGCCGAAATCAGGAGGGAAGGTTCGCATATGCGTTGACTACCGAGAGTTGAAAAAAGCCTCTTCAAAGGATGATTACCCGCTACCCAACATCGACATGATTGTGGACAATATAGCTAGTCACGCTCTCAAGTCATTTGTTGATGGGTTTGTCGGATACAACCAAATCAAAATGCACTCGGATCGTCAAGAGAAAACTGCATTCATCACCCCTTGGGAACCTTTTACTACATCGTTATGACATTTGGTCTAAAAAAATGTAGGGGTTACCTACTAAAGGGCTGCCACAATCATCTTGCATGATCTAATACACAAAGAAGTTGAGGTTTATGTGAATGATATTATTATCAAGTCTAAGACTAGGGAAGGTCATGTTCTCGCTCTTCAAAAATTCTTCGAGCGACTGCGGCAATACCAGATGTGACTTAATCCACCAAAATGTGTCTTCGGTGTTACCAAAGGAAAACTCTTGGGATTAATGGTTAGTGATAAAGGGATAGAAGAAAATCCTGCCAAATTAAAATTCATACTCAAGATGCCACCACCCCTAACGGAGAAGGAAATTCGGGTATTCCTTACAAAATTACAATATATCAGCCAGTTCGTCAGCTAGTTGACTTCCATCTCTGAGCCATCTTCAAACTCCTCCGAAAGGATTCGACCAAGGGTTGGAACGAATCTTGCCAAGAAGACTTTGACCGAATAAAGAAGTAGTTAACCCGACCTCCAGTACTTATGCCACCGTATCCTGGTCTTCCCCTACTCCTATAACCAACCGTAATAGATACTACAGCTAGGTCTTTGATAGCCCAATACCTTAAAAATCCTGCAAAGAGAGACCCATTTACGACACCAGTTGCAAGTTGGTCGGGCTTGAAGTTAATTACATAACTCTGGGGAAAGCATGCATCACTCTTGTCTGGGTCACCAAAAAGTTACAGCACTATATACTTGCCTTTCCCATCAAACTTGTATCCCGAATGGATCCTATCATGTACCTACTTAAGAAGCTCGCCTTGTCCAGCAAAATGGCTTATTGGTTGATGTTTCTAGCCCAATTTAATATTGTCTATGTCAAGTAGCCATGAAAACAAGAACCATCTTTGACTACCTCGCTGGATACCCTATGGAAGAAGCCAGTGTCTTGATTTCTGAGTTCCTGAATGAAAATATCCTTTATACCCCCCAAGAAGATCTTCGATGGTAAAATGTTCTTTGATGACGCCGCCAATAAGAAAGGGTATGGCATTGGAATACTCCTCATTTCCCCTATGACTCTCACATTCCCATTGCCATCGAGCTGGATTTTCCTTGCAACAACATGACTAAATATGAGGCGTACACGGTAGGCCTCAAAGTTGTCCTCAAAAAAGAATTCAACACCTCAATATCTATGGATATGTGACCCTCATCATCGGTAAAGTGCTCAAAAGATGTAAAGTCAAGGATGAGAAACTCTAACCCGTCCATGCCCACCTAGAAGAGCTAGTTTTCTAATTATAATAAATCACCTTCCACTATCTACCCCGAGCAAAAAATAACCTAGCCAATGCCCTTGCTACCTTAGCCTCCATGATTGAAATGACCGAAGGAATAACCATGGCTCATTTCCTTGTCCAAAAGCAAGATAAACCAACCCATTATTACCACATTGAGCTTATCACATAAAATCCCGAGATATTCGACTCCTAGTATTATGATATTTGGCACCTCCTCAAGTATGGTAGGTACCCCCAAGGTTCTGATAAGAAAAATAGAGCAACCCTCTACAGACTAGTTGCCCAGTACATTGTATGTGAAAATACTATTCAAGAGAAACTTCGATGTAACCCATTTGCACTGCATTGTAGGGGATAACATTGAAGTGGATGATGCGAAAAATCCACAGCGGGGAATGCGAACCCCACATGAATGACCATATGCTTGCCATGAAGATCATCCAATAGGGTTACTACTGGACTACCACGGTTCAAGATTGCATAACCTACGTTCGAAGATGCCTCAAATGCCAGTAATTTTCTAACCTACAACACCTGCCTCCACAGAAATTACACAACATGACTTCTCCCTGGTCGTTCTTTATATGGGGCATTGACATCATAGGAAAGGTTACACCCAAAACGTCCAAGCATGAGTTCATCCTAGTTTCCATTGACTACTTCACTAAATGGGTTGAAGCCGAGTCATACGCGATTCTGAATGCTAAAAAAGTGTCCAAATTCATCAAGAAAAAGATCATTTGCCGATATGGGGTCCAACATGAGTTGGTGTCAAAAAATGGGTTGCATTTCGAGGCAGAGGTTACAGAAGTGGTCGACGAGTATGGGATTCAAAGACAAAAATCTTCTCCCAACTAACTTCATGAGCAATCTAAGTCGCTAGTAAGAATCCCAAAGTCATTTTCATCAAGATGATTGAGAGTTGTCGAGATTGGGCCAATCGGATCCCCTACGCCTTCTCAGGCTATCGCACTCCAGTTTGAACCTCTACGGGGGCTACCCCTTACTCTCTGGTAAACGACATGGAGGCAGTCTTACCCGTAGAGCTGAAAATCCCTTCAATGTGCATCATGCTAGAAAGCAAAGTCAACAAGGAAGATTGGCATCCAAGCCATCTCGATGAGTTGTCACCCTTGGACGAAAGGAGGTTGAAATCTCAATATCATATACAAGGATATGATCATCGAATAGCGCGATCATTCAACAAGAGAGTCAAGGACCGTGGTGTCCGAGAAGGGGAATTATCCCTTAAAGAGATAATAAAGCCCATCTAGGACTCCAGAGGGAAATTCAAACCCAATTGGAGTGTCCCCTACATCGTAAATGTCAGGCGGATCCACTATTCTCACTGACCTTGATGGGGAGGAAATGGCACATCCAGTCATCCTGGACCGTTTAAAGAAATTATACCCCTAGTTCGAAATCTCGACGCGCTGCGACTCTTCTCAGCGCCCTTCTATTCTAAAAAAATCATTTCCCTCTATCCAGAACTGCGTGGGGCCTGATCCTCTAAAAAACCTTTAAAAATGAATTTCAAAAACCATAGAGGTACATAGGCATCTCATTCATTTTACATGAGCACGACCCCCTTCTTTTCTATAAAATGTCATTCTTTTCTTATCCCCGAGAACGAAATTCATTTTAACATATGCATGAACAAAAGGATTATGTATGCCTTAGCGATTGGTATAGATAATTCAATTGCAAAACTCATCATGAGGCACAACTAAATAATCAAAAACTTTTTTATTTATTTTTTTAAGGAATTTTGGTACAGTTGCATCAGCATAGGTAGTCAAATGACATCCCTTGCCAACCTACCACTACCTTCCTAAAACCAAATAAAACAATCCCCACTACTCTTAAAATAACCCTTAAATACAACCAAAATAACCAAATAAAACCAAACACCCATTACAAAAGCTTCACAAATTCTACCCATAACTGCCAGAGGAACTAGCCCCATTATCGCCCACATCCTGGGGCCCCCAAACTTTCCCTGCCTGAATAGAGTGTCGCAGATGCTCCATGGAACGATAAGCCCAGACTAGCTTGGGGAAAACCACAACACCTCCCTCCCATGGTGTCAGATATGGCGAACCACTTTTGCCTAATCTCCACAACCAGCATCTTAGCAACTACTTTTTTCTATAACTACTTCGTGTAGTCCCTTGATATATGCTAGACTCTACTAACAGACAGGGATGGATGGGTCAACGGTCAGTGATTCTCCTACAAAGAGCCAAGATGCATGCGCATACGCTCTGTCATATCCTCCAAAGGAAATATATCCAGTATTTGAGGTGGCGCAATTGGTTCCCAGTCAAATTAGCGTAATAGCCATTAAGGAAAGTAGAAAAAGATTTTCCTAAGACCAACTAACCAAACATACTAGTATTTTCTGAGTTCCATAATAGGTAGAAACTTCATCCACTGTGGCACTGACCAATGCAATCCTTGATCCCCATACTCCACAAACTAATTCTCCCAGCTCTTGATGTCCAGGCCTACACTGATAAAATAATGTGAGAAGAAATTTGGCACCATCGGCAAAGGATACTCACGTAGTACCATCATACGGAATCTCTCCGACAGCCACATGAACAGCATTATGGGGCTACCCCTCCGAAAGTCAGAACGGCCTTTCCTCCAGGAATCCAGACCATTCAGAGTCTCCTCCAGAACCACCATCGCAGGATTGCGACGGTACGACATCTAGGAAATAATAGCTGCAAGTTGTGGGTCCACTAGCATTTCCCCAGTTACCAATAACAGTTTTGAAACCAGGCCCAGAATGACGGCTCTAGCATAGCCGACATCACCAACATCCTGCCATTGCACAGAATACAACACCGTAATAAGAGAAATCATTCCTCCCATAACCAACGACCTAGCCGTCGAAGGCGAGATATGGAGAAGTTTCGCTAGCAGCTCCCTAGAGGATCGAGAAAACTCAGGCATAGCCACAGCAATGCTAGGATTTATCCCCAACATGGCAGAAAACTCTTAATAGGTTTGATAAATTTTATCCAACCCGAAGTGAAAGACATGGTCTTTGGGGTACCATTACACAATCGCTGCCATCAGCATATTCCACTCTACGAGTATACTTCGCCATAAAGAGACTCACCGCATGTTGAAAGCGTCATGGTTAACATTGTAGGAACACATGGCTTCCAAGGTTTAGAGGTAGTTTGCAAGCTAAAAACTACCAGAGAGGTCCATATAACAAAATAAGAAGATAAGTAAGCAACAAGAATGTAAAAGAGAAGGAATGTGGAGGTACGAAGAAAATGATCCACCCACACCCCTATTTATACTTTAAAATCCTCAAACACTGACAAGGAACCCTACAGAAATCGGAGGGAAACTTATCCCACCAACTATCAAGCAAGTAAAGACAGTGCAATAAAAGCCTTAGGTTGATTGGACTTGACTGATATGCCGATAGGCAGGACAGAGGTTATGTCAATTGGCAACTCCCTATTTTGGGGAAAATCCCATTTTTCCTTTTTTGTCAAAGTTAAAAAACTCAATAAAAATAATTTTATTTTAAGGGAATTTCGAATTTCCTTATCCTTATGTTTTTACTTATCCCATTTTAAAATAAAATCTTTCTCCAATCGTTTTAATTCTTTTTATGGTCTCAGCAACAAAGTAAAAAGTGCATGCGCATTAGTCACTAAAAACGAAAGTTTACGAAAACTTCATTTTATTTGCATAGATTTTTGTTGTGTTACATCAATTTTGCAGGGAAAATAAGAAAATACAACGGGACGCGGCCCGAACCCAATTCTCTCTCTCTCTTTATATATATATATTCTCTCATTTCTCTCTCTCTCTAGGATCCTCCTTCCATGTAGCGCGCTCTCTTCCACCAATGACGAGACGACGTACCCCCATTCCCTGAGCCGCACCCTTCTTCAGAGGAGGCAGACGGTATAAGACAATAAGGAATTGAAATTGCATCCCGAATGTGGGCGATCGCCGAAGATATCCGATATCTAATATCTAGCAGCCAGGTGGTGGACACCCAGATATGCTGTAAGAAAAATAAAAAAGAGCAAATCAATAAGTTTGAGACAAAGAAAGAAAATAGGGAATCAAAAGAATAAATAAGAGATGAAAAGTACACCTCAGGTCGAAGGACCTCCTCCGTCAAGACCATCTCCTCCAGATCCATCCCATTAGGACGGTGCAGCATACACACCGACCCCCTATCAGCCCGTCGAATATTGTAAGTAAGAGCGTCCAACTACAAAAAAGGAATTTCTGAGATGTTGACTCACCACTTGCGTTGTGGGAGGACCCCACGGGTTGACTCGAACCCGCACGGGGAAGAGGCATCACATTATATATGCTAGGAGGCATCAATCAGCTCGACACAAAGTCAATATAGTCATACATCACCATCGTGTCGGTATATAACGAATAAGGCTCGCCCATCATCGTCGCTACTAGAGCATCATCTGATATCTCACCCACTTGCCTCATGCTAATATATAACAGGGGCCTCATCGGTGGCACCGTAACCTCATCCTCCATAATCTGTCGGACTACTCTCTCCCCAAGGTACCACTAGTGGCCAAACTCATGCTCCAACAAATGCCACATCTACACATTTTCCCTAGTCAACCCTGTATGCTGAATGGCCGTACCCCAAGGGTAGAAAGTCACCTGCGAATTCCCCAGCAAGAGCAGAAGATCAATATCAGAAAATATCATCAAAGGAAAGACCATCTCAAGAGAAAAAAAGGACTTACCAGCTCACTCGTTAGTCCATTCAAGACCTGACGCACCGCCTCTAGAGAGAGGGACTTCTTCGAATGCCGGTTGGACTTCCGCCACTAGTACATTCGGTAGAAGTTCCCAATAGACTTGTCCTTCAAAGCTATCAATTGGGTGTTAAACCCAATCACCTCATAGAACCACGTCAGCAAATGACTAAAGGTCAGCGATCAAGAAATCAGGAAACGCATGAAGAAAAGTGTGAATGCATAGAGGAAAATGCAAAAAATAATGAATACCTCAAGAAGATACACGGACCCCGTAAAAGTTTGGCAGTGGCACCGGATGAATGCATCAAGAGAAGAGTAAAGGGTATCCAAAGTTAGGCTCCCCCAGTCATAAAGAGGTATGTTCGAAAACACCCTCATAAATGGCAAAAACCACAAGTAGACAATGTCGCCACCAAGAAACCCCCCAACACCAGTAAAATAAATAGGCGAGCCATATGCCGCACCTACCGCCCGTCACTCTCGTAAATCATCCTCCTCAACAATAACTCCCTCAAAAGAGACAAACGAAGAGAGTCCCCATAAATTAACCTTTTCACATCACCCAACGCCGCCGTCACCGCCTCCGAAGTCACCCTCAAAGTCCTGTCCACCTCAATCTGTACCCCATCACAATCTAGCCCTAGCTATTGTTACACGTCTATCAGAGTCACTGTCATCTCCCAAAAGCCAAAATGAAAGGTGTGGTTGGTGTGCCACCACCTCTCCCCCAGAGCATAAAAAATAGTCGTAGAACGAGGCATCTCGTCCAGTGCAAACACTAATCTCCCAAAACTTGCTAATGACAACATCCAGTACACCACAGGCAGAAGTCTCTTCCAAACATCCCTAAGACCCGTCGTCCCTCGGGCATACAGAGTCGATATAGAAACATCAGACTATCAAAAAAGTAAAAAGGAAAAAAAACTTGTCAAAATTCAAGAAATGAGGAAATATCGCCAAGAAAAAGGAAAAGTATATCAAAAGTCATTAATACTTACATAGCCTCCAGGGTTCACTACCCTAGAGGAGCGATGATGCGTAGGCTCACACAAGAGGGTCCTATCATCCACCACTAGCTCGAATGAGTCAAAAGAGTTTTCGTTGTCTAAAGCAAGGGGAACCCTAACCCTCTATTCCAAGTTTGCCCAATCGTCATCATTGAGCCACACCATGTGTGTTGCTCTACTTAAGAAATCAGCCATCTCTTGACTTTGTAACGTTAAAACGATTTGCAGAAGGTAATTACAAAAGAAGGCTAGCCAGCAAGCTATGAAAAATGAGGAGGACCCGCCCCCTTTTATAAGAGGCTAAGGGGAATGCTGATCGGCATCTCCCTGACACCCATTGATCGGTACTGTCCCTCCACCTGTTCGAGGTAACCCAAAAGGTCGTGCCACTGTCGTTAGGTACCCTTCACACTATACCGATCGGCACCCTCTCTAAAATTTCGTACAAAAATTCCCAAAAAAAAGGCCAGAAAGTCTTGAAAAATCCCCGAAAAATTCCTAAAAATGCCAAATGAATTTTAGAACCTTTTTCACCAAGAAAAACATTTTTACCACACTTATCTTCCCAGCGAAACTCTTATATCCCCCATGAAATTCCCAAAAATAATTGGATATCCTCATCATCAACATCTCCAAAGTACACCACAAATATAAAAAATTTCTCAACCGAGAAACATCTAACCCTCGGATCATTACCTGTACCCCAACAAAACTTAAATTCTCCCATAAATCCCTAGTGAAACTACATGATACATATCCCTTATAGAGTCTTCAAATTGCCCTAAGAAAATCTCTATCTTAAGCCCATGGAATTGGCTTTGATCTTGACCCTCGGGTCATTACCTTTTTTAGGTCAAAATTGACCTCGGTCCCCAGTCATCACCTCCTTTAGGTCAAAATTGACCTCAGCCCTAGGTCGTCGCCTATTTTAGGTCAAAATTGGCCTCAGCCCTCGGTCGTCACCTCTTTTAGGTCAGAATTGACCTCGGCCCTCGATCGTCACCTCCTTTAGGTCAGAATTGACCTCTTTCCTCGTTCATCACCTCTTTTAGGTCAAAATTGACCTCAACCTTGGGTCATCACGTGATTTAGGTCAGAATTGATCTCGGCCCTCGGTCGTCACCACATTTTAGGTCAGAATTGACCTCGGCCCTTGGGTCATCACCTTTTTTAGGTTAGAATTTACCTCGACCCTTGATCGTCACCTACTTTAAGTCAGAATTGACCCCGACCCTCGGTCGTTACCTATTTTAAGTCAGAATTGATGTCAGCCTTGGGTTGTCACGTTATTTAGGTCAGAATTGACCTCGACCCTCGATCGTCACCTCTTTTAGGTCGAAATTAACCTCGGCCCTCGATCGTCACCTCTTTTAGGTTAGAATTGACCTCGGCCCCGGTCTTCACCTCTTTTAGGTTAGAATTGACCTCGGCCCTCGATCGTCATCTCCCTTAGGTCATAATTGACTCAACCCTCGATCGTCACTTCCTTTAGGTCAAAACTGACCTTGGCCATTGGTCGTTACCTCCTTTAGATCAAAATTAACCTCGGCCCTCGGTCGTCACCTCTTTTAAGTTAAAATTGACCTCGACCCTCGATCGTTACCTCTTCTAATTCCTTATAATTGACTTGGCCCATAAAATTATCCATCCCCAGCACTCCCTTTACGTCCTCAGAATTAACCTCAACCCTCTAAATCGGTCATCCTCGTCCCTTAGGTCTGCAAAACTGACCTCTTTCTAAAGACATCGTGTGGTGTCTCTTCAACAGCTTTCATATGTTCCAAGCTCACCCGTCGAGGGGATTTGTAGATACCATATTCTAGGACCCCCTAAGTCTCTCCTTGGGTCCCTAGCCCCTCTTAATTTCACTACAAATCCTAGATCATACTCTAAGTACCAATTTAGAGGCCATCGAGCGCTTTTGGGTCCCGATTTGACCCTAATCAACTCCATCATCAGAGAAAAAGCTCATTGAAATTTTGAAGAGCACTGAAGCCCCTTTCCAATGGTCTTCCCCCTGCACTAAATGGCATAACCATTCAGACGAACGATTAATTTTCCCCCAAAAATCGATCCGAAAGCCACCGGGCAATCACGGGCTCCATTTGACCAAAGTCAACTCTTTAGCCCGAACAAGACTGAATTAATATCTTAAGGGCACTTAATACCCTTTCCAATAGTCCACCCCGTGCGCAATTTTGACTTACATTGCGGACGAACGATCCATTTTACTCTGAGAGGTCACTGGTCCCTTTTGGTCCCCGATTGACCAAAGTTAAATTTTTGAACCTAGCAAAGCTCTTTGGAATGTCGAAGTCTATCTCCTAAGCTTTCCAATGGTCTATCCTGTGTGTGATTCTAACTTACCATGTGAACGAACGATTTGTTTCCGTCCGATGATCTCCCGTTCAAAGGACTGATGTGCACTTTCGAGCCACATTTTGACCTAAAGTCAACTTTCGAACCCGACAGAGGTCCAAAGTACAATTTAAGGTCTCTGAATTACCTTTCTAATGGTATACCTCATGTGTAATTTGGATCAACGGATTACGTTCAACGACCATTTTTTAGAAAAATCTACACGAGACTGCCTATTGGCAGGTCCAGTTCCATGTCTATTGGCAGTGTGTCAAGGTTCACCTGCCTATAGGTAGTATTAGGGTAATGTCTATTGGCCCCACCACTGACCGTATAATTAGAAGGCATGACCTCACTCCAAGAGCACACCAGAGATCCATCGGTATCAGTGATCTCGACAACATTCTCTCAAAATTAGCGAAGTTCCTCCATGTGAAATTCCATTCAAGCTTACATTCCCATCCTTTTCATACCCAACTTGGAAAAATCATATTCTCTCTCATCCAGCATTCATCTCACATTCAAGAGAGTTCATCCGAGATCAAAGATCAAGCTTCAAAGAAGGTCAAAATCCTTCTCCTTCTCTTTAAATTCCTTATTTTCGCATAAATTTCATTAGATTCATAATCTAGTTCTTACTTTAGTTCATACACATTAATATTTACATTTTTATATTAATATATTCCACATACTTTATTTTCTACAAAAAAAAACTCAAAACAAATAAAAAAGAGGGTTACACCCATAAATTCCGAACGAGATTATCTATCACACCATTTCAAAACTAAAACACAGTTTTTTACACACACACACATAATAAAATCCCATTCGAATCTATGGGATAAACCTCACCCCTATGTCGCATTCGAACTACGTGAACTTTGATGCCTTTATAGGCTATGTAGGCGTTTTGGATTAAAATTAGAGACTTGAGTCTAATTTTCCAATTTGCTCAATATTATAATTCATCAAGTTCTCTAAATCCTCCAATTTTCCTAAATCTCCCATTTTCATATTCTTGCATTAGTATATATATTATGTTTTTTAGCGTTTCATCCAACACATATTATCGTTTCATCATAACAATCAATATCACTATAAACACATAAATCATATTTTTTATATATTATTTTGGGAACATTCATATGGATGACCTCACTCTATCTTTTCCCTGGTATGAGTTGGGTGATTTCGATCTCCATTATATATACATGCACACGCACTTCATAAAGAAATAAATGAATGAGAGACCGAAAGAGCAGGATGGGTGATTAACACCTTCCCATTCCGTAACTTAGCCCCCGGACCCTTCGAACTATTGGTTTCATATGCATCAGTTTGTCGTCGATGCCACTCTCTCGAGGCGATAATTTGTTCTTTTTGCCTATTTTGTTCAAAATAGGATGTCAAATCTATCTCTTTTCATTTACCCCACATCGATGACGGTCGAAAAATTCCTAAGTAGGGCACGAGACCTTTCTATCCCCCTTTATTCCCCATCCCCCCTTCGGGAGGTCAAAGAGAGGAAGCGGCATGCAATCTCGATCGGGATGGCCACAGTACTATTATATGGGACTGTAGAATGGTGGTAGGTATCTTATGAGGGGATAACCTTCATTTCTAGTAACAAGTGAAAGATACACACCGATGGGGGGGGGAGAGAGAGAGAGAGAAAGAGAGAGAGATCATTGACTTATGCAGTCCTCAAGACGTTCCTTTATGGAAGGTAAAACAAATTGGATAACATGTATTTGACATTTATATTTCATACTTAAAATAATATTGACTTCAATTATTTTTTACAGTCTATGCAGGTTTGATCCCCAACGAGTGTAAAATAAAGAGGATTGAGGTTGTAGAATTTATTCCTGATAAGAAAAAATAATTTGTTACGATGGTCAATCTTAGGGATTTGTATGATCCTGAATACTATACTACCTACGTTGCACGTGTGAGGGAAGCACTGGAAGGTAACCAAGTCAACTTTAGAGGCTATGGCCTGTATTTTTATTTTATTTTTTACTTATCATTAAGTGCTTGCCAACTCTTGTACAAGTACCTCCACGGACGGGCATCCAGTGATGGAGATTATTATGGAATTGCTTATTTCCCAGTTGGATGAGCTGAAGAGGGAGTTCATAATTTGGATCAAGATTCACGAAGGGGAAAAATCGAGTTCACGACTGGTGATTTAAACATGTCGCTTTCTGATGATGCATGATCAACATGTCCAATGTTGGGTTAGCTTCCCCTACTGTCGGGGAGAAATATAAAGAATAATCTAACTCCAAACATATCCCCATCTCATCATCATCATCGCGGATGACTATTCTCGTGAATGAAAATGTCCTAACTCTATAAAGTAGGGTCCTTCTTTCCCGTCCATGGCCTCGTATAAGGCAAAACAACCCAAAATCTCCATGTGATATTACTGCTATCGTAGTGCCCCTCGTGAGGGGGGTTGCGAACCCTGATAACCTAAAACATTTATTCAATGAAGATGCTGAGGAATTTGAGGAATACACACTTCATTGACTTCTTAGGTTAAGTTTGTGTATATAATATACCTCCCTTGATTTTTTAAATATTTACTTGTCGAACTTCTGTTTTTTATCCTCCAGGATATTGAGGCTACTACAAGCCAGATGAAATAATATAAAGAGCTCTATAACCTTCATAAGACTGTGGAGGGTTCCCACCAAGCTGAGGTGAAAAGTACTAAGGTTTCCACTTTTAAAACGAGAAAAAATTCAACATTTATTGCCTTCCATACTAAAAGTCTTGATGCCAAGGATAAAATTGAAGGTGCGAAGAAGGCCAAAGTTTTCGTCGAGGATAATTTTAAGCAGGTTGCTGATGCTCTAAAGGTTTTTAAGGTAAAATTCCTAGAGAATGTGAGATAGGATGCAGCCAGTGAAGAGAATGTTGGCCACATCGATGTTAAGATCCAGGCACTGACCCTAAACCATGCCACAAACTTGAAGAAGATGGATGATGATCATGTTGCGGCCTTGAAGAAAGCTACTAAGGACGTCGTGGCCAGTTTCAAGACCTCACGATACTTTTCATTGGCCAAAATAAAATACATATCCTCAGCTACAAGAAGATGGGGCATAGGGCTGCAAAAAACTATCAAGAGGCTAAGGAAAATATCTTTGCATGTAAGTTAACTAACGTCGAGCTCACTCAACGTGTTGAGGAGCTGCAAGCTACTAATAAGATGGCTAAAAAATAAAAGGAGGAGGTTGATGCTATATTTTTTTAGGCTGAAAACACTGAGACTACCCTAGAGGATGAAGATGCACAGCCCCTTGTCTTATTTCTTAACTTTATTGTAACCATTTTTGTTATAAACAATGCTTGCATCAAACTCTTTATTGCAATAAATTTTTTATTTTGCAGCCTTGTATGCCTTGTTACTTTGTATATTTCTGCTTTAAACTTCACTGTATGGTAGACTTTCTTAATTATAATTGTAGTTGTAGTCTTATACTTTGAGCAAAATTTAGTTTTAACTTCTTAACGTGATTGTCATCACAGTCTTAGTAGTGAAATACCTACTTTTGTCTTCATAATCCATGGTACTTACTCATGTTCCTATGGTCTTCTAGCTTCTGTGATCTTCTAGGTCCTGCAGTCTTCTAGGGACTGAGGCTTTAGATTACACTCCGCAAACCTGGTATGTACAATGGACACTCAATTCTTAACATGACTAGTCTTTGCAAGTGTGATCTTGATTTCGATTAGGGATGCAACCTTAGTAATAGGATCTTGTCATAAGGCTTTATATTACTCTCTTTGTACTTTAAGGGTACAATAACCCCACCAAGGATTTGGATATGATGCTTTTTTATAACTACGGATATTAAGATGATGTCTTCAACTTTCGTGGTCTTCCATTACTACCACGGTCTTCAAGATTTTCAAATCTTCAAATAATACTGAGGTATTATTTAGGATCCTCCTCGGGATATTGAGACTATTATTTTCAAACCCCCAAGGCTTCATAGGCTATGTTTTATAAGACTCACTAGTTTTGATTGTGATATTCTAGAGCCAGCCTCGAGTCTTTGATAAATGACTCACTCCAATTAGGGAACCTCCGTCGTAGAAGATCCGATCAGAACCATTAGCGCGAGGTTCTTGCCATTTGGGATCTCAATGCAGATTAACTTAGGTTTTGTCATTAGAGTTGAATCTTACTTGTCTTTCAGCTCCTAAATTTATGGGTACATTTAGTTTCACAATTGTTGATAATTTTATTGGGCATTTATGCCTCCTTGATCGTGGTCTTCTCATAAATAAGGTTTATGAGCACCTCTGCATCCGCAATCATTGATAGGATTATTGGGCATTTCTACCTCCTTAGTTATGGTCTTCATATGAATCGAAGGGCCATTGCCTGGGTCACTAATTTAAGGTGTGATTGTTGTTAGGTTTCGTATTAAACATGTTGAACAAAAATCTTTCAAAGGCATTAAAGTAAAATGTAATTTTTATTGATATATATATATATATATATATATATATTGATCAAATACCAAAAAGTCCCTCAAATATTTTTTAATACACACTTAGTCCAAGCCTTTTATTTTGTACCAAAAAGTTCCTTATGCTCTTATCTTTAAAGGTCCGCGCCAGCGGCATGGTAAAGCCTTTTTGGCACGGTGAAGGACTTTTTGGTGCAAAATAAAGAGACTTGGACTAAACGTGTATTAAAAAACGTTCGAGGGACTATTTGGTATGTGTGTGTGTGTGTGTGTGTGTGTGGAATACAAAATTGATATATAAGATTTGGCTTTGCTGTGATGGTAAAATAAACAAACATTCTCCCTCGACACTTCGGGAGGGTTACGGCCATTATGATTCTCTATAGCATTCTAGAAGGTGAGTTCATATTCTTCTTAGTCTTTATAAAACATGCTATCACTAGATTCATTAAACATGAATGTAGATCCTTTAATCTAGACTCCTTTATTTAATAACAACCTACCCAGTTTTAATTTATCTTATAGATATTGTTTGGAATGATTTACTATGTTATTCCTTGATATTTTACTTGGCTACTAATCTAGTGAAAGAATGCAAAAAATAATCAGTGAATATTTAATTATTGCATCTTAGAACATGAGGCAAATAATTCAAAGCCTGTTTATTAAAATATCAATATAAATTTATTACTTGAGGTGTTGGCTAGACCAAAATGCTTGCTATGAATTTGTTGCATATTTAATAAACCCACATTAGCATGCTGAAGTTGTAATTCATCGAAGATTTAATATCAACATGCTTAAATATGCAGAAGGATCATCTTATTTGTAATCTTTTCTGCAAATTCTTTTTAGTCGTAACTGACTCTATTCAATTGGCATTGTTTTTTTATTATTTAATCCAAAGGCCCGTAATTATTATTTGCACTCTTTGTTTTTTGTTCCATCCTTATCTTAAATATATTTATGTAAATCTTCTTGTTGTATTTGCAAAATTTATAAATTTTCTTTGTGACTCGTGTCATTTTTTCAGAGGTTCCTTGAAAATCATATTGATCCAATTTTTTTTATTGTAGGTCCAAATCGTGCATTGGGTGACCTAATTACGACATGTGGAAGTATAAAAGAGAGGCTAGACAATTTGAATGACCTAAAATACTTAGAAGGGGTTTAATAATTTCTCCCTCTTAGCGCAATAGAAAATATGCGTTATGAAAAGTTTGACACCTCGTAAAATTTAATAATAGATTGATCGGGGCTAATACAAGCTCACGAGAATCAAATAATTGAATGTCATTCTATGCATGACTGTAATAAAACTAGATGAATAAAATAAATAACCAAAGCCCATATGTTGCCCGTGATTAAGTCTTAATCATCGTTATAGACTTTTATGTTCCAATTATATTTTGTTATTCATTTATATGTCACAATTGTATAATATCACGGGGAAAGTAGTCTCTACGTATATGTTCACATAATATAACTACGGGCATTCTCTACTTAATCATCTTATACATCTCAATTATAAAATATCTCAATATAAGTATTTGCTACATCCGTGTCCACATAATACATGCACGGTCCAACACTCTTGCCTCATATAAGGGCCCTTCTCAAGCCCGCACATAACGAAGGTCTATCCTACCACTTGTGGGGATAGATCTCACGTATTAGGCATATTTATAGGTTGTCCTATACATATAACCATCAAATCACATCCAAAAGGATAATCACAACACCTTCACACTAGTTATATAGCCGCATATCCAAATTTATATGGAAGGATAAGGCCGAGCATCCTACTCTATATACAAGGAGATTTTAGAACGTAGTGTGCGGGGTAATCATAACCAAGGTAAACCCATCTCATCACATCGAGGTACCAATATAATCATCATTACTCAATCAAGGTAAATCCATCTTTCGCATCAGGATACCAACGAAATCATTGTCTCACGTGCGCCATAAGGATATACCCTCTAGTACGTATCCTGATATGACCAAATATAACCTCGTACAAAGACGAGACCCTCAACAGACGATCTTTCTCTAGGGGGTCATTGGACACCCCCAAGACTCATCTGAAAGTAAGGTCGGCCTCGTATGCAACCTCGGTCGGGAAGCTGGCCGAGACCTATCTGTCGTCCACTCACCAGCCGACGCTAATGGATTCCTGCCTGAACGACCTTGGCTTGGGCATCCCAGCTGAGGTTACACTTACTAAGGTTCATCATGAGATCAAGTAGTCACTCACTAACCTACACTACAACTGGACTAGCAGTATAAAGTGCCCAAGAGATGTATTCCACGTGTACAGATCTATTGCAACTGAATTATACCCCCCACATGGAGGAGGTTATTGGATGATAATTACACGCCTATGATAAGACATGTGGCTCAACCTCATTGGTTGGGACCACTCACCTACATACCCATTGCGTGCTTGGGGGCGTAAATATGCTTCCTCTTCCCCATAGGAAAGGAGAGAATTCGAAACCCTACTATTACTCTGCTAAATTGCACAGAAGAGAGAGAAACCTTTAGTGATTGTATCTATGGCCATTAGATCCCATATCTAGTGTAATTCTCACATGAGCATAGTGGACGTAGGCTATTTTTAGGATGAACCACTTATATCTGGTGTTATCTTCTTCTTTGCCTCATCTCTTTCTACACCTTTATACCTATTTATACTCCATTGTTGTGCTGGTTTGAGCTTACTTATCATACTAACTTGGTGGTACCAATTCTGGTATCATCAATCTGGCGTCGTATGTGGAAACGGGAAGCATTATCTCTTCCCTTTTTTAACTTATCCTCACCGGAGCCTCTGGTGGTGAACTAGTCATCCCCTCTTGCGGAGCTGTTTCACCATTGAAAGAGTTCCTGTTGAGCTATAAATCTTTTCAATCTTCAATTACATCTCATCTACCAGGTTTAAACATGACATCTAAATGTCCACCACCACCACTAGTTGGTGGTCCTAGTTCCAGTCATGCCCCTCCACAGTCAGAAATGGTTTAGGTGGTGGCAGCATTGAAATCCTTGGTGGCTATCCAACAAGTAATACATGAGAAGTTGGTCACCTTTAGCCAGAATATGATGGCCAGGCCAGGAGGAGCCTTACCGGAGATGATTACTCCGGCAGCTGTGGGGCATTACCAAGAGGCCAGGGGACCACCCCAGGCACCTCGCAAGGATCTGCCTCATCCTTAATGGCGGAGGGACATTGCTGATCCTAGGCATCTACACCTGGGGAGGCAAGGACAACCCTACCTAGAGGACCAATATGACGATTGTGATGCCGAAGATGCTCTGGCAGACTGTTGGGAGCCCTATGAGATCTTGAGAGACACCGTGTGACCTGTGCGAGCAAGTAAGGATGGTCGGCTAAGAGGCTCGGCCTTTGACAGATTGAGTAGAAGGTCGGCCTTTGAAAGGCTCGGCTAATGTGGTGACTTAAGGGACAAATTGTCTCGATCAAGAAGTGTCGTAGGATCTAGAAGAGAGAGGTTAGCAGCCGATGTAGGCCAGCAGTGAGAGAACTCTCAGTAAGGCTTGTGGAAGTGGATGATGATAAGATCGGCCATGCTAACGTTGTTGTCGCAATCGATAAACCTTAGAACGATTCCATCCAAAGGTTGGAGGACAAGATAGGAGATATCCTCAAATACCAAGACCCCTTGCAGAGGGGCTACTCTGAAGTCTCTCCTTTCACAACTAAGATAGTTAGATCTCCAACGCCTGCAAAGTTCAAACCGTCGGTGGTGACTCCCAAGTATGATGGAAGTACAAACCCCATACACCATGTGGAGATGTATCAGTCGGCTGATGAGATGAGGTGTCGTGCCTTCTCTAGTACTTTGACAGGAGCGACTCATGTATAGTTTACCTCGCTCCCAAAAATCTCTATTGACAACTTCAAACAGCTCGCAGACAGATTCATCCATAACTTTTGTTTTAAGGTAAGACCTTAAAAGAAGACCAATCACATGTTGTACGTCAAGCAGGGAAATAATGAGACCTTAATAGACTACATCGCGAGATTCAACAAAGAAAAGTTAGAGGTGGAGGATTATGAGGAGAACATAGCTATAACAGCCTTGATCAGAGGTTTGTAGAAGGGAAAGTTACTTTGGAAGTTGGCTTAAGACCCTCAGCAGTCAATGGCCAAGCTTTTAACAACAACTGGAAAGGTCATGAATACTGAAGAAGTAATGGCGGCAAAATATGAGGATAAAAAGGGGGATTAGTGGAAGTAAGTCCCAGAAGAAAGGTAAAGATGGGAAGAAGAGGCCGGCGAACGATAAGTTCACTGACTGCACTCCTCTGAAAATAAGCTGCGAGCACATCCTAAATGAAATGAAAAATTATTGGTCTATGAGATAGCTCGAGAAGCTGAGGGCTCCTCCTCATAAGAGGAATAAAGATCTGTAGTGCGAATTTCACCAGGATCACGGCCATTTTATCGATAAATGTTTTGCCTTGAAGGATGATAGCAACAATATGTTGAAACAAAGGAAGTTGAGAAAGTATGTAGATAAAAACACTTCCAGGGGAGGTCGAGCCGATCCCAGGAAAAGGAGGAATGATAATTTCAGAGAAGATGCTTCGGCCAAGTAGGATGACTCACCGGGCAATGACGATGACCCTGATCTCCCACCAAAGGATAATAGTGTGACGCCCCACCCAATTAAATATCGGGTGATCAGTCCTTTATAAAATTTAAAATAGAATGTTCGGTTGGTTCATTCTTAGCATCACTGTCGAAAACATAATAACTTATTTAATCACCTAATATAATTAAACTAAGTGTCAAAACATTTTTCTTGTTTATCTAAAACCATTTTTAATTACTAAACTAAGTAATTTAATATAAAACATCCACGCACAATTAATTAATACAAATACTAAATCAGAATCACATGCTGAAATAAATAAGACTGGATAAAACATCCCAGTTATAAACACTAAACCAAAACCATAGTACCCATCAATCCAAATGAAAGTAAACGAGAAATAGAGTAAACATAATCTCTGAACTGTTTAAGGAATGGGCGACACATGCCCTACAAAAAATGTCATAATGAATAGGAATGAAATAATCGAAGCGTCTAAACAAGGTCCTGCAGCTCCCATAACAGCTACAGCATACCACACAAATCTGAAACTCTAAGCCTGATGTCCCTGCGGCTGAGCACCTGATATAATACATATATATATAGCAAGAGAGAGAAGATGAAAGATACGGGTCAGAGCCCGATGTGTAAAAATATTTGTTTAAGCAAGTATTTAAAATTTGCAATAAAGCAAGTATTAATTACATGTTAGTTCGAACTCTCTCTTGAGATTCTCACCCCTCTTCTAATGTGCACGCCTAACACGCATCTAAATTTTCTCCTTAGCTATACCCCCCAATATAACTAGTCTGAATCCATCCTAATAGTATTTACCCTCACTATTAGTATGCCCGTATCGCCCATACAATACGTTAACCAATTAGCCTATGACGAAAAGTTAATTAATACATTTTCCATTTCCATAATAAGTCAAGTATTCGATTAGAATTTTCTTAACAAATTCCCATGCCCATATTCATTACTATACACACTAGATTGATTTATAATTCTTATATATATATAGATATAGTCATGTCTGCCCTATATATATATATATATATATATATATATATATATATATATATACATGATACTGCACCCCCTGTCTATATCCCATTAGTGCACTTAATCAATTCTGTACCCCCGGGTTATCACCCTTTAGTACACTTAATTAAATAATCTTGTACCCCCGGGTTATCACCAATTAGTACACTTACAATACATATTCGTACCCCCGGGTTGTCACCCATTAGTACACTTATAATCATAAGGTCCTCACACCCTCGGGTTATCACCCATTAGTGCTTTTAATAGTAATAATACATAACAGGCATACACACATCCTATTATAATAAATAGGTATTTCCCTTACCTACATATGCTTCTCTTACGCATTTTAATTCCAACATTTCATATTAGTTATTGGGTTATTCTCCCTCTCGAAATCTCTACGGTACATTCTCTTCATACCTAATTCATTAAAGTATTTAGCTTCTCATACTTCTTCCGAAATTCTGCCTTACTTAAGTTTATAATTAGAAAATATATTTCTCATTTCTGAACTAATAAGCTCAAAACTGGCCTTGAAAGAAATTATCAAAACTTCACTCTGTCGCTCGAACGAGGTGGCAAGTCGTTTGAACGACTGCCACGTGTCGCTCGAACGACTTCGCGCGAGATGGCAATCTCGCTCGAACAACTTCGAGCGACTTCGTGCGAGAATTCGTTGTTCGTCCCCTACCCAGAATTTTCTACGTTTTCCACCATTTTTAACCTCAAATCTTCTCCTTCAACACCCCAAACTCCAAATAAACAGTTATACATCGGATCCCATCAATAACATGTGAATTCTAACATCCTAAGATCATTAATTCATTATAAATCATTCATAAAACGTGAAATCCCCAATTTAAATTTATCAAAACCCTAGTTCTTCCAATTTATGTTCAAGAAGCCATAATTTCCAGATTTGTTCTACATGCAAATTCCTCAAAACTTAATTTCCAGTCTACATTCATTAAGGGTTTCGATCTAATTAATCACAAAATTTATTTACACATTCAAATCCCTCAATTTCATCATTTTTATCACCTATAACATAATCCTAACAATCCTACACTAACATGAATCAGATTAATACCGAAATACAACAAGTTATAAAACTTTCCTTGAGGGAGTAGTCTGATCTCCGGATGTTGTTGGTATGGGTGTGTTCCCCTCGTCCCGATCTACACGGTGGTGGTGGTGGTGGTGCAAGGTGATGTCGATTTAGCCCTCTTCTCTTGGCAAAAGTCTTCCCTCACACTTCCTATGATCGTTCTTGCTTTCTCCAGCTTTCTAACCCTAATGAAATTGTTTTTGGCTGATTAATTAAGTTCTAATTTTCGTCCATTAATTGGGCCTAAAAATTCAATTTACCATAATGCACTTTCGGGGTGCCGGTTAGGCCTAAAATTGTCCCGGGACCCAAACTAAACATCCGAGTATACTATTTCGACTATTTCGACCCTTCCGGACTCAACGGTACACTCGAAATCATCATACGAGTTACTAAAAATAATTTATATATTTATTCCACCAATTTAATCCCGACACGACTCACACGCGCGTCTGACTCAATTCACTAAACTGTCGTATCACTATCTCTCGACAATTTATAAAAGTACATAGTTACATATTACATAACGCACAGTAATATTAAACTAATAAGTATTAACCCGTAGCACGCTAGTTAATATTTATTTTTATTTGATTCGAATTAATTAACAATTTAATTCTTCACATTTAAATTTAATTAATCCCACCGTAATAAATAATCCCATAATTATTTAAATCATAAAAAATGTGGGGTATTACAAATAGTTCCCTGGTAAATCGCCTCAATATGATCTCTTTTGGTGTCAAAATGATTTGTGGCGGAATGGAAGGATGAGGCTCAGATATAGCCGATCGAAAGGCACATGTAGCCAAGGCTAAAGCAATAACCGGGGTCGAGGTTGTGAATTCAACCTCCATTGATGTCAAGTAGGGTAAGAGGAAGAAGGTGGATATGGAAACCCTCGTAGTCAAATTTTCATGACTAGACTTCAAGGGTATCCTGACACCCCATGACTACCCGCTGGTCATTACTACGAGAGTGCACGGTTGCAAAGTGCCAAGAATCTTAGTAGATGGAGGAAGCTCTACAAACGTTATGTTCTGGCAATGTTTCAAGGCTTGGGTCTTAGCCGAGCTAGACTTGTCCCATATCATCATCCTTTAATAGGATTCGAGGGGAAAAGTTCATCCCTTGGGAATGTACGAGATGGATGTCAGATTGGGGGATATATGATCGTTGAGGCTGATTAAGAAGATTAACTTCTTTATACTAGATGAAAATATCTACTCTGATTATAACCTCGTAATTGGACGAGTAGCCCTCAAAGAATTTGAGGTCGTGCCTTCAACAGTCCACCAAATGATACAATTCCCGACTCTTTATGGAGTAGGGGAAGTTCAGGGTGACCAAACGTCGGCTTGGGATGCTACTTTACTCAGCCTAGGAAAAAGAAGCGCATAAGAAAGCAATAGCCATATACAATATCGACACCCTTGACCCGAGAGACGAGACGAAAATTAAGAAGGGTGAGATCCTGAAAGAGGTAGAATCCCTAAAACCATCCAGATCAGCAAAGCCCTAAAATCGAAGGTAGAAAATGAGTTGATCAAGTTATTGAAGAGAAGACAGAGCATCTTCACTTGAAGTCATGCAGACATGCCAGGCATTGACCTTGAGATCTTATGTCATAAGTTGAATGTGGCTGAGGATGCGAAATCGGCACGTCAGAGAAGACGAATTTACTCATGGGAGAAGTATGACGTTATCAGAGAAGAGGTTCAGAAATTGGAAAAAACAGATTTCATCCGTGAGGTCATTTACCCAGATTGGTTAACAAATGCCGTCATAGTCCCTAAGGCCAATGGCAAAATGGAGGACGTGCATCGACATCACAAACTTGAACAAGGCATGCCTGAAAGACAACTTCCCCTTACCAAGGATTGATCAGATGGTATATACAATAGCCGACTATGAGTTGATGAGCTTCATGAATGCCTACTCCGAATACAATCAGATATCCATGGACCCAGCTGATGAGGAGAAAATAATTTTTATTACTGACAAGGGGACCTATTGTTATAAGGTCATGCCTTTTGGGTTGAAAAATACTGGGGAGACGTATCAGAGGTTGGTCAATAATATATTTGAAGATCAGATTGGAAAGACGATGGAGATATACGTCGAAGATATGTTGACTAAGAGCCTCAAGGACAACCATCATGTGGCCGACCTTGAACGCATATTTGATACCACGGATGGATACATAATGAAGCTCAACCCCGCCAAGTGTGTCGTTGGCATGGGGGTAGGAAAATTTATGGGGTTCATAGTCAATCAGAGAGGCATAGAAGCCAACCCTGAGAAAATCAAGGCCTTGTTGGAGATGAAGACCCCAATAACCATTAAATATGTGCATAGGCTTACTGGAAGAGTGGCAGAATTGAATAGTTTTGTCTCTAGAGCCACTGATAAATGCCTTCTTTTATCTAGAGTGTGAGAGAGATTTCAAGGATTTAAAGTCCTACCTCGGCTCTCCACACCTTTTATCTAGACCTGTCCTGGGAGAAAGGTTGTATCTTTATTTGGCAATATATGAGTCGACCATCAGTGCCGCGATTGTTAAAGAGGTATAGGGTGTCCAAAAATTGGTATACTTCAATAGTAAGGCACTCTAGGGGTTGAGTTGAGGTACCCCAAGATGGAGAAGTTGGCATATGTGTTGATCCATGCGTCAAGGAAGATGAAGCCTTACTTCTAAATGCACACCATAATCTCTACACATCATCCACTCATTCATCATTCTAATACACACAAAGGCCTCTCGTCGCAAATCGCGTTCGGCTAACACTCAACCAACTAGTCCAATCATTGAAATATCAGTTTGTCCCGCAAGAACTTCCTCCGTCGTATACATACAATAACACCGTATCCCCACTTATGATGATAAGGTGAGATCAAATGATATCGTTCCCACCCTATCCACTAGTATAAAAAAGGATCCATACCTCGGAATGAAAACTTCCCTTTGGAATTCGCCTTCGCAATATCCATCCTCAAGAAGGTCTCCAAAAGTACCTAACTTACCTCATGGGACCACAAACCATGTTCTCATTCATCACAAAAGCTCAATTTCCTACTCTGGCAATCTTCATATGACCTATTATAAACGCCACTTCTTCCGAGGTGTCTTGAATATATAATAACTTGTTAACTATTGGCTATTCATCCACTTGGTCCATTTAACTCAAATAATCCCAACTGCTTACTTGTACTCATTAGAACTCATGCACCCTAATAAAACTCAATGGTTCTACTATCCTAATTTTATATTGGGATATCGAATATGGGAACTCTTTGTACGTCTCTAGTGCTCTACCTTTATACTGGAAGGAGACCCTCCTCAACACAAACTATCCCCATAGCCACTTCACCACGTTAACTGCATGAATTTCTCAAATTACTGTAAACCCATTTGCTTTCGAAATGTAAAGTAACCTATGAAACATTCGACTTGTTCAAAACTACCTTATGTGGCTTGGGACCTTCTAGCACAACCAATTTCTCTTATAATTGTAACCTTCTACATTCGTTAACATGGAAAGGGACTCTTCCCATTTAAAACCATCATTCCTTCCCTCTATAAAGTTCCTCACTTTAGCCCAAACCTACTTTAATTCCAAATTAGGGTGTAACGGTCACCATTGATACAAATTCTTTCACTCAATCAAGAGGTCATCGTTACAACCAATGACGAACTCATCACAATAAGATATTTCTCTACAAATGATCAAACAAGTCATTGATACATGGTAACGAGCACTTGTAATGCATCACGACCTTGTCAACTTCTTGTGAGGTTAAAGACACATGCCCAAGGCATAACTTGTAGAAGGAGAAATATTATATTTGCCAACTCCAGATCGTGAGTGGGATAATTATCCTTATGAGGCTTAATATTTTGAAAACTATAAATTATAGGCATGCCTTCCTGCATTAAAATGCCTCCTAGCCTCTGAAGTGATGCATATATGTATACCAAGTACTCCACGCAGCCTCATGGTAATGTAAGGATGAGTCAGTTGGTCAGCTTCACCTTAATCTCTTCAAATGTTCTCTGACAATCTACACTCTCAATAACGGTACCCCTTTTGGGTGAGGTGAATCAATGTCTTGGCCATCTTCGAGAACCACTAAGTGAACCTCCTATAGTACCCCATCGAACCCAAGAAACTCCTAACTTTTGTAGGCGTCGTGGGTTATCCCCAATCTATAACTATAAAAACTTGTCTAGAGTCTAGCGAAATCCTAGCTGCTAATAAAACATGGTACAAGAATTAAACTTCTTGAAACCCAAAGCCTACACTTAGAGAACTTAGCGTGCAACTTACGTTCCCTTATAATCTGTTAAAGTAATCATAAATGTTCCAAATGCTCCTCTTTCTACCAAGAATACACAAGAATGTTATCAATAAACATACTGAAGAAAAAATTTAGAAATGGTCAAAAAAATAATTCATCGTGCCTACTAACACTACGGGCGTATTGGTCAACCCAAACGGCATGATCCGAAATTTATAAGATACATATTGCGTCAAAAAAATCGTCTTCAAAATATTCTCCTCCCAAATACATAACTCGTGATACCCTTAGCACAAGTCAAATGATGCATTCCTCAATTGGTAGTATAGGTCGTCAATATGCGACAACAACTACTTGTTTCGTATCACGACATTGGTTAATTTTCGATAGTCCACACATGATCAAAATGAACTATCGTTCTTCTTTACAAACAAAATTGGGCTTCTCATGGAGACATACTCCTCCGTTTGAACCACTGGTTAAAAAAATTCTAAGTCTTCTCATTCGGTTCCCGTATTTCTAATGAAGTCATTCGATATGGTGCCCATGTAATCGCCTAGTACCCGGTGCCAAGTCTATACAAGAGTCTATCTCTATAACTAGTGGTAATCATGTTACCTCATCACATACATCTTTAACCTCCTGGACAATCTATATCGAGCCTAATGATATGGTTAACTCCTCATATGAAATCACGTCAATATAATATAAGTATGTGCTAGACCCTTCCTTGGCCTGTGCGTAACTATAAAAAAACATCCTTGCTCAAAAATGGAAATCGCAGAAACCTATCCCGAGTAGACAACATAAACGTAATACATATAGATACTCTACAAAGCTAAATATATTAACCATAAAACCATAGTCTAAATCAATAAAGCTGTTGGACACTCAAGCCGACCAACAAACTGTCAAATCTCTATAATCGCGTTATAAAGCAGCCCCCACCCGTTGGGTATCAATATAGAAATAAATCCCGATGATAACCTCTCATAATCGTATTAAACACACTACTTATAAAGAATGACAACTCCTCAATGTATAAGTTAGACTCATGCGTGTGAGCCATAAATATAAACGTGCCCATCCCCCAATGGTATTGATGATGCTGGAAATAACACCACCCTTGAAGGTGTTTGTGAGCTCAATTCAATGTTAACAATGGCGGCATAAGGTATATACACACATAGTAGAAAGAGATGAGGAGAAGAGGATTTACGCAGGAATATAAGTGGTTCAGCCAATTAGGCCTACATCCACTGTGCAAGTGTATGATGTGTATCAATATGTAAGGGCACTAATGGCCATAGATACAATCTCTCAAGCTTTCTCTCTCTACTGTATATTTGAACAGGGGTTCAACCAGGGTTGCTAGTTTCGGGGATCCTTTGCAAGGTAGAGGATGACCTCTATATATAGTACCTGGAGGGTGTAATGTATCCCCCATGCATGTGTGTATGTGATCTAGTCAATATGAGGAAGACATCTGTCACTGTCACATGTAGAGAATAATGATGAAATATTCTCCCCACGTGTGGAGAATGATTTGTTACAACTGACTTGTGTCCACGTGTCCTTATCCAAATGTCAATAGATGCTCGGTCGTCGTGCTTGGTCATGACCTCGACCTGGGATAAGCCTAGGTTGATAAAGACTAGTGGCCCGGGCACATCGAGATGGGCCATGAAGGTCTCGGCTTAAGTTAAACCGAGATAAGATTGAGGTCGGCTAAAGCCGAGGTTGAGCTGGATCCCGCCTGGAACATCGACTGATATCTTGATGAGGCTGACCTTGGTAGACGTATGGCTTCCTGCGACCTCGGCCATCCCCTGGCCGAGGTTGTCATACCCAGTTGAACTGAAGTGCCGCCGACCCGTACAATGCATGCAGTGTCCCTTTGATGAGGTTGGTGGTAGTGTCAGCCTGGGGCGACCTTGTTATACCAAGGGTTGATTTCACGGACCTAAGGCTTTTCCAGCGTCGGCCATAACCTCGGTCGAGGTTGGTGTCTCAGAGCCGAGTCACACTTAGGGCATATCAATCACCTCCCCCCCCCCCCCCCCCATCCCCTTGTTACATGCGAGAGCAGATGACTGCGGGATCTCTACACCTCCGAGGTCTTTCTCCCATGTGCCAATGCTCACATGACACTTGTCCATTGCTAAAGTGTGGCTTGCTTGGCAAGCACGTGTTTTTAACCGTCCTTTGGGGCTCCCAAGGCAATGATGGGCCTTGGGAGATGTGCCCCCACATTTAAGGGTTTAAGCCCCATTCTTTCCCTCCTTCTTCCTCATTTCTCTTACTTGGAGGGACTTTATTCCTGCAGCAACTTCTCTCTCTAGAAATCTTGGGTTTGAAGTTCTTGGTGGACATTCCTCGCGTCCTCTTCATTTCCCCCTACTACTTCTTCATCAGGTATCCTCTGCCATCCCTTTTTCCTTCATTTTTCCTGCAAGCATTCTTACTTTTGCATTTTTCGACGAGTTTGGGAGTTTTCTGGCGAGAACTCCATACTTTCAAGTGAACTGTATTTGCCTTAGGTTTTATAGTTTGATCCTTAAACTGCTTTACTTCATTAGCCAATCTTATTTGTCGTTTTGAAGCTCCTTAAGTGTAGTGTCTGCCTCTAATGCTCAGACCCCTATACCAACTTCTTGAGGAGTTCCCCTCTCTCAGAGATAAGACTTTAGAAAAAATTAGGCAAATAGAGAGAGCACGGGAGGAGGCTCGTAAGTCACAAGAGTTTCCTCTTAGACCCATCTTTCCACCACCCCTGAGGGTGATATACCCTGATCCATTGGAACCATTTAACCAAACAGAGGTCCCTGCCGAACCAGTACCGATGTCCGAGTCTAAGTCTTCCACCTCAGACCCTATGTCTGTAGATTCCTTCCAGGAGGCCATGGATTTCAGAACTAGGCAAGATCAGGCCCCTGATCAAGCTGAGATCTCTAGTCGTGCCTCATCCCATAATAATTCAAGCACCTCGTCCTCTTCCTCAGAGGTTGAGATTGTTGAGCCGAGTGTGGCTATTCCCCCGATTCTTGATGCCATTCCTCTGTCGGCCATCACCGAGGTTGAGTTCGCTCAGAGGTTCCCGAGTAATCCATCAACGTCTGCTCCGATCGACGTTGAGAAAGATAATGACGATGATGATGACGCTGAAAGTGATGTCGACGTCTCTGAGGCGACCGAGATCGAGAGTACCGTTACTGAGGTAGACCTTCTTTGCTTCAGATATCTGTACTCCATCAGCCCCTCCATAAATCTTTAAAGACCTCTAAGGGAAGAGAGGGATTATAATGGCCAAGACGGTGAGATCTGCTTGTACGAGCAGATGTTCAAGTTAGGGTTTCGTTTGCCCATTCCTCCCATTATTAGGTCCATCCTTGCCTTCATTAATTTGGCCCCTTCCCAACTGTCCCATAATGCTTGTAGGGTCATAATAGGGGCCATAGTCTTATGGAGGGCTGTCCACCACTCAGACCTTCCAGTTCAGGTCTTTGTTGGCTGCTATGTCCCCTCCTCTGCCAAAACTCATCCAAGCTACTATCATTTTATAGCTCGAAAGCCTGAGAAAAAAATGCTCCAAATAACTCAGACTTCCAATCATAACTGGAAGCCTCGCTATTTCTTCGCTTCAGGGCCATGGGAATTTGGTCCATGTGTTCCTTCGTCCTTACTAGAGCTGAGGATGCCCCTAAGATGGGGTAAGGTCACCATATCTGCCAAGGCCGACCCAGGTCTGAGCCTGCAGAACCTTCAGAAGGTGAAAGACCTTCAAGATCAAGGGATGCATGGTCTGCTTGTCAAATTCGAACACTTGATGACCCCCCACTACCTCTCTGAGATGGGTCTAGGTGGAAGTCCTCCTGCTGAGCTTGGTAAGCATTTTTTATTAGAAGCTGAACCTCTGAGTTTATTCATGTCTGATATTTTAACTCAGACCTTTCAATTTTACAGAGCGTCCGAAGGATATCTCAGATGAACTTTGGGAGATGGAAGCCCCGAGTTTAACAAGGCTGGCGAAGAAGGCAGGAATTAATGATCCTCCTCCAGCACCCTCAACCTCGAAGCCTCAAGCCACCAAAAAGAGGGCTCCTACCGAACATGCCCCTGAGGATCAGAGGCAGAAGAAAAAGAGGGGCGATTCTGCCATCCCCATTTCTTCTGCAGACGCGTTGTCGGCTCGTTTAGAGCAATTGAAGATTACCGACAGCATCATCAGCCACAGTCTGAGGCTCTGGATGCCTTCGGCTCTACCATGATCGAGGCTGATAAGTGTTTCTTTCGGTCATTGAACACACCCTTGTTGATTGAGTTCGGCATCCACAGGTCCATTCAGGTATGACCACATATTTCCTTGTAATTTCCAAGTGTAACCTCTGATTTGTCTCCAACTTATACATGATCACATAATCTGTAGGGCTGTGCAGCTATGCACCACCTCTCCAACTGGACTATGAGGAAGTTGCCCCTCATCCAAAAGGGTTAAGAGGCCGAGAAGGTGCAAAGCACTCTGAATGGAGAAATTAACCTCCTGAAGTCTGAGCTGGGTGAGTCTGAGAAGAAGGTGAAGGGGTTGGACAAGGAGATCTCCCCGCTCAAGAAGGACCATGCCGTGGCTATGAAGGCCAAGGATGATGTTCTGCAGCAGAAGGTCAACTCGACAGTGAAGGCAGCCCTTGTTGACGCCTCTGAGAGGATATTAGCTGAATATAAAGCCTCTAATGAATTTATGAGCTTTGGCTTTGAGTACCTTGAGAGAGGCATCAAAACTACTACCAAGTGGGCAGCTGTCAAGGAGAAGGAGGTTGGCACTTTGAAAGCCTCTGATTTTATAGGCCTCGGCTTTGCTAATCCTCAGCTTGCCCAGGCCCTTCAGGAAGTTGAGGAGGAGGTTGCCGCGCCTGTAGAGACTGCAACTCTGGACGGCACAGAGGTTGGAGGGGATGACCACAGGGATGACATTACCGAGGTGACCAATGTCGTCCATCAGGACCAGGCCGAAGACATCAGCATTCCCCCCTTAAACCCTTAAATTCAATTGTGAAGCTTCTTTGTAACCCCTGAATATTTGTAATCTCTGAACTTTTGTACTATCTGAACTTTTGTAATCTCTGAATGAACATGGTTGACTCTTATTTTTTGAATCTTGACTGTATGGCAATCTCTGAGAGGGATCATCTACTTTATTTTGTTGGATGTTTGTGATGTTTTAGATCTGGAGCTTGTGTAATGGTGTCTGCATGCACTAATTTAGTAGTCTTACCTCAGACCTTGTCACCACAGTGGCATTATAGGGGTCTGAGGTTATCACCTAAGATGTTATCCTCATAATTAATCTCACCAAATTAATGATGTTAAGGGTCTGAGGTCATCTCATTATGGTGTCTGACCTCAGACCTTCTCACCACTGAGTGATGTTATGAGGGTCCGAGGTCATCACCTAAGATGTTATCCTCATAATTAATCTCACCAAATTAATGATGTTAAGGGTCTGAGGTCATCTTATTATGGTGTCTGACCTCAGACCTTGTCACCACTGAGTAATGTTATAGGGGTCTGAGGTTATCACCTAAGATGTTATCCTCATAATTAATCTCACCAAATTAATGATGTTAAGGGTCTGAGGTCATCTCATTATGGTGTCTGACCTCAGACCGTGTCACCACTGAGTGATGTTATGAGGGTCCAAGGTCATCACCTAAGATGTTATCCTCATAATTAATCTCATCAAATTAATGATGTTAAGGGTCTGAGGTCATCTCATTATGGTGTCTGACCTCAGACCTTGTCACCACTGAGTGATGTTGGTCATCACCTAAGATGTTATCCTAATAATTAATCTCACCAAATTAATGATGTTAAGGGTCTGAGGTCATCTCATTATGATGTCTGACCTCAGACCTTGTCACCACTGAGTGATGTTATGAGGGTCCTAGGTCATCACCTAAGATGTTATCCTCATAATTAATATCACCAAATTAATGATGTTAAGGGTCTGAGGTCATCTCATTATGGTGTCTGACCTCAGACCTTGTCACCACTGAGTGATGTTATAAGGGTCTGAGGTCATCACCTAAGAAGTTATCCTCATAATTAATCTCACCAAATTAATGATGTTAAGGATCTGAGATCGTCTCATTATGGTGTATGACCTCAGACCTTGTCACCACTGAGTGATGTTATGAGGGTACGAGGTCATCACCTAAGATGTTATCCTCATAATTAATGACAAGTGCACAGTGAAGCAAGAACCTTCATGGGAACCGATCTTTTATTAATAACCTATTCATAATAAGATGGTACATTTACATAAACTCCTTGCAACATCATATGTAATACTTCTTTAGGTGATCAGCATTCCATGGGTTAGCGAAAGGTTCCCCTTCTAGATTTTCTAGCCTGTAGGTGCCGGGCACAACCTCTTCTGTCACTTTTTAGGGACCGTGCCAGTTTGGGTGAAGCTCGTTTGTTTTCTGTAAGGTCTTCTTTAGCACTAAGTCTCCCACTGCGATGGGTCTTGACTTCACCCTCTGGTTGTAGAATTTCGCTGCTCTCTGCTGGTAGGCTGCCTGTCTGATCTCCGCATCTTCTCTTCTTTCTTTAATTAGATCTAGATCTAGCCTCCTCTCTTCCTCATTTTTATCAGGGTCATAGGTCTGTACCCTGTGAGTAGGGAGTCCCACCTCTATTGGTATGATGGCCTCTGAGCCATGTGCAAGCATGAACGGGGTTTCTCTTGTAGGTGTCCTTGTCGTGGTTCTGTATGCCCATAACACAGCGTAGACCTCCTCAGTCCATCTTCCTTTCTCATCTTCTAACCTCTTCTTGATTCCATCGAGAATTATCCTGTTCATGACCTTGATCTAACCGATTGCCTGAGGTCGGCCAGGAGATGAGAAGAACTGATTTATCCCAACTCTTCGGCAGTACTTTTCTAAAGAGGAGTTCTTGAACCGGGTCCCATTATCCGAGATGAGAGTGTTTGGGAGGACATGTCTGCATATGATGTTCCTCTAAATAAATTGGAAGGTCTTCTGTTCTGTGATCATTATCATTGGCTCTGCCTCCACCCACTTTCAGAAGTAGTCAATGGCAACTATCAAGAATCGATAATTGTTGGCTGCTCTTGGTAGAGGTCCTACTAAGTCAATCCCCCATACTGTAAATGGCCATAGAGAGGTGATTGACGTCATAGGTTGATGAGGTTGATGGGGAATAGTGGCGAATCTTTGATATTTATCACACCTCTTCACGTAGGCTGCAACATCTTTGGACAAGGTTGGCCACCAGTACCCCTGTGTAATGATTCTCTTGGCCAAGGGTCTTCCCCCTATGTGGCTTAAGCAAGAACTCTCATGAACTTCCTGTAAGACCCAGGGAACTTCCGTGGGATGCACACATCTGAGGAAAGGTAATAGAAATCCCTTCTTGTATAAGACGTCTCTTATCATCAAAAACTTGGCAGCCCTAATCTCAATTTCCTCCTCTCTAGCTTGGACTCGGGTAGCTCTCCCTCTCTGATATATCTGACGAGGGGGTCCATCCACGAGTCTCCTAGGTTCAAATTGTGATAAGGGTTACATACCTCCTCTTCCTCGATGGTCGCCTTCCTTAAGACCTCAATCGGAACTGTCCTTCTGACATCTGTCTTCGTCGTTGAGGCCAACCTTGCCAACGCGTCTGTGTGGCTGTTACTCTATCGAGGTACTCTTTTTAGTTTTATCTCTTCGAAACATTTTAATATCGTTCTTACCCTCTCCAGATACTTGGCCATCCTTTCGTCTTTTACCTCGTAAACTCCCAATACTTTATTGACAACTAACCTTGAGTCGCTGTGGAGTAGGAGTCGCCTCACACCCAGGGTCTTTGCCAATGAGAGGCCGGCTATCATGGCTTCATATTCTGACTCGTTGTTAGATAACTTAAAGTTGAATCTCAAAGCGTACTCGATGTTAGCACCATCTGGGGTTGAAAATATCAACCCTGCACCGCTTCCACTGTCGCATGAGGAACCATCAATGAAGAGGTTCCAAATATCTGTATCCGATGAAAAAGCTCCATCTGACATGACTCCCTTCTTGAAGAGGTACCGATCCTCCTCGTTCTTCGTTACTTTGTTCCTTATCTTTTCGGTCATGACCTCTTCCTGATCTTGGGAGACGTTCGGTGCTACCTCTTCCTGCTCTCGGAAGACATCACGATTTGTCTTTTCAATACCCTCTAGGCCATTCTCTGCCTCGGCCTCTTTCCATGTGAACTCAGCAAAAAAGTCTGCGAGGGCTTGCCCTTTGATGGTTGTCCTAGGTTGGTAGGTAAGGTCATACTCCCCCAACTCAATGGCCCAGGTCATCGATCTCCTGTACTTCTCAGGTTTATGTAGGACCTGTCTTAGTGGGGAGTCGGTGAGGACAACCATGGAGTGGGCTTGGAAGTAAGGCTTCATCTTCCTTGAAGCATGTATCAGGGCGTAAGCTAACTTTTCCATGCGAGGATAATTTTGTTCAGACCCTTGAAGGGCCTTACTGTTGAAATACACGGGCCTTTGGATCTCAGCGTCTTCCCGTATTATGGCTGCGCTGATGGCTGATTCGGAGACTTCCAGATACACATACAATTTCTCTCCTGCTACAGGCCGAGATAGCAATAAGGGAGACCCCAAGTAAGACTTGAGCTGGTTGAAAGCGTTTTTGCACTCTTCGTCCCACTGGAAGGCCTTTCTAAGCACTTTAAAGAATGGAAGACACTTGTCTGTTGCCCTGGAGACAAATCTATTGAGTGTAGCCACTCTTCCGGTGAGCCTATGAACATCTTTGATACTTTTTGGTGTCTTCGTATCAAGCAAAGCCTTGATTTTCTCTGGATTTGCTTCGATCCCTCTCTGGTTGACGATAAATCCCAGGAACTTCCCAGCTCCTACTCCCAAGACACACTTCGCGAGGTTGAGTTTCATTCTGTATGAGTCCATAATATCGAAGGTCTTCTCGAGATCTGCCACATGAGTGCAAGCTTTCAAGCTCTTCGTTAGCATATCGTCTACATACACCTCCATAGTCTTACCTATTTGCTCTTCGAACATCTTATTCATAAGACGTTCGTATGTTGCCCCTGCATTTTTTAGACCGAAGGGCATCACTTTGTAGCAGTACGTCCCTTTGTCGGTAATGAAGGTTGTTTTCTCTGAGTCTTCTGCATCCATGAAGATCTGGTTGTAGCCTGAATACGCGTCCATGAAGCTCATGAGCTCATGTCCTGCTGTAGCATCCACCATCTGATCTATCCTAGGCAAGGGATAGTTATCTTTTGGACAAGACCTATTCAGGTCAGTGAAATCAACACACATTCTCCACTTCCCATTGGCCTTGGTCATGATGACAGCATTCGATAACCACTCCGGATATATGACTTCTCTTATGAACTCAGCCTCTTCTAATTTTTTGACCTCTTCTTGGATGATGTCGTACTTCTCCCTGGAGTAGACCCTTTGTCTCTGTTTGATAGGTCGGGCATCTTTGGTCACGTTGAGCTTGTCACTCATTACCTCAGGATTGATGCCGGGCATGTCTGCGTGGCTCCAAGCGAAGACACTCTGCCTCCTCCTGAGGAAGTTTATCAGCTCTTCCTTGATTTCTGTCTTTAGGGCCTTGCCGACCTGGATGGTTTTGTTTGGCTCGTCCTCATTGAGAACGATGGATTCTACCTCTTCCGTTGCCTCTCTTTTCTTTAACTTTGTCTCATCCCTCGGGTCCAATGTATCAATACTGTAGGTAGTGGTTGCCCTCTTATAGGCCTCTCTCTCTTCATCCGAGTTGAAGTAAAATTCTCGCGCTATAGTCTGGTCACCTTGCACTTCCCCTACCCCATAGGGGGTCGGGAATTTTAGCATCTGATGGACCGTCGACGGTACAGCTTTAAACTCCTTAAGGGCCACTCTTCCTATGATAAGGTTGTAGGTCGAGAAGATGTTCTCGTCCATCACGAAAAAATTTATCTTTCGGGTCAACCTCTCAGGCCACTCATCACCCATTCAAACGTCCATCTCATACATGCCCAATGGGTGGACCTTTTCACCGCTAAAACCCATCAAAGGATGATGATAGGGTACTAGCCTAGCTCTGCTAAGACTTAGGTTCTTGAAGCAAGGCCAAAACATCACGTCTGCCGAGCTTCCCCCATCCACGAGGATCCTCTGCACCTCGCACCCATGCACCCTTGTTGTTATTACCAAAGGGTCATCATAGGGGGCTAAGATACCTTTAAAGTCGAGTCTAGAGAACCCAACTATAAGGGTATCCATGTCTACCTTCTTTCTCTTCTGCACTGCATCAAAAGACGTTAGGTTTATAACTTCAAGCCTTTGCACTGACTTGGCCTCCGCCACGTGAGCCTTCATGTCAGCTACTTCAGATCCACCTCCCGTAAGTCCTCCGCATATGGTGTCATCACCAAAGGAGATCATGCCAACCCTCTTCACTAGGGTGTTGTCATCTTTCGGCGGAAGGTCTGGATCGTTTTCATCTTCACCTTCTAAATTATTGTCTCTTCTAGCTGGGGCATTGTCACGGCATCTGTCATTTCACCTCTTTCTAGGGTCATCTCTTCCCCCTTTAGGTGTCTTACCATCAACATACTTCCTCAATTTTCCGAATTTTAACATTTTTTTAATCTCATCCTTCAAGGCGAAGCATCTTTCCGTGACATGGCCATGGTCCTGGTGGAACTCACACCATAAGTTTTTGTTCCTCTTATGTGGCGGAGCCTTCAATTTTTCTGGCCATCTCAGAGTCCTGTCATTCTTGATCTCATTAAGGATATGCTCACAACTCACATTGAGAGGAGTATAGTGAGCGAACTTATCATCAGCTGACCTCTTTTTTCCATCTTTCTTTCTTTGGGACTTCCCGCCACTACCGTGGTTCTCATCCTCATACTTGGTGGCCATTGCCTCTTCGGCATTCATGACCTTTCCCGCAGCTGCCAATAGATCTGCCATAGACCTAGGAGGGTCTTCCGCGAGTTTCCACAACAGCTTCCCTTTCTGAAGACCTCCTATGATGGAGGTCATGGTTATATTCTCTTCATAATCTTCGACCTCCAGCTTCTCTTTGTTGAACCTGGCGATGTAGTCTCTTAGGCTCTCGTCCTTGCCCTGCTTGACATACAACAGGTGAGTAGTCTTCTTTTGAGGTCTCACCCCAAAGCAAAAGTTATGGATGAATCGTTCAGCCAAGCTCTTGAAGTTCTCAATTGAGTTCTTCGGAAGATAAGTAAACCAGCTGTGCGCCGCTCCTGTTAAGGTCCCAGAGAAGGCCCTACACTTCATCTCATTAGGTATTGAGTAGATGTCTGCCGCTGACTGATACATCTCGATGTGATGTACAGGGTTGGTGCTGCCATCATACTTGGGAGACACCACGGGAGGTTTAAATTTAGTAGGAGTCAGGAAGCTCACTATCTTAGCCACAAATGGAGAGCCTTCTGAGTAACCCCTTTGTAATGGGTCCCTACTTTTGATAAGGTCTCCTATCTTCTCCTCAAAGCGCTAGATAGAGTCATTCCACAATCTTCTGCCATTGACCTGGCCGAGGTTGTCCCCATCCACCTCTAAGGGATGAACTGAGGGTTCCCCTACCGCTACACAGCGTCGGCTGTTGACCTCTTCCTAGTCTCTGCCCCTTCTTTCATGGGATCGGCCTTGGTCAGGCCGACCTTATCCGTCCCCTCTTTGCGAATCGGCAACACTTCTTGACATGGATAACCTCTGTCTTAGGTCATTCACTGGGCCCAACCTCTCAAAGGCTGACCCTCTGCTCAATCGATCAAAAGTTGATCCTCGCTGTTGGGCCTCTTCAGCTCTTCGGCCAACACATCCTCGGCTCTGCTTAAGAGGACGAACCGTATTGTTTGAAACCTCATATGGCTCCCAATAATCTTTCGGGGCCTCTTTCGCCTCTAGATCGTCATACCTGTCTTTCGGGCAAGGGTTTCCTTGCCTCCCCAGGCGTAAGCGCCTAGGGTCAGCAATGTCCCTTCTCCACTGGGGTGCAGGCTGGTCCTTCATTGGTGCCTGGGGTGGTCCCCTGGCGTCAGGATGAGGTCGGACAGCCACCGGAGTGATCATATTCGGTGAGACTCCAGGTGGCCTCATCATAGTTTGACTAAGCTGTGCAAATTATTCCTGCATACCTTGTTGTGTTGCGGCCAAAGACCTCAAGGCTGCAGCTACCTCCGCCATTTCGGACTGGGGCGGTGCCTGACTGGAACTAGGCCCACCCCACCAGGTGGCGGAAGAGGCGACGACAACTCTGGTGCCATGTGTTGCTTAGTAAAGAGCTTAAGTATCAGGTGAGCTTAATACCTTAAAGGAACTCTTTCAATGGTGAAACAACTCCACGCAAGGGGTGGTGCCTGGTTTACCACCAGAGTCTCCGGTGAGGTTAAGCTGAAGAAGAGGGAGAGATAGCTTCTCGTTCCCACAGAAGGTGCCAAAATGATGATGCTAGAAATAGCACCACCCTTTAAGGTGTTTGTGAGCTCAATTCAATGTTAACAATGGCAGCATGAGGTATATACACTCATAGTAGAAGGAGATGAGGAGAAGAGGATTTACGTAGGAATATAAGTGGTTCAGCCAATTAGGCCTACGTCCACTGTGCAAGTGTATGATGTGTATCAATATGTGAGGGCACTAATGGCCATAGATACAATCTCTCAAGCTTTCTCTCTCTACCGTATATTTGAACAGGGGTTCAGCTAGGGTTGCTAGTTTCGGGGATCCTTTGTAAGGTAGAGGATGGCCTCTATATATAGTACCTGGAGGGTGTAATGTATCCCCCATGCATGTGTGTATGTGATCTAGCCAATATGAGGAAGACATCTGTCACTGTCACATGTAGAGAATAATGATGAAATATTCTCCCCACGTGTGGGGAATGATTTGTTACAACTGACTTGTGCCCATGTGTCCTTATCCAAATGTCAATAGATGCTCGACCGTCGTACTTGGTCATGACCTCGGCCTGAGATAAGCCGAGGTTGATAAAGACTAGTGGCCCGGGCACACCAAGATGGGCCATGAAGGTCTCGGCTTAAGTTAAGCCGAGACAAGATTGAGGTCGGCTAAAGCCGAGGTTGAGCTGGATCCTGCCTGGAACATCGACTGATATCTTGATGAGGCTGACCTTGGAAGACGTATGGCTTCCTGCGACCTCGGCCATCCCCTGGCCGAGGTTGTCATACCCAGTTGAACTGAAGTGCCGTCGACCCGTATGATACATGCAGTGTCCCTTTGATGAGGTTGGTGGTAGTGTCGGCCTGGGCCGACCTTACTATACCGAGGGTTGATTTCACGGACCCAAGGCTTTTCTAGCGTCGGCCACAACCTCGGTCGAGGTTGGTGTCTCGGAGCCGAGGTCACACTTGGGGCATATCAGGTATTCTCAATAACACATGTTATTCTAGGACCTTTACTAACTAGGTGGTCTCACTCACCACAAGTGTAACACCTTCTTCTAAAGCAACTATCAAAATGACGGCTCTATAAGTGGCTATATTCACCCTACCTTTATGGTTTTCACTGTCAACTATTGCCTCGTTAGGTTTGCCATCATTAATTGTGACCTCACTGGTAGTAAGATCATATTGTCTACTCTTGAAACTTCTTATGTCTTATCCCCCTACGCGATTCCTTATTAGTGTGGCCTTCCCTATTTGGGTCCACGTTACACCGTCTCTTATCATTGAGCATACTTTGGCCTCGGTCTTCAAAATCTTAGGAACTCTATCCTTCAAATAATTATGGCGGGCATTGATAGACAGGGTTTTGCCGCGGCGCGAGCGTCACCTACGCGCCGGTCGTTTTGAATTCGGCTCACCTGAACTATACAAAAACCTAAATTACGACTACACTCAACGGGTGAGTATAGAGGTAAGTCGGGTATCGAAAATCCACAGAGACGAGTTGCTAGAATTTAAATGGTTTATTACTTCTCAATAAAAATGTAAAAGATATTTTTCTAACTAAAAAGAAATAAAAGATAAAGTAGGCATGAGTGTATTTAAACTAAAATTAACAAAACGAATAAAAACTATAGGATGCGACTAATATTCCTCAAATCGAGTTAACGTGTATAAATGGTTACATGGGACTGCGAATTATTAGGATTGCATCTCGTTTCGTCAATTAATTAAATTAAGAGTTGTCACACCCCTAAATTCGCATAAAAGACTAATAAGATTTTGGCGTCAACAAATATCCCGGAAATTACGCACGCAAGGTCGTAAACACGGTGCATACATGATATACACCGTTAAATTTCCTAGGCGTAAAAACTAGGACAACGCACTCGAAATAAATACGTAAATCTCCATCACCAAAGCGAAGCAACAAATCAACCCTACGTGAGTTCCATTAATCGCACACTAATTTAAATTAGCCCCTACACATATTAAATGACATAAATAAATTAACTAATTAATTAAAGAACACCACTAATTAATTTAGCAACTAAAATTATCTAGGCATGAAAATTTATTAAGCATGAAAAATAAAACAAATCCAACTTAAGGGAGACAATGAATAGTAGCACTTACATTAATGGTGGAAAATGAGGAGAGGGGTTATCTCCAACAAAAAATCCCCAAATATACCAAACCCTAAGTTCTAAGAGAGAAGAGAACTAAAAATCTAATTTATTACATGATATTTACAAAAATAAACCAAGTCTCCTATTTATACTAAGTTGGAATTAACAAAGAAAAGAAAAGAAATAAGAAAACAAAAAGAGAGATAAGTCTTCAAATTAACTAACAAACGAAAAAGGAAAAAGAAAAAAGAAAATAAAGAAAGAAAAAAGGGACCAAAATACAGAGTACCGGTCGACTGGGTGTGGTAACCGGTCGACCGCGCGTAATGGGGGTTGCCCACTGTCTACAACCCACGGCAAAAATGGAAAACGCGGTCGACCGCCGGTGAGAGGCCGGTCGACCGGCGCTGCTGGAAACACCCAATCCATTCATAACTCCGCACACTCCCCGTCCAAATATGGCCAAGAATCTCCATGCCCATTAATGGTGGCAAACACCGAATCAAGACCCATTTCCAAAAATTGCCAACAAAAACCCAACTCCACATATGCCAAGACCATTCTTGGAAGCCAAAATCGAGACTAACTTGTGTTCCACCATTAAAATGCAAAAACCCACTTCTAAGCTCCAAAACCTCCATAACCATTAATGGACAAAATCCAAGCTCCAAAAAATGGCCAAAGAGACCCATTTGCGTGTGTGGTCCCAAATCAAGCTCCAATTTCGGACGAAAGGCTCGAATTTCGGGCGAACCCAAAACCCGAGCAAAACCCGAGCCTAGGGCCAAATCGCCATCTTCATTTGCTGCTAAAAACGTTTTGGGGACACAAAGGGAATTAATGAATTTGTTATTAAAGAAGAAAAGGGACATGGATGGAATTATTTAAATTGTTAATGAATCCTTATAATTCTTTCCGATTAAAGCTCCGTGTTTTCTTCGTTCGGACTCCGATTCGAGCACCGTTCGCGGCCACGCGAAGCTTGGCCCAAGGGATACAACTTCCGTGAAGACTTCGGGCAAAAAATCCTAAAGTGTAAAATTACGAAAATGCCCCCGAACGTGCGAATCGCGACGAAACTTAGTCGGAACGTGCCCAAACTTCATACTAAGCACTTTAATACCTATAATAGCTCAATTATACCTCAAATAACATTTTAGCATATAAAACGGAGGTTGTCTGATTAATGAGCATAATTATAGACATTAAAGTACCCGAGGGGGCTAAAATGCATAAGTTTCGAGGGTATTTAAATGCATAATTTGATACGAATCAGGCATTTTAATGTAATAAGATAACTCCCACCACCTGAACATAAGTGGTAATTAACGGGTTACCTAATAAAACTCGCCAAACCTTCCTCTTAAGGCATATGCCAACTCAAAACAAATTATGCTCGCACGGAAGCGAATAATATGAATATCCTCCTTCACCTCCGTATCAATCTCTCTCGTTGCAGAAGAGAAAGATAGTTGAATTCCTCCTCATACTGGCTTCCATGCGATCGCACATTTAAGGCCTTTAAAACCCCAATGCTAATTCTATTACAAATGGTAATTAAAAAAAATCACTTAGCCCACACGCTAAGTACTTGCTAAGGTCTCACACCCAAAAGTTCCCAACCTCCGACCAAAGTCAGCCTCACGCGCGGGACATCTCATAAAGGAAATCTAAACAATGAACTCTCCTAATACACTCAGTCTTATTCAAATCGTTCATTAGGAATAATGGAGCGAAACTCCCTAAGTGGTCATCGTTATACATAGTAAAAGTCCTAAACGATAAATATCTAAAGAAATCAGAGAACATAAGGCAAAAAAAAGATGAATGCACGCAAGATCCCGAGGACACTAGAACCCAAAATGCTCTGATACCAACTGTGATACCTCTTAATAATAGATTGATAAGGTATAATATAAACTCATGAGAATTAAACAATTGAATATCATTATAGGCATAATTGTAATAAAACTAAATGCAGAAAATAAATTACTGAAGCACACTATAGGTGAACCACATAACTCCGATACCGAACCAACCAACAGTACTAGTACCATTGCGTAACTACAAGTGTATCAACGAAAATCCAAATACTGAAATGATCTTAGTATTTGGTACTAGTACTAGTATTTGGATTTTCGTTATTTGGTACTAGTACCATATCCTAAATTTTTTTAATAGGAGGCGTTAATAATAGGTCTAAGTATCATAGTAATGTAATTATTTTTGGGTTACAACATAACTACGCACATTCCTTCAGTCTTTTAGTTGCTCTTAAGTTAATGCAACAAAAAATAACCCTAAATATCACATGCGTCTACACCCAAGCCCATACGTTCACCATGATTAAGTCTTAATCATTGCTGTAGACTTTTATGCAACAATTCCCTTTTGTTATTCATTTATACGTTATAATTTTATAATATTATGGGGTACAGTACTCTCTACATCTATATCCATATAATACAAGTATGGGTATTCGCTACTTAATCATCTAATACATCTAAATTATAAAATATCTCAATATAAGTATTCTATACATCTATGTCCACATAATACAAGCATGGTCCAACACCCTCACCTCTTACAAGGGATAATTTTAAGCCCTCACATAATGAAGGCCTATCCTACCACTTTTGGGGATCGCTCTCGCGTATTAGGCATAATTATAAGTTGCCCCGTGCATATAGCCATTAAATAACATCCAAATGGATAATCGTCGTTCCTTCATACCAGTCATATAACCCCACACCCAAAGTTATATAAAAGGATAAGCCTACGTATCTTACTCCAAATACAATAGAAATTTCAGCACATGGTGTATGGGGTAATCATAACCAAGGTAAACTTATCTCATCATATTAGGGTATAAACATAAGCATCATCACTAGGGGTGTGCACAAACCCGAATAGACCGAATGGACCGAAAAAACTGAACTGAACCAAACACACTTTTGCGCTTTTTTTTTAATTCGATTTTAATTTGGTCCAAAAATATATAGGACCGCATAATTCGGGTCGGTCTCGGTCCGGGGTCGTAAAAATCGAGTTTAGACCGGACCAGATCGCTTTTATTATATATATATATATATATATCTTAAGTCATAAAATTACCCATATATATAATATATGTAAAAACCGGTTATGACCTATAACTATAACCCATTACAAAACTCAAAAGAACCTAAACCTAACATTTCATTTCTCCTCTCTTTACAAACTAGCAGGTGACGACGGCTCCTCCTCCTCATCTCGTGTCTCACTCTCCTCTCTACAAACGACGACAGCCGGAGACTCCCTTCCTTCCATCATCTCGTGCCTCACTCTCCTCCGCAATAGTCGGTCAGTAAGTTCTCTTCCTCATCTAATTTTTAGATCTATGGTTCCAAATGCTATATAAATGCTTATATATCTTTGTGGGTTTTTAGATATACTGCTTTTTATGTTTATTATATATATGTTTATAACAAGTTGATAATTTTTATGTTTGTTAAAATGTTTGTGGGTTTTCCCTCATCATCATATTACCCAATCTGCATATAAATGCTTGTACATGTATGCGCATGATGTTTCAAACACCTCTTCAAAAATAGTTTCTCAAACCTTTCCACCCATACACTGCTTATGCCTCTCAAAACCACTAACATGAATGTAATTTTTTTTCGGTAAAAAGGGAGAAATTTATCTTTGTGCATTAATGCCAACAGGTAAGTATTCATTCCAATACAAGTATGTTTTTTAACTGTTACAAGATACAATCCTGTTTAATAGAGTTACAGTGCAAGATATTTTACATTTGAACAGGAGTGTGAATAAATTCAAACTATGAGGTAGGGGACTTTAAACTTACTGAGTGAACAAAACTAACTGCATATAATTCGGAGCAGACTAACTTTTGTGAGCAGTGGAACTGACTAAGTCTTGTGGGATTTATCACTACCCAATCTGCATATTTTTTTTATGTCAATAGACTTTTATAATTCGTTTTGTTTTGTTTTGATAATTTTTTTTAGGATTTTTAGTACAACTTATACTTCTAATGTGTAACAAACAATGTTGGTTCCAAATATATATGTTTAACAGTGTATTGTAATTTGTAATTATTTGTGGGTTTTATGTTTTTTCCAAAACATGTATATTTGGCTTAGTGGTTTTGATGGGGAACCACGCTCACAATTAAAGGTATCATTTTTTTATGTTTGAATCTGTTTTTTTTAATTACATTATTGTTTTTGTTATGAATGTATTAATTATGTGGTGGACATAGTTTTGTATCCGTATGCGCATTATTTTATGGGTATTAGTTGTTTGTTGTTTACTATTTTTTATGGGTATTATTAACTGTTTTTATAGATAATGTTTAATTTAAACTGCTGTTCTTTTAAAAAAATTGTGTTGTTTTTTAAAAACAGTGTTGTTTTTACTACAAAAATGTGATGTTTTTAATAAAATGCGTTGTTTTTTACTGTTTTTTTATATATGAAACGTGTTGTTTTTATATAAAATGTGTTGTTTTTATGGACCGAATAGGACCGAAATCGAACACGGACCGCTTAAAAACCGAATAGGACCGAGACCGATTATTCCGGTCCGGTCTCGGTTCATAATTTTCTAGGACCGATTAATGCGGTTCGGTCCCAAAAATACTTCAAAATCGGACCAGACCGGACCGTGAACAACCCTAGTTTTTATGGACCGAATAGGATCGAAACCAAACACGGACCGCTTGAAAATCGAATAGGACCGAGACCGATTATTCCGGTCCGATCTCGGTTCATAATTTTCTAGGACCAATTAATGTGGTTCGGTCCCAAAAATACTTCAAAACCGGACCAGACCATGAACACCCCTAATCATCACTCAATCAAGGTAAACCCGTATTTCGCATCAGGTTACCAACAGAATCATCATCACTCGTGCCCCATATGGATATCCACTCTAGTACGTATTCCATGAGTACACACGCCCTGTATATCACACATAATACACAAAGTAAGTAAACCTACTACACATAAAGGTTACAAGTCATCATCCAAATGTATTAACTCAGTTAACTTCTATTAATTAAGAGTATTTTCCATATTGATGGATTCATAACATATTTAGATTATAAGTCTTAAATCAAATGTATTAACTTAATTAACTTCTATTAATTAAGATTATTCTTAAGATTAACCAAGTTAACTCTCAAAAGAGTAACAATCATCGAATTCAAATTTCTAAACTTCTCAAAACCAAATAACAATACATTCGACTCTCGAATCTACAAACACACAATAATTAAGAATAGTGATCCTAATCACACCATGGGTACTAATTCTTAATTCACCATTACTTAATTTGATAAGTAATTAAAGCTCAACCTTGATCCCTCTTATACATTCGAGTTTTGACTTCAAAATCCTCCATTAATGAACTTTGAAGCTCCCAAATCATCACAAAACCCAACTATATTCAGATATAAGTGTTTCAATATTACTCCTAACCTATATCTAAGGTTTTCACAAGATTTCAACAAGATTTAATGGTATATATTCCCATATCATCAATCTAACAAATTTTATTCTAAATTATGATGAATTATCCAAATTACATGACACTCCAAGAACATAGATTGTAATCTATTACCTGATTAACGTAATTCTAAATAATTATTATATGGCTTGTCTAATTCCGATTATTTTAATATTATGTTAAGAATCAAATGGATAAACATACTATAACACAACTGCAATCATAAAATTATACTAAATATACTTTCCATGAACAAAGACATGATATTTCAATCCAATTAGTCCAATTCCTTCTTATACAAGTTCACTTGCCTCCTATTTCTTCTTCTCCAAGTACTTCTTTTTAGCCTTTTTTTAGACTTTTTCTCTCTAATGTGTTAAGAATGAACAAAGTTAACTGTAATCCTCTTTTTATCTTATTAGCCAAAAAATAAAGGTTGGGACCCTTATTACTTTTCACTCATTATCCCAAAATTATTTCTAAATAGTCTAATGTATATCCCAATCTATCAAGATAAGGACGACTATAGTCCATGAAAAAGAAAAAGATTGACTACGTCAAGAAGCACTAACTCAAACTCCATAAGTATATAACTTATCCAATTCTAAACCCTAACTTTGTATAAAGGGGATCCCCATTGTGTAAGAGGTGCGAAGAGTCTAGAGAAATACTCTCATGTAAATTCTCTAAAGTTTATAGTGAAACACCATTGAAGCCTCATGGACGTAGACCATTAATGGCCAAACCACGTAAAGTTTTGTCTCACACTTATTTATTTTTATATTCGTATCATGATTGTTGGTCACCCCCTTTGGGTGGATTTTTTAACCACACAATAATCTTTGGTGCAAATTCTTTTTACTCCCAATTGAATTTGTTCAAGTGATATTTCTTTTTTATTATTATTGAATCCAAAGGTAGTCAATTATTAGGTGCAATTTTGGTATTCGTATCATCCTTATCTTAATTAGATTTATGTATGCCTTCTTATTAAATTTGCAAGATTTATAACTTCCCTTTGTGACTCGTGTCATCTTGTTCAGAGGTTCCTTTAAAACCATATTGATCCAATGTTTTTATTGCAGGTCCAAAACGTGCACTTGGTGACCTAATTGCGTCATCTGGAATCATAAAATAGATGTTGTACATTTTGATTTCCCTAAAGAACTTAGGAGGGGTTAAAGGATTACCCCTTCTTAGCAAAATAGAATACATGCATTATGAAAAGAATACAAAAAAATCAGCGAGAGCCGAAATAGAGTACCAGGAACAAGAAGACATTATGAAATCACGTGTGAGATAAGTAGATGAGAACGGAAGGGCTTATGGAATGGGGAGGAGGAAATGTAGTATAGGTCATGTACGGATTCAAACTGGCAAAAGTAAATTGTAATTAATGTCAAACATTTTGATGTTTACTTTCTTATGCTTAATCACCATGTTGCTCTTCTTCGGCCTTTCTCTGAGACGAACACCTTAGGTCTGTGGGATGTCAGGTTTACTATTAAAGAAGGTGGTATGATATGTGAGCATAACTAAATATTTAAATATCATATGTTTGATTCTCATAATTACTTTTAATTCTCGCCTGGTTTGGTTATTTAGTACATTCTCAGAATATTTTGGTAACTATAGTCTCATCATAATTTATATATAAACTTAGGATCATAGCATGCGAGTTCATTTATTGAATTTAACTTTATTTGCTAATTCCAAATCTGGGACTCTAGAGAAGGGCAAAAAAACAAAACCAAGTGAGTATTTAATTCAACTTTAGGCTCTATAAGATGATATTAAAAAGAAATATCTTCTCTCCATTTTGCTTGTAGTTTAGTGCACCATTACCTAGATATGTTGCAATTGTTCGTCATACACAAAAGAAGAGTTTCTCGTGTTTAAATAATTTCTTCTCATTGAATATATTGCATTTCTAACAACTACAACTCTTAACACGACCAGATAACATGAATCGAAGATGATATGATAAAAATCTCAATTTGTTTGAATTCATTGTAATCATGTCAATATCTTTAGTACGTTGAGACGCTAATTAGACTTTAAAAAAAATACCTAAACCCGAATGTATACCGAAAATAACCCATTCATAACCATCAAGCACATAAACCCACACTACAAGATTTGGATCTCCGGGTCTTATGTTATCCATGATTTTCCTAAGAATGAATTTTTTTTCATGATAGTTAAAAGTGACTTCAAATACTCAAATAACCCTAAACTATCCTACTATTTATACTATGGCTTCTCAACCACATTTCGATCCTCAAACTAATATGTTTGTTTTAAAATTTCTCTTCCATCATTTTGGGCCCTTCCATCACGTGGGAGCACATGATATTTTTAAGGGTTAAAAAAGGAATTCAATTTAAATTTATTGTTTAAAAATAAACAAATATAATATTGCCCCGTGGCCACACTCAAACCACCCTCGTTGCCACCAAAACCCACCGTATTGCCTCTCTATCTCTCCCTCTCCCTCTCTCCCTCCTACCCCAAACCTAACCCCGCTACCACCTCAAAACCAATTCGCATCACCACACCGCAGCCACCCAATCCCTTTAATCCCCTTCCGTGAAGTTTACAATATACAACCCTCCAATTTCAAAATAAACAATGGCATACAAATCAAGTACAAAAGTAAACCCCACCAAAACACAAGCAAGAACGCGAGCGCTCGTGGTTAACCTAAGTCAATCATCATCTATACACTCTCAAGGTCCCATCTCAAACTCATCTTCACCTTTTATTTCATTAATTAATTAATTTATATATATATATATTGTGTTAGGGGAGTGTTCCGACAATGCCCAGTATTAACAAGGCTCGTTGGAGTTTTCTACCGCATGTGTGTGTGTGGGGGGGGGGGGGGGGGGGGATATAATCGTGGGAAATATTTAAGGTTGGGCTTTTTAAAGGGCGGGGTTTTAAAAAACACGAGCCGTCCCACGAGCACCTAGGCCGATGCATTTTTTTATTTTTTTTATGAAAACCAAGTATGCTTTGAAATTTAATGTCCTAACAATTAATAACTTATAACATTACTAACACTTATTTAAATTCTCATACATAAATAAAATACATTTCCAATCAAAGTTAAATACGATATATAAAATACTAATAAACAAATTGATTTTCACGTGAACGTTAGTAACAATACTTCCCCACACTTTTAACATTAGTAACATTTCTTTGAAGTCTCATGTATAAATAAAAGATTGATAATGTTGGCCCAAAAATATACCCAGGAGGGGGGGGGGGGGTATTGGGTATATGGGTTTAATGGGAAATTTTAAGACCTTCCTAACTTAGTTATACTGATTAATTGTAATGTATTAAATTTAATTGTAATTAAGAAATAGATTAACAATAAATATAAGAAGTTAAGAGAGAGAGAGAGAGAGAGAGAGAGAGAGAGAGAGTAATGAAATTTTTGAATCGAGATTTTAACGTGGTTCAACCTCTGCCTATGACCACGCTCGATATAGTACTCGAGAACTTCACTATCTCCAGTCCACTTAGGCAAAACAAAAATCTCTTAAGGAACATTACCTTGCAAACTGCAACTAACAAGACGTTAAGCTTGTCTTTGCCCAAGCGGTATCTATACAATAACCTAACGTCTTTAAATGCCTCAACTACCCGCAACTGTGGTACTACCGGTCTAAAAGATACAATAAAGTTTTATTGAGAGTCACAAAAATAAGATCCGTAACCAAAACGTACAGCCAATTAGCTTTACTAAAAGTAATGAAATGGGTTTACTTTCTTTCTCTAAAGACTAAGTAAACAAGAATCACAAGTATACTGCTCAATTGAGATTATGGGTATGACTTTAGTACAAGTGGGTATGAGGTTTATAACTTTGCTAAAGATGGGTTAAAAAGGAAGAATTTGTTTCAAGTGGGTTTTCTTGAAGCTTGGTCATTAATGGTGTTTTTGGATTAGAACTCTCAAATGAGATTTCTGAATATTGACACAAGTTATGAAGATGAAGATTTACTAAAGGAGAAGTTGTTATAATCTTGGGTGGCTTTGGAATAAAGGAGGGAGGAATTATTTATAGTGCTATGAGGTAGCCATAAGTTGGTAAAATATTTAGTATTCATGTGTGGAAGGCAAAGGGTATTAGGATGAAAGGTTGGAGGATTTTACCAAAAATGTGTCTATAAAACCTGACAATTTTAGTCGACTAAAAGTTAATGTCTAGTCGACTAAAACTCATTATGTTTGAGTTTTAGTTGGATATCTCAATGGTTTAGTTGGGTGTAAAAAGTTTAGTTGGCTAAAAATAATTTTAGTCGACTAAAAGAAAGGTTTGGTTGAGTAAACCTCCCAAATTTTGGGTAAAATAAAGTTGGGTTTAGGGTAATTTGATATGGGTTTAGGTGTGTAGTTTTTGGGCATACACAAGCTAAACACATGTCACTTTACTTTTATACAATGGTTCCTAAAGTACAAAAAATAAAGTAATAATCAACTGAGCTTTTGAGCATTATTTGACTTGCTTGAATCATTAACTGTACGCTTGTGATGTGATGCTCACATGAACTTGATCTCCATAAGTTGTGGGACGCGATGGAACTTACTTGATTAACTCGTTCATGTCTCAGCAATGCTTGACATTTGAAAGCTTGGGCTTTATTGTCTTGGTTATAATGCTTCATCGTATATGCATGGATATGGTTGCATGGTTGCTTTGATGATATGTTCCTGGTAACATGTGTCATAATGCATTGAATGCATGCTTTAATCTCAAGTATATTTAGAGAGAAGATAGTGAAGTTGTGATAATATTCTAATTATGTCGTCATCATACAAAATTCCTTTAGTTTAATATATTTGGTTTCATACCTAACAATAAGACTAATAATACAAATATTACCTGTTGTAAATATGAAACTAAGTAACACTTAAAAAATATTATGAAAAAGATGCTACTATACACATTGTACACATACAAGGAAACATCCATGCACGCGCATGCACACACACACACACACACACACACACACACACATATATATATATATATATATATATATATATATATATATATATATATATATATATATATATATATATATATATATATATATATATATAATAACAAACCTCATTATTTTGAGCTGAATATTTTTACAGGGACACACTGAAATATCATGAACCCATATAAAAAATATCAACTTAAAAATTATTTTTGTTACCGTTTTAAAAAATACGTATGTTCATAGGTATGTTTAATGAGGTATGTTGGAGAGCCTGACTATATATATATATATATATATTTGCTATTATAGTATAATGTACTTTCGTCGCGGGATGCAATTATTGACATTTTTTTTAAAAATGATGATATTTTTTACTCTGTCCACTTTCTTGCCACATAGCCCCTAGGCGAGGAGCTAACCTCGCGACTCACACCAAGTCGCGCCTTTTAGAACACTGGTAAAGGGTATGATGGGTTTTATTTAGAATTTAACTTTACTAAAATACAGTGGTTGTATGTGTGATCAAATTCCTTTCTTTATCTTAAAAATTATCATGTACCTCACACATGATCCACTTTTCAAGTGTTACCAACTCGATAGGATGGAGGAGCCATTTAAAAAATTGCATGAAATTTAGTGGTTGCTTGTATCAAAATTTTGTTAGATATTTTAGGACTAAGGTATCATTTAAGGGTCATTCAAGTGCACTTAATATGATTATTTAAATATAATTGAATTCCATCATTTAATTAAGTCACAAACATAATTCTAGCACATTACCGAACCACATACACATTGCGTCATTGAGTGATTGTTGTGTTGAACTTTTACCAGTACGATTTTACCACCTACACCACCTAATAAATAAATATTTATTTTATTAGCACGGACTTCATATAATTCAATTCAATTAAATATTTTCTCATTTAATTTAAACATCAACTCTCAAAATTATTTTAATTTATTGACCACCAAATGGAGAATTTCTCCTCCACCGCCCAAAAACTCATTTGTCCGTTCGTTCGTCTTATTCCCCCTTTTCTCCACATCTATTCTCTCACGCCCACACACCTCCATCACTGGTTCCTCTCTTCTCCTTCTCTTCCTTATCTCTACTATCTATTCTCCCCGGTCGTCCCCACTGCCAAGGTAAGCTAGTTAATTAATTCATCAAAATCTATGTATATATAATATAAGTCTAACATGAGTAGAAGATGACATGTGGCACCTTTATTTAATTAAGAATCAATTGAAATAACTCCCACCTAATTCGTTGGTATATGTGTCCTCTGATTTCCAAATGGCTGAATGATTTATCTACCCAATACCGCATCTTTCTCCTCTCAATTCCCACACCCAAAATCGTGTAAACCAAAACGTCTATCTCTTTTCTCCACCTCTTGTTCTCCTCTTCGTAAAGGCAAAGACCTAAATTCGTATGGCTTTCCATTTTCAATCCATTCATTATCCATTTCAACTCCTCAAACAGTTTTATATAAAGCATGAAATATGTTGCAAAAGTTATACTCACATTTTAATTTTCTCAGCAGTAAGTAATCTAATGCCTTATAGTTTTGCATTGTACTTTAATTTTTCTGAATCTGCTCTTTTTTTTCATATCCATGTTCACTGAGTTTGTCCATATTTTTTTGTTCTTATAATTTCTTTCAATTTACATTTCCAAAGCTCCGTTTAAAGGTAATATATGTTTTATTCAATCGTATACTGCATAATCATACATAAAATTGACACATGTTTACATATATTTTAGAAAATATGTTTAATTGAACTTTTTGATGTTTAAGGCAAAATTTATATTATGTTCATAAGATTTTGTTGCTGTATTTTGTATTGTGCTTCCATTATGGTTGAGAATGGTATACGAACATCGGGAATTGAAAAACAATGCACATATATAAGATCTTGGGATCCTCCGCCCATAGCCAATTGTTTATGGGTTGGAAGTTCAAAATTTGAACGTTGGAAATAGACAACCAATTCATAGCCGAATATCCCACATACTCTAAGTCACCCAACATAATATGCTTACATGTTTGACTCGAATCACCTCACACTAGGGGACATATTGAAAATCAAAATAGTATACCCCATATTCAAGATCAGAAACTGATTAGGGATTATAAGCTATAGATTTCAGCATTTTCCAACCTTTTTTTATTCGAATATGAATGCAGAATCGCAAATAAAACACTATGAAAAGACCAAATAAGGACATCGTAATTTAATGCACACCTTTAATATATGTGCTTCAACTGTACATCACACATGACTTTTTATTAGGATATATCAGGAGGGAAATAAAAGAAAGGAAACTATTTTCACCGGTTAACAATATCAAAAAGGGAGGCTACAAAGTTTTGTTAGTCCTATACTCAAAGTAGATGATTTGCAAAAAAAGACAAAAAACAATATACCTATAGCAGATTATAGAAGTCGAGCTACACTAAATATTGGTAGATACACAGATTTACAAATTATTTTTGATGCAGCAATCACTTTATGAGCAGCTCACCAAAAACTAAATTCCATTGCTTCAACTTAGGAAGTTAAGTTTCAAATGGTCCCTTAAAAACTCTGAAATTTGGTTGTTAAGAATGTCACCACAATTCTAGCTTCCTAGCAATCCATGATTTTAGTTCCTTTAGCCAAAATATTGTTCCTACCCTTTCTTCAGTTGCGAGACGATATGATATTAATGATCTTAAAAAGAGGGAAATAAGAAACAAATATCATTACCATAGTTGATTAGTTTATTTGTACATATAATTTTATAAGAATAATAATATTATGAAGATTTTGAATTGAAAAAATATATTAATTTCCTTTCGTCATATCAACTCATAAAGCAAAATATGTATTGATAATTTGTTAATAGTGAAAATCTTTGATAAATTTTGAATAGTAAACAAATGTTATTTACCATTCCTTATATAAGTTGTTTAACGTTATCATTTTTTTTTATTAAAATACTAATGTGTAATCACATATGTTCCATTCCTCTAATTAGATTTGTAGAAAGTTAAGAATAAACAATATATTCATAACCCGTTTCCTCCTTTTTCGTAATTCCCTATATTATATACATCAACCAACCTTCCATTCATTGTTTATCACAATCATATCGATCTAACTTATTTTTACCGTTTTAAATAATCATTTATGATAACTATGGTTCGCTCCGAACGTGAACATCTTCTGAAGTCATACATAATGTTCTCAAGGAGAGATATTATTGATGTCGATAATCCAAGACCTCGGGAGAAAAGATGTTTATTACATCGTTAATCTCGCAATTTTGATTCAGTCATCTTTCAATTGAAAATCAAGGCAAAAAGATAAAGATTAGAAAAAAAATTCTTCTTTACTGAAGGCCTTGGAGAGTAGTTATGTGATGCAAACTTACATTAAAGAAGGAATAGTCAAGTGTCAAAACGTTGACAAAGCAAAATCAACTATACGCAATTCCCTATTCCACAATCTTCTTTCCTCAACTAATGTGAACCTTGAAGTCCACCATCCTACCACCGTCCCCCAACTTTCATTAATTTGGACCCTAATTCTGAGGATGTAACGGACGTTGTGCACGTTATTGTCTCTGATGATGAAGAGCCAATCATGGATTCGTTAAACTTTAATCATTTTTACAAGCATGTTAAAATTTTTGAGTACATTTATTAGGACCAACCATTTGTCGGTCCAATATTATATCCTTCATACGAAGAGGATCCCTCTGAGGAATCAATAACTTCTTAACTCGCTTTTTAGATATCAACTTTGGATCCATCACTTGCCCTTAGAAATAACTATGTGTATTACTTTTCTTAAATATTTCTGTATGTTTTTATTTTTTAATAAATTTTATTCAATAAATAGTTGGTATGTAGAGAAGGATGTTGCAATGGTACCATGTTTTGTTACTCAAACAATGTAAATACATTTATTTCATAATAAGCAATGTTTTTTAATTACATTGGTGTATACCGTTTTACTTATATTATGGTTGCAATGCATACACTGTTTAATTCATGTGAGTGGGCTCATTACTTATGTGATTTTTTGTTATATTCCCGTACATCAAACATGCAGAAATTTTTATTGACAAGAAATGACCAAATGTTTTTGTTCCCAAAATTTTAAATGTTTTAATCATTTTAATTTTCATAATGCTGTTAAATTTATCTACATTTTATGCATAGATGGAATACAAAGAAATATGTAGACTGGCTAGACAGCATAGGCGACTCACGCGTCATTCACCATATAATCGAGCAAGAAACATCCCCATAAACACTTCTTCTTATACTACATCGCATTTTAGCACAACTGTACGATCAACATACTCATGTACTGGATTAAACGTCACCGGATCCCCAATTATGATAACACATATGAAATCAATTTCTTTAAGATCAAATGTTAACGTTGATGGGTCTATTACCACCAATACTTCAATAGAAAATTGTGAAGTTTATACACCCGTGGCATTTATTGTGAATACACATTATAGTGGGCAACATGTGTCGTGGAAAATGCTACTTCCTCAACCATTTTAATCAACCGACACATTTTGAATATCGAAACAAATATGGCCGGTATGATTTTTAATATTTAAAAACAAATTCACACTCTTAAAAAATTATAGGTAACTGTAATAAGATCTATATGTATATAATAAATGATTGTGATCGTTAATATAGGTAAGCATAAAGGATCTACATCTACTGCCCATTATAATATTCGCCCACCAACCACAAAAAATAATAGTAAGAGGATATAAATTACTACATTTGTAACATAAAATCGTTCTAACTTTTAAAGAAGCTTCTTATTTTTATACAATAAAAAATGATCTACATTACATCAAGTAATAAAAAACGATCTAGCTCCGATTCCCATCGTAAACCTCTACCATTAACAACGTGCAATAACAATAAGACTATATAAAGCACTGAATTTTGAACTTAGAATGATACAACCTTTAAAATATATATATATATATATATACATATATATATTGATTCCTTTGACTAATACATTATAGGTATGAATTTCGCTCCCTGGACGTTTGGACCTCCTTCAAATCAATGCAACTTTTGTTTCACTATTATGTGGTACAAAGAACGTACTGGAAAAAATAAGCAAACAACATTTCCTAACTTCTCCCTTTGTTGTCAAGAAGGGAAAATTCGACTATCACTGACCAAGGAGCCGCCTACATTCCTTATGGATTTGCTATCATATAACGGAGGTGTGCGCTCTACCAAATTCAGGACTAACATCCGTGCATATACCTCTATGTCTGAGTTTACATCCATAGGAGGAAAAGTAGGCAATAGTTACCATAATGGTCGTGGACTGTACATATATCGAATAAGCGGACAATCATCACAAAATTGGGTCGTTACTACCGATTGAGGGAGAGCGTTTAAAATTTGCCCAACTATACATCTACGACACTGAATCAGAGGTCTTAAATCCTATATCAAATATACGATCATCAAATAATCTCGATAACATCGACCCTATCATTATAGATGGACTCATAAAAATATTTGATGAAAGCAACGAGTTAGAAAAAATGTTTAGAATGGCCCGTGATCGTTTCAGACAATCTAATTTTGCAGACATCCGCCTAAGGTTATTTGGTAGAATGCATTCTGACCACCTCATTCACAATTTACCATAAGCCTCTGAGGTTGCGAGGTTGATAGTTGGGGACATATCCGATACTAATTACACGCATGGTATTGTCATTCATCATAAGTGTACCGGATTGAAATGTATAAGCGAGCTACATCCCTCATTTATGGCCATGCAATATCCAATAATTTTTCGATATGGAAAAAATGGATATCACACAGCCATTCGATATGTAAATAATACGGATCATCGACATACAAAGAGGTAATGAGTAACCATGCAGGAATTTTATTCCTACAAGCTACAACAAATATCAAATGAATCAATTGCATTACACTTTTCTGGGCGTCTATTTCAACAATACATTGTTGATGCATACACATGTATAGAGGAAGAGATGTTGCAATGGACATGCTTAAATCAATCCCAATTGCGCTCTGAACTTTACAAAGGTCTTAAGGATGCAGTCTTAAGAGGCAACACAACACCTGCATCCATTGGTAAACGCATTGTTCTCCCCTCTACTTTCACAGGCGGACCAAGATACATGGCTTAGAGCTTTCAAGATGATATGGTAATTTGTAAATGGTTCTGTAACCCAGACCTATTCATCACCTTCATAGCAAAACCCGGGTGATCATTACCAATTTTCGTTCACTAATTCCTAGACAACAACCAGACATTTAAGGCAACATGTTAAGCATTAGGTCTATTAGATGGAGACAAATAATGGCATGATGCACTGTCTCATGCTTTGAACTGGTCATCCGTCAATCAACTTCACGAATTATTTGTTAGAAAGCTCATTTTTTGTGAGGTAGATGATCTATTAGCTATTTGGGAATAAAATTGGTAGATTTTTTCTGAAGATGTTATATACATGCAGAGGAAAAAACTTTAATTTCCATAATTACTCTTAACTGATTCTCAGGTCCAAAGTTATGCCCTTTACGAAATTGAACAAATCATGCGTCATAACAATATAAGTTTGAAAGATTTCCCCCACTCCCGCTTACTGATGCTTCGTTGTTAAGCGATAAGGGAAATTGATTGATTCGTGAGGAGACATTATACAATATTGATGAAGTGACTTCAGAATACGAAACTATGTTTCGGATTAAACAAAGATCAGTTTTTGGTATATAACAATGTCATTGATTCGGTGAATCAGCAGAAGGGGGAGTGTATTTCGTTTATGGGGTAGGAGGAACTAGAAAAACTTATTTATAAACGACTATCATTATCAGATTAAGATCTGAAAGTAAGATTGTTCTTGTTATAGCCTCCTCTAGGATCGCGTCAGTATTACTACTTGGCAGAAGAACAGCTCATTCACGTTTCGCAATTTCGATTGACATATCTGAATAATCAATATGTGATATACGACGAGGCACTAACCTCTCCGAACTCATTCGTAAATGTTCACTAATTATTTGGGATGAAGCTCATATGGATCATCGTCCTATATTTGAAGCAGTTGACAAAACATTATGCGATATCTTATGCTTTGATGATCCAAACTATAACGATAATTTTTTTTGCGACAAAATGGTGCTTCTTGGAGGAGACTTCAGACAAACATTACCAGTTATCCAGAGAGGAATAAGACATGATATCGTTCGGGCTTCAGTAAACATGTCACCAATTTGGAAAATGTGCGGAGTCTTTGTTTTAAAACAAAATATGTGAATACAAGACACATCCAAATTTTCAGATTGGGTTCTTAGAATAGGCGAAGGGACGATAAGCTCGACTTCTTTTAACGACAACTTAGATAAGTTGTGGATTGAAATTTCAAATGATTACTAATTCAATGCACCGATAATCCATTTGCAGCAATTATGGAAAGCACATACCCCAACGTAGTTGAAAACATTAAGAACGAAGAGTTCTTGAGATCATTTGCAATTTTAACACCAATCAATGATGTGGTGGATGATATAAACCGCTTTGTTCTAAATAAAATTGAGAAGAGGAATGTACATACCTAAGTTCTGACTCAATTTGTAAGGCATCTGCAAAAATAACCGATGAAGAGATGCAACTCCCTGTGGAGTTTTTAAATAATTTGAATTTCAATGGCTTACCTAGCCATAATTTTCATCTAAAAGTTAAAGCCTCCGTGATCTTATTGTGTAACATTAATCAAAGTGCAAGCCTTTGTAATGGAACACGGTTAATTATTATTCAACTGAGTGAGTGGATAATTGAAACGAGAATCCTTACTGGATCAAATACTGGAATAAAACTTCCATTCCAATAATTGTCACGACGTCAACAAATGAGAAATGGTCGTTCATACTCAAATGGAGACAATTCCCTTTGCGTTTATGTTTTACTATAACTATAAACAAGAGTCAAGGATAAACTTTGTCCTACGTTGGAATTTATTTGCCCCAATCAGTATTCTGCCATGGACAACTCTATGTAGTTGTGTAGAAAGTCAAATCAAGTCTTGGTTTAAAACTACTACTAGTAAATAACGATTCCATGCCTCAAAATTACACTAAGAATATCATGTTCAACGACATATTCCAAGACTTACAATCAGGTAATTAAATTTTACTATTCTTACACACATTATCTTTTAAATTCTAATCTCATACTATTAATAAAAACATGACCGATACATAGTTACTTAGACCCTTGATATATTTTCCTAATTTGAATGTAGATCCAATATGAATGACTGTCATGCATTGGTGTCACAATTAACCATTGAATTAAAAAGCTATGCAATCAATGTACGAGTAACAAGAAAGTGGGATATCTTCAATCTTAAGAATAACAACGAGCTTAAATTTGTCGATTGCATTCTTCTGGATGAAAAGGTACGCATTACTAACTATGTTTTTCCTTAATTTCTTATACTATATACCATTTTCCGTCACATTCCTACAAAAGAAATATATTCTATTTGAGTAATCAATCATGTAACTTAATTATTTAATATCAAATTAATTAGTAACTACTATGTATTATGCAATGATATTGTAACTTCTATTATATAGTTTATTAAATTTAAAAAAATCAATGACCGATATGTTCATAGTTAGTAGGATAGCAATAGATTACTGTTTTATAATCTAACTATTTGTTCACTTATTCATTTCATATAAAATTAATGACTTAATGCTATGTGTAATGAAATCAGACCCGACATATATATTGGTTTTCTTCGATGACACATTGATTGATAGTCCAAACATGGAAGAGAATAAAAACCATTTAATAATTATGTTGGAAATCCTTAAAGAACATGAAATTTATGCCAGGATTTTAAAATTATACTTTGAGCAATCGAAATTGGAGTGTTTTGGCCATATAATCTGTGCTCATGGGTTGGCTACTGAATATAGCAAAATTTATGCTATCATTGAGAGTCCTAGGCCAAAGAACATTAGATATTTAATGGGATTTCTAGCCTTAAATGGGTGTTATAGAAAACTTATCAAATCATACAGTGTGGTAATCAAGTCTGTTACAAATATGCTTAAGAGAATCAATTTCGATGGACCAGTGAAGCTGTGGATGCCTTTGAGAATTTAAAAAAGGCCATGACCACAACACATGTGTTAGCTTTGAACAATTTCAACGAATTGTTTGTTATTAAAATTGATGCTAGCAATGAAGGCATGGGTAGGGGTGTTCAGAAAACCGAATGGACCGACAGACCGACCCGGGCCGAACCGGACCGTCATAATTTTTCTGGTTTTTTTTTAATCGGTCCGGTCCTGGTTTTTATAAATACCCGGTCTGGACCGACCCGGACCGATTACTCTAATATATATGCATTTAATATATAGAGTTAAGTTATTACGGGTACGATGGTCCAAAAAAAAGAAAGGAAGTAATAAGTAAAGAAACACCCTAATCAAAGCCAAACTACGCACAACACACTTCTCTTCTCTCTTTAGCAAAGACAACAAAAGTTTGCTCTCCATCCTTACACATCTGCGGCGGACCACACCACACTGGCGGTTCCCACACCACACCACACCGGCAGTTCTTTTCTCTCCCCTGTGCCGACACCTCCCCTCTCCCCTGCGCCGCTTCCCCTGCGCCGCGACGGCCTTTCTCCTTCCCCTGCCGCGACGCCGTTTCCCCTTCTCCGTCCGTCGCTGCTACTGGTATGGTACCTACTACCTTCCAATCCATTTTTGGCTCAAATTTACGCTTTATGTTCGTATATAAAAAAGTTATTTTGTTTTGATTATAAAAAAAATGTTTGTTATAAAAATTTGTAATTGTTTGTTTGCTATAAAAAAATTTGTTACAAAAAATTGTTAAAAACAGCTTTTTAAAAACTGCAACTGTAATTGTTTGTTTGCTATTAAAAACTGTTTGTTACAAAAAAAAACTGTAATTGTTTGTTTGCTATTAAAAACTGTTTGTTACAAAAAAAACTGTTTTAAAAAAAAATGATTGCTATTAAAAACTGTAATTGTTTGCTATTAAAAATTATTTGTTTGCTTATTTGACTGTATTTTGTTTTGATTATAAAAAAAATGTTTGTTATAAAAATCTGTAATTGTTTGTTAGGACCGACAAGTTTGACAGGACCGACCATATAAAAAACCGGACCGACTAAGCCCGGAAAACCGGTTTAATCGGTCCGGTCTTGGTCCTTTTATTTTTAGGACCGGTATAATCGGTCCGGTCCTTAAATTCATTAAAAACCGGATCGGACCGGACCGCGAACACCCCTAGGCATGGGAGTAGTCTTAATGCACGAATAGAGACCTCCGACTTTTCTATTTAAGACATTGCTTTCACGTCCACCTATGTAAATGAGCTTAGGCCATAGTTTATGATGTAGATAAATGGAAAACTTATCCCTTTCATCACAAATTTGTTATAAAGACTGAGCATTAGAGTCTACAGTTCTTATTAAAGAAAAAAGTTGATTCGATGATACAACAAAAAAGGCTAACCAAATTATTGGGTGTTGATTATACAATTGTTTACACGAAGTGCATTGACAATACAATTGCTAATGCACTCTATACATTACCAAAGGAGGATGCATGTCATGCAATCACAACTGTATAACCTGTTTGGATGAATGAACTTAATAGCATCTTAGATGGTGACATGACAACCCAAAAATTGATCCTCGAGTTGCTGAACCGCCGTGATGAAGTTTCAAAAGGCTATACCAATTATCAAGGAGTTTTGAGGTACAATAATAAACTTTACGTGGGAGATCAAGGGGAACTGAGAAGAAAGTGATTGAACTCTTTCATAATTCAGGTAGTGGAGGTCAATCGGGAAGAAGCTCATTTATTTATTTATTTATTTATTTTTATTTCATCTTCTTTTCCTGGAGTAAATTCATACTCTGTACAACTATTGTTTTGATCATTCTTTAGTGGTGATGATTTTTTTTATTTCGTTTCAAATATGCTCTGAAAATATGAATAGTGAGCTTTATTGGTGCTTTGTGGAGCCCTTGAATACCCACTATAAAAAGAGATTGTTTTGTATTAGGTTTGCTTAAACTATTTAGTAATAGCACATATGAACCCTCACTTAGTCAGATTAACATAACCAGGCACTTCATTACTTTTTTATTTTAAGGATCCATCCTATGAAATGTTTTTACCTTTCAATGTGCATCAATTGAAGGAGAATTAATTATAACTGGATAATATATTCACTTTATGAATATGTGCATAATTGATTTTTTTATGGTTGATGTAAGTAGATAATGCTTTTAATCTACGAATATATGAATTTTTCCTTCATGAATTTCATTATTATGAAATGTTTACCGAATGTCCTTCAAACTTAGTTTGATATTTTTCGATAATGTTTGCAGGATGACCACATTCATGCAAGTATTTGAAAAGACAAAGTTGTCGAATATGCTCCGTTGATCGAAGAAGGAAAGATATATAAAATATTAAATTTCGAGGTGGTTGCTAACAACAGAGGATACAAACCCGTTACACATTCATGTGTAATAAATTTTAAGGTCGGTACATCTGTTGAAGAATTGAAGGACAACGTACATAATATTTCATTACATAAATTTGAATTCATTGACCACAACACAATAAAAGACAGAGTCGTTAACAAGGACAAGCTAACAGGTAAAATATTAGCCATATTCATATCATTTATGAACTTAGTATTAATTATAAAACATACATCATATACAATTCAATCCTTTTTACATCCAGATGTATATGGCGTTATTAGCGACATAAGCAAACTAGACATATCAATCTCAGCGAAAACAATGTCGAAAAATTAGACATTCAAATTTCGGATCCAAGGTAATAAATTATTAAATTATTACGTTTACTTCTTATTGTATACATTATAAATTTTTACAATACACATTTACTTCAAATTATATACAATACAACAACAACAACAAACTCAAAATAACTTTCTGGGGATATTCAGCACTCAAGCTCAATGATGATCTGAAACACGTGGGGCAATTTCTGATAACAATTGTCATTACGTTACTAAATGTCAAACTCTTCAGAGGTACAAAATTATTTTAACTCAAATAAAAGTTTTGCATGAAGTTAAGAATTTATTTGTTATGGCAGATATATATTTGCCATCCACAAATGCAACAAAGACCTATAAAAATATCACAATACCAGAGGTCCAAGCATTAATAGACAGGTAAATAATGAAATAATTAAATCAAAATCAAACTTTATTCAATAAATGTCTTTATTCTCTGTATAATTCATATCATAAGCTCAAATCCTTCATAATTTCAATCAATTGAGCATCTAAAGTCAACTCAGAAGTTGACATCAAGTTTAAAAAATTGCGCTCAACATCAAATGACGAGGTATTGTTGGTCAATATTCAATATATGTTAGTATTAATTTAAATAAATTTATCTTTAACTCAAATTAATTTTAGAGGAGAAGTTTCTATCAGTTCAAGCATCAATTGTTCGTGTCAACGAGAAGTTCGGTCGGTTTTACGTCTCTTGTAAATTTTGTAACAAATTCTAGACAAAGCTAGCAAAGTCGTACAACTGCAAATTTTGCAACATAGACAATGCATTTCCCGTTCCAAAGTAAGATACAATCCATAATTTTTACTAAAAAATATCTATTAACATGTTACTAATATAAATTTATCTACTTCATTTTATTTCATAGATATAAACTTCAAGTGGATGTTGAAGACTACATTGGAGATATAGCATTCATTCTACTCGACAAGGTGGCTGAAAAATTGGTTGGATTCCCACTATCTCAAATTAACACATCCGAAAATAAGGTTCCTAAACAAATTAACGTGATTCAATTTCTTTCTATTCTTATCACAACTTCATATAAATATATATAACTCTTACAGGGAAATACAAAAGAGGCAAACATTATATTCAAAAACATCATTGGAAAAAAGTATTAATACTTTTTGAGACTCGATAAATTTAATTTGGTAATGAAAAAGGATTACTACACTGTAACAAAATTCGAGACCACTCCTACTGACAATGCCACCACTAAGAACTGTGAAGGCTCATAAAATGTAATAGAGTTTACATATTGGTTCAAGTTATATAACAAATGCCTTTACTAATACATAATTTGATTATATCAAATACAAAAGAAGAGAAAATACATACACAATGTTAAAGAAGAAAACTGAATTAAAGAGCAATTGACAAATACATTTATACCAATATGTTATATATACAATCAAATTTATAAACTATTGACACATTACTTCAAATCTTGTAGGAATAAATACAACTATTCTTCTATATATCGTCAGTATGTAGAAGATACAAGGAAGAGACAAATGATGTCTGAGGGTTGTAACATAGTTAAAAGATTTTCAATTTTGGAAAAACTTTTGCACTTAACAAAATGTTTGTCATACATTAGCAATTATATTATTCAAATTTTTGGGATATAATTTTACATTTTCTAATTTAATTTATTCATTCGATTTTAATTCGGCACATATATTGTCTTAAAAATAGAAATACAATAAATGATAATTTATAACCTGCTTGCTAGTTATGAGATATTACACGAAATTTTGACTCATCAACTGACCGTAGGGAGGTTTTTCTCCTCCATTCACTCAAAAAATAACTTGTCCATCCGTCTTTGATGTGACTCATGAAGAGTGCGCGCATGTTCAAATAAAGAAATTATTTAATTAAACTCAGTTTTTCAATTAAATCCTAAACATGCATCTAGGTGTGATTGAAGATGATGAAATCATGCAAGAACGGGCAATCACAAACAAAACACACAAATAAGGAAAAATCCCCTAAAAGGGCAAAACCTTTTTTTATTTTCACTATAATTTTGTAAGATATGGTTACACCATTACAATAAAAATAAGTGTGACACAGAAATACCCGCAGGTGTTGGTTCTGATGTCGTCGACTGGAATCTCCCGCATAAACTCCAAGTGAGCAGTAATGAAGAAGAGAGCGACTTATCCACAAGTATGAACAAAAACAAAGCAGTGTTCTTGGGTTTAAAAAAGGATTCACAAAAGTATGAGAATGATGTGTGAATCAAAACATGAGTTTTGGGACTAAAAAATATGAAGACTTGAGCTAATAGAACTCTCAAAATCGTCTCTCAAAGTCTTAAAAAATAACTCCCCCGAAGTTGGCTTTTATAAGGAAACTAAAAAGAATTTTAAGTCATTGGGACTCTTGTCAGCATCAGGAACCTCGAACCGGTTTGTCTTGTACTTCGAACTGGTTCGCCCCCGAACCGGTTCACTGCTTGGTTCGCGGTACTTCGCTGGATTTGGGGCTTAAAATACACAGCATTCTCCATAAGGATTCTTCTCCATTTTCAAAGGGCCATAACTCCTTCACCGTAACTCGAATTGAGGTGTCGTTTCTTCTAGTATCTTCGTGACGTCGAGGTTTTTAACTTTCCAGTTGACCAGACCTCCGAATTATGGCTATAAAATTACCAAAATGCCCTTGCACTTTCCTATCTTGCCTTTCTTTCATTGTTTTGACTTCTCTTGCGTACCACTTGCATAAAATCCCTAAAATCATGGAACGTGGGGTCGTTGAGGAAGATGAGGAACACTTGATGGAGATGTTGAGTGCTTGATCCCTAGAATTTAGATAGGCCGTCATGTGAGATCGTGAAGTGATGTGCCTTTTGTAGCGATGAACGACATACATAAATGTAAGATATCGAACTTGAGAAAAATGTCCTTACAAATCTTCCCCTATGTCTATGTCGGTACAAAATAAAAAATTCGAATTATTATCATTCAATTGACCTATACAAATATACCCTCCCATGAACCCAAAACTGAAAAGATACAAATGAATAAGTCTTCATCGTTGGTTCTTCAAATCTTCAAAAAACTCAAAGCTTTTCTCATGAGGGTGTGCAATTCAGTGATCATCAATGTAGTACCTACACATATGAGATAAAGCAAATACCAAGTGATGTATAGAGTTTGAAATGAGATAAACATAGATACGAGCATAAAATAAATCTCAAAACTCCCCCATAATATGATAATTCTTTCTCCCCCTTTTTATTATGTCCCCAAATAGACAGAAATGAGAAGCATAAATATGGAAAATGTCACAAGGAAAAAAAACTTTTTATTTTTGAATTTTTAAAAAATTTTCTCACAAAATATACAACAAAGAATCACACCATGAAAGAATACAAAAACAACCAAGTCGATGATAGCGTAAATGTATGAGTGTGATAAAATTCGATAGAAAAATCAATGCATACAAACATGACATATGTGCATGATGAATATCGGATACTCCTAACGAATGCACTCAACATCTTCCTTAGGTGTAAAAGGATGGAAATATGAGACATTGACTCAATCAAATCAATAAATCAAAGCTCAAAATGATTTTCACACCAATAACGTCCAAAACGATTTAATGCTTTTTCAGGACTTTCAAGGAAGTGCAAACCCGTTTAAATTCTCCAACCAAATTCCCTCAGATATATATTTTAAATAGAGGTGATCTAAATTCTCAAACTTTGGAGAATTGATGGTGAAACTTAAATGGACCATATTTGGCATGAATATCTTTTTATTGACTTAAATTTTTTTGGGCTTTTTTAACCTCTTGACCCCGGATAATAAAATTCCTCAATTTTTTGGTCCGATTTAACGGTGGCTTAATCGCAAAGGATAGATAATTACCTTTCGTTGCCCTTCACCGTTTTAAAAAAAACACAATCTCACCAAACGTTTTTTTTCATGCATTCCAATATTATCAAGTTTTATCGCATATGGTTCGTTGTATAGACAGAATTGAGATGGAAACACTTAAGCCAATATGTGACAGACAAGTACAATAATAAAATAACACCGTGCATGTGTGCAATAAAGGAGATAAGGAGCCAAACATGTAGAAAGATATCACTAATCACATCTCAAAGACTCCAAATAATGTAAAGCACATGGATGCAATGATGTAGTGACTCAAATCACTCTCAAACAATCACATGGATAAATGGAATGAAATTTGTGACTCGGCTATCTTAAATGCTCATCCATAAAAGGTGCAAATAAAATACAAAAATCTTTTTGTGCTTTTTCAAAATTTTTATAAAAAGAAAATCTTTTTGGATTTGAAAAAAATATATAAAAAGAAAAAACTAAGAATACACATGATAAAAACTAGCAATAGGAGCCATATGATATGAACATGCCAATGCATCCTATCCTAGACATGAACCAACCCCTCAGTCAACTGTGCAAATCTCTAAAGACTTCCTACGACTCTCAAATCTAAGGTCATCTAAATACTTCGTGAATATATCGACTAACTGAAGGTTGGTGGGTACGAAACTCAGGGATACGACTTTCTCCTCAACTAACTGACGTATAAAGTGCTCGCGTATCCTGATGTTCTTTGTGCGCGAATATTGGACAGGATTGCGGGATATGTGTATCGCGCTCGTATTATCACAGGAAATAGTCATGGTGTCCTGTGAAATCCCATAATCTTCCAACATTTGCTTTATCCACAAGAGTTGCGTGGAACAACTCCCGACGACGATGTATTCAGCCTCCGCAGTAGACAAAGAGATGGAGTTTTGCTTCTTGCTCAACCAAGAGATAAGAGCAGAACCCATATAGAAACACCCACTAGAAGTGTTCCTACAATCATCTACATCCTCGGCCCAATCGACATCCGAATAGGCGGACAAACGGTCATTGGTATTAAAGGAATACCAAATACCATATGTGAGAGTCCCACTCACGTATTTGATAATACGTTTTAGAGCGAGTAAGTGTGACTCTTTTGGGGACGTCTGATATCGTGCACAGACTCCAACACTAAAGGCTATGTTGGGTCGACTGGCAGTCAAGTAGAGAAGACTACCTATCATACTCCGACACAAGGTTTGCTCTACGTCCTTGCCTGAAGTGTCCTTACTAAGCTTGATGGAAGTACTCATAGGTGTACGTGCATGCTTAGCGGAGTCTAAACCAAATTTCTTCACTAGGTATCTAACATACTTGGATTGGGAGATGAACATCCCATCATCTACTGATGAACATGGAGACCAAGGAAGAAAGTAAGCTCACCTACCATGCTCATCTCAAATTCACTTTTCATCTCCTCCTCAAAGTGGTGAGCATGTTGGGAGCACGTGGATCCAAAGACTATGTCGTCCACATAGACCTGGGCAACCAAAATAATACCGTCATCTCTCCTGACGAACGACGTCATATCCACTCCCCCTCTCTTGAAGCCACAGGCTAAGAGATAGGAAGTAAGCCTCTCATACCAAGCACGGGGTGATTACTTCAAACCATACAAGGCTTTCCTCAGATAGTAGACGTGCTCCGGGTTCTTAGGGTCTTCAAACCCTTTTGGTTGTTCCACGTAAACCTCCTCCTGTAGAATGTCATTTAGAAAGGCACTCTTGACATTCATATGATATAACTTGAAACGTAGATGATATGCGATGGCGAGTAGTGAGCGAACGAACTCAAGCCTCACAACAGGAGCAAATGTTTCCCCAAAGTCTACACCCTCTATATGTGTGTAGTCTTGAGCGACCAACCTAGCCTTATTTCTGATTATGGTACCATTTTCATTCATTTTATTTTTGAAAATCCACCTGGTACCTATCACATTAGTCTCACTAGGTCGGGGGACAAGTTCTCAGACATTGTTCTTTTTAAACTGAATTAACTTATCCTACATGGCAGATATTCAGTGTTCATCTTTGAGTGCTTCTTTGTGATTCTTGGGCTCGATTTTGGACGTGTAGCAAAGATGGCTAACAACGTTCTCTAGCTGAGCACGAGTCTTGACCCCTAAAGTCCAATAATAGCAGAGGGATCATGACTCTTGCGAACCCAAGCAGGTGTGTCCCCTAACACAGTAGTAGGGTCCACAGGGTGTGGGTGAGGGACAAGTAATTCACTGCCAAAAAAGTCCTCATCTTCACACTGAAGGCTAAAATCAATAAACATCGAAGGGTCGTCATCTTGCACGGTGACGTCTATTGACTCCATAACCTTAGAGCTCTTCAGGTTAAAATCTCGATACGCTTTAATATTTGATAAATATCCTAGCAATATTCCCTCGTAGATCCGAAAGTCAAACTTTCCTAATTTCTCTCTATCCCGTAGGATATAGCATTTACTCCCAAAGACATGAAAATATGCAAGGTTGGGTTTCTTACCAGTCCACAATTCATAAGGCGTCTTAAGTGTGTGTGGACGTAGGTAAACCCTATTCACCGTGTGGCATATAGTAGACACTGCCTCTGCCCCTGCCCAAAATCTCCTAGCAACCTTACGACCTAGAAGCATAGATTTAGCCATTTCTTGAATCGTCCTATTCTCTCTCTTAACAATCCCATTTTACTGAGGAGTCTTCACAACTAAAAACTCATGTTTGATTCCTAGGCTGTCACAGTAAAGATCTATATTTATTTCCTTAAATTACGTGTCGTTGTCACTACGTATCCTACTAATAGTGACTCCGTATTGATTTTACTAACACGACACTTGGTCGTTAAAAACTCTACAACATCGAATTTCTCTCTTAAAAAACCTACAATCGAATATCTAGAGAAATCATCCACCATCACGAGGATAAACCTCTTACCACCCAGACTCTCAGTACGAGTAGGACCCATAAGATCCATGTGAATCAACTCAGGTACATGGGAGGTGGTAATGGAATGCAACTTCCTATGAGGGCTACGGATTTGCTTTCCCAACTGACAGGGTCCACAAACCGTGGAAGTCGACTTTTTAAGTGATGGTAATCCACGTACTAGGTCCCTTTTAGCTAAGCGTGTCAAATCTCTAACGTTCACATGACCTATACGTTGGTGCCACAGATCCATAGGAGTGATCGTGGCGCGATTGCAAATAAGTGAGGATGTGGGCACAGTACCATAGCAATTATCCTCTATCCTCACCCCTTGCACTAAACGTTTACCGGCTTGATTATAGACATTACACGCGTCCTGGTCAAATTTTACGATAAAGTCAGCGTCGCACAGCTGGCTAATGCTGAGAAGGTTTGCTTTCACACCTTTGACGTACAAAACATTCTTTAGCTTAGGAAATCCTGGTAACTCTACTGTACCTTGTCCTATGATGCTAGACTTGCTCCCATCTCCAAAGATTACTTTACCCTCCTCTAGGTAGGTAAAAAATGAGACATCACCTGTCATATATCTGGAGCACCCACTATCAAAATACCACTGTGAGGTATTATGTGCTTTGAGAGCGACATGAACAACAAGGGCCTTTTTATCTTTCTTAGGTACCTAAGAAGTGGTAACCTTTTGTTTACCCTTGTTGTTGTTGGTTTTAGCAGGGATGCGGGAAGCATTCACTATCGGCAAAGACATCCGTCGGAATTCCTCCATCAAACTCTGTGATGTGGCAGCTAAAAACTCAACACGCTCTCTCAGACTGGCAAAATCATCAGTACGATGTGGTGGAGCAGTAGTACGTCGTGCTCAACCCAAACTATGGCAAAACTCCTTGAGGTGGCCTTTTCTTTTACAGTACGTACAAAAGAACACAGTCTTAGGTGGACCTGGGTTTGCTTTTCTTGGTCGAACTCTTCTTCGTGGTTTTTGACGATGGCCATATGAAGTCATAGTAAACTCAGGAACTGGTCCAGGTGCAATTTAGGATGTGGAGGCACCATCATAACCTATTTCCTGAATCCTGCCTATTACCAAAACTTAAAGCGGGGCCGAGGAGCATCTTTTCAATCTTCCCAGATCTGTCCTCGATTTGTACCTTGACTTCCCGTGCTCTCTCAAGATCATGAGTAAGCTGGGCTACAAGGGCTTCAAGTTTCTTCCGAGTCTCCGGGGAGGAATGGAGCTCACTCGTAAGACTAGCCACTTGTTTAGTCAAGTCCCCTTTCTCTTTCTCAAAATAACTCTCTCTCTCTAAAAAAAAAAACTTTCTTTCTCAACACAGGCAGACTCTCTCTCTCTCAGGGTAGTGAAGGTGGAGGACTCTCTCTCTCTCTCTCTCTCTCTCTCTCTCTCTCTCGCTTTTCTTAAATCTTCCTCTAAAGCGGTGATCCTAAGAACTAATGCTTTGTTACGCTTTTTGGTTTTAAATGACTCGGTATATAACTCAGCGTAGGTGCATTGAAGACCACTCTCCCTCTCACTTGCATCATCCTCCCCCTCACTCACATCTTTCTCACTGTCGAGATGTCCCTATGAAGTAGAATCCTCATCGTCGTGAGGAGTACTAGAAGTGCTCACATGACTAGCCATGAATACGGTGAAGTTACACTCATGCGGTGACTCGTCTCCAGAGTCCACCGACTCGACCTCACTGTCGTCACTAAGGATAGCATTAAGGACAACTTTTCACTTTTCTCTGTTCAGCCTAGTAGCACACTCAAAAACTCCATGACCCCTACCGTCGCACTCATAACATCTCTCACTCTCTTTCTTATGAGGATATTTAAAATCTTTTTCATTTTTCTTTTCAAAATTATTTTTCTCAAACTTCTTTTTACCTTTGAAATTACCATTTTTCTTGAATTTGAGAATTTTCTTGAAATTTTTAGCAAACGGGGCCAAATCATCTAAATCAAAGTCACACTCAGAATCTGATGTATTTATCTCTCTTTTTCTAGATGACTCTCCCCTCTTTCTTGCCGACCCCTCACTCTTTCTCTCCTGGGCATTAAGTGCAATTCCCTTATCTTTAGGCTTAGCAGATTTAGGAAACATATCAATTTCATACGTTTGTAAGTCTCCTACAAGTTCCTCCAATTTAAGTGTGTTTAAATTACCCATAGAATTTAGAATAGTGACTTTAGGGATAAAACGCTTAGGCAGTGATCTAATAATCTTTTTAACAACTCTAGCATTATGAATGTGTTCACCAAGGTTAAAACTAGTGTTATCAATATCAGATAGTCTAGCATAAAATTCATCAAAATATTCAGACTCAAGCATGGTAATTGTTTCAAATTGAGTTGTCAAATTTTGCAGTTTAGATTCTTTCGCAGCATTAGTTCCTTCATGGGTAAGTTGTAAAACATCCCATGCCTCTTTTGACGTGGTGCACGTCATTATCAGTTTGAACTCGTCAGGTGTGACGGATCCAGAAATAGCACTTAAACCCTTTGAATTAAAAGATGACCATTTGAATTATTCTTCAGTCCATGCATTTATAGATTTTAAACTAGTCACGTTCTCAACAATGATGGAAGGAGGTGTCCACCCTCTTTCAACAAAAAATCAGACACGTTGATCTCATGCAGGCTTTCCTGTATGCATAGTTTGTCCCGTCAAAAGCTCGCATTTTATTATATAACTTCTCCATTATGAACACGCTCTTTTCAAAAATCAATTTAAAAAAAATTGATATCTTAGAAAAATTTTGTGGAAAATTACACGGTATAGTTGTGTAATTGGCTCTGATACCAATTTGAAGAGTGCGCGTATGTTCAAATAAAGAAATTATTTAATTAAACTCAGCTTTTCAATTAAATCCTAAACATGCATCTTGGTGTGATTGAAGATGATTAAATCATGCAAGAATAGCCAATTACAAACAAAACACACAAATGAGGAAAAATCCTCCAAATGGGCAAAACCTTTTTTTTATTTTCACTATAATTTTGTAAAATACGGTTACACTAATTACAATGAAAATAAGTGTGACAGAGAAATACTCGCAGGTGTTGGTTCTGATATCGTCGGCTGGAATCTCCCGCATGAACTCCAGGCGAGCTGCAATGAAGAAGAGAGCAACTTCTCCACAAGTATGAAAAAAAGCAAAGTAGTGTGCTTAGGTTTCAAAAAGGATTCATAAAAGTATGAGAATGATGTGTGAATCAAAACATGAGTTTTGGGACTCAAAAATATGAAGACTTGAGCTAATAGAACTCTCAAAACTGTCTCTCAAAGTCTTAAAAAATAACTCCCCCGAAGTTGGCTTTTATAAGGAAACCAAAAAGAATTTTAATTCATTGGGACTCTTGCCAGCGTCACGCACCTCAAACCGGTTCGTCTTGTACCTCGAATCGGTTCGCCCCTCGAACCGGTTCACTGCTTGGTTCACGGCACTATGCTGGATTTGGGGCTTAAAATACACTGCATTCTCCATAAGGATTTTTCTCCATTTTCAAAGGGCCATAACTCCTTCACCGTAACTCGGATTGAGGTGTCGTTTCTTACAGTATCTTCGTGACGTCGAGCTTTTCAACTTTCCAGTTGAATGGGCCTCCGAACTATGGCTATAAAATTACCAAAATTCCCTTGCACTTTCCTCTATTGCCTTTCTTTCATTGTTTTGACTTCTCTTGCGTACCACTTGCATAAAATCCATAAAATCGTGGAACGTGGAGTCGTTGAGGCAGATGAGGGACACTTTATGGAGATGTTGAATGCTTGATACCTATAATTCGGATAGAGTCCGTCACGTGAGATCGTGAAGTGACGTGCCTTTTGTAGCGGCGAACGACATACACAAATGTAAGATATCGGACTTGAGAAAAATGTCCTTACGACTCATATTTTTTCTCTTCTCTCAATCACACGACCGTCAACCACAAATCCCTCAATGATCAACTCTCTTCAACATACAACCCTCTTCTTCCCTCCCCTCAATAGCCCCCTCTTCATCCCTCCCCTCAACGAACAACCCTCACTCGGACCACCCACAGCCCACCCTCACTCGGACCACGATTTCAACAAAATTCATTCCACAGCTGGTTATAGGTAAGTTTAATTAATTTCTTCCACCCTCACTTGGGCTACAAGTCAAATTTTCTTTCTCAAATGTCATTCTCTTTAATTGGTTTATACTATTTCATTTTAATTTCTATGTCAACCCATTTTAATTTCTATTGAAACACTGCAAACCCATGTTTATGTAAACCCATTTAATTTTCTACGTAAACCCATTATAATTTTGAATAAGTTAACAATATTTCAAATATGATTTCTTCCTCAAATATCATTCCAGTGTTCTTTAATTGGTTTATTATAATAGGATAACGATATTTCAAATATGATGATATTTGAGGATGAAATACATTGAGCCCATTTTTATTTTTATGAAATCATAGGGTTTTTAATTGGTTTACAATATTTCATTTTAATTTTTATGTAAAACAATTTTAATTTCAAATAGATTTACAATATTTTGAATTAGATGATAATTGAGGATGATAAATTGTAATGTAATAAAATGTTCTAACTCAGGTTCGTGTTGTGAATGATTAATGCTAAAGATTTTGGGTTCTTTATTAATGACAATTTGTTGAGGCTGTGAGAGTTTAAGATGAATTTTGATTTTATAGATTGCGGGAATTATTAGCGTTGCTGAGTTTGATTCGATATAGCTCGCGTTAGTATATTTGATGCTCTATAATTTAGAAAAATTATTACAAAGATCTGTTTAGATGTAGTTTGATTTGTAATATATTTCTTTGTACGTATTTTGCTTGGAGCTAGATGATTTGTAATATTGTTGTACATATTCAATTGGTGCTTTTTGGTCCGTAATATTGTTATTTAGGGCTAGTTGTGACAACTTTTCTTTCGCTGTATTGATATAATTTTTCAGTTGTTTACATTGAAAGTTCGATGATCAATGATTTATGTTTGACATTAATTGTGTAATTTGAATGAAGAAATTAACAATTTGTGTTTGAATGGATTGTCGTTATTTGCTTGCAGATTTTGCAGCATACGATTGGTTCCCACCAGGGGTGTGTAAAAAAACTGATCGACCCGAAAATCGAAACGAACTGGCCTGAACCGAACCGAAACCGGTGCTTTTTTTTTATCTCGATTTGGTATACGATTTAAGGATATAAAAAACCGACCACGTCAATTCAGTTGACGGTTTAGACATGGGAAAAATCGATTCAAACCGAACCGACTCGAAATCAATATTTATATTAAAAAAAAACTAAATAACTCATATTTTTATATCCAAAAACCATTAAACACCTTAAAAAATCGACAAAAACCGAAAACCGAGCTTAAAAAAACCTGCCAAAATAGAAAACTGCCGAAAACCACCCGAACCGAAATCGATGTGAACCGAAACCGACGATTTTTCCACCGTCGATTCGATTTCGATCTAACTTTTTTCAAAACCGAATCGATCAATTCGATTTGAATTACGCTCGAAAACCGCTCCGAACTGACCCGTGAACGATCCTCATTTCCATCTATCCACGGAATTCTAATAATAAGTTATGGACTAGATTAGAGCTGACAATTTTTGACACGATAACCCGTTTATGGTAATAACCCGAAATGACCCGAACTTGACACGATTAGCTTGTATGGATTTAAAATTACCTAAAATTTATACTCAAATAAAAATCAAAGCGACCGGAAAATGACACGACTAATCCGAATTGCCACCCCTAGACTAGATGACATCACATAAAGAGGAAAAAAAAAAGAAAAAAAAAACATGAAGAGATTCCTAAAATCCTAAAACCCAAACCCTTGTCGTCGTCTCTCTTTCCCTGTTTGTCTTAACAATAACAATGCTCTCTCGGTTGATTTCGAAGCCCTCACATCTGCGTTTGCTAACCCTAATCTGCTCCCAAACACAGTTCTCAAACCCTAAACCCCAACCTCCCCACTCTCCATTACTAAACCCCTCATTCCCTTTCTCCCCCCAAACACCTCGTTACTTCTCCAACGACGGGAAACAAGACGATTTATGGAAACTCTCGTCTCAAAACGACGAAACCCTTTTCGGAGAATTGAAAGCGGAGGATGAAAATGTGAACATGAATGGTAAATCTTGGTCGAGAGAGAAACAAGGTGATGATGACGATGATATATTTAAGGAGGAGGAGGTTAAAGGAGGAGGAGGGGATGATGATTGGGCAACGACCGAAGGTTATACGCCGTGGAATTTCGCGGTGGAGGATAACGTAGACGACGTGTTTGGCGTTGGAGAGGGAGAGGGAGAGGGAGATGGGGGATCACAATCACAAATGGTTGGTTTTGGTGATGGTGAAGATCACCAGTTGAAGACTGAACAGGACAATCAACTTGAAGCTGAAGAGAAAGCTTTATTGGCTGTACTTGAAGGCAAGCAAGCTGCTATTTTAAATTTATGCATTTAAACATTATTATCAATACATTTAAACTTGAATTCGGATACTAGGCTAGCGAGACATGCAAAAAACAATGATTTCGTTCAACTGATGGCTTTTTTTTTTTTTTTTTTACTATTGAATCCTAAGATTAGGTGCAATTTTGGGATTTGTATCATCCTTATCTTAATTGGATTTATGTATGCCTTCTTATTGCTTTCGCAAGAGCTATAACTTTCCTTTGTGACTCGTGTCTTCTTGTTCAGAGGTTCCTTGAAAGTCATATTGGTCCAATGTTTTTTATTTCAGGTCCAAATCGTGCATTTGGTGACCTAATTGCGGCATCTGGAATCACAGAAGAGATGCTGGACAGTTTGATTGCTCTCAAGGACTTAGAAGGGGTTCAAGGATTGCCCCCTCTTAGCGAAATAGAAGACATGCGTTATGAAAAGAATACAAGAAAATCATCGAGAGCCGAAATAGAGCGCCAGAAACAGGAGGAAGTTGCCAAATCACGTGTGAGACAAGTAGATGAGAAGGGAAGGGCTTATGGAACGGGGAGGAGGAAATGCAGTATTGCTCGTGTATGGATTCAACCTGGCAATGGTAACTTTGTAATTAATGACAAACAGTTTGATGTCTACTTTCCAATGCTTGATCACCGTGCTGCTCTTCTTCGACCTTTCTCTGAAACGAAGACCTTAGGTCTGTGGGATGTTAGCTGTACTGTGAAAGGAGGTGGTGTGACAGGTGAGCATTACCAGTTATTTTAATATCGTATGGTTGATGGCATCATGCTTTTTAGTGCCTGTTTGGTTTGAGTTGTTGTACTCTCGGAATCTCAGATTACTAAATTCAGTCACGTAATTTATGTCAAGACTTTGAATCAAAGTCTGTCAGTTCTATAAAATCTTAACTTTATATGTGAATTTACCAATCTTGGATTCTAGGGTAGGGAAAAAAAATCAAACCCCACTACCACTTAATTGATGTCTAGGTTCGACAAGATGACAAACCCAGTGAACAAGGCTCCCGCCACTGCAGGGTACTGGGGGGTTGGATGTACGCGGCCTTTCCCCTCCATATGCAGATAGGCTGTTTCCGCTACTCGAACCCTTACTGTTACTCCAGGTTCAGGCTGTTTATACAAGCTGACGTTTGGGGAAATTTCCATATTCCTTCCTTCTTGTAGCGTAGTGCACCAAATTATCTAGATATGGTGGAACTCTTCTTCGCACACATAAGAAGAGTTTCTCATGTTTAACTAATTTGTTTCCTCATTTTTATTTTGGGGTGGGTGGGTGGGTGGGGGGGGGTGGCGCGCTTTATAACAATTTTGGTACCGACAATTATATATGAAGCTTTACCCGACATCAGATTAACATATTTAACGACCTGAGATGGTTCAAAATTTTGGCCGAGTTGGTATCGCAGCTTCCTGAAACGATACCGTTACCCAAATGAAGTATTAGGAGAAAAATCGCCAACTTGTTGTGACTCGGGCGAGAAATCGTTTGACTCGTATTAAAAAGCCCCAACTCGGGAGAGGCAAACTGAGTTTGCTCGAGTTAGACTATTTTGAAGAAGGAAAAATTAACTTGAAACCACAATCTGAAAAAAAAGAACTGATTTGAAGAAGAAATCCATTTAGGGTTGTTGCTTTCTCAATCTGAATCATCTCTGTCACGGAGGAGCACGGCTAGGATTTGTAAGGAAAGTGGGGAGAAGATCTAGGGTTTTCAAGTTGGTGTCGCAGCCTCCCCCCCTTTCCTCCTCCTCTTTGGTCCAAGTTTTTTTAGGTTAGAGCTGGAATGCCCTTTTTGTTTCTTTTCGTAACTGCTGAACAAAAATGATTATGTTAATTAAAGTACTTATTTAAAAAAAATAAGGTAATAAATCTTTTACTCGTTCTAAAATGATGTATTGATAAGTTTAAAAATGTACATTACTTGATAATAAATATGTAAATAAATCTTTATTCTGTTTTGAAATGGTGTCTTAATAATTTTCGAAAATGTACATTATTTTGTAATAAATATGCAATGAATTTTGGTAAAAGTGTACATTATTTATTAACAAATATGTAAATAATCTGTTAGTATGTTTTACAAATATCTTAAGAAGTAATTTTTTTTTTTAAACTATATATTAATAAACATGTATTGTTAAAAACTAATAAATGTATTGAAATGTTTCATTATTTACTTAAAAAATATGGGAAACATCAGCTGTAGCTCATGATATATTATAAGTCTTATCATTCAAATTCATTGTTGTTTGCAGAATGCCTTTTAAAAAGATAAGGAGTTGAAATAATGAAAACAATGTATTTAACTTAACTTCTTTATGATGTTTTATAAATTGTTTTGCTCCCTTCTTAATTATGGAACATTGAAGATGACAAGTCTGACATATGCCAATTAAATCAATTAAATAATGCTATGCATATTAATTATGATTCTTATTTTATTCAAAATTTCTTTATTTTTCGGGGGCTTTCTAAATTGAGTATTGTTGAGTATCACCTGATCCGATATTGAGCTAAAAATTAGCATTCAAGTCATAAGGTGAGACCGATATTTTGAACCATGGTTGAGACGTTAAATAGTCATTAAAAAAATGACTTAAAACTTAAAAGCGACTTTTCAATTACTATTATTAGAGTTAAATACTCAAATGACCCTAAACCATCCCGTTAGTTATAAAATGGCATGTCAACTTCATTTCAATACATGTCAGCCCTCAAACTAGTATAGGAGTTTTAAAGTGGCTCTTCCATCACTTTGGGGCCTTCCATCATGTGGGAGCACATGATTTTTTACGTGGCCAAAAAGGAAATACTTAAACTTATTGTTTGCATTAAATAAAATACTCCTCTCCCATGGCAACCACTCAAACCACCCTGCCGCTAACAAAACCCACCCCTCCCTCCCTCCCCCTCTCTCCACCCATTGCCACCAACCTGAACCTACCCCTGCTGTCACCTCAAAACCAATCTGCACCACCACATCATGCCCAACCAATAGAAATTATTTCCCCCAAATTTCAGATATACTCCCCTGCACTTTCAGAATAAACAATTGCATGCAAATTGAGTACAAGAGTACCCCCACTCCCCCCAACACACACACGTATATAGCTCACTAAATCATCATCTCTACACTCCTTTGGGGTTTGGTCCCATCTCAGAACCGACCTTCTGTATCATCAATTAATATCCTCTCCATCTTTTGTTTGAATGCAGTGTTCTGTCAATGCCTAGGGTTCTGGTGCGGCTCGCTGGAGCTCGCTGCCATGTAAGAAGGGGAGAGAGGGGGTGGGGGATTATAATTTTGGGGAAGATTGAGGGCTAGAGATGGTTGGGTTTGGTAAAAGATATGGTGGGTTGGGGTAGGGTGAATTTTGTTATTAGAATTCTGGTTATATAGAAATCTAGTGGTTGCACGTCGAATCAAAATTCTCTTTTGACCTGGTAAATAGTTATGTGACTTGCACATGATTCATGTGAATCATTTTTGTGAGTAAACAGCTCGGTGGGACGAAAGGGTTTAAACCTCGGTTTTAAATTAATGTTTGCTCTTATCTATTTATAGGTAAGGTTATATTTTGGAACAAGGGCATAGTGTAGGGTCCATGTGAAGGTTCTTAATATTATCAGTTGAATAGAATTGAGTTCCATTTTTTTTCTTTTCTTTCTATTTTGATAATAGTTTGTCATAGAAATACGTAAATGTGTTCAAGACCCCCCACCCTTCCTATCATTTATAGGAAGAGAAATTGTTATATTCTAGTTTAAGGGTACCTATCATGCACTTCAACATGGAGATTGAACTTAGTAACACCAATGGATTTGTTGATTGTACCCCAATCTTTTGCCAAAAGAGGCTGAAAAAGTAGGGGTAGAATGCTGGTACACATATTAGATGTGGAGTACACTCTGCTAATGCAGAGTTGCAGTGTGTTGAAATTCTGAAAATGACCACCGTTTTTGTGTAATATTTTGTGTAAGCCCCTATCCAATACTGTAAAGTTATATTTTGGTCTTTTATTCTTTCTAAAAATGATAAAATGGTCTAAAATGACCACGGGCCGGGCCTAATGTATATATATGATTTGAAAGGGAAATTATAAAAAGTTCTCTTAAAACCAAATAAATAGTTCGAAGGCAGATTCAGTTTACCAGACAAAATCAGCTGATGAAGCACCATGGCAAGCCTGATTAAGAAAGATCTTTGGTTGGGTCTAGGCACTGCAGGACTGACAACAATGCCAAATGGTGTCCATGAGCATGAGATTGGATCTCGTTGTAGAAGGGGGTGTCCATGGTGTTGTGTGACATAGAAGGAAAACCAGGTCCTTGAAAATACCATAAACCAATTTTTTTGTACGTTTTGAAAAATAAATGGAGATGAGTAAATGATAGTATAAAAAGGTCGTACTCAGAGCACAAGGCTCCCGCTTTAGCAGGGTCTGAGAGAGGTAGGTGTAGGCAAGCCTTACCCCTATTTCTGGAGAGGCTGCTTCCAAAACATGAACCTGCGACGTATTGCCATAGCACCAAAGCGATGGCATTGGAAGAAGAGAATAGGATTTGTTTACCTGAGCACCTAACATCCTACTTAGTGGATGTTGTCTCCATCTAGTTCTTTTGCGTATTAATCTGTCTAGATTCAAAATTCAAGACGATCTCCATGGATGATTTTATACTTGGGCTTTTTTTGACATGGATCTATCTTTACAGGGGTTTCTTCCAGTTATTTATTGAAGGGATGTGATCTCAAGGGTGTTAAAGAGATTTCTTCCTAGAACCCTAAGTGTCTTATTGTTTAAAAACTTATGTTTAAGGGTGGCAATTCTTGTTTTTGAGTCGTGTTTGGGCCTAAAACCGCACTACATGACAACCATCATTTAGAAATGAACACGACATGAGACTATATTTACCTAATATGAACACGACCCATTTAAAACACGACTCGACTAACACAATTAATAATTTCACACCCAATTAAACATGATAATACAGGAAAGCACGAATAAAACCACGAATAGCACGAAAGCACGAAAGCACGAATAAAACCACGAATAACACAAAAACATGAGTCATAATTTTGACACCACAGGAACATCGTGTCAATATTTGTGTAATGGTATTGTGTCGTGCCTAAAATTGCTACTCACTACTCATGTTGTTTTGATAATGTGAGGTAAGCAAAGCCCATGGTTTAAAGTCTCGGTATCGGACCCGGAATCAAGCACTCGATTTTTAACTTGGTCGCGGCATCGGGCGATACGCAAAGATACAATATTTAGAAAGTGTAAAAATTTTGAAAAAAATATAGAAAATTTTAAAAAATAAAGATTAACAATGTGGACCAATCAGAAATGTTCAAAACCATCCTTTAATATGCATTGCATTATACAATTGGTTATATTGAAGCGCGATGGATTTGTCAGATTCAATATTCCATAATAAACCAATATTAATATTGAAAACAATCTAATGACACATAGAACTTGATAAAAAATTTACATTGAAGATAAATAGAAATGATTACAATGTTTCGTCATTTTCATCTCCCTATCTAGTTGCGATATTGATCATACGGATGTGGATAGCTGTAATTTCCTCCAGTAGAATAAGAGAAGAAATATGAATCATATTGTTGCTCAGAGGGTTAGGATGACTGGCTTGATGATCCATAATTTCTAAATTGTGGTAGAAGATCTCCCGATTGACCATCGTGATGATAATATCCAAAACCTCTGTACTCAGCACTATCAGTTGAAGATCCACCATAATACGTTCCTTGATTATATCCATAATAACCACCACCAGCTGTGCTGCTACTAGTAGATCCATAATAGTCTCTATGGTGATCATAGTATCCACATGTACTAGTATTAGTAGATCTCGAAAGTTGTGCAAGATCATAGCTATCCGTGCCACTCCCACCTCTAGAGATACTATGTTTCCCACCGTGGTATGTATAATTAGTCATTATGCCTATTGCCCATAGTTGATCATCACGGACGTTGCAGATCATATCTGCTTGACTACTCGTCACCATTAGGGAATCTTGTCAAGTTGTCTAAATGTCTCCGTTGTTCACTAATTTTCGAACGATACCCATGATCCATGTCTTATGTGGCATCGTAGTTTTCATCTCCTTGTGCCCATGTCATACCACCACCGTGCTGTGCACCCAGTATTGTAAGAATCATCCCTTTGTCAGCTATCACCAACTCCACTCCTTTGTCGGCTACCACCAACAGCTCCCTAACCACCACCTTGATCATCGTCATCTTTACCATAAGTACCAAGAATATCTTGCCAACTGGAAAGAACACTAACTGGTGGCGGTTGATCGTGACCCCCCGTCCTCCCTCTTCTTCACTTCGTTGAATGCCTTCATCTAATCAATTTAAATCGTCTGTTGGTAAGACCCCGTCATCATTCTCTCGGGTCTACTCATTCAAAATGTCATTCTCCTCAAATATTGAATTCAAGTCTATCGGGTTGTATAAATCTTTAGCATCTCGCATGTACATCAAATTTCTAACCTAAGTCTCGAATTGTAAGACACATACACCAATTTATGCAATTTTTTTTATTGCTAATCGGTTGCGAAGTTTTGTATGGATGAGAGACCATGTGCTCCAATTTTTCTCACAATCCGAAGATGAGCATGTTTGACACCGTAATTGATCCACCACTCAGCTGGAAGAGAAGTTTTAATTGCTTGTTTGGTATGATCTGAGCCAAACTCTCCTCTCCCATTCGCAATGAGTTTTAACAAAAAAAACAAACAAATCAATTTAGAAAAAATACACATGAAATTAATATAACTCGATGGAAACAAATGTGATACCTCATTTATTGCCAAGGCTTGGTTTTGTACGTTTGATTCTCGCCTTTTGATGACCTCTTTCAGTCCGGCTCTTACCTGGGGATGATTTGAAAAATGAGTCGAATACCGAAACATCGGATTTAAGAAATATCTTGCGGTATGCAAGTGTCGGTGCAATTGTCTCTCCCATCTTCCATCTCTTCCAGTTTTTGACAGTTGCCTGGATTGCTAGTTTTGCTTTGTCTACCCTTTTGTAAATGATCGAGAGTGTAGGCTTTTTATCTTGGTCTACGATCTGCAAAAGCAATACTAAGGGCTCCATAATCTTGGCAACTTCGGCAGCCGTTGTCAGAATCGATCTGCCAGAATTAAATTTGATACTTTATCCATGAGGCAAAAAATATAATCCGTCATCTTTATTTTATTAGTTTTGTCAACATAAGCATAGTTGTCAGAGGTGAAAGGCCCACCAAGGCGGCAAGGTCATCATGGAGCCTAGGAGTGAAGCGAGGCGCGTGCAAAATCATGAAAAGTCGTATATTTATAATAATAAGATCATGTATGATCTAAACTTTGAAATATATAATATATATTACTATTATACACGGTTATGAAGAGACAAGTTAGTAAAAGATAGAGTTTATGCCACCATATGAAATATATATTTCTAAATACCAGATTTATTTAACAATTTAGTTATCCAATAATCAACAAAAGAAAATATATTGATATATACGATAAAAAGATATTCCAGTGTGTGAAAAGAAAGATCAAAATCAACGTACAAATTATTCTATGATGCAACACTCTTGGAGTTTAAATTTGTTTTTTTCTTGACTAAGTATGGACTAGTGAGAAAGATAAAGTTTCAGCATGAATCAAGGACTTACTTTGGTTAGTTTTGGGTTGGGGAATCGTCTAACTTCCATATTCTATTGGAAAAATATGTAAAATCAGCATATCGATTGGCCCATTCTTGTATTGGAGGTGTTATCCAAATTTTTTTAACGAGGCGCGCTTGCGTTGTGCCTTAAGCGTGGAGCGTAGGAGCACAAGCGCGCACCTTTAACAACTATGAACAAAAGTGTGAAATATCATGTAACGATCATAGTATACTATGAAGTTAATAATAGGCGTCTTTGTTCTTGAACTCCCCCCATCACACATGATTGTGCAACCATACTCGGGTCATTTCTTCTTTAGAGGATGTATGTAAGCATTCACCTCTTCTACCTCCTCTTCCAAGTACACACCTCAAATCTAATAACAGGTAGGGCCTTTAGTACCTGGACCCACCCGAGCAATTGTATCAACCAGATGTTGATACACAGGGTCACTATCAGCTTGCATGAAATGGGATGACATTAAAATTGAAGAACTTACTAATGGCCTTCCCCACCCTCTTCGCCTCGTCTCCATAGAATATAGAATTTACAGTTTTTTGAGTATTGAGTAGACTTTTTCGACCTAAACATGAAAATGTCCAATTCAACTCCCTCTCCCAATGACCACGATCTTGACACGTGCGGTTGCTTACTTTTAGACGTTGATGGCCTTGCCCTCAAAACGGAATGTCCATGTTGTTCCGCTGCCATTCTTTGACTTTCTTTCATAGCAACTTTCAACTGTGCTAATTCTAAACGGGTGATATCATTTTCATTAATGCCATCATCATCATCATCATCATCATCTTCATCATAGTGTTGTGTTTGCTCCTGCAAATTCTCTACTTGTTTCTCCTTCCTCTTCTTAAGGGCCCGTTGCTTGATACCATCTGTAAGAATTTTTTTAATATTAATTGCTATCTTTCTAGGAACATGACGATATGGTTCAACGTTCCCTTGCACTCCCGCTAAATGTTCTTTTAGTCATGTGACACTACCACTAACGACCTTGTTACAGTAATTAGAAGCAACCTTCTTATTTCCACCAACGGCAGTTCCATGCTCCCACCCAATATCTAGTTTATGAGCTATTCCATAAAATAAAGAGGATACAAATGTTATTTTTCTTAGTAGAGTTATATTTTTTAAAAGGATGCAAATGTTATTTTTTAACAACAGTTGACGTTTTTAAAAAAAACAACTCTCGTGAAAAACTATCATTTAGAGTTAATTTTCTAAAAAAAAGATGCAATTGTCATTTTTTGTACAAAAAATATACAACTATAATTTTGTTAGTAAGATAAATTGTTAACAACAGATGCTTTCTTAAAAAAAAACACCCCTTCTTTTAATAACATAATAACACAACCATTTATCTTAAAAAAATTGCAAAACTTACGCCCTTTTAAACAAAAAAACTACAGCCGACTTTTCATAAACATAAAAAAGCCCACGATTCATTTGTTTAGACTTACCAAGTTAGAAAACACACGCTTCTACTCAATGGGCTGTTTCATAGATGGAATTTGATGTTTTGTTACAATGTTATTTAAAAAGAAAAATATAATTCTACTAAAAAAATAACATTTACAATGTTATTTTTTTAATAGAGTTATTTTACAATATGTTTTTTTTGGTAGAGTTGTTTACAAAAAAAGAATGAATGCTGTTTTTTTAGTAAGAAAATTTTAATAACACACGCTTCCTTAAAAAAAAAAACTTCTTTTAAAAACATAGTAACAAAGACTTCTTTTAAAAACAAAACACAAAAAAGGGTTTGTATTAAAAACACACTTTTTAAACAAAAAAGAACCCTGACCCTTCTTAAATCTAAAAACACACGCAAAAACAACGCAGGGGAGGGAGAAATTGTCGGCCGACCTACCTAGCCTAGGGGTTCTTCTCCGATGATAATTAAGGTTTTCCAACGGTTGAATCTAGGTGTATGGGGTAGGCTATGGAGAAAAAGATGCATGTGAGTTAGTATAGTCTTAAAAGGGTCTGTTTTATAGCTAAAAATTGTTGCTTTTACCCAACCTAAGACCTTGTTTTGTCTCCGCTCAGATCAGCTGCAAAAGGTTAGTAATTTGAAGATTGTTTGCATTATTGCAAGATTCTATGCTTTTTCTGCAAAAACTATTGGTGTCTCACCTGTTTTTATTTCTGTCGGCCGATATCTCGTCTCTTCATCTCGGAACGGCCGATATATCGATGAGTCAAGCCGATATTACACGATTATTGTTTTTTTTCATGATTCGGATTGTCTCGTGGCCTGCCAAGTTCGAATCAACTCGGCCAATTCCGAGTTGACTCAGTCGAGTATTTGAACCATGGCAGAACCGAGGTTATGTCCATTTAGTTGGTGGCTTGAGGTGTATATTTAATTTACCAATTCACTCTTTGGTGTAGAATAGAGTTTATAGTTTAGTTTTGTATATTGTTAGTATTAAATGTAATAGAAGGGGGTTTAGTCTTCTTTAGTAGATATTAGAAAAAGTGAAGGGTATCTTAGGCTTTTAATGCTTACCCAGTTAGAGTAGGATTTTTAGTAGTATAAATAAGTGTTGATGTAATAGAAATATCAATATTCTTTGGCTTGTTAATACAATTTATTTTCAGATTTGTGCGTGTTTTCTCTCTTCTTTGGATCCAATTGTTTTTTGTTTTCATCAAATTGGTATCAGAGCAAGGTGAGCTCCTTGGTGCATGTGTGTGGGTGTGCGTTCTCCAATTGCATCTCCATTAATGGCTCCCACGAAGAGCAATCAGAAGATAGATTCTGAAAATCGAATGGCTACCCTAGAATATTGTCAAAATTAGAGAGTTTTGTTTCTCCTTAGCTTCCTATTCAAACCCTATCCCCAATCTTGAACCCTAATCTCATAATTCATTAAGAATTATCCCAATTTAACCTCCATCTTAATGCCAATATCCCCAAATTTTGAAGGAACTCACTAACCCTAATTACAACCCTACAAAACATCCAACAGCCCCCCAAAATCTCACCTGCTGTGTTCTAAAAGGAGCGCCTACGCTTGAGGCTTGGGAGAAATGCCTCGCCGTAAGCCTTTTACGCCTTATTCTTGGTAAAAGGCTTAAGGCGCACTTTAAAAAAAAATAAAAACGCTTTAGTGAAATGATATCGCCTTTTAAAGACTTTTTTAAAAAATCGGACCAATATCTCATTCAAAACAATCAAAAGACAAATAGTGTCCCAAACCTCTCTGCCTCTTGTCCAAAAAAACGCGTGTTTTTTCTTTTTTTCTTAGTATTTAAAAAAATAGTATTTTAGTTTGCATATATTCAGACATATTTAAGAAATGCACAATTTCAGTATTTTTAATAGCCTTGTTATAGTTAAAAATGTTAAAATATGTTAAAAAAAGGTCTAAACGCCTTTTTACGCCTAAGGGCCGCCTAGGCTTCTAAGGCTTAAGGCTTGGCCTTCACGCCTCGGTCACGCCCCATGTTTTTTAGAACCTTGCTTGTTGCAAACCCTAGGGGTGTGATGATAAAGAGAGAAAAGAAAGTGAAACAGAGTGTGAAATCTCGCAATTTGTGGCCCCTTTTATGAACTTGGGGCACAATTAATGTAAGAGAAGACGAATAAGATGAATTTGAGCAAAAGAGAGGTTCGACCGAATTACCTCACTGCAGATTTCTCTTGGTTAGACCTTTCATTACTCTGGCAAGCTATGGAAATGGCGAGTCAAGTCGGGGAGATGCATTGTACTAGTGTTTCAGCTCCCTAGGGTGATTTTTGACCCAAGAGGACACTTTTTCAACATCAAATAGGGCAGAGTCCTGTCCATTTTCGGTGCTTCCAAATATTGCCAAATTATTTTTATGCCCCTCAATTTTATTTTCATCGCGGCGGTATATATGGGAAATTTTGCTCTCGACTCACATTTCAAAGTTTGAGGACGAACTCTTTTAAAGGAGGGGAGAATGGTGTAGAACAAGGTTTATAATTTAGTTTTGTATATTGTTAGTATTAAATGTAACAGGCTGTCTCAGGTGCAAAGACGATGCGGACCTCCGTGCGGACCATTTTTTTAACATTGTAAAAAATTGAATTTTTTGATAATTTTTTTTGGAGTACAAAAAATTTAATAAAAAAAATTCAATACAAAAGTGGGTGAAGTGATCATCAAAAGTTTCAATGACCAAAAATGCATATGTTGATCATTTTTGCATGTCATTTTTTCAAAATAGTGGAGATCATACCTTGGTGCGATGGCAAGTGCCCTCGCCCAGTTGGTCTCGGGTTTGAGACACGGGAGCAACCTCTCCATATATGGGTTAAGGTCAGCCAACATCGGCCTCTCCATATATGGGTACGACCTTTATTTTTTCAAAATAGTAAAAATTTGAACATTTTGATGAAACTTTTTGTATATGATCTCCATAGTGAGAAGATCATTTACAAAATGTTTCATAAAAAAAAATTCAAATTTTTACTTTTTAAAAAAAATCGTTTATACGGGGGTATGTATATACGTGGTCCTTACTGGAGACTCTATGTTAAATGTGATAAAAGGGGTTTAGTCCTCTTTAGTAGATATTGGAATAAGTGAGGGTATCTTAGTCTTTTAATGCTTTACTAGTTGGAGTAGGATTACTAGTATTATAAATAGGTGATGATGCAATAGAAATCTCATTATACTTTGGCTTGTTGATATAGTTTAAGATTTGTGCTACCGTTGTACCAAAAGGTATAGCTATTAGTAAAGGTCATATACTCAGTAGATGAGTTTGCCCAATGGAGCCCAACGACCATCGGCCTATTTAGATTAGAATATGGCATTCTCCCACCTAAATAGGTTGTCACTTCTGCGACTCCAACCCATGACCTCGCTCTGATATCAAATGATATCAAATGATGGGTCAAGTGCTTTCCGTTGTACCAAAAGTTGTAGCTATTAATAAAGACGCAACTTTATTCCCATATACACAATAGGTGAGTCCACCCCATGGAGCCCCAGCCAGTGAGCCTTAACCTATTTAGATTAGAATAGCATGATATAGAATAGGGTTTATAGTTTAGTTTTGTATATTGTTAGTATTAAATATAATAAAAGGGGTTTAGCCCTCTTTGGTACATATTAGAATAAGTGAAGGGTATCTTAGTCTTTCAATGCTTTCCTTGTTAGAGTAGGATTACTAGTAATATAAATAGGTGGTGATGTTATAGAAATCTCGTTACTCTTTTGGCTTGTTAATATAATTTTCAGATTTGTGCATGTGTTTTCTGTCTCTTTGGATCCAATTGGTGGTGTTTGTATCATTCTTAATAATATAAGACCCGTCCTAAGATAGGATGAGCTAGGGCTGAGTGCAACTTTGAGGTTGGTTTTCCCATCCATCTCAATTAAGGCTCAGCCTCAAATTTAATTGGCCAAAGCGAACTTCAGACTTTCTGAAGACTTTCTGAAGCTGCTTTATAGTTTGCACTCAAGTGGTATCTGATGAAGGGAGTGCAGAACCACTGAGAAATTTTGCAAAGCATGTGTATGACTTGACAAATCAAATATGCTCTGTTGTTACGCTTGTTCTTATATGTTCACAGTTATTTTTCAATTTTTATGTATCTATTTTTATTTTTGTTTTTTTATTGAGAATATGTTTCGAACCCTAGTCCTCTATGGTTCTAAATGATTTTAAATTCTTCAATCGTAAGTTATATGCTTGAGCTGTACTAATTGAAGGATGGAAAGAGTACTTTAAAAAAAAGTTTGCCTCTTGGTTTCACTGAGGACAACTTTATTCTCCCCTACTTAAGATAATTTTTTTTTTTGTTTGGATTGTATTGGTGTATATTGTTTTTAATGTCTAGAAGCTTTGGAATTGCATTTAGTGTGAGATGGGTGTTACTAGTTTTGATGTGCTTTTTACGTGTTATGTAGTTTTTTTTTGCTAGTATAGCATAAATTCAACAAGAGGCCGTACCTTGGTGCGATGACAAGTGCCTTCGCCCAAGATATGGTTGACCTTGATTCGAGACATGGGAGTAGCCTTTTTATATATAGGGGGAAGGTCAACCGACATCCGCTTCTCCCAAACCCTGCAGTTAAGCATGCCGTTAAGCAGGAGGAGTTTTGTGCACTGGGTACAATCTTTTTTGTATCATAAAATCAGCATGCCCAGAGATTGAGTGTACAAATGAGCAAATATTTTAGGGCACTTGACCATCCACCGATTATTTTTTCATCATTAATGGTCTGCATAAAGTAATTTTCTATATATAATTTTTAGAGCAACTTTGTATTTAGTCTCTTGTGGGTATTTTCATTTGAATTTTGCAAACCTTCATATTTTAATCAAACATCTTATTCCATACCGTATGTTCATAACTGTAGTCCTTTGATGCCAATATGGCAAACTAGTGTATCTAACATGTTTTAACAAACCTCAGAACAATGACGTTGGAGGTTTTGGTTCCAACTTTAATATGATTTGTCATTTATCTAGATGTCTGTTTTTCTGTAAAATTTTGTATTTTGAAATTCTGTCATCAAGACGCGTCTTCCTTAAAGGGACAGTTTCACTTCCCTTTGGGATTAATTTAAAATGGGGAGGGCTACACAACTAGCTAGTCTTTTATCTTATAAATGATAGTTCTGATTTGGAATTATTTAACAGGCTGAGTTTTTTAATTGTATTTTAATAATGACTGTATACTGTTTTCTAACTCTAATATGAAATGGAATTGTAGTATATTCTTTTTAAAGTTTCGTCATAAGGAAAAAAGAAATGGAATTGTAGTATATGATACGAACTCAATACATAATACGGTATACGACACGATTCGGGATACGCGATCAAAATGTAGGATGCGACTTGCTAGGATACGTATAATATATATTTAAATATATATAGGTGAAATGTGATTTAATTAAAAGGCAAAAGCCCAACAAAAATACAAAGAAGACACAAACCAAACCTTGGCAACAGGCTGCCAAGTATACAGACTAAACCCAAACAACCACCACAGAACTCAAAAACTAACACTACTCAACCGGCCCAAACCAAAGATCTCAAACTAGCAAGGATACAAAAGAGACATAATCCCAAAAAACAAGAGCCCACACAAACCTCCAACCCGGTCCAAATATGCATGGAAAACCACGTGTCAGATGGCCAACATTCAAAGGCACGCGTACATAGCACCGATATATTGGCCAATCAGAAGACAACAAACACCAAAGCCATTGTCATCAACAAAACAAGTGGAAAACATCGAAAGCCAAACAACTTCATCTTCCAAACGAGAGACAGAGAGAAATCTCTCAGCCTAAACCATCACCATAGCCAACCTCTGCCACAAGCAATCTTCTCCCCAAAACAAATACCCAGACGAGAAAAAATGAAGAATAATTAGTCAGAAGCAACAAAACAACCCCTTGAGCCCACCATCTGAGCTTCACAAACTTCTATAAAGTAGGACAAAACCAGACCAAGGCAAAATTGAACCAAAACCACCAGATCCGAAGCCAACATATCAGAAATCCAACATGCAACAAACCTAAACTGAGGCAAATCAAGATGGGATCTTTAGATACGCATGCAAATCAAGATTCATCACCAACAACCATTTCAAGAAGGAACCAGCCCATGGATGGAACTTAGAAGCGGATCAAGACTCAACTTTGTACTGGACAGCGCACCAAGGGAACAGATGTCAGAGGAACCACTTCAAATGCACCATGCAGAACCAGATCAAGAAATATCACTCAAGCAACCAAGCCAAAACCATCCTCAGCATTCAGAGTCAAAATCAAAGGAGATCAAAGATGTTGAAGCCACATGTATGACGAATACTCCACAAGAACAGGCATAGAATCCAACACACATGTAGCCAAAAATTCAGAAGCTAAACAGGTAAATCCAACCATCAAAGCTCAGACAAGATGATTACACCCATGACAAGAAGCCAAATACATGATCCCCAACCATCAAAGCTCAGATGAAGCCCAAGGCAGGCAGAAAACTCCACAAGAAGAAAAAAACCAGTTCCATCATATATGCAACCAGATGTGATGAATCCAGATACTCAAACCCCCAACCAACAACGCTCAGCAAGAGAGCCTCCTAAAAAGCAAAATAAGGTGAATTCCATGTATGATGAAATAATCAAAAGCAAAATAAGGTGAATCCCATGAATGATGAAATAATCAAAGCAACCACCAGCCAGCAACCAGCAAAACCAAACAACTCAACACACATGCAACCAGATTTGGGACAAACTCAACTATCAAGCCTACGAACCACCAAAATTCCAGAAAAGTCATCCGTTGCAGATGGAACAAGCTGAAAAACTGAGAGACTCAATCAAGGATCACTCAAGCCATGCATGCATCAAGGAATATCAGGATCAACAATCAACCCTACTCAACGTATACCCAGGTCTCATAAAACACCCAAATCAACCTAATCAATTAGAAAAATACCCTCAGTCCTACCCCATCTCTGGCATATTTCCCAGTTAACTTTTTCGAACAATTTTCCTCCATTTGCATGTTGTGTTTTGAATATTTATTTCAATTTTCTTCATGACTTAAACTCTGCTCACACCTCTATTATTGAGAATTCTATCATTCCTGGCCCTCCAAATGTTCTAGCTAGACATAGAAAGTTTCTCCATGATACTATGAAAATTCATATATTTGTTTGAAATAGCAACAATCTCATTTTCAAAGCATTGCACATCTCTATTATGCCCATTATTATACAAACACTCATTCCAAATCTGCTTTGTCAACATGCATTCAAAGAATAAGTGATTACTATTCTCCACCTCCATGTTACAAAAAACACATACATCACAATCAATAATAACCCACTTTTTCAGTTTATCTCTAGTCCTCAACTTATTAAGACAAGTTATCCACATCATAAAAGAAAATCTAGGAATCATCTTCGAAAACCAGATAGCATTTGCCCAATACACTTTCTCCTTCCCCCTCCTTAGCATATTGTAAGTATCCTTGCAATTAAATTCACCATATTTAGAAGGAATCCAAGAAATCTAGTCATCACAATCCAGCTGAGGCCTAACAGAAGTACAGTTAATCTCTGCTAAGTCAGTAGATATCGGTCTAGGCATACTCCATTCTCCATTAACAATAAACTCAGCAACTTTAACATCATCTCTACTAGCAGCATCATTTATAATTCTTCTCCCATAATGATTTACAAGTGGACCTTTTTCATGCCAATTATCAATCCAAAACAAAGTATCATTTCCTCTACCAATGTGATATTTAATCAATTTTTTTGCCACATCTTTTAATTTCCATAGTTTCCTCCAGGTCCATGAACAATTAGCTCTAAGATTGACTGTCCAAATTGATTTATTCTTTATAACCACATAGGGAATCCATTTAACTCTGGCCAAATCCTAAATATGCCTAAATATACATGCTTTATCCATTCAACCTCTCTTCATTATTAGGATAGCAAACATCATTCTAAGAAACCTTAGCTCCAATATTTTTCAAATCAACTCCAGTCCATATAAATCTAATCAATATCTTTTATAACAATTTTAGGCAAAATGAACATACTAGTCTAGTATACCTAAGTACTTCTGAGCACATGAGCATAGAGATAACCAATTGAATTCTGCCAGCATAAGATAACCACCTATTGGTCCAGTTCTTCACCCTGATCATCAGCTTTTCAACCAAAACTTTACAATCATAGTTCTTTAATCTAGTAGAAATCAAAGGCACCCCAAAATATTTAATAGGGGGATTTCATTCCCATCATATTACCCAACCTCTGTTTAGTTGCATCATCAACACCAGCAAAGATAACTAGGACTCAAAAATATTTAAAATCCTATAACACCTTATTAATCACCCTAAATGAATTATCATCAACACCAACCACAATAAAGAGATCATCAACAAAGATAACATGAGAAAGATTTAATTGCTCACAATGAGGGTGAAACCTAAACTCTCCGTTCAAAATTTCATCATCCAATAACCAAGAGAAGCATTCCATAACCAGAAGGAACAAGTAAGGAGATAAAGGATCTCCTTGTCTTAGCCCATGAGTTCCCCCGAACATACCATCAATTCCCCCATTAACAGAAACAGAATAATTAAGAGTTTTCACACATTCCATGATCTAATTTGTTACATCATTTGGAAATTCCATGACCTCCAAAACATTATGAATAAAAACCCAATCAACAAAATCATAAGCCTTCATTAAATCAATCTTTAAAGCACATTTAGGGTTCCCTTATCCATATGGTACCCCTCTCACAATTTCCTGCATAAGAAGGATGCTATCTGATATGTTTCTGCCTGAAAAAAGGCAAATTGCCTATTGTTAACAAGATTAGGAATAATCCCTCTCAGTCTTCTAAAAACCTGGAGCTTTCTTAGGATCAAGATCAAACAGAGCATCTTTGACTTCCTCTTGGTAATTGCATGCTTCTCTTCTGATCTTTATTTAACCATCATCTAACACTCTTGAGTCTGTTCACCTCTATATTCCCATTGACATGTTTAGATCCAAGTTAATTGGAAAAAAAATTCATGGCCTCCTTTTGCACATGTTGTATTATCCATCTTTAATAAATAAAATCTTGTTCCTAGCAATATGACTATTAACCTTTTTATGGAGAAAAGAATTGTTCTCATCACCCAAGTCCAACCATTGAATTCTAGATTTTTGTTTATAAAACTCCTCCTCTATCACTCTCAATTACTCTCAATTCAAGATATTCAATTAAGCATCTCTTTCTATTACTGAATAACACACCATCACCCCAGTTATCAATTAACTGCGCATGAATACTATTAAGCTCCACTTTCTTTGCATTAACTCTAAAAGAAATATTAGAAAACCATTTCTTGTTTAACAATTTAAAATCCTTCTTCAACAATTTGAGTCTTCTAGCAACAATGAACATAGGATTCCCAATAATCTCGACTTCCCATCCTCTTTTAAGAATGTCCCTAAAAGAATGATGCTTCATCCAAATATCAAAAAATTTTAAAGGCTTGTTTATTTTCTCATTGGATTTGGATAAAAAGAATAATAGTGGTATGATCACTCTAGGAAAGTCCACCTGAACTTCACAAGCCATGAACATTTGCAATCACATCTCATTACAAAGAATTTTATCAATTCTACTCTGAATATTAGCATCCTCCCTTCCATTACTCTAAGTAAACCAACTACCTTTGACAGGGGGCTTCTCAACATTAATGTCACTGATACATCCATTAAAGTCCCCAATTTCATCCCAATCAGCACCAACCCCCCCCCCCCCCCCCCCCCCCCACCATTCTCTCCTCAGCCTTCCTAACCACATTAAAATCATCTCCAATTATCCATAGCTCAACATTACACAGACCAACAATACTCAACTAACCCTTGGAACTCTTTCATTAAACCCATACACATAAAACATAATTTGTTTAATTGAATATGTAAATATAACATACGTAACTTGAAATTTAATAAAATCAAATGCAAATAACAATGCAAATTTAAACAAGACACACATAAAATTCAATAAATCGGTAACATGATAAATTTGGTTTGCAAAAGTTAGGATGTGTTTGAAACTTTTACTTCTAGATTGATCTTTTGTGAATGAATATGGCCACTTCTTTTTATATTTTACAATCAATGTTTTAAGTTATTAAATATATGATCTCATTTAAAATTTTTAAAATACTAAAAACTATCCCAACATGTAAAAAACGTGTCCTAATGTTTCCCCCAACGTGTCTTGATGACGTGTCCCCCAGTGTGTTCGGTCAGGACGTGTCGGAGCGTGTCTCGTGTTCGACATGTGCGTAATAGTAGACCTGCCAAAATGAGGCACGACACGATAACACGACACGGGTGGACCCTTAATGGTTTTGGGTCATATCAGTGCCAACAAAATTCGCTGCATTTGGGAGAGTGTCCGTACTTCATATGTCAATGCTCAACTACAGCCCCAGTTCGCATTTTATTCACCCCAAAACTAAGAGTCAATTTAATCTTTTTGTCTCCTTGAAAATTGACCGTAATTGAAATTTGACAAGGGACTAAATGTTGGTTTAAAATTTGGGGACTAAATGCTTGCTTTTCTGTTACTAGGAGCTATATGCCAAATGCTTCTGTAAGCATGAATTAAATCGATTTGCTGTTCTGTGAGGATAATTTTCTCTTAAATAAAAAATAAAAAACTGGACTGAGTTATGGTGGAATGGGTGCTCTTGTAGTTGAGCTGTGATGGTAGGGGAGATAATACTTTATACTACTCTGTAGTGCAAGAATTTAAGACTGTTATTTGAATTATCAGAAAGGCATTACTTAATTGCGGATCGGATAATTAGTTGAAATTCCTTTTATCAGGTTTTAACAATACTGGTTTATCCTGTACTGCTCGCTTGTTTTGCATCTCAGTTTCCAAAATTCTAATTTTTCCAAAACAGGTCAAGTTGGGGCGGTTCGTCTTGGTATCAGTAGGGCCTTGCAATGCTGGGAACCAGATCTACGCCCTCCTCTTAGAGAAGGTAGAAAATTCTATTAAAGTTTTTTTTTTCTTTTTTTTTTCCAAGGTTGGGTGTAGTAGGCAATGTGGTTATCTGTTTTGGGTTTTATCCTCAATTGGGCCTTAAGCCGGTTTCGGCCATAACCTTGTATATCAAATTTCTGGCAAATAGGAATTTGAATTTTGGCTGTGCTTCATCTGCTAATCTTACGTTTCATTATGTCTTGTCAGCCGGGTTCTTAACAAGGGACTCTAGAGTGGTAGAAAGGAAAAAGCCTGGAAAGGCAAAAGCAAGAAAGAGCTTCCAATGGGTCAAGCGTTGATCAACACCGCAATCTATTATTTGGACGTGGCGATTTTTTAATTGATATTGCGATACTGCGGCCCTGCAATAAGTTGAAGCCTGCCATCTCTAAGTGTATTGTAGCTTGTAACCCAGAGTTCACACAAATGAGTTGCGCATTAGCTATCGAGATTTTTGTTGACTGAAAAAATATCTAGCGCACACATTTGGGTCAGGGGAAAACTCTCTCTCTGGTGTTTTTGGACTTCAAATCTTTTACGAATCGCGACTTCTTGTTTTATTAGTTTTGTTATAGGATATTGCTTGGACATTTTTGTATTGTGATGGGAGTTGAGATAAATGAGACGCCTCAGCATGGTGTCTCCGATGGACTCAATTTTTCGGGCTTTCATTATTTTTTTTCCCACGGGGTTATTTTGGTGTAGTATATAATCTTAAATAAAATGTCACGTAGGGACAGTTCTATTCTTGACTTTGCATATTCTGTTTTCGAACATTTATACGAGACCACTTCACCGGTGGAAGATACTTGGCCATCATTAGTTTCTCTTTTATGTACAACCGGGAGTTTTTTTACGCTATTTACTTATTTAATCTTATATTAATTTTTGAAAATAATCGCCTCGTATATGACCTGAAATATTTGATTCTTTTGTCATTCAAACACAACTTAAGCCCGTGGTTGATAGCATGGAGTGGACAAAATATCATGGAAATTTTCAATGTTTGAATTTTTCCAAGCAGCCCACCCCCTCCACACCTACCCCAAATTTGATGACAAAATATTCACCATCGCAACATGCGTTACAAGCCATAGTTTAAGTTTGAAATTTTTTCCAGGACAGCATAAATGTCATCAAGCACACTCATAAGCTCGAAAATGTATCATGGCAAATAAGCCAATCAAACAGACCTTAAAAGTGTTTATGATAATTGAAAAGCATGGAGAGGAACATATCTAAGAATTTGTGTTTTTTTCCCCGTTTGCCCCCTCAAATAATGTCGAAATTATACATAACTCTGTGCTTTATAAAATAATAGTAATTAGATTTTACCCTTGATAATTTAGTGACAAAAATACCCTCCTCAATAACTTCATCTTCTTTCCAAAAACAATAAACTAATTTTTTTTACAATAAAAATCAACGGATAATTATATTTAGGTCCCATTTGTCGGGTCAACAAGCTTATAAGGCTTATTGACTTTTCAATAATTCCAATGGTCATATTCCAATCTTTTAGGAAATTTTTTCACAATTTTACCCTTTTAAAACCAACCATCCGTAACTTCCTTGAGGAAGTTACATAAGTGGTTGGATTTTTTTTTTAATCTTTAAATGATCATAACTTTTGATTCACAAATCCGTTTTTCGCAAAATTACTATTTTTGAAATCTGCTTAATGAGATCTATCAAACAAGATCCATGAAGGCTATAAAATTTCAAAGAAATTTTTTTACACAAACAGTAAACTTTACTGTATGCACTAGAATATGAAATAGTTTTATATATGTGACATTTTCACAAACAGACAGTAACAATTACTGTGGTAATACTACACAGTATATATATATATATATATATATATATATATATATATATATATATATATATATATATATATATATCCGGTGGATCCAAACCCTCTTTTTTCAAAAATACCTTATATTTAAAGGTTCGCGCTAACGGCATCCAATCCTTACCACCATTGTTGGAGCTTCAACGACCTTCGTCAGAGCTCCGATTTGGGGTGGGTAAGGGTGACATGCGGTGCCGCTGGCGCGGACCTTTGAAAATAAGAGACTTCTGAATAAATGGGCTTTGGATCCACCGGAGTATCACGAGGTGCCGCTAGCGCGGACCTTTGAAAATAAGATTGGATAAATGGGATCGGGATCATCTGGAGCGCCAATTTGGGGTGAATAGGGGTGACACATAACTTTAAAAATAGGAGCATATTGAATATATATATATATACACACACACACACACACACACACACGGTAGATCCAAACCACTATTTTTTTTTTCAAAATTACCATATTTTTAAATGTTTACGCTAGCGACATTCAATCCCCACCACTACCCACCCCCATTGTCGGAGCTTCAACGACTTTCATCAGAGCTATGATTTGGGTTGGTAGTAGTGGCATAAGGTGCCGCTGGTGCGGACCTCTGAAATTAAGAGAATATTAGATAAATGGTGTTTGGATCCACCGGAGCTCCGATTTGGGGTGAGTAGGGGTGACATTGAGTTAGATTTATATCTATAACATTTTCACAAGCATTAACATTTACTGTGTTCATATAACACAGTATATATATATATATATATATATATATATATCCAAGCCTCTTTTTTCTGATATTATCTTATTTTTAACGGTCCGCGCCAACGGCATCCAATCCCCACCACCACCCACCCCCTTTATCGGAGCTCCAACAACCTTCATCAGAGCTCTGGTTTGAGGTGGCATGGGATGCCGATGTAACATTTTCACAAACAGTAACATTTATTATTTGTGAAAATATTAGAGATATAAACCTAATCCAATCCTACCCCTACTCACCTCAAACTGGAGCGCCGGTGTATCCAAACCCCATTTATCCAATATTCTCTTATTTCCTAAGGTCCGCGCCAGCGGCACTCCATGTCACCCCAAATCAGAACTCTGATGAAGGTTGTTGGAGCTCCGACAATTGGGGTTGGTGGTGGTCGGGATTAGATACCGCTAGCGCGGGCCGTTAAAAATAAGACAATATCAGAAAAAAGAGGTTTGGATCCACCGTATATATATATATATATATATATATATATATATATATATATATATATATATATATATAGAGGCAGGCTCCTGTGCACACTAAGTTTGCACACTAACTTTGCACATTACCTTTTAAAAGTGTGCAAACTTAGTGCTGGCGCACACCAATTTTTTTATGTGATATTTTAACATTTCAACGGACTCACATAAAAAAAATTAGCTCAAAAAAACTTTTTTTGCTATTTTTAAAAAATCGGTCAAACTTTCGCAGTTTTTAAAGGGCTTAAAAACTGCGAAAGTTTGACCGATTTTTTAAAAATAGCAAAAAACGTTTTTTTGAGCTGATTTTTTTTATATGGGTTCCTTGAAATGTTTAAATATCACACAAAAAAAATCAACTCAAAAATATTTTTTTTACCACTTTTAAAAGGTAATGTGCAAAGTTAGTGTGCAAACTTAGTGTGCACAGGAGCCTGCCTCTATATATATATATACTGTGTTATAACATAGTAAATGTTAATGTTTGTAAAAATGTTATAGATATAAACCTAACCCAATGTCACCCCAAATCGGAGCGCCAGTGGATCCAAACTCCATTTATCTAATATTCTCTTAATTTCATAGGTCCGCGCCAGCGGCACCCAATGCCACTACTACCCACCTAAATCATAGCTCTGATGAAAGTCGTTGAAGCTTCGACAATTGGGGTGGGTAGTGGTGGGGATTGAATGTCGCTAGCGTAAACCTTTAAAAATATGGTAATTTAAAAAAAAGAGGTTTGAATCTACCGTGTATATATATATATATTAACTCAGTAAATGTTACTGTTTGTGAAAATGTTATATATATATTGTGTAATATTAACTCAGTAAATGTTACTGTTTGTGAAAATGTTATATATATAAAACTATTTCATAAATATATTATCACAGTAAATGTTATTGTTTGTGAAAATGTCACAAATATAAAACTATTTCATTTTCTGGTGTATATAATAAAGTTTAATATCTATGACATTTTTACAAACTATATTATATATATATATATATATATCCAATATGCTCCTATTTTAAAGTTCTGTGCCACCCCTATTCACCCCAAATTGGCGCTCCAGATGATCTCGATCCCATTTATCGAATCTTATTTTCAAAGGTCCGCGCCAGCGGCACCCCAGGATACTCCGGTGGATCTAAAGCCCATTTATTCAAAAGTCTCTTATTTTCAAAGCTCCGCGCCAGCGGCACCATATGCCACCCCTACCCACCCCAAATCGGAACTCTGACGAAGGTCGTTGAAGCTCTAATAATGGTGGTAAGGATTGGATACCGCTAGCGCGAACCTTCAAATATAAGGTAATTTTGAAAAAAAAGGGTTTGGATCCACCGGATATATAAATTTTTTTCTTTGGAATTTTATAGCCTTCATGGATCTTGTTTGATAGATCTTGTCGAGCAGATTTTAAAAATAGTAATTTTGTGAAAAACGGATTTGTGAATCAAAAGTTATGATCATTTGAAGATTAAAAAAAAAGTTCAACCACTTATGTAACTTCCTCAAGGAAGTTACGGATTGTTGGTTTAAAAAGGGTAAAATTGTGAAAAAAAGTTTCAAAAAATTAGGAATAGGACTTGTATGTAAGGGAAAAACATGATGGGACTAGAATGTATATAAGAAAGTCTAATAGGATCTAAACGTAAATGCCCCAAAAATCAACACACCGTCTACAAATTACTGATCAAATTAATGTTCATATCACCATAAAAACAAAATTTGAACATCATTAAATACAAATAATTATGATAATTGAAATTAAAATCAAATTTGAATTGATGAACATAAGATTAACAAAGATAAGATCGCCCTCACAAGAGGGGCCTCAGACTAGATATCATCCTCACAAGAGGCATAAAGGTAATGATGATCATCATTACCAGTAGGGCTAAGTAACAGGGACAACATGACAGAGACCAACAGGGCTAAAAGCAGGGTAAGTGCCAACATGGGACTTTTCCCAGCACTTGTTTCTGCATTGAGGCGGGGCATACAATCAAGAGGATCCCTAAGGGAAATCAGGGTACCCAGTGTTAAAAAGGTGAGCGGCGCTACTCAGAATCATATGGCCAACGTCAGCAATTACTGGCCTCTCCATTTGTTTCGGTGCCAGCTGTACAACTCCATTACCAACTCAGCCACATGGCCAACTGTGGTTATAGTAAGGGCGTGTGTACCACGTTACACCTCAAGATGCTAAGGAACTAGTATAAGTGGTAGAGAGTACGCTTTCTATTCATGAGTATATTGGGATGTGTTTCATTTGATACTCTTGCATCACATTCATTTACTATTAAAGCCTTCGCTCAGTCTTCTGGAATGATAAATTTTGCGCTGAACATATCTTTACACATAGATTTATCGTTGGGTAAGGATTACCTATTCATTCTTTGCGTTTGAGGTATATGTTTGGATATTGGCTACATTTTGTAGTTAAGTTATTGATTTTATACATGTCTATGCATGACGTTATCCTCGGATGGTTATCTATTTATCATGCTCGTGTGGAAAGTTTTGGTAAGTCCATCGTTTTGCCATTTCAGGATAGGAGCTGTACTAGGTTTCAATACCGTGACCCGAGGAAGGTCGAGCACGCATTTATATATATTGATGATGATAATTATGAGGGAGTCACCATATTTTTAGAATCTATTCCAATAGTTAGAAAGTTTCCTGGTGTCCTTCAAGTGATTCCAGGGTTACCACCTAGTAAAGAGATTGAGTTTGTGATTGATTTGACTCTAGGCACTATCTATAGCCTGAGCACCCTACCGTACGACTACATTAGATATGAGAAATCTAGCAGAGACTATTCATCAGCTACTGGATAGAGTTTATCAGGAGTACTTCACCTTAGGGAGCTACGGTCCTCTTCTTGAAGAAGAAGGATGGATCGTTGAGATTATGATTAAAGTATTGGGAGTTGAACAAGGTCACCTTTCATAACAATAATTACTTTTCGTGTATAAATGACTTATGTAGACACCCCGTCCTTGTACCTTCAATTACCCCCTTAGGTCCCTAACACTATTCCATTCACCCTAATAACCCCAAGTCTTACTCCAAACCCTTATCTAAAGGTTATCGGACGCTTCCTTGCTCTGTTTAACTTTGGTCAACCCTACAATCTGAGCGTAACTCCTTTTATTTCCATAAGGATCTGAATACCATTTCCAACGGTCCATACTGTGTGTGAATCATCCTTACGGTTCGCATGTAGTTGCCTTTTCACATTAAAAACCTGACCCAAAGGCTACCAGATGCTTTCGAACTCCATTTGACTTTGATCAACCCTCAAACCCGAGCGTATCTCATTACACTTCCACAGGAATCTGAATGTCCTTTCCAACGGTCCATACCATGCATGAATTGACCTTACGGTTCGCGCGTACTTGTCTTTTTTACTCTGAGAACTCTGTCCTAGAGGCTAGCGGGTGCTTCCGAGACACGTTTGACTTTGGTCTCAAACCTGAGAATGGCTCGATATATTTTCATAAGGATCTGAAATTTCTAAGGGTCCTGTCCGTGCACGATTCAGAGTTACAATTTGCATTTAATGCCTTTTTTTTCGAAAAAGTCATTTTTAGACTTCTTATAGGCACCCAAAGCCTTTGTCTATCGACAAAGAGGTACTTTACTTTGCCAGCAAGCCAGGATTATGACGATAGGCAGGCTAGGGCCTATACCAACCTTCAGACCCCCTAGTTTTTTGCTATTTAAGAAGGCCATGACCTCATTCCCAGGTCTTTTTTATGAAATCAGAACATTCTCTATCTCAGTATCAGTGCACCATCATCTTAAAGATTTCATTTTCCAACCATTCTCTACACTTTTCTTACATCACATTCACCCCATTTTTTGCCACCAATTTTACCATTATCCTACCACCATAAAAATCAGCCTACACTACCTCAAAATTAGTAATAAAGTTCTATAGGCTGTCTACTTTTATCCTTTTACATCTCATTCAATTAGTGTCATTTATCACCTTTTCCCCTCCTATTCTTGCTTTACTATAACTTTTTCATTCTAACTAACCTCTTCTTATTATTTATATGTACAAAATATAATTGCATAAAATCAAAAAAGCGAAAAGGAGGGTTCACCTTTAAACCCTAAAGTAGAATTTTTCCACTTCTTTGCATAAAATCTACAATTGTGCACATTTTTCAACAAACTAAGGGAAGTTCTATTTCCTGATTCATGGTTTACACCCCACCCTTGGGTGTTATTGAACTACGTAGACTTTGTTGCCTCTTTTGGATATGTAGGCATCCCGAGTCATCCTCGGGATTTGAGTACTATTTGCTTATTTTGTTATTTTATTTTTTCTCATACTTAGTATTGTGCGTATGTATGTCCATATATCTATTAGTGACCCCGCCAGACATGCATATTCACTTCCTCATAGTGAATCATGATCCAATGGTTATTCACATCGTATTTTCATATTCGTTAATTATATCTACTTTTTTTTGCAGACACGCATATCCACTTCCTCATAGTGTATTATGGTTCGGTGTATTGCAAATATCATAGCCGTTTTTAATCATAGTTTTAGGGGCTCTGACATTTGATCTGGTGTGCTGCTCACATTTTGGCTACCTTGTTAGATTTTCTTTTTTTATACTCCTCAGAATAACTCATCTCCGTTCTTCCCATGACATGAGTATGGAGATTTCTTTTTTTCACCTATTTTCACATCACACACATTACACACATGAATTGCATTTTTGGATAAAAATAGAACATTGTCATATCCCATGAGAGATGGAAAGGGCGGAATGGGTGCTTAACACCTTTTCATTCTGTAACTTAGTCCCTGGACCCCTGATCTATATGGTTTTATATGCATCATTTTGTCTTTGATGCCATTTCTTTAGGGTACATCTTTTTCCCGTTTTGAGAAAAATAGGTTGGTGACTCCATTTTTTATATTTGTATCCCCTTTTGATGTGACCAATTAATATCTGTAGGAGCCCACGGAGATCATGCGAGTGACGAAATAGGACTTCCATCCTTTATCCTAGCACGCGTCGAATTCTTCTTCTTTCGGAGAAAACCCATGTCGAAATAATTTCGGTTGATAAAGTGGCGACTCCGATGGGGACATTATTTATAGAGGACTATATTTCACATGGGCTTCATTGACTTTTCTCTTCCTTTATCTATTTTTCTACATGTGTATATATACGTCCACTTGTATATTCTCCTTGCTCTCATAGTTAAATGTTGTATATATGTCTTGGTCATATACCCACGATTATCCTTCTCTCCGTTGTGTTCTTTTTTTTTTATGTGTATGTACCACCTTTTATATCACATGCTTCACGCTTTATTCACTCCTATACACTTACCACATTACACTTTCACTTTTTCACATGCTCCATATCACTTATAGATATCCATATTGATTCTAACTTGTATATATCCACCTGCTTACTCATATGCTTCACATACCATTTGTAGATATCCATGCTTAGTCTCACTAGCACACACTTTCGCATTACTCCCACCTTTTCACATTACTCTCACTTGCACACACTTCCACATTACTTTCACCTGTATATATTTGCATGTTTTCACTTAAACATATTGTTATGTCACTCTCACTTTACACATACCTTTCTCCTACTTATGTATATTCACATATCTCACACTTTGTATATACTATCATGCTTTGTATATGCTCCATGATTCGTGTACATAATTTTACACTCCATGTTTAGCCCATGCTTCGTGTACTTTCTAGCCTTACACTCCATGTTTAGCCCCTTTATCACATTCTACTCTTGTATTATTTCAAGCCGTACCTCACGCTTAGTAGTAGCATTTATCTCGCTTACCACACATAAAACTCTTCATATAATAGTAATTAAGACTCATGCATTTTTGCACACTACATCACGTGTGCACTACATTTTAACCAAAATTTTATCCCATACTGGGGGAATACTTTGTGATAGGTGCCGGTCCTGCGAGGTGCGATTAACCTAAGAGAGACGATTCTCACCTTTCATTATACTAGTTCCTTTGACGTGTATCGAGTGGTCCCTCGCATCATACCGTTTGATTAAACTCACTAAGTGAGGTATATAATAGGGAGTTCCTTCACGTACATCTAGTATATCAAATTCATTCTCACACGTACAGTCTCTATGAGGTATATCATGAGGCAATTTACGTACATGTAGGTATATCAAATGTCTTATCCAAACATACCAATAAATGATTGTCTAAAAAGTTTTACGAATTCAAAATCTCAAGGATTTGCGTGGATTACACTCTCATGTCTCCCTATCCTATAGCTCGATTACTAGAGAAATTCAAAATGCCAGATGTCAAAAAGTTCGGAGGTAGCAAACCTCTTAACTTTCACCTACGAAGCTATCACAATGCCATGACTTTCCTAGGAGCATCAGAAGAGATAATGGCATATATGTTCCAATAATTTCTCAAAGAAAGTGCTCTGCAATGGTTTTTATCAGTGGAGGAACCCAAAATTCGTAATTAGGAGGATGTGTGGCCTGAGAATTCATGACTCAGTACAAATACAACATGAGGTAGAGGTCACCCTCCGAGACCTTTATCTACTCAAATAGGACCCTGGTGAATCAGGTAGCAATTTTATCGGGCGATGGAGGGAGAAGGTCTCCACCATAACAAATCGAAAGGTCTTCACCAAGCAAATAAACCATATGAGGAAGAACATGTGACTATTATGAAAAAGAACTTCCTACCACATATCAGAACTTTAATGGAAATCAAGTACTATCCCTATTTTAGATCCCTCCAGGAGACAGGGGTCGATATTGAAGAAGGGTCATAAGTCAAAAATCTGAATTCAAGTTGACGAGGCCAACCGGGTGTAACACCCCACTCAATGAAATATTGGGTGATCAGTTCCATACCCAATTAAAACAAAATTTACAGTTGGTTCATTCTTAGCATCACTGTCGAAAAACATTAATCACCTAATATCCAACTAAGCAGGTGTTAAACTTTTCAAATTTTAATTTAATAAAATTCCATTTTTACCATTACGAACAATTTCATAATAATCCAATCCACAACAATAAATGAATCACAACAGAATTTAAATGCAACTGGAATAATACTTTCCAGCAAAATATCTCAATACATAAATTCCAATAATAACAAATGTATCATAATGACATGAGTATAAAATCCTGACTTAAATAGAAGGGAAATACTATAATCCTCCTTGGCGACATGCCCTAAATAAAAATCAACTACAGAGTAGGAATCAAAAAATATGAAGGCGTCTAAACAAAGCTCCAAACTCCGTAGCGTCCATAACTCATCAACATCATAATCCTCCAAGGCTGGCGTCCCTGTGGCTGGACACTTGATATAGGAGATACAAAAGAGAGAAGAGAATATGCAAGGAAACGGGTCAGAGCCCGATGTAAAACAGTTTTTAAAATAGCAAGTGAATAATTGTAATATTTATCACTTATAATATACATGTTAGATTATCGGACTCTTTCTTAAGATTCTCACCTCTCATCTAGAGTGCACACCTAACGTACCTCTAAGCCATCCTAGTTGCAGTTCCCATGTTAACTAGTTTAAACCAATGTATCCACTAATAATAGACCAATTCATTCCCACGTATAAATCTCATAATACATGTAATAATGATATAAACATATATATCTATTTAGATTCAACATGGATAAGCCCCTTATTAATTCAATTCAATTAAGTTTTCTCATACTTAATTAATTTTATATATCATTATCATTCCATTCTACTTTAGTCACACAGTAGATATCATCATATGTCTATATATACATTCACTATATTATATATATACCATACTGCACCCTGAGACACAGTTGCGGTGCTGCATTACTCTGCTATCATGTCCCAATACATCTCGTCACTGTATAGGGGACTATAGGTTCGGTAAAGATCCCTCGAACCACACATATTAAATCACAAATAATGGAGGCGAACATAGTCCTAAGCCTTTGGGCTACGCACATACCTACGCACCCAAATGACCGTTCTATACCATTGTTCTCACTAATGGTAATCGACCTACGTCCTATGCTCTCGAGTGACAAGTCAAAAATCTCGTAGATTCATCAGGATATGAATGCCCTCATGCGTAAACCTCCCGTCGATAGCAAGTAAGCTTGGTATGTCATACACATAAATTATCAATCAATAGGCATTATCATCTACCTATACAAAATTAAGTACTCATTCTACCTAATCTATAATACTAGAAATTTATCCTATCCCCAAGTACCCATTGTATTTATCAATACCACCCGCACTTGTTAATTATAATTATTTTCTTTGTCACATTATTCTTATGTAGTTATCACTCACATAACGTCCTTCTCACTTTAATAAATTTTTTTTCCAACATTAACCCAAGTCTTTCGCTCCTCATTAATGTACCAAAATTATCCAAACTTAATTCATTGAATATTATTATGTGGATACCACTTACATAATGTTATCTTCGATTAAATATAATTTTCCAACATTCACCCAAGTCCTTGACCTTTTGTAATATACAAAATGATTCGAATATTATTTCTATTGAAATTTATATAATTAATTCCCCCTTTAATCTTTCCCCGATTCAACCCCACACAAAATACATTTTTCGGGTCTCAAGTATATCCTACCGTCCTCCCTTAAGTCCCATTATATTCAAATAATCATCAATAAAGATTTCTCAATTTGGGATTCAATCAAACTTTAAAAGGAAAACATTTCACATTTCCAGGGGGAGTCGATCGATCGATGGTCTTGGTTCGATCGATCGATATTCTTGGGTCGATAGATCGATCGATCAAATATCAGCCCTGTTTCTTCATATTAGAACCTACGGGTTTAACACTTCTTTCTCATCAAAACCAACATAAATCAATCCTAAACTTCTCCTACGTCATCTCAATTGACATACTAAGGTATATGATCAAATTCTAACAATTAAACAACCTAAATTCATCAATTAGTTTGGATTAAATCATATCATTCCCAGAATTCTCATATTTTAATATTTCTCCCGAAAAATTATATGAACCCAGATTTCTTTCATCAATTGAAACCAAATTTCGTGGATTAAAACCTTTATACATAAAGAGATTTATTCTATCTAATTCTCATGTCCATAACTAAACTAAAACTCTATAGTTGATCATTGAAACATGCAAATTCTTAGTTCCTTAATTATCCTATCTAGCATGGATATTTTAAGCATCAAAATAGAACAAGAATTTCACTTGCCTTAGTTATGTAGGTATGAACCTTTGGTGATGATGGTGTATGATTTCTTCCTCATATTTCAGCGACTTTCCAATGGTGGTGCTGGTGGCAGAAGGTGGTTAATCCCCTTTGGTTTATCCCAAAAGACTCTTCCCTTTTCTAAGCAACCTCTTCTTCTCCCAAGGAACCTTTCACTCTCTCTCACACTAAGACCTCTCAAATATTTTGTGATGAAATGGAATGAACCTACATTAATTTAACCCAACACCTTTATAATAAGACAAAATCCGAAATTACTATTCATCTCCCAAGTAAAATGACTATAATTCCCCTTCGGGGTGTCCTTTCATCTCCCGCTTGACCCGAGACCCAAATCCAACACCCGAATTGACTTTTCTGATTATTTTGACCCTTCCGAATGCAATGGCGCACTCGAAATGACCGTAAGGTTGATATAAAATAGTGTTTCCTTTTTATTCATTTAAATTGGTCCCAGCACGTCCCATACCGCGTCCCGACGTAATTTTCATTATTACCATATTAGTAACTCACGTCAATATGAATAACATCATATTCATATATTACTTATATATCACCAAGTAATATTCATAATCACACATTACTCTAATCTCTAGTAATATTAAATCCGGATGAATCCCAATTAATTATTTCCTAATTAATTCCAATTAATCCACATTAACTTCTAATTTATTGCATAATAAAAGTTATTAAAAATTACGGGGTATTACACCGGGAAGTTCATCTCTCGAAAGTATGTTAAGCCGGCCAACACCTCAGTCTCAACCATTAATTACATCTCTCAACCTGCTACCTCATGGACACCCGAAAATCGTCGCATTCCAGTCAAAAGAGAATATATCGAACTCCATTCCCCCTTATCAAAAGTTTACCCAACCCACTATCCTAAAATCTCATCAAGCCTTTAGAACCTCAACTATTACCAGAATTACTTCCTCAAAATTTCAATCATGACGCCCTTGCGACTTTCATCAAATCGCCGAGCACACCGACGACAAATTCTTTCACTGAATAATATTATCCAAGGCCTCATTAATAAGGGGATTATTTACCCTCCAGCTAATCCAAATCCCAGTACCACTCAAAACTCTCTCCCGACACACTGCATCGGGGTAAATGCCTTACTTTTAGAAGAAAACTCAAATTTTGACATTTTAACCCTAACTAATCCCATCGAAGCACCTGATTAATCTACTAGTTTATCCAAAACCCTCAAGGTTTGTCCCCTTTTCCTCCTACATCTAGAGAAATCATCCAACCAGGCCTTATCCCTACCAACCATGGCTTACATAAACGTTCTAACTCGTTCAGAAAAGGGAAAGTATGGATATGCTAACGCTCTTGAATTAACTCTGAGATTTTGGGTTGAAACTGCCATTGGGAATGATCCTAGAAGTAGACCACTGTATGAATATTAATAATATGTATATGGAAACCTAAGAATGGTATTTATAGTCAGGTGAATGGTTTGCGTCAGCATAGGTTTTTAGTTCGGGCAGTATTATAGAAGTCATGTCTGATGAATTTATAAAGAAGAAAGAAATATGTATGGCCTCCTATCTGCTCACTACCCTGAAACTCAAAGGATATTTGGCCCCCTCCTTCCAACACTTCTCTGCTGAATTGGAAGACTAATATGATGAGATTGTGGAAGTCATAGAGTGCATTGATTTCTTATAGATAAACGATATTATTGCTATTGCACATGGTGATGATTTTGACAACTCAGATAATGAACTAGGAAAGATGTCGACATAGTTGTCTCCTTGTGCGGAATGATTTCTTTTGAAGAATTACTAGAAATGATTAATGAAGTATCCATTGTACCTAAGGTGGATGAAGATACAAGCTTTATGTTCTTCCTTGCCTTTGTAAATCACATGACTCGGTTCGGTAATCATTATATAGACCCGATCCTCCCATCATCAGGTATAAATAAAGGAAAAAGGAGTTGATAAAGAACCCACAATGATGAAAATGACAGTTGAAGAGAGTAAGGTCCTCGAGGAACTCAAGAAAAACCTAAGCCAACATCACTTTTTAGGGTCTCTTATTGTCCTCCCAATTGTACATAAACGCTATAATCAAACTTCTCATAGGACACATGGTTCCTCCTACTACAACCCCGAAGAAGATGTACACATGGTTGGATCTCTGAGTGCAATGAGGATCATCTCTTTTTTCGAGGAGTTAAACAACAAGATCGGTCCTAACCATAACAATGCTCTTAAATTCTCAGCAAAGTCATGGGGAAAATGGTTCCATTCGCACCTGTCGACAATGAGTCTGCTCTGAACATCTCTCCATTGAGAACTCTCAACTGCCTAGGGACAAAGGTCAGTGATCTTACCGTCTATGATAATACCCGTTGAGAGGTTATGGGATTAATAAAACTCATGCTCGGGGATGGTCTTATATTCCCCCAAATTGAGTTCCAATCCATTGATATACCATCCTTCTTCAACGTGCTCCTTAGTCAGCCCTGGATTCATAGTATCCAAGGTTTATCTTTCTTTTTCCGTCAAAAGCTAAAATTCTTCGCCAACGATCAAGTCATCACCATCATTGGGGATGCCGATAACTCTTTTAATGTCACCATGAGTAACTCTTTATTAGAAATCAAACATGGGACTAACGATATGTTCATCTCGGGCTTTAATATTGATCCACTTCCCACCTCAGCAGGATATAATTTCAAAGACAGAGTATGCCAGAGTATAGCCCACATGACAATGTCAATGTGACCCAGATGTTCGAAAATATGCATTTAATGCCCGTAATGGGGCTGGGTTGATGTCACTAAGAGATTCTTGAGTTGATAGTTCTTAAAAAAGCCTTTCTCCTTTATGTCCTGGACTACCGACTATCAATATCTTAACTCAAAGAACTTCACCAGCCATACTGGAAGAAGATCTTAAAAAAGAAGAGACGATCTCAAGAGATTCCATAAATGGATGATTTTTCAGGAGGGTGAAGACTTCCCCTTTTGTGGATTCCCCGAGCCATAGTACGACCCTATTGAGAAGAAGATGAAGTCAAGATTAGAGATTTTCTCTAGGAATGAAATCACATGGACTAAAGACCATAAGTAGAGGTGGGGCCTCTAGACATCAGAGATGTAGAAGGCACTGAAAACTCCGAGAGTAGTACGACGATGAGCCATTTGATCTCCATATATAAGGGATGGATCTCTGCATTATCCACATGAAGGTCGAACTATCTGATCTATTCGAAAAGATCATCCCTGCTAAGAAACCACTCCATAAGTGGGACGATATTCTTATTAAGCCCGCTCAGACCAATCTAAACCCTGCTATTCACCCCCTTCCAAAATGAACCTCAATCTATCCCCTCTCCTTTTATCACTGATATGATTGTAAATGAGACATGCTTAGACGAGGTTCTCATTGATTTATTTTTGAAAGATGTTTTTAATGAAATGAATGATGATTTCAAGTATCTTGTTGTGACTTATATTAATTACATTGATTAGAATCAAACAATTAATGAACGTGATCTAATAAATGAAAAATTCTTAACTGATATCAATAAGAAAAAAATTAAACATCATAACTGCATTCAAACTAATGATGCTGAGACTGTTATTATCAATCTCGATTCTAGTAGCATCATGCACAAGATTAGGATATGGTACACCCTCGATGATCATGAGAAGTTGCAATTTGTAGACTTTTAAAAGAATTGGTTGACGTTGTTGCGTGGTCCTATAGTGACATACCCGACATTGACCCAAAAATCGTACAACATGAGATTACTACTTTTATTGAAAGAAATCCTATCAAACTGAAGTTAAGAAGCTCCGAACGGAATAATATCTCAAGGTCGAAGACGGAGTTGTAAAGAAGTTGAACCTAGGCTTCATCCACGTAGTTGAATATCCTACATGGCTAAAAAATATCGTCTTTATACCGAAATCAAGAAGAAAAGTCCGCATATGCATCGACTATCGGGATCTGACAAAGCATCCCTAAAGGACGATTACCTTTTGCCCAACATTGACATGATTATCGATAACACTGGAAATCATGACCTCAAATCGTTTGTCTACTATTTTTCCAGGTATAACCAGATCAAGACGTATCCTAATCGTCAGGATAAGGCTGTCTTTATCACCTAGTAGGAAACCTTTTACTATACAATCATGCCATTCGATCTCAGACTGCTGGAGCTACATATCAGAGGGAAGCTACAACCATTTTCCATAATCTTATCCAAAAAAGGTTGAAGTTTGCGATATGGTCATTAATTCCAAAACTCGATAAGGTCACATCCCTGCATTGAGAAGATTATTTAAGGGACTACTATAGTATCGGATGCCCCTCAATCTGGAAAAATGAATTTCAACAGCACGAAAGGCAAACTCCTTGGATTCATGGTCAATGAAAAGGGGATCGAAGCAGACCCTGAAAAACTAGGAGAGATTCTCAAAATTATGCCCACTCGAACGAAAGAAGTTTGCATCTTCCTGGGCAAACTCTAATACATCAGTCGGTTCCTCAGTCAACTGACCTCAATTTTAGAGCCCATATTCCAACTTCTTCGAAAGGATTCAACCAAATTTTGAAGTCAATAAGCCTTTGATGATATTAAAATGATACCTTACCCGACCTCCTGTGTTCATGCCTCCACAACAAGGTTTTACCCTCCTCTTATACCTCACTATCACAGACTCTACGACTGGGGATATGGTAATACATCAAAGAATCACACAAATAAAGATCCATCTACTACGCTAGTTGAAAACTAGCAAGGTATGAGGTGAACTATAACACATTAGAAAAAATGTTTGTTCTTATAGTCTGAGTCACGCAGAAGCTCCGACATTATATGCTCACTTTCCCTATCAAATTGGTGTCCCGAATGGATCCCATGAAATAAATGTTGGAGAGGACTTCCTTGTCCACTCGCATGGCTCGATGGTTGATGTTACTGGATGAATTTGACATCGCATATATTACTCAGAAGTCCATGAAAGGAAGAGCCATTTATGACTACCTTGCTGACAATCCCATACGGGAGCCGAGATATGGATATTCTAGTTTACACATGAAGACATTCTTTACACGTCTTATGAACAACTCAGACGGAGAATCTTTTTTGACGGGGATACTAACAAGAAGGGGTGCAATATTGAGATACTCCTAATCGCTCCTAACGATTCTCACACTCCCATCGCCATCAAGTTGAACTTCTCTTGCACAACAATTTAACAGAGTATGAAACATGTACTATAGGTCTTAAGATAGCCCTCGAAAAAGTAATTAGATGCATCGATGTCTATACAGATTCAACTTTCATCGTAGGGCAAATCCTCAAAAAGTGGAAAGTCAAAACGAAAAACTCCTACCCTTCCATGCTCATATTGAAGAGCTTACCTCCTAGTTTGAAAGTATCACCTTCCACTAACTTCCTCTCTTAATAAACAACCAATACAACTCATTGGTAACCTCCACTTCTATGGTTGACATGCCATAAGTAATAATAATGGATCCCCTTCTAGTCCAAAAATAGGTATCACCCACCCACTACTATCACATTAAGCTCGTAATAAAAGAAGATATAGACTTGGCTGGATTATGGTATTATGACATCTGACTACTCCTTAAGTATAATAAATATCCTTAGGACTCTAACAATAAAGACCGCGTGACCCTTCATAGGCTTACTACTCAGTACATCATTTGTGACAAAGTACTCTTTAAGAGATATTTTGATAGAACCCATCTGCATTGCATATTAGGGTTTGTAGTCGAAGATGCGATGCATAGTATCCATAACGGGAAATGTGGACCTCATATGAATGGTCATATTATTTTAAAGTGACAAGGACATTATTGGACCACCATGGTTCAAAGGTGCGCTACTTATTTCAGAAGATGCCTCAAATGCCGATAATTTGTCAATCTTTAGCACTTACCTCCTCGAGAGTTATACAACATGACTTCTCCTTGGCCCTTTTACATTTAGGGCATTGAATCATTGGGAAAGTATCCCCCAAAGAATCAAAAGGGATCGAATTCATCCTGTTCGCCATTGATTATTTCACCAAATGGGTTGAAGTCGAATCATACACAATGCTAAATGCAAATAAAGTGTCTAAGTTCATCAGAGAGAATATCATCTACCGTTACGCAGTTCCCTATGATATGGTATCAGATAATGTGCTCCATTTTGAAGTTGAACTCGTATAAATAGTCAATGAGTATGGAATTCAAATTCACAAGTCCTATCCGTACAGACCTTAAGCCAATGGGGCTGTAGAAGTTGCCAATAAAATCCTCAAGTACACAATCAACAAAATGACTGAAATTTACAGATATTGGGAAGATCGGATCCCATATTCTCTCTAGGGCTACCAAACCTCTATAAGAAACACCCACTGGGGCTATCCCTCAGTCCCTAGTATATGTCATGGAAGTGGTCCTACTTGTTGAACTCGAAATACCCCCTCTGCGGGTCATGATCTAAAGTCAGATTGATGAAGTTGTTGGCAGCAAAGTCGCTATGACAAGCTCATACTCTTGGATGGAAAAAGATTAAAAGCCCTATATCACATACAAGGGTATCACCGACCTATTATGAAATCATTCAACAAAAAAGTCAAATATCGCTATGTGAAATAAGGAGATCTTGGCCTCATAGAAATTATAAAACTCATCTGGGATTCAAGGAAAAATAAAACATAACTGGAGTGGTCCCTACACCGTGAAGAAATTTTTTTAGGCGATGAAGCTATGCTCACAGACCTCGACGTAGAAGATATGGTGTGTCCAGTTAACTTGGATCATCATAAAAAATTCTACCTCTAGTCCAACTCTCATTAAGATACGACTCTTCTCATCTCCCTTTTACTCTAAAAAAAATTCTCTCTTTTCTCCTCTCGAAACTACATGGGACCTGATCGTCTCAAAATTAAATTTCCAAAGAAAAAATTATAATTTTAAAACCCCCACGATGGTACGTAGACAACCCATAAAGCAATTTCAGTACGGTCCTTTATCTTTCACAAAATTCTACTCTTTCTCCCACCGAAAAAATTAATCCCTCTCATCATTTAAGTGAACAAAAGGATTATGCGTTCCTTAGCGATCAATATAGATAATTTAAATAAAAAATTCTTCAAAAGAATAGTAAGATATATCATAAACATCATTATATTCTTTTATTAATACGAAACGGGACGATTACATGATGTATTAGTGATACAAATGAAAAAACAAGCAAAAGTACCTTGCCAACCTCATAACCTGACCTACCTACCTACAAACATATGTATGGCCAAACTTGACCCTATATTACCACAAAAACTCACCCACTTCAACTTCCAGATGGATCAGACTCATCATCATTATAGTCCCTAAAGGATCCTAAGAATTCCAATCTTGAATACACTTTCGTATGCACTCCTTCCTATGGTACACATTGATAAACTTGGATAAAACCACAATGCTCTCCTCTAGAGAGTAAAACATCATAAGACACATCTTCCTCATATCCTCAACATAAACCTTCATAACCACCTTCTTCCATAACCATTTCAAATACTCCCCCGGTACAAACCCAGGTTCCCCGATGGACGGAGACGGACTTGTAGTCGTTCCGTGGCACATCCACGAAGCCCCCAAAATAATCCTTAAAGATTCAGTCAAATCTTCCACAAAGGATGGACAAATCATCATGCTGTTGCAACAAGTGGTTTTGAATACATAGAAGTGCAGAAAATGGACAATCATAAATAGAAAAGCAATTTGGACTTGACTAGTATGCTAATAGCCCGACCAAGGAGTATGCTGACCGACACACACTTTATTTTGGGGATTTTTCTACCTTTCCATTTTTCTTTCTTTCCAATAAACCTTTTTTTGATAATACAACCTACTTGCAAAGGTTTTCCTGAGTGTTCCCTCCTAGAAAAGAATTTCATAAAAATGCATATTTTAAGTTATTTCTTACCAATGTAATAAACAAACCCCCAGTGGAAAATTAAGGTGCATGTAGACTAGGTCACTTAATTCAAGATAGATCAAGAACATGAAAAATGCATCCTGTATATATATTTGCCACTGTGTTTACATTTTTCAGGAACAAGAGAGAAAAAGAAAAAGCAAAAGAAATCAAAACATTTACCAAGACACAACCTGGACTTTCCAAACGCCTGTCAACTAAAATTGCCACCTCATGCATCTCGACGAACCCACTTACCCCACAACAACCAGTGGAATCCAAATCCCAGAACCAGAGCTCTCATCAAAAGTGGCCGGTGGAACTATAAAATACCCGTTCGCCTTCCTCATGCGATCAAACACTGAAATCATCCAGTCTCGAATGTCAGCAACCATGATGTCGATACACGAACTGTGTGTGAAAGAATAAATCTAATAAATTTGAGCAAGTCAGTAATAAATAAGGAGATCAGAATCCAAATGCGAAGCAGAAAAGTAAAGTCATACCTCTCTCTGGAGAACCTTCTCAGGAAGGGGAGTGAAACCATCTATTGTTTCCTGAAGACGATGGGGTGCTGAGATGACCTGTTCACCACCCATACTAATGTGGTAGGAAGATATAGAAAGATGCTGGACATGGATATCATCTATCGCTGCCGTTGAGCCACCCCTAAGTTATGCGGTGAAAATATAAATGCACTGCTACTGCCCAATCCCTCCGCTGGAGGGGGAATACCCCCCATATCGTAAATAGATGATGACATCAAAACTGGTTGCAAACTCTAAATAATCATACCCCACTGTCGTATTCGTTTAGAGCATGTAGAGTTCCCCCGCCATTGCTACCTCCTTTGCCTAATCTGACATATCCCTCACTCAACTCATGTACTCAGGGGGGGCTAATGGTGGAACATCCACCTCATTCTACATCACCTATCTCACCACACTCTCCCCTAGGTACCAGATGCACCCAAACTCACGCGCCATAAATAACTGCATCTAGGCATAAATTCCCTTAATTCTTGTAGCCCCTTAATCAGACGCCAAGGATAGAACGCCACATATCTCTAAATAAAAGTTTATCATCAAAAATCTAAAACAAGACAAAAAATACTCAACATCCAAAATAAAGGACAAAACCAGAGCCTAACCTGATCACTTTTCAAGGCATTCAACACTGCCCTCACATCCTTCAAAGCCAGGAACTCATTCAACTTCCTATTTGAATTCCTTCACGATACGTCATTTGGGACTCTCCTGCCTAATTCTCCTTCAAGGAGACCAACCTGGTGTTGTGTACGATCATTTCATGAAATTACATCTGCAGAAAGCAACACAAGATGTCAAACGAGAACATAAGTATACAAATTAAGAAAGCTGTATCTAAAGGCTACCTCTAAAAGATACGTTATCCCTGTAAAAGTCTGTCAGCAACACCGACTGAAGGCATCCATAAAATAATAGAGGAATGCCAACGTAAATCTCCCCCAGTCGTACAGGTGAATCTCAAAGATAATCCGCAAAAAGGGGAGAAATCACAAATGGATGACGTGATCAACCATTGCCACCACAAACCCCCTAGTAAAAGTAAAATAAATAAATGAGTTGCTTGCCTCACCTACCTCCCGCCAGTCATATCAATCCGTTTAGTCCGTAAGGTGTCCTTGAACACTGATATCCTGAATGACTCTCCAGAAACTATCCACCCATTAACCCCTAGGGTAGCCCAAATCGTGACCTCAAAATGCACAAAGTTCGATTTACTATAATTTATTGACCCTCGCACTCCTGCCTAGTTAACTAATGCACATATATTGGAGTAACCGTCATTTCCCCTGAGCCAAAGTGAGACGCATGAGTGGTGACCCACCAACTTTCGACCAAAGCACACAACACCACTGAAGAGCGTGGCATCTCGTCCAAAGTCCCTACCAAACGACCAAATCCAATAGCTTCCACTATCAATTACACCACTTTAGAGAGCTTATCCACTACACCAAAAAGACTAAATTATCACCTTTGAGCAGGCCAGCCTTGTCACGGTCATTCACCGTGACAAAAAAAACAAGCGTTTTTATCACGATCATTGAGCGTGACAAGTCAGTGAAAAACGATTTTCCACGATCATTAAGTGTGACAAGTACAGTTTTCACGGACTTGTCACGGTCAATGACGGTGACAACTTTAAAGAGTTATCATGGTCAAAGACCTTGATAGGTGACAACTCTTATAATTAGAACCCTAGGTGCCTATTTTTTCCTATCGTTTCCTTTCCCTCCATTTTCTCTCTCTTCGGTTGAGCGTCAGTTCTCTCTCTCTCCCTCTCTCTACTTTTAGGTTATCTCTCTCTCTCTCTCTCTCTCTCTCTCTCTCTCTCTCTTCCGCTCTCTTTCTTTTGTGTATGTGTATATATGTATAGAACTGCGTGTGTTTATAGGTGTGTGGGGGTGGCAGTGGTGGGCAGGGGGTGGGCAGTGGGGGGGTGGGGGTGGGGTGGGTGGCAGTGGGGTAGGTGCGTGTGTGTGGGGTGTGGGGGTTGCAGTGGTGGGGAAGGGGGGGTGAGTGGGGGGTGGGGGAGTGATAGAGGAGGCGAGAGAATCAATGAGTTGTTGTTTTGAATCCATTTTTTACGAGTTTAGAGGTGGAAAAAAATGGGGAGATATAGAGAATTGATTGTGTTTGGTTTTGGTGCAAGAGATTTTAATGTGTTGTTTTCAATTTGGGGATCAATATATGAAATGTCACATGTGCGTGTATGATTCGACAAATAGTGTAAATGTTGTTTGTGTACTTTAAACTTTGCCCAAATAGTAGTTATTTTATACCAATGACCGAATTTAACATAATTAGAAACGAGGTTAAGATATGAGAGTTAAAATACAAAGAAGAGAATATCTTTTTCAAAAATATTTGAAGGGCATACAAATTTATCATCTCTATTGATATTGAATTGAATTGAATTGAGTTGAACAAGTTGGATTAATTGCACACGTAGATATTTAAACTTTTGCCTTATTCTCTCATATTAAATCCTAATTAAATTGTCTTAACAACTACCTTATCTAAATGAAACGGTATCGGGGGGGGGGGGGGGGGGGTCATTGTTTGGATTTCACTTCAGTTTGACATTCCACGCACGACGTTTAGTGATGGGCAGGAGTGACAACTCAAACCTTTAATATAATTAACATGCTTTTAATGTAGTATAGTATTTCATGAGAAGTCACATAGTATTAAACATATGAAATGATCTAAACATCAATAACCTTTTTGATTTGTATACATTATAATTCTATAGGACCCATTTCTCTAAATTGAAATTGAATTCTCATTGGTATTGATATTGGTATAAATTGAAATTGAAATTGAATTGGTATTGATATTGGTATAAGTTTTAGTTCTTATGCGTACTTTAAATTAAATGAAACATACTTTGAATTACATAATTAAATGAAATCTCTCGAATTGTGATAAGACATAATTAAATGAAACATACTTTAAATTACATATAGTGTGCATAGATACTAGCCTTCTAGTTCTTATGCGTACGCATTCAATAGCCCTTAGACACGTTCGAGAGACATAACCCTCTAATGAGATCTTTCGAATTGTCCCGTTTGGACAGTTTGGGAATGCATAGTTTCTATATAATAATATTCTTAGTGTCTTAAACTTATTACTTTTTGGGGAAGTTCTGCAGTCATCTCTTAATGGTCTCTGGGTACATACTAAATGATATGATGTAAGTGTTATTTCAATTGATAAATTGAAATAACACTCACACTTGCAATTCTATGATGTGTACTTGGAGAACTATGGGGATATGCTACCGAATTTTCTTTAAATTGGAATAATGTGCATATAATGACCCCAATTTTATATGCTCATATGTATATAGTTTGTTTTTACACTCATGTGTTACTTACTATCTTATAAATGTTGTATTATTAGATATGTGGTATTATTGGCTATCAATATAACAAACCATATTTTTACATATGAACAATCAATCGTAAATTGGATCAAATCGAAGTCTTATGACATATCTTAATGTAAACACTAAGTTTTGGGGTAGAAAATATTATTTTATGAAACTTTAGGCACTAAAATAAAAATATAAAAAGGGCCATTTTGTAAATAAAATATTTTCAAGGACCTCTAAGAAATATTAAAAATATATATTGTGAAATTACCAAAATACCCTTCATGTGTAAAATGACCCTCATGCCCTTATCACCTTTCCACCACATGATGGTCACCTCCACCTTACACATGCCGTCTTTGGAGAGAAAGCTAAAACACTTGTCATCATTTGGTGATGTTAAGACTGAAAGACCACCCCGGAACGCGACACCCAAACGATGACTTGCCACCGTAAATGCTTGATCACTTAGACACATGTCAACACCGTAATACTTTTGGAAACCTATAAATAGAGCCTTAGGGTTCATTTGAAACTCACACCAATTCCTTAAGAATTATAGTAAGAAAGAGTGATAGAAAGCTTGGGAAATATCTTAAGAACGAGTTTTATAATTTCGAAGAGAGAATTCATTTCGTAGGTATGATTTTATTTAAATGTTATAATGCATTTTTGTAGTTTTAATTTCGTATTTTATAGCTTTACTTAGTAGTTATGCTGGTAAAATACACTAAAGACTTCACTAATCAAAACTTAAAATTTGGAAACAATCTAAATTGATTTTATTTTCAAAATATGTCAACTTGTTTGAAAAATATATATACACTTTTTAAAATGATTTCTGTAAGCAATTGCTCGTTATTATGGAATCTCATTTAAGTAATTTCAAAGTTAGTCCCTGTGAAATTCTGTCTAGTTGAGATGGTATTTAAGTAGTGCCCCTGTGACCCTCCATCTCTACTGGAAATAAATTCGAAAATGTTCTGTCTAGATGAGATGGTATTTAAGTGGTGCCCCTGTGACCCTCCATCTCTACTGGGAACCGACTGATTAGGAAGAACTATGAATTGGATTCTTTAAATACGATGAATGAATATTAAAAATTGAGAAAATGGTTTTAGTAACCTTTTTCAACAAGTTAATTTAGGATTAAAACACAATATTTAGAATTGGGCTTTATTTAGAATTCGCAATTAAACCTTTATTGTATTTATTAGATTAACGTGTGATCCAAAACTCAATATCTGTATTTTCGAGCCTTTATTTTTGGTGAGTACTCTATGTCATTTCTTGCACATTTCAATTATATGATATTATGCAAACTATGTATTTTGTGAACCGCTTTTATTCTCAAAATGCATCTGATACCGATGATTGATTCATTGTGATATGTTTATATTTGTCCATATAGACATACCGATTAAAATGAGTATTGAATACTGGAAATAAGATTCGGCCTAAGGGACCTCTTTACTGATTGACCTTCCCAGCTAGGTTATCGCTGGTGTGCCATAAATAAGGCGTTGTGACGAACTAGTTCGATTGACCCTCAACTACCGGGGGTATAATACGGTAGAAGAACACGATATTAGAGTGTACTTGGACATTAAAATGATATGATTGAAAGAAAAAGTTATCACATTTGATTTGTTGCATTCTTCTTATTCCGAGCTATCCAATTGTGATATATATATATAATTATTTCAAAATATATATCTATTAACTGCAAGTTCCTATCCATATATGCATATGCCTTCTCTTTTGACTTGAATAGGTATCTATTTTCTGGAAACCTTGGAATGTCGGGAGATTAAATCTTATTCAACTTTTAGCCGACGTTGTATAAATAATGATTTTTCAGGAAATAATTAGACTGGAGGACGGAGTGTAGAAGGACTATGTTGAAGATCTAGCTTAAGGGGCTCTTTTGTTATACTTTTAAATATAACGTTTATTTTCAAGAGATAGAGCATGTTTGTCTCTTTAGTAATAAGTTTTTAATTTTGGCATAAGTTGTAATCCGTTCATACTTTAATATATACGAAGTTCCTTTTAGAAAGCTCTGATGATGTAATTCCATTTTTTTCAATAGTTTACGATTCATGACCATGTGAATGTATTTCCGTTGCATTTATTTTAAGAAATATTTTAAGGCCATAACATTGAATGCCTTGGTGGCATGTCAAGACACTCATTCCCTACTACTATTGGGTTGGGGTCGTGACAGTGCATGAGCTGTTAAGTATACTACAAAAATATGCGGTCTTGAATGGGATAGGACCACTCACTCTTTACAGGAAATAGGAATTAATATTATGAATTGAATTTGAATGCACAAATAAATTTATGCATAGAAACTAGCCTTCTAGTTCTTATGAGTACGCATTAAATAGGTGATTGTTTATACTAATGGGAACTAAATATTCACACTATTGTTTATGCTAATCGACGAATATATGCTTCTTTCCCATAATAGGTGATTGTTTGTAGTAAATATGATGAGATATCCTAAATACAAAGAGTGTATAGGTGAGACAAATAGATTAGGAGATATATTTCAGAGAGGTGATAATGAATTTGTGAAATACGTAAAGAGATGTCATAATGATGAAGAGTTTCTCTATCCGTGTGCTAGGTGTAAGAGTGGTAAGGTGTTTGAGTGGAAAACAATTGAACTACATTTGTTAAGATGGGGTATGCAAGATAGTTATCGAATTTGGGTTTTTCATGGGGAACCAAAATTTCCTTTTGTCCCCGATCAACCTTCCCAAAAACCTTCAACAAGTAGGATAGATGTACAAGGGGATGACGATAATGTAGATCATATTATGATATAGGATTTAGTTGATGACGCGTATGGAGTTCATGAAGTGTAAGAGAATGAGGTCACTGACGATGTACAAGGTTTAGGTGCTCATGAAGATATCGGGATAAACCATGATAATTAATACTAAAACTTAAAATTTAAGGTGAGCCAGCAGTTATACTCTGGCTGTGAGAAAGATCGAACAATTTTACATGCCATGGTTGGTTTGCATAGTTTGAAGACCTAATATGATTTTTCTGGCAGTAGCGTGGTAATTTTGAATTGGGTGAAGGGATTGCTACCCAAGCAGAATACGCTTCCAAATAACTATCCTACTATGAGAAACAGTTTGAAAGTTTTAGGAATGAAGTATAAATCAATTCATGCTTGTGTGTATGATTGCATATTATACCTAAAGGAATATGAAAATCTCGATCAGTGTCCGGTATGCGATGAACCTAGATATGTTCAATCTACTGGAAAGCAAGGCACAAGCTCAAAAGTGCCTCAAAAAGTATTGAAATATATTCTTGTTGGGCTTAGATTAAAGCGATTTTTCACAGTACCATGGATAGTGGAGACAATGACTTGGCATTCTAGGGAAGAAGGAGGGGAAAATCTTATGCGCTATCCAATTGATTCTACAACTTGGAAGATGATGAATTTTGAGTATCCTGATATTACTCGAGAACAACATAACATTCGTTTCGATATATCAACATATGTTTTTAATCCATTTGGATATCTAAGTGCCTATCAGAGTGTATGTCCAGTGATTCGAGCTCCACTCAACCTCCCTGCTTCACAGTGTATGAGACCTGGATTTTCAATGCTGTCTTTATTGATCCCTGAGCCAAAGGAACCAAGTGAGGACATCGATGTCTACCTGGATCATTTGGTAGAAGAATTAAATGAGTTGTAGGAATAGGGCCTGCGAGCATGTGACACTTTTGGAAAAGAAGAGTTTACACTGAAAGCTATGTTGATGTGGGCAATTCATGATTTTCCATCCTATGGGGCATTATCCGGTTGTGTAGTACATATTATTTGGGGTGTCCTAGTTGTGGAGAGGAGACTGAATCTCTTCATCTCCCCGCTAGCTCAAAAAATGTATACAATTTCCATAGGAGGTTTTTACCCCCCATCTCATAGCCTTAGATTTGAGAAAGGTTTCAATTTTTTACCGGGCGAGGTTGAACATAGGTTATGACCGAGAAAACTTTAAGGCTCAGAAATTTAAAGTAAATCTTCTGATTGTGGCCCTAATCTGCTAGGTAAGAATCCTAAATTTAAGAATGTCAAGCATAAGAAGATCCCAACTGGGAATAAAACTGAGACAAGAAAGGCATGGTCTAGGAGGTCAATTTTATTTGACTTGCCTTATTGGAAAAATAACCCGGTGCGCCATGTATTGGATGTGATGCACGCAGAGAAGAATCTCGCTGAACATATTATGGGCACATGCCTTGGGGGAGTCATTCGAAGGATGGAGAAAACGCACGAAAAGACCTTAAAGCGTTGAAACTTAAGCCACAACTATGGTTGAGAGAATATAGTATGGGAAGGGCAATAATTCCCCCTGGTGCATTTACTTTGACAAGTGAGGAAAGGAAGGTGCTTTTAGACACAATATAATTTAGAAGTTCCATCTAATTTTTTGTCCAACTTGCAAAGGATTGTGAATTATGCTACCAATGATTTACATAAGTGTAATTCCCACGATTGTCATGTGATCATGCAATTGGTTCCTCTATTGTTTAAGCATTGTTTCTCTAAGCATAAGGATTTGCGAAGGGCTATTATGAAAATTAGTATCTGTTTCTCACTTTTATGTGAGAAGGTAGTCAATCGAGATCACATAGTGGTCGTAAAATTAGCGGTGAACGAAGCGATTTGTGTCTTGGAGAAGTACTTTACCCCATTTTTCTTTGACATAAGTGTTCACTTGTTGGTACACCTATGCGTCGAGGCACTTCTTTGCGGCCCAATTAGATATCGGTGGATGTATCCATTTGAAAGACTGATGAAAGTTTTGAAAGATTATGTCAAGAATACACGATACATTGAATGATCAATTGCAGATGAATACATCATCGTGGAGTCATCAATCTACACTCGAGAATATATGCCTGACTCGACCAGCGTGGATGATAATGATGAGTTCGTCGATGAGGGTGGCCATGTGACAGGTAAACGAGTGAAATCAATGAGTTTAGAACATGAACATGTAGCTCATTATCTATTTGACACACATGAAGATGTCAAAGAATGGAAAAAGTAAGTTTAAATTATTTTAGCTTTTACATTATTATAATTTTTACATGATTAATTTTGTAATAGTTCGTCACTATCTATGCAGAAAATATGAAGCACGTGAGAACAATAAAAGACGAAAAACAATGGCACAATTATACAGCGAATTTAGGCCGTGGTTGTCACACGAGGTAATTATAATGAAAATGGAAGTTATTAATGTCACATTACAAAAAATCTTTACAACTAACCTAATTAATTTATCAATATTCTCAGATCTTAAAGACGGGTGATGCGACATCAAGGATTGCTTGTCTAGCCACTGAACCCTTGCTTATGGCACAAGAGTACAAAAAGTATCGATTGAACGGTTACGTCTTCGGTGCAAGGGTGTACGAGGAAAATACAAATGTATAGAACTCGGGCATTTCATACAAGGCTCTTACTTTCTTTTAAGCGAGAGCAAAAGATAAAAATCTCGTTGAAGCTGGAATGACTTACTATGGTGTAATTCAAAATATATTTGAATTGGATTATGTAAACTTTAAAGTGGTTGTATTATAGTGTGATTGGGTAGGATTTGAGGATAAAAATGCTTGTAAAGTTGATCCTGGCACCAATTTGATCATGGTTGAATTATCCAAGTTGAAGATCAACGAACACGTGAGCGATGAGTCATTTGTTTGGGCTTTTCAAAAGGTCAAGAAAGTGTTTTACTCAGAGTATATCAACAACGAACCGTGATCAATCATCCTATATGCGCCAAAATGTCTAAACAATAGTGTGGATGACTTGACTTCACCTACCGAATTTCAATTCATTTTTGATGATAACCCGACTTCGAAATAATTTTTAGATATTTAATAAGTATTCAAATTATTTGTAATGACCGGTGGCTGTATTATTCTAGTGATTTATTATTATCGGATGACAATTTAATGCTTTTTATTCATTTGTACTTGATCATATTAATGCTTGTAATAACAAGGTGAATATGTTAATTAGAATTTTAATCAATTTAAGAAATAATTCAAAGTCCATGACCCGGGAGTGTGTGTGCCGGGGGGGGGGGGGGGCAGTGTGCGTGTGTGTAAATTGAAATTGGTGTTGGTATAAATTGAAATTTGTATAAATTGATACTGGTATTGGTATGTATTGTTACTATTGGATTTGAGCATTAATTCAAAGTCCATATACATGTTTGTACTAATTACAATTTTTGCAAAAAATGACTTCATCCGGGTGCGGTAGCGGAGACGATGAGGGCTCCTCGGCCAGTAGCCTTCAAATGGGGAAAATTGGGATCCGCCATCAAGAATAAGACTACATTATTGTCTAGAGCACTAGAGTTGCTGAAGGCGATTGTTGACCAAGGGCACACTGATTGGAGGTCCGTGCCTATTGACCTCAAGTTGAACATCTGGGGGTACTACAGGTGGTGTATTTATATTTATAAGTAACTAACACTTAATTTCTTTTAAGTTTGCATTTGTTTGACAAAAACAATTTGTCCTGCCCCCATATCTCCGCGACTCCACGTTGGAACAATTGAGGGATTAATATAAGATGTAGAAGAAGAATTTGTGGGCACAGTACTTTACGAAAACCCGGGAGTCCATTATGAGACTACGTGACACCGTCCCCTCAAAGGATCCGATCTCACTGGCACAGTGGAAAAAGTTTATCGATAATGAGACCAATGAGCGATAATTGGCATCTTGCCAATCGGGGAGGGACAACTGGGCGAAAAAGTTGGACGTGCACTACTCTGGACGAACGTCTTACGCCGCGGTGGAGCACAGGATGGTAAGTTTTTATTTTTCTATAATTTGAGTTATTCTAATTTAGTATTACTTTGCATTACTTACTAATTTTGTATTATTTTATTTCAGGACATGGGAGTGGCCCTGGGGGTAGGCCCTTAGTGCCCTAATGCGGGTGCGGGTGAGAATTCGAGTGCGCCAATGCGTCAATTTTCAAAGAACTGAAATTTCAGAGCGCCACCAATGCGTTAAAATATTTGACATAAAAATATATATTTACATTAATATAATAACTTAGTAAATGATACAAACACATATTTTCAGAGAAGTCAAACACATGTTTTTAGAGGAGTAACGCAACCGTGCTGCTTCACTTTGTTGATCTTCTTCATTGTCCACATCATTTGTTTCACAATCAACTTCATCTTCATTCATTTTGAACTGACATACAAAAGATTTATTTCATTTTAGGACTTTTATTATTGCTAAAGAAAAGAGCAAAGCATAAGATTTATAAGCTAAGAAAGACACAATCAAAATTTCTAAAAATTAATTTGGTAAAAAAAAAACACATTTCATTTTCGGGCTTCTTTTATTGCTAAAAATAATTAATTTTGGTAAAATAAATTCATCTTATTTTTATTTTAGGACTTTTATTATTGCAAAAAAAAGAGCAAAGCATAGGATTTAAAAGCTAAGAAGATACAAAAAATGATTTTCTCATTCTCACATACCTGATTCCTAATTGAAGCTTGGTTTCGTCCGGAGCAAGAAGTGAATGAAGTTGAAAGACAACTCTTTCTTCAAATTGCAAATATAAAAATGATGAATAAAATAAGGATCACTCACTTAGTTTATAGATATATGTGAAAAGAAAAGTGACCTGTCTCTGACATGTGTTTGGTGTAAAAGATTAAAAGCAAACCTATGTCTTATAAATAGGTAAACCAAGCAAAGGACTAAAAAGTCCTTTTAACAACTAGCCAGCCAAAAATATGGTACAAAGTGAACTGGGTATATTAAAAATCGCGAACTGTCATTGATTAATTTGCGAGTTACCAAAAAAATCCAACCGAATTTACAAATTCACGAATTCCGGGCGGGGACGGCAGCCTCTATGAGCGAATTGGGGCACTAAGGGTAGGCCACATAGGCTCGATGCCTGTGTAGTAATTCAGACAAAAAAGGGCAGGGACAAAGAGGTGGCCCCGAGTGTCGTAACCACCAATGTAAGTTATATATGTTTAATTTTTTTAATTATGGTATAATTTTTTATTTTACTTAATTAACTAATCGTGTAAGTTTTGTCTTTTCAGGCAAAGCTTAAGGAAGTGAATGAGTCGCTGTCTGATGCTGACAAACCATCTTTGGCTACGGACGCACTCAGCCAAGTGCTCAGGTTGGATTGCAAGGGGAGAACGAGGGGTGAGCTCACGGGTGGGGAAGTCTAGGATCATTGGAATGGAGAAGAGGAACAACGGGTTGGCACATAAGGTGGACACCTATGACGATAAGCTATAAAGGTTGGAGGCGACGGTCCTATATATATACACCTTTATGAAGCATCAGTCGGGAAAGGGCAAGGGCATGGGCAAGGTCAAGGACAAGGGGAATGATAAGGAGAAGGAGAAATAGGTAGAGGTAGGCGAGGACGAGGACGAGGACGAGGATGCCACTGCTTCATCACCAAAATGCATGGACTCAGCGCCATATGATGATCCATTTCCCATTTTGACCCCCGTCGAGCGGCCTATGTCAACAATCGATTGGCCATATGTGTTTCTTCTCGACATATATTATGGGGAGCCGATAGCGAGGGGGTTGAGGGACCCGGGCTTCCTCCCGGGTATGGTGATTCATGAACGTCCCCTCAAAGACATTGAGGAAAGGGTGCTCGTCACGCATGTGGTGGACCGAAAGGATAACTCACCTTTGTGGTTGCATGAACAATACGACGTTCAACATATTAAGGGGTGTCTCAATTCATATTTCATCTGTCCTTCCTTCCTCCTCCGACTCGCTCCTTCTTCATGACATTATTTTAATCTTTTTACTTGGATATTGGATTGTATTTGTATTTTTTTGATTTTGGTACATGTTGGTTTGGATATGGATATTTACATTTCTATTTTATTTGGATATGGATTATATATGCCATGATTTGGTATATTATTTCTATTTTATTTGGATATATGCTGTTTGGACAGGTACAATTTTGCTATAACAGGTACAAATATACTGTTCGACAGTGGCAGTGGCCATACTGCCCAACCGTTTTTTTAAAATTCTACCCAAAATTATCACGGCAAAAAATTATGACAAGTCCATGACAAATTGTCACGGACTTGTCACGATTTTTTACCGTGATAATTTTTTTAGTTTTTTCATGGGCTTGTCATGGTCTTTGACCATAACAAAACTTGTCAAGTTCAAAGACTGTGACAAGTCTAATGAACTTGTCACGATCTTTGACTGTGATAAGTCAGTGACAAAGAAGTTGTCACCCCCAAACTTGTCACGGTTAAAGACCGTGATAAGTGAATTATTTTGCTATAGTGATCCCACACCTTCTTTATCCCCGTCGAACCATGAGGACGAATGCTCGACGAGGAAATGTTCACCTAAACAAGGGCAAAAATTCTTCAAAATCTAAAAACTAATAATAAAAAATAATTACAATAAAAACTTAGAGGGCAAACACTCACATAGTCGTTCAAATTCTTCACCTTCATAGAATGATGGTTCCCAAGCTCCCATAACAAGATCCTCTCATCTCGAATAGGCTCAAAAAATTTATAAATTTTCTCACTCCCAAATATTAACTCGTCAGTATCACACCACACTAAGCCCGCCCAGTCGTCTGTGGCCATCAAAGGGTCGTTATCCATGCCTTCCATGAGTTCTTTATAAGAATAGACATTTAAAACTGATTGCTAGAGAGAGATGGAAGGAAGTTCACTTGATTTGATGCCTGACAACTAGAGAAACCGCTTACCTTTTTATAAGGAATCGGGGCATATGTCGATCGATAATCTGCTAGTCATGATTATGGGCAGTGACCTTTCATCTTCCTCGAGAAGCCAGGAGTCCGTGCCCTGTGTTGATAGGCACACCTCTACTTATTAGCGATCCCCCTAAATTTTGTCACAAAAATTCCATAAAATCCAAACATTTCCCAAAAAATTTACAAAAATCCCCAAAAAGTTTCCAAATGGTTAAAAAGTTCCAAAAACACAAAATTTTTCAAATTTGTTTTGCACCGACACAGAATAAAGAAGATGACGCTTGATAGTCAATTGCATTCATCAAATTGTCACTCTTTAGGTCCGCAAAATTGACCTAGGTCCGTAAAATTGTCCTCAATAATCGGTCTCTATCAATCTTTATGTTTGCAAAATATACTTAGGCCTAGAATCGACAATTTCCACTTTTTAGGTCCGCATATTTAATATAGGACCATAGAATTGTCCTCCATCCTCTAACTTAGTCGCTTCCACTATTTAGGTCCGCAAAGTTGACCAAAGTCCATAGAATTAACATCGGCCATATAAATCAGTCGCTTCCACTTTTTAGGTCCACAAAATTAACTTAGATTCGCAGAATTAACCTCGACCCTCTGAATCGCTTCCAGTATTCAGGTTCCCAAAATTGACCTAGGTCTGCAAAATTGACCTCGTCTATCTAAATAGGTCGCTTCCACTATTTAGGTCTGCAGAATTAACCTGGGTTTGTAGGATTAGCCTTGAACCCTCTAAATTCGTCTATTTTACTCTTTAGGTTCATAAAATTGGCGTAAACCCTCTGAATCGATCGCCCTCACTCTTTAAGTTCGTAAAATTAGCCTCGACCCTTTGATTTAGGACACTTTCAATCCTTAGGTCTGTGTAATTGGACTTGACCCTTTAAATTTGGTCGTTACCTCCCTTAATACCTAGTAAAAGCCTCAACCCACTGGATTGCTGACCCACGGTCCTTAGGTCATATACGTCTAACCTCAACCCCCAAAACTCGCAGCCTTTCATGAGATGTTTATTTTTTGACGACCTCCGATTATCCTAAGATTGCCCGTTGAGCGGATTCTTAGACACCCCATCTTTTTACCCTTCATATACCTCCTTAGGTCCCTAACACTATTCCTTTCACCCTAAAACCCCCAGGTCTTATTTCAAACCCTGATTTAGAGGCTTCTAAAACATTTCATGCTCTGTTTAACTTATTCAACCATCTAACCTAAGTGTAGCTCATTACACTTCTATAGGGATCTGAATACCCTTTCCAACGGTCCACATCCTATGCTAATTGACCTTACGATTCGCGCATACTTGCCTATTTTACTTTAAGAACACTGTCCTAGAGGCCATTGGGCGCTTTCGAGCCACATTTTATTTTGGTCAACTCGCAAAACCGAGAGTGGCTTGATAGATTTTCATATCTTTATGAATACCCTTTCCAATGGTCCTGTCTGTGCACGATTCAGACTTACGATTTTCATTTTATGCCTATTTTTCCAAAAACGTCCTTTTTGGACTACTTATAGGCACCCCAGACCCTTTGCCTATCGGTAGAACGGTATTTTACTTTTTCAACAAGCCAGGAGTATGCCAATAGACAGGCTACAACCTATGTCGATCATCAGAACCCTAATCCTTTTTTTGCTATTTAAGGAGGTCATGACCTCATTCCTAGGGGATTTTTATAAAATTTAAACATTCTCCTTCTCAAAATTAATGTGCCGTCATCCTAAAAAATCCATTCTCCAAACATTCTACACTTTTCTTATTTCACATTCACCCACTTTTTACTACCCATTTTACTATTACCCCACAATCTTTCAACCATCATAAAATTAGCTCACAGAACCTCAAAATCAGTAGCAAATTTCTATACGAGGTCTACTTCTATCTTTTTACATCTCATTTAACTAATGCCATTTATCACATTTTCTTCACTCATAGCATATTCTTTCTTTACCCTCACTTTCTCATTCTAACTAACCTCTTTTTATTATTTATACGCACAAAACATAATTTCACAAAACTTTAAAAAAACCAAAAAAGGGTTCACCTTTAAACTCTAAAGTACAATTTTCCCACTTCTTTACTTTCTACACTCGTGCACACTTGTCAAGAAACTAAGGTAATTTCTATTTTTGAGTTCTTGTGTGTTATCAAACTATGTGGAATTTGATTCATTTTTTGACTACGTAGGCGTCCCGAGTCATCCTCAGGATTCGAGTCCTATTTTCTTATTTAGTTAGTTCATTGTTCTCATACTTAGTAGTATTGTGCGCTTATATGTACATGTATCTACTAGTGACCCCGTCAGACATGCATATTCGCTTCCTCACAGTGAATCATGATCCATTGGTTACTCACATCATATTTTCATATTCTTTTATTATATTTCCTTTTTTTGCAATCCCGCTAGACATGCATATCCATTTTCTTATAGCGGATTATGGTCCGGTGTATTGCACATATCGTAGCCTTTTTTATCATATTTTTAGTGGCTTCATTAGACAGACATATTCCATTATTTATGATGGATTATGATCTGGTGCACTGCTCACATTTTGACTACCTTGTTATATATTTTTTCTTTTTTACACTCCTCAAAATGACTCATCTTCCTTCTATGACGTAGGTATGAAGATATTTTTCTCACCTATTTTCACATCAGGCACATTATACACATGAACTGCATTTTGAAGAAAAAGGAGAACATTATAATGGCCCATGAGAGACTAAAAGGTCAGAATGGGTGCCTAACACCCTACCATTTTATAACTTAGTCCCCGAATCAGCGATCTATTTGGTTTCGTATGCATCAGTTAGTCTTTGGGGACGACTACATCTTTTTCCCGTTCTGAGAAAACTATGTTGGTGACTTCATTTTCTATATTTTCATCATCTTTTTGACTATGACCAATTTATACCCATGAGAGCCAGCAAAGATCATGTGGGTGGCCAAAATAGGACTTCCCTCATTGATCCCTTCATGCACCGAATTCCTATTCTTTCGAGGCGAATCCATGTCGGAAGAACTCAAATGCAAATAAATTCTTTGAACAATGAGGTGATTTTTATATCTCAAAGGTTAATTTTAGGTCTGGGTACCATTAGTTGAGGATTCGAGATAAAGATGTCCCGAAAATGTCATTTCTAATAAGTTATGGTTCGTATGAATTTGTGGTTATGCCATTCGGGCTGACCAATGCACCATCTTTGTTCATGGAATTGATGAAACGAGTGCTAAGGGAGTATATTTATCAATTTGTCATCTTGTTCATAGATGATGTCCTAGTTTATTATCAAACCGCATATAAGCACACTCAACGCTTGCAAGTAGATTGATAGATACTACAAGACCGCCAAATTTATGCTATGTTCGCTAAATGTGGATTGTGGTCATGCGAGATGTAGTTCTTGGAACATATTATGAAGGATACGGAGATCATACTGGATTTAAGTAAGGTATAAAAATATCAGAGTATAACCCATGACACCTGCATAGGTGCACAATTTTCTAGGTTTGTCAAAGTATTATTATGGGTATATTAATGGCTTTTCAAAGATAATTGGGCCTTTGATGAATTTGATATAAAAAGGGGTACCTTTAATATGGGATGAGTTTTGCCAGAAGGATTTTAATGATTTGAAGACTAAGGTGACTTCAACAACTCTATTGCTTGCTTTACCTCGTAGTGGGATGGACTATATGGTTTACATCGATGCCTTACTATAATGACTTAAGGGTGTTTTGATGCAGTCGTAAAGTCATAAAGCTTATGCTTTCCGAAATACTAAGCCTTAGAAGGGAAATTACCTCACTCATGATTTGGAATTAGCAGAGATTGTGGAGCATTATTTATTGCGAAAAAAGTTTTACCTTTTCACAGACATTAAAAGCTTGCATTATATGTTTCATAAAATGAGTTGAACATGGGACGCTATCGATGGCTCGAGTCAATAAAGGATTATCATTTTGATATTCAGTAACACATAGGCAAGATGAATAGATTGGTATACGACTTGAGCCATAGGTTGATAGTTACACTAGCGGATTTTAGAAGTCGAAGTGGGGTTCTCTTCGCACATTAGAGGAGTCGGTGCATTAATTCGTGGAAGTTTTTACCATCACATTTGAGATCATTATTCAGGTTGTGAAGGCACATGTAGGGGACTCTTATTTTCAGGAAAAATTTAGGGAGTTATTAATAGATTGGATCAGATGAAGGCAGTTCCACAGTAGATTAATAGTATTCGAGGATGAGTATTTATGCCAAGCAATGTTAACTTAAGTTTTTTGGATTACAATTTGTTGTACATCTCGGTGGGTATAAGATATACTAATATATGATGCGTCAATATTGGTGGATAAACATGAATGACATTATGCTATTTATGTCAAAGTGTACTACTTGACAGACGGTGAAGGTAGATTAGTAGAGATGAGTAAGTAATGTACACCCTCTTGAGTTTTTGCTGTGGAAATGGAAGAACTTTGTTATAGATTTCATTATTGGTTGCCTATGTCACAATGGGGATATGATTACCATTTGAATATAATATCACTTTCTCCTGGTTTATATACATAACACTTTAAAGGAGTACACGTAGATTTTCATATCAGAGATTGTGACTATGCATGATGTGCCACTTAACACTATGTCTGATAGGTAAAAGTCATTCATGTCCCATTTTTAGTGGAGTTTTTATTACGATATGGGAATTAATTTATGGTTGAGTACCTCATATCACCCACAAACTAAAGAAAATAGAGAGCGGGTGAACCATATAATAGAGGATATGCTACGACTTGTTTTTTGGACATCAAGGATTATTGGGAGAAGTACTTAATGTTAGTGGAGTTATCTTACAATAGTAATCATCAACGGACGATTGGCATTCCACCATTATAGGCATTGGGAGGCCTTATTGTTCACTCGTTTGTTAGATGGAAGTGGGGGAGAATAAGCTTCTCGAACCTGAGTTCATCCAGGACGCTTATAAGAAGGTGGATCGTATCAGAGATTTGATGACGACTTCCTAGAGTAGTAGGCAAAAGAATCATGCCTATTTGGGAAAGAGGCACCTAGAGTTTCTAGTTGGGGATAATATGTTACTTAGGTATCTACCACGAATGAAGGAGAAGTTGTATCCCTGATATGTGAGCCCGTTCACCATTATTGAAGGACGAAAAACTTGGCTCCCTGATATGTGAGGCCGTTCACCATTATTAATTGTATCAGACTAGTCACGTATCATTTAACATTGTCGGATCATTTACTATGAGTGTACCTAAAATACTAAGAATGTATAACTTTTAGACAAAATGATAATTCCCCTATAGTGTGTGGTTAGGCAGGGATGGTCCAACTAAACGAAAAGTCTAATTTTTATATTTTCCAAATTTTAAAGATTGAACCTTTAAACAAAATAATCGAATTAAACTTATGCACTAATTAAACCTTTCTTGTGGAAAAATAGATTTGCCAAATTTATTATTTTACCCTAAAGCATGCATCTTGGTGATATCAGATAAAATAAATAAATAAATCACAAGACGCCAATGTGCGAGAAAAACAACAAAGGGAAAATCTCGACGACCCAGCCAAACAGATCACTATGATACAGTTTTCCAAAGCATAGAAACTAGACTTACACAATGACTCAATCCCCCACAAGTATTGATTCTCTTACATCTTTAATCACTCCTCCACAGTGCAATGCAGGAGTCCACTTATGCCAGTTACCACATCACACGAGTCCACGCGCGCCTCGGTATCCCCTGATAAGGATTAGTGACCATCAAACACCGCAAACATCACACACATAGTCCACTGCATGAAACATGTTCTCTCAAAATGAAAGAAATAAATTTTGGTTCCCAATTTCAAGATCTCAAATCATATGAATTATGGTACTTAGATATTTAAATGTATATGGTGAAACTTAGGGCTTGGAAGTTTTGTAAACATGTAGAAAATCATTTTTCACCAAAAGTTATTTTAAAAATCTAATTCCAACACGCCTTAAATAGTAAAACAAAAATTTTGAGGCGGTGAATTCTTTTAAGTGAAAATTGAAATCGTTCGAACGAGAATAGCATGTTGTTTGAATGAAAACCATAGTTCGTTCGAATGAGAAAGCAATCTCGTTTGAACTAGCCTCAAATGAGCTTTTAATGAGATTATTTTTGCTTGGCAGAGCATCCTCGTTTGATGTTCATTTGATCCTCATTATAATGAGAACCCAAAGTTGTTCGAATGAGAGTAAAACTCGTTCTAATGAAAACAACTCATAAAATATTTTCTTGAAAAATTGTTCCAAGGATTTTAAATAAGAAAAACACCCTTAAAATATTTCCAAGGACTCATATTTAATGCGCATTCATACATGAGAGATCCTCGATAATCGTGAAGACAAACCTTGGCACTAAACACAACATGGCATATACACATCTTTGAAGCTTGGCCGCTACGTCTTCATCAAACAACGTCATAGGCTTATGGAATCAACAACAAAGTCTATCATATGACTCAAACATTTTGTTCGAAATAGCGCCAATTATATATAAATTGACTCGATTGGAAATTTTTCCTTACACAAACTGTTCGTTGTTTATGTATAATTCGAAACTTCCCTTTCAAATAACCTATTTTAATTATAACTTGAAATTTTTTAAATATTACATAAGATGTTTCAATTAATGACTAATAACCTAAGTTCAATTTTAAACTCGACATACTTGAATTAAATTTAGTTTAAAACTTATTTATCTAGTAGTTGGTTTCGTGCTGAGATAATATAGGAAGTTAAAGAAAATAACGAAGACACAAGAAATATTTTCACGATAAATCCTTAACTGAATAGGGAAATGTCAACGGTCCTCTCTATTGGACAACTAAACTAAATTCACTAAGTAAAAAAATGGGTATTACAAGTGCATAAACCAAAGTTAAGAAAATATATCTAAATAAATAAGGACTCTAGGTATATTCTTGAATTGTTCCTTCGTTGTAGACACTGAGAGTGCGAGATCTTGTCGACATCTATCCAATTAAAATTAATATATCCATCGAGTGATATAAGTTATTTCAATGGGTTAAAAACATCCAAATATATATGTGACAAAATTAGTTTACAACATTAGAATCTTAATCAAATTCTATCTTCAATTTATGACTTTTATATGTGAAAGGATAAGTCAAATCGCATAACATCGCCAATAGGTGGAAAAATCCACTAAGGAGAAAAAATCTTCGGCCGAAATGAACAACACATGTACTATGGTAGAGTATTACAACTAGAAGATAAATATATACACTTACACAATGCTATGCCCACTTAGAAAATATTTCCCACTATATTATCTAAGGAGAGCACTAACAGCTAAAGAACGCTACAGAACCGTGACTAGTTTTGGACTTGTCTAACTTATTTAATTATCATGCCATTTTTTTAAAGTGGAAGAATCAATTTTTTTTGATTTTCCTAAACCAATGAATAACCGACATCTATAACTGGGATGTGTGAGGGTATCCTATGGTTGAAAAATATGTAATGAAAAGGTTTCTCTTTACAAACTTACAAATGTGTTTTTCAAGATTGAAAGAAGGAAACAATAAAAAAAAGAAATAATATTTAGGAAATGATTTTTAAAAGCTTGCTCGAGTACAAAAGTCTTAATTTTAAGGATTCAAGAATGAATCAAAATGCTTGAAAACCATACATGAGAAGAACCAACAAATATGATGCAAATATTTTTCTTCATCTAACTCAAAAAGGAAGAAGAAGGTCTATGATGAGTATCTGTAGGACTTGTGTATTAAGACAAGTGGGTACACACTCAAGTAAAGCATTCGTATTGGCTAATAAATATTATTTGTTGGATGAAAGAAAGATTGTTTATAGGAAAAACTTCCCGTGAAATATTCAACAAAATATATCAAAAGTTAAAAAGTCAAGTACAACTCACGGACCCTTTACTAGGTCGAAGCCATGCTTCGCGGACGAGAGGAATTAACAATTAAGGTCACTGATGTAACCAGGGATTTTGGATTATGGTTACTATTGGTTGTGACCAACGACATGTGACCTTCTTTGACATGAATCCCATTTCACTAACATAGTATCCATAAGGTCGCGAGTTATGCCAGAATTTTACACCAACTTAGTATCCATAAGGTCGCGACCAGTGAATCAGATCTTCATTGATGTGAAGTCCTATTTTGTTACAACAAACAAGGTTGCGGTAAGAAACATAAAATGAGAAAGAGTGTATATTAATCTCATATAATCATCTACGCCAAACTTAGAGGAGGTAGGGGTGAATAGGTTTGAATGCATTTTAAGGTTCATTTTGCGTTTTTCACAAAATTTCTTCCAATTTGAAAAATTTTGACAGTATAATTAACAAAAAGTTTTTCAATTGTCTTGATTAACTCTTACAGTAATGATATTAAGTGAATCCACTCGTGAAATCAAAATCAAACACACATAATCCAATTTTAGGCAAATTCACATGATGAAAAATAGATCTGTCGATTTATAAATGAACACAAAATGAACATAAGCATACACAAGATAAGGTTTATAAGGAAAAACACCCACCAGGTTAAAAAAAAACTCGATGAACTTCAATATTCATTTCTACTTGGAAAGAAATTTTAGAAAAGATAAGAAGGTACCTCTCACATTTATTATGTAGTTACCACGTGCCTTTTAACTTTCTCCCATAATCTATGAGAATCCACTACAAGCTCCATACCATGAACGAAGAAGTCCATTATATTCCTTGAAGTCATACTACAATCCAAATTCTCCAATAGTTCATAATGCCTCCAATTTTAGATCATGAGTAGATTCAATAGACATTGAATGATTAGACAAAGGCTAATGTGAAGAACTGATTAAATCCACTCGTAATGCTCTAAAAAACACTTTGGATAAAGCATAGATCAAAGTTTCAATTTTTTTTGAAGAAGTAGTGATACTTGGTTTAAGGAGAGATAAAAGAACTCTCAACATTCGAATCTCTAGGAGGGATATTTTAGTTGACTAAAATTTAGATAATTACAAATGGCATGAAAATTGGCCTTTAAATAAAGATTTTTCAAAATTTGATCCCGTCGTGTGTGCGGTGCTCTATTTTTTGTGCGCGTAGTTCCTTACAGTACGATAATGTGGTGAAGGCCATGCATACAGGCTCAATTTAGTGCCGTGCAAAATCCGCCATGGTTAAGGAAAAACACTTTTCAAAAATGCCTTACAGGTTAAAATCCAACTCCCCAAAGATAAATTTCTATGAGAGTATTTTAAATCACTTGTTCAAATATTTTCAAAAATCCCCATAGTTTTATAAAACGTAATGCACATGTGTGTTTATCCATATACAATTCAAAATATACATAAAAAGGACATAAACTTCATTCCAACATGAATGTATGACACCATAGCTCTTCATTGAGTGATGGAAAATATCTTCAAGTCTTCAAAGGTTCATTTAAGTCTAATTTAAGATAAATGACCGCATCTTACTCATAACGAATCAAGTCTATGTGACCTGAAAAACTTAATGAATCAAATATTGTGTCACAGGAATCTATCCAACTAATATTAATATAAAATTACATTTTTAATCTCTCCCTTTGGCTATTCTGTGGCAATACTGCCCAAAACCAAAAGAATCTTATTACCTCTACAAGACACATGCCTCACGAGAATATAGTGAATGTAATATGAAGTTAATGACCAACAATCCATAAGACCAATGAGGAAGCAAAGAAATGGGATATAGTTAGAATCATCAATGCTAAGCTTGAAACTATATGAGACAACAAAAAACATCACGCCATACGTAAAGAAAAACTATCCCCGTTTGGGAATGTTCCGATAATTATCAAAGATATAGATGAGATAAAACATGTGAGCATGTGAAAAAGAAATATGTGAAACAATAACATCATCTAATATCAAGATACTAAGTGATAAAGCATGTGCATAACACTATATAACAAAAATGTCCCCTTATATAGTAAATAAAAATAACTCCCCCTATCATAGACATTAATTTCTTCTCCTTAGTAAGTGAAAGGAATCCTACCCCATAAAGAAATAATTCCCCCCCCCCCCAATAATCTCAAGGTGAATAAAGTTTTCTCCCCATTTTTGACACTAAAAAGTCAAAGATAAGTCAGAAGGATAGATATCAGGGATATCATGGAAAAAGCAAAGTCACATAAGAAAGAAAGATTATCAAAGCAAAATTTAGTAAAGCATGCGAAAAACCAATATATCACACGTGAATCAATGAATGATCACATATACATGTGAGTTACAGTGTAAGAGTCATAGTCATGATCGTCACGACGAGTCTCTAACCCTAAATGAGTATCTAGAAGCTCATCGGTAAGCACAATCGTGACACCCCATACAAATGAATGAACAACACGTTTGTCATCGGGAATGGCCATGTTTACATTGAACTTATGATCCAAAGTATCATTGACCGAACCATTTGGTCGGACCAAAGGTGAATCCTAAATAACACCAATTAACAATGAAATGTATATACCAAAATCACACCTCTCCAAATGTACTAAATCAATATCTCTCTATGATAATAGGACGAGAGATAGTAAAATGTGAAAATATATCTATGTCAAGATGCACCTCAAGCTCCAAAGAAACAAAATCACTCAATCTCAATCAGACCCAAATTCACTCTTAGGACCTAGAAATGTGTCTAATGGCTTGATAAATATATCTTTTATTTGTTTTTTCGTAGGGACATAAATCATGCCAATGACATTTTTTTCAACTAAATCCCTCATAGAATAATATCTTAACTCTTTGTGCTTCGTCCTAGAGTGTTTCACCGGGTTATTTGAAATATATATCACACTCATATTATCACAAGAAAATTCCACGATTTCTTTATTTAACCCGTAATTTCTAACCATTTGTCGCATCCAAAGTAGTTTAGTGAAAAAACTACCCACCATAATATATTCGATCTCTGCTATGGACAAGGATATGGAATTTTACTTCTTTAAAAGCCATGAAACCTTAAATGTGCAAAAAAAAACACCCCCCCCGAAGTGTTTTTTTGATCAACGATATCACTCGTTAATCGGAATACGAATATGTATAAAGAGAATCGTCATATCATAGGGATACCACAATCCTATATTTGAGTACCACAACATATCGAATCACTCTATTTACCTCTTGCAAGTGTGATTCTTTGGGTTTGGATTTATACCTAACACACACCAACACTATACACGATATCGGGGAAATTAGAGGTTAGGTAAAGAAAACTACCTACCATGCTCCTACAAATATTATCTTTAACTTATTCCCGCTCTCATCTTTTAGCAATTTGGAATCAATCCCCATGGGAATGTTAGAATGTTTCGCCAATTCCATCCAAAATTCTTGACTCAATCCTTCTCATACTTGGCTTGGGAAATGAATATCCCATTTTACATTTGTTTTATTTGCTAACCATGAACAAAATGTCAATTCATTTGCCATGCTTATCTCGGACTCATTTTTCATTTCCTCTGAGAAACTATTAGCATACTTCCCGATCGTTGACTCGAAAATAATGTCATCCACATATATGAGCGGTAAAGATATGATTCATAACTTTTCACACAAAGAGTGTTTTATTTAAGCCTCCTCTCTTAAGGCCACTTTTCAAAAGCTATACGGTAAACCTCTTATATTAAGATCTTGGAGATTTTTTGAGATTATATAAAGCGTTGTGAAGTCTCAAAATATGATTGGAAAACTTTGAATCCTCAAACCCTTGAATTGTTCTACATATACCTATTCATTCAACATACCATTCAAAAATGTACTTTTGTCATCTATTGGAAAAACATTGAATTTCATAAAATAGCCAACGACAAGAAAAATTCGTTCACTTTCCAACCTTGAAATTGAGGAATAAGTTTCATTAAAATCAACACCTTCAATTTGTGAGTAGTCTTGAGCTATAAGTTTTACTTTGTTTATCAAAATTATTCCTTGTGCATCTATTTATTTTATAAACCCATTTTTACTTATTATGTTTTGATCTTGAGGTGTAGGCACCAGTTCCTAAACTTTTAACCATTCAAAATGATTAAATTCCTCTTGTATGGTTCCTATCCAATTCTCATGTTTTTAAAGATTCTTTAATGTTTTTAGGTTCGAATTGAGATCTGAAGTATTGAAAATTGACTTCATTTAAAAGTTGATTTATTTTTCTCATATGACTCTCAAGATTTCGTATGATTACATATGGAATGTTCTCTCTTTGAGGCCATGTATGAACTCCTCTATCTCTCTCACCCCGAGTCTCATTTTGGCAAGAGGTTCCTTTAATGGTTCTCCTAGAAAGACTAGACTCTCCTACATGAACATTTCTACTTTTAACTACCCAGGATCTAAATTCTCTCCTTCAACTTCATTATATAAAGTGATCACATCCGAGACATCATCACCAACAACCAAATTAAATGTCTCCATCACTTTCCTACTCTCCAACTTAAATACTCGATATGCTCTCATAATTTGAGAATAACCAAACAATATTCCTTCTTCACTATTTGACTCTACCTTAGTCAAATACTCCCTATCACGACTAATGTATAACTTTCTACTAAACACTTTAAAGTATTTAATAGTTGGCTTATTTACTTTCCAAAGTACATACGGAGTATTTTTAGGGTCTAAGAAAAATTCTATTTGAAGTATGACACACCGTATTCATATACTTGGACCAAAACGTCTTAGGAAAATTTTCCTTTAAGAATACACCTAGACATTTCTTGCAATATTCTATTTTTCCTCTCAACAGCCCCATTTTGTTGTGGATCGAAAACTCAAATTTTGACTTCATTATAGTATTTTACAACTTTTGAAAAAATGAATTTAGAACCATGATCACTCCTTAATCTCCAATGAAAAAATTATTCATTTTTACTCTTTTTACAAGTAGAGACAATGATCTCATATGAATTACTTTCTCTCTCATGAACCCTATAAATATGAATCTCGAAGAATCATCTACCATTACAAAAAATCTCTTCCCTATAATACTCCCAATTTTTTTAGGGACCCATCAAATTTACATAACCTAACTCTAGCGGCCTAGAGTTATTATCAGTCAACTTCTTATGTGAACTTTTTATTTGCTTTACCTTTTGATGAGTTCCACTCACCTTGCCCACCATTTTTCCTAACCTAGGAAGACCTTTAAGTCTTACTTTCTTAGAAAAACCCTCCAAATCAATAAAGTTAATGATTTCACAAGTCAATGGACTAAACTTTAGCATTTTGACACACAAAAATTTTCACTAGATCAAACACCTTGCATCAAATCACCATTTTTCTTCCTTTATCATCAAACATTCACCCTTTAAAAATCTCAGAAGGTTACCATCATTATAAAGATGTCCTATGCTAATGAAGTTACCAGTAAACTCTCCAACATAAAGAACATTGTGAAGTGTGATTTTTTTCAAAACATTCATTGTGCCCTTACCACTCACACTAGATTTCTTTCCATTCTCGAAAGTGACTAAACCTACTTTATAATCCTCAAATGAAGTGAAAAATGACTTTTGTCCCATCACGCGTTATGATCAAATACTATAAAAATAGCAATTAATAGACTTGGATGTTTTAAGAGCCGTGATGACCACACAACAATTGTGATTTTCTTTACTAATCCGCTTAGGCTTTGGTTGAGAATACTTTATCAACTCACTCATTTTTTTAAGTTTCTTCAATTCACTGTGAAGTCTCATGTTGACTCCTTGAATTTCATTTCTCCTTGAGCACCTAATGTATGAGTTTTTCTCATATTTTTGAGGTTTGTAACAAAAGTGTGTCAATTTTTCTGTCTTGAAGCAATAGAAACATTTGTAGGTTTAAAAAGGGTTTTGAGAAAAAAATCACATTTCTTTTGAAAAATTATCATTCTCTTTGGTTTTGAAAACCTTTTTCTCTTTTCAAACGATTTGCACGATGGATAAAGTGAGGACTTGGCTCATTGAAATTTTTTCTTTTATTCTCTTGACTTTGAAGTCTTTGAAAAAATTTAGGTTGACTGACTTGAGAATATTTTTTCATATTTCATAACATGTACTTTTTCACTTATAAGGATATAAATTTTAGTAAATATAATTTGGGATTTTTGAGTATTTATTTGAATCTTAATTATTTTTCTTTATTCTGTGGTATAATGCAAATACCTAAGTAGCCAGGGCCGTACTCTTAATATAGCTAGTTTGGCCCAATACCACCTTTTGTACTTATGTATAAAGAGGGTTTAATCATTATTATTCATCTTTAAGGTTTAACATGGGTGTGAGAAAATCCTATTCACATTTTTCTAAAGGTGGCTAGAGAGAGATAATTATATCTTAATCATAAGCAAAGGTTTTCATCAAATATTTTTTCCACCCAACTACTTGGCTTTGGAGAATATAATATACTAGAAGATACTAGCGCTCAGAAGGTTGAGACAAGATTCTAGAGATCGAAAAAAAGGTATCCCTACATCATTAACAAATACTTTTCTCCCCATCGAATTGCAATCGGCTATGCAAAGGTATTGTGTTCAAAATCCTAAGTTTGTTCTTCGAACCTAATTTTTGGTTTTATCTGTTTCTAATGTTTGATTAATCAAATATTCATGGTTGAAATTTTTTATTCTGCGTATATCGATCCCAAACACTATTGATTGTGACTACCTTCATGCCTAGTGTGAAAGATGTACACAAATGTTTACACAACATGATTTGCAACACGACTTTCTCAATTAATGAATTATAGAGAATTTTCTCCCCAAAATAAAAATAATTGTGATATTATATCACATATTGGGTAATTCAGAAGCTTCTTCACACATCATTTGATGACCGAAAAATCTGCTCTATTTTGTGTTAAAAAAAACCAAATTTGCACATCTATTTTATGTTTTTTTCTCGTTAATACCACATCAATTCGATCCTTGCAACAATTTTGTATTTTTGGATATGATTTTGTATTGATATGACACGACAATAACTTTTTTAACACTAACATGGCACGACTTAGTATTTTTTTACCCGACACGAACATGAGCCTCATAAAATATGACTAACGTAAATTATTAAATTTTATATTCAATTGAATAAAAATAAACACATAGGCTCGCTAAAAATACGATTGATACGATGACACAACTTCGTGTCAAAAATACCCAACACTAATATGACGAATAATGTTAATTTTAAAAATTATTAACTCTAAATTTTACTTACAGTGGCGTCCAATTTTGGGTGCGATAAAATAACCAAATGCTATAGCCTTTTCCATATTCCCAAGATAAAGTCAGTTCACTCGAGAAAAACTACCATACGTAACGTTGGCATCCTTATTTGGTGCTCAACCCCAATCAAACACTTTCATTTAATGGGTGGGCCACAACTTCTTTTCTTAACCAAATGAGAAAAGAACTTTTTATCCCTTCTATTTACTCATTCAACCTTCACTCACTCCATTCCAAGAAACATTCTCTTCTTCTTTAACATAACAAAAAGTGTGCCAACTTGTTGATAATAATTTTGTTATTTTTATTTTTTGGTATTTATAGAAAATTAGAAGCTTTAGAACATATTATTATTATTATTATTATTATTATTATTATTATTATTATTATTATTATTATTATTATTATTATTATTATTATTATTATTATTATTATTATTATTATTATTATTATTATTATTATTATTATTATTATTATTATTTTTTGCTCTGGAAATGAAGTCCTTATACTAATTGTTTTATAATTTTTTTTTACTTTTTTGTATCATATGCGATAAAAATAAAAAAATTCTAATAAAAATACAACTCAAGCAATACACAACCTGAATAAAAGATCAATAAGTTCTAACACTTGTCCAACATCCATTATCATCATATCAATCTAGAATCCCATTTCAACAAAATCTCACAGTAAAAAAACATCAATCATCGTATCGCAATTCCTTGTTACTAGTCAAATGAAGTGAAATTGCCTCTCATCTCGTCCGGATGAGTACGTGTTTGCCACACTTTGACTTTCAGCAAATTGTTCAATGATGCCTACAAAAATATCAATATTTTATCAAATTATACATATACTCAAAAATGAAATATATTTTATCGAGTTAAAAATTTGGATAATACCTCCGTAAAACACGACATATAATAAATTGCTTGAATTAAACTTGTAAAAGGCATATTATTGAAGTATCCAAAAGTTTGCATTTGAATTAATAATATAACAACACATAACTAGTATAAATAAATTACACCTAATGTTAATTTAAAATTAGTTTCATATGACGAAAACAACAGATTCACCATGGGAATATTGATGATGGTGCCAAAAGTGTGGAAGGTCTTGGATCAGATGGTGGTATTGTCATTTTTATTAAAAAAATAAAATAATATTATTAAACATTTATAAAAAAGAACATAAGGTCTTGCACGAAAAATCAAAATAAACTAAATATAATAGTTTTACCTGTCATTGCATTTGGTGGTATTTCAGATTTACTCATAACCTTTCTTGCTTTCCTTTTCTTCTCTAAGACACCTTTATCCTACCATATGTTTGTCCTTTGTTTTTCAGTTGCGGGGAGTCTTTTACTAGATTATTAGAAATTTGGACAAATTTATGACCATCATCATCATTAAGTGAATTTCCATCCCTTAAAGTCGATATACATTATTTATTTCCTCAAAGGCAATGTCCATGTTACGTTCAACAGTTTCATTCGTGGCATCCAAATTGGCCCTTAAGTACATGAGAGTAAATGCTTTGCGCATCATTTGTTGAGACAAAATATTTTAGCTGAATTTTCACAATTATCTTGTGCCAACCAACCACGTCTCTCAATTAAATCCCCCTCTTTTGCAATATTTGCCCACCTTTTCAAATATATTAGTGTGGAATTTCTTGACATCATTCAACTTAAAATCTATTAATGCTTGGTGACATAACAATTCCAAAGACTCAAAATGCTTACACTTACATGAGATTGAATAATAAAGTGAGTTAACCTCCACATTGAACTCTCAAGTCCCATATTCCCTTATAACATTATACGTGTGTCGTGCCTCACTAGAACTTAAGTCAACAATTGATAAGGAAGTTATTTGTAAACACTCATATTGAGTATTTGCATGCATGTTTCAAAATTTCACTTCCACAAGATATAATAAGAGATTTTCCACCAATACAATTAAAATCACCAATCACCTCGGCCTCACGTATCGTCTCCGCATTGTGTTGATAATGATGCAAAAATTTAGGAAGAGTCAATGTCTTACACTCCATATATTAAAAAACATTATTTGTGCTCTCACTTCTTTGGTTAGCCTTTATATTGCATGAAAATGTTTCTCTAAAATTGAGATTTCGGTAAAGACCAGAAATATTACTAGTGACATTTTTTGAGATACGCCATTCACACAAACGGTGTTGTGTATTAGGAAACACATGAGCAATTGCATTTTCCATAGCATGGTCTTGATCGACAAATATTGTCTTTAGTTCCTCGTAATCCATGGACTCAATAAAAGAATCAAACAACTAACAAATGGATTCATCATCTCATCACACAAAAAAGCACACCCAAATAACATAGTTTTCAACTGATCATTTACCCTTACAAATAAAGCACAAATCAAGTGTTTTTGACTTGGGTTAGTTAGTAGATGGTTGTGTTTGGTGACTAATTGATTAATTTCATAGATAACGCTGCTCACTTTGAAAATAACACGATCACGACAACATAATCTAGCATCCATCTTTTCATATATATTCTTTTGACTAGAATCATGGAATTCTTTAAAGAACCCTCTTGAGCAAACAAACTTACGTAGAATAAGTTTCTTTGTACTTTTAAAATTTTCGGTATATTTTCGAATAGTAAAACCTTTGTGATATTCATAATTGCTGTATATGTTAAATTCTTCCTCTTTATCACTTGCAACCATCCTAATTTTAAACTCAATACAATTATTTTGTCTGCTCAAAATTTTTTCTGGAGCATCTATAAATATAAAAAAACATTTCAATTTATATATAATAAAACTTGTAACACAAATAAAATAAATTAATACAACATAGTTTCAACATATAAGTGCAGGTATTAACTTTTGAATGTTCATATATATATATATATATATATATATATATAAGATCCATGTTCTGGCGTTCTGAGCAGGATGAACATGATGCCCTATTCAAGTTTGGTGTCACGTGGATAGATACAAATGCTTATCACATGGCTATTCACAGGCTTAGTTGGTTACCTACATTCTCGGAGAAGGTGAACATGAATCACCACGCGAGCCAATAAGGAGCTAGGAGAGTTCCTTATACAACTCAACTACTTTTCCTCATTATAAATACAACCCTCATCCCAAGATAAAAATGGGAATGTAATTTCGGACCTTCTAAGAAATTAACAAGAACTGAGAACCCTTTCCGTGGACATAGACAGTTGCGGAACCACGTAAATTCTTGTGTTATGAGCATCTCTTATATTATTTTAATCTCTGCTTTCTGGAAATAGTTAATTATGATTTTTTGCACTCATAATTGGTTATGTTTATGGGAAATGATCTTATTTTCTACAAAGCAACCCAGGCCAAAGAACAAATGCGAATGTCTCACCACCCAAATAGTGCACCCTAACCTGGCGACGTGTGAGCTGACCTAGCTCCACTTAGGATTAGATCTGAGGTTCCCAAGGATAGAAACATAAGATTTTTCTCGGAGGAGAAGCTCTCCGAGAAAAGCAATGAATAATACAGATCTACTCAGATCTCACAACTGGTCGATGCGTATAAAGAACGACTCCAACAGCAAAAGGAGGCAACTCGCCTCTAGATGAATGCACGCCTCCAACAAAGATTTGGAGAAGATGGAGAAAGAACTTTGTCAGGAGAACTAAAAGCACGGTGGTCTGACTCCTAGACCTCAAACGAGCAAAAATCGCAGTCGAGAAAGAGGTATTGGGTGCGATCGAGATCATTTATAGCGCGGAAGTCACTTGGTGATAAGGAACTGTGATAAAGAGCGTCACATGGATGATATAAGGAGTTTGGTCCGAAAAGAGATGGATTGAAACCTAGCACACCGAGGATCCAGATCCACAAAAGAGCTAGCAAGAAGGGATATTATAAAACAAATGAATTTCCCTTTCTCATGGGACATTGAAGAGGAATCCCCGAAGAAATTTAAAGCCCCAAGGTTAAAAATCTATGATGGCAACACATACCCCATAGATCATGTTCGCTAGTAAAGGTAAGCCATGACTCTGGGGAATTATAAGGACGCTCTTATGTGTACATAATCCCATCCAACTTAGGAGGCATCGCCCAAAAGTGGTTTGAGAGGCTGCTTTATAGGTCGATTAAGATCTTCAAGTCCCTCATCGAGACATTTAAAACTTGCTTCATAACCAATAACTCACATAAAAATATAATGGATTCTCCACTCAAGATTGAGAAAAATACACAGGAGAACCTATGGGAATATGTTAAGTGCCACTAGGAAACATTCAATGAGTTGGAAGATTGCTCGAAGCAGGTAGCTGTAGAATCTTTCAAGACCGGGTTACCCCCCACTTCCATGATGCATCAGTCCCTTATTAAGAAAGAAGTGTACATAATTTATGACTTCATGTCACATATTGAAAATTATGCCAAAGTGGAGGATGTGGTCAACACTAGCCAAGCAAAGATTGGCCATGCTAAGGAAAATAAGGGCAACAATAAAGAGAACACCCTTAAAAAGGGAACAAGAAGTAAAACGGAGCCAAGAATGGGGGCAAAGAAGATTCTTTCAAAGATTTTTAAGCCACCAACACGATTTTTAAGTAACCAATTTACAAAATCCTTGGGAATATTAAGGACCATCAGTTTCTCGAGTGGCCAAAGAAGATGGGAGGAGATACGACTAATAGGAAAAACACACTTTGGTGTGCCTTCCACATGGAGAACACGCACAAGACATAAAATTACAAGGCCCTCAAAACTCATTTAGAGAATTTATCCCAGGCAGGGTATCTGAACGATTACAAACAGAAGAAGGCTGATCAGTTGATTGCCAATGGGAACCAAAAATGAGGCAGGATATGAGTTTGCTGTAATATACGGGGTGTCCAACCACAAGAAGATCCAGGGCAACACAGTTCATATGGAACTCAAGAACGTCACGACGATGATGGAAGGATTCTAGATAAATCCTTTCAAAAGCCTAGCTAGAAAGCACGGGCGACTGGACGATATGGATTATAACAAATGCATAGTATTTAGATAGGATGATTTGGTCGGGTAAGAACTCCACACGACGATGCATTAGTAATCACTCTTAAGATTGCAAACTGGGAAGTGAACAAGCTATTAGTGGATCAAGGAAGTTCTTGGAGGTAATGTACATGGAGTTGTTTCACAAGCTCAAATTGAATATGTCAGATTTAAAGGAAGCGACTATCCCGTTGGTCGGCTTCGCAGGAAAGATGACCATACCTTTGGGGAAGGTATTACTTCCAGTGAAGGTAGGTAACGTTTCAAATCTCATTGGGGTTTTTAGTGGTTGACACTGATTCCCCCTATCACGCCATCCTCGACAGAGGCTGGCTTCACGCTATGAGAGCAGTCCCTTTAATTTACTGTGACAACCCACATATTCTAATACCGGGTGACCAATCCTCTACTAAAATAAAATGAGAATTTCAGCATCACTATCGCAATCATAATATAATTTAAATAATAGGAATAAAACCATACAATTAAAATGAATGAATAATATTCATGCATCAATAGATAATAAAAGTGAACCGAATAAACCATCGGTCACTAAATAAAACATCCAAAAAACTGAATAAATAAACTGAGTACTGAAATATAAATGTCTGACAATAATATAAAAACCTATCCATCTACGGGCATCACATCCAAAACTAAAACTGAATAACCGATTGTATCTAGATAAAATTGACTGAGGCGTCTAAACAAAGATGTAGCGTCCATAGCTACTGCACGATAAGAATGAATCTATCGCTGCGGTTTCGCCTGCTGCTGCTGCACGCTTGGGATAATAAAAGAAAAATAAGGAAAAAAAAGCCTGCGGGTCAAAGCCCTTAAAGTAGAGAATATTTTGCAAGTAGATAAGTGTTTTAAATAAATTAAAATAGCAGCGTATTACTTTCGTAATTAATTGATCTCACTCACTATATATAAAATTCACTTCTCAATTATAGAGCACACCTTTATCTATTTATCCTAAGTAAACTGACCGATCTAACTAGGATATAGATAACTGCTATCTAAGACCAATCCCGCTAATACTCTATATTAGCTAAGTATAACTATCATCACTAGATATATGCCTGTAAATAATGTTGTAGCGACACACTTGCTATAATTAAATAATCATGTAATAAACATAACATAGCTACGCCCGTGCTATTAATAGATTTATACACTATATTGTAAAAAATATGCATACATATATATATATATATATATATATATATATATATATGAAATGATGGACCCCCAATTTTTAAATTTTTTCAAAAAGTAATTTCCTTAAAGATGCGGAATAAGGATGGCTCAACACAACACACACGAACAACTAATTTTAATTTTTTAACATTAAAATTAAACTAAATTCAAAGTGAAATTAAATTAGACAACACAAAATATTCACTTAAACCAATTTAACCCAAGTCCTATAAATTAGCCTAACAATAAATATTCATTTTTGCAATTTAGGCCAAACCAAATTTTATCCAATAAAATTAATGACTTGAATTAAATTAACATTTATCCAAATTAAATTTGCATCAAATTAAGCAAGCAGAGATTTAAACCAAATTTTATCTTTTTACCTAAGCATGCATCTAATGTGAATTTTTCATGAGATAAAATAAATAAATAACCACTACGCCACGATGTATGAGGAAAAATCCACAATGGGAAAAAACTTCAGATGACACTAGCCACAAATCCACTAAGTATGGTTTTATAAATACAGGATAGTAAGACTTACAACACTCGACTTGACTCCGTCCAAGCCCCGACGCTCCTTCTTGTACACACCTCTGCCTAGTGAATAACCACGGAGGTCCATCGCGATCTCAGAATCCATCGATCGGACTTTTCGATCATCACCACCCAAACAAGGAGCCTTTCTCCAAGTGGGTATGTCAAAGCAAACGTTTTTCTTCTTTGTGGGATGTAGAAGTAAACCCAAACACTCTTCCAATGGTAAAGATAAAATCGGTGCCAAAACTCCAAGCAAAGTATATATATTAAGGAACTTGGATAAACTAAACAAATGGGTGTAAACAAAAGTGTTTAAGGATATTTCTTGAAAAACAAACATTTAAAACTTGAACCTTTTCATTTGGAATTGAAACACTCTAAAAACTCTCTTTAAGAGAAGGACGAATATGAAAAAGTTACTTGAAAAAGGTTGGTTTCCGCACTTAGTAATTCTGCCAAAAAGTAGTGGGGAAAAGGTAGTGGGAACATGGAGAAAAGTACAAAAAACTGTTCCTGCCAATGTCGTTCGAACGACTTTTTCGTTCGAACGACTTTACTAACGAGGTTCCAGTACGAAAAAAACAATCTCGTTAGAAGTCTCGTTCGAACGACCTGGCAATCTCGTTCGAACGAGATGCCAGTTCGTTCGAACGACATACGAATATCGTTTGAACGACATTCCAGTTCATTCGAATGACATGTCAGAAAATACCCTATACATTTTAAGTCCAAATTTTTTATGAAAAGTTCTAAAAAATATTTTTTGAGTAACACAAAGTCGTTAAAACTATTTTATAAAAATTATAAATTACACCCAATAAATTTCCAATCTCTTATATATATAGATATATAAATTGCATTCATACCTTAGGAGCATGGAACAATGTTGTTGACGTAGAAACGAGGCACACTAAACCCGAAATATGATGAAGCTTTATACTCTTGGACGCTACGTCTTCAACTAACACGTCATAGGCTTGGATGGATACACATGAACACTATCCTATGACCCAAATATTTTTGTCCGAAATTGAGCCAACACTACATTAAGACTCAATCAGAGACTTGTGTCCTTATATATATATATATATATATATATATATATATATATATATATATATATATATCATTCACTTTATACGTATATCTGTATCCCCAGAGCTTCGACATCACAGATACATCCCTTGTGTGATATTTAGCTCGAGGCATCACGCCTCACACCGAGCCACCGGGTTGGAAAATCTCCACCATTCCCAAATGAAAACACATACAATGGAGGAGGTTATATGCATACATACGAGGGTCACAACCATACCACATCGCGTCCAACTAGACTCGAAACCAACACCTATCCTCACACACGGATAATGTCCATTCAACAGTACTATGTCCTGGGGAATCAACCCAACACTTGCTATTCAATGCCACGGTGTACTGCCCACTACGCGCAATCTCCTACCATAGCACTCACAAGTAGATATGTTCAATAAAATAAATAGCATGCACACATACATATATATACACGTTACTCTAATATATATATATATATATATATATATATATATATATATATAATTGTAAGGACATTTTTGTCCATTATCAATTTATATGTCGTACGCCGTTACACCGTTGAAGAAACTCAAGATCGCATCTACATCAACGGATCCGAATATCAAAGTGTCTTCAACATCATAGCCTCTGCGAGAATGAACTTGGTAAAATTTTGTTTTTACGTTCCTTAAAGTTCATATTTAGTATTGGGAAATTTTTATAAAATGTTTTTTTATAAAAATAAGAAGTAAGTTTTTTCAAGAAAAATGAGGCTTTTAAAAGTTTTTTAGTTTTCTGGGAAGCCGGACCGGTCTGCCATCTACCCGGACCGATCCGCCTCCGGACCGGTCTGCACTCTACCCGGACCGATCCGCCTCCGGACCGGTCTGCACTCTACCCGGACCGATCCGCCTTGCTTTTTCCAGTAGACCAAGGACCGATTGCGAACCGAAGAAACCAAATTTTAAAAGAACCGATCCGAGGTCGGACCGATCCTTCCCCAAGCCGGACCGGTCCGCATGGGATAAGTTCGAACAGTTCCGTAACTGGTTTTACCACCAACTTATTTTTCCTATATATATATACCTATTTCGGTGGTGTATTTTTTAAGTCTTTGAGAAAACATTTTTAAGAGTTAAAACACAACAAGACTTCAATTTTTGATGTGCCAAACATCTTTTTGATTCACACACAAAAATCCAAATTACTTTTGTGAATCTTTTTGAACCCTAGAACACAATTTTGTTATTGTTCAACCCTTGTGGAGAAGCCGTCTCTCTTCTTCATTGCTGCACTCCTGGAAAGGGAAACTTCCAGCCGACGACAAAGGAACCGACACCTGCGGGTATTTCCGGGTCAATATTTCTAGCCGTTGCTTTGGAGGTTTGACAAAGACACCGTGCGTTACACTTGTGGGCGATTATCAGGTTGTATGTAAGTCAATGGTCTTGTACATTCTTCAAAGTTCTAGAAATAAAAGGTTTTGCCCTTCGGGGATTTTTCCTTAACTTTGTGTCGCTTGCTTTATTTGTTTATGGGTTGACACTTGCACTTTAGATGCATGATTAGGGGCTGAAATTAAATAAGTGTGTCAAATTGGAAATTTGCGAAGTTAATCAATTATCACACGTAATTCTCACGTTCTCAAATTGGTATCATAGCGGGTTGCGCTAATTTATTGCGTATTCCTATTTTCCGCAAAATCGTGTGATATTGACTTTTAAAACAAAAAATCAGTTTTGTGAAAAATCGTAATTTTTCCAATGGAACACCCATTTAATGAGGAACCTATTTTTGAAAAAGTTCACAACCATGCTGAAAATTTAAAAAGTTTGAATTTGAAACTTTGCAAAAGAATTAAAGTTTTGGAAAAAGAAAATTCTCTCTTTAAAAGTAAGATTGAATATTTGCAAGCGTTTCAAACTCAAAGTGATATTTGTCGTGAGCACTTTGGCAATTTGTGTACTGATTTTGATTCTTTAAAAATTGCCAAAAAGAAGAGTGATGAGAGAGTCCTAGTTTTAGAGAAGGAATTAGAGGACTTAAAAAATTCTAGTGTTCCCATTTGTGCCGTCGAGGATAAAAAATTAATCGATGATTTTACGGCACGTGAAAAGACTCTTAGGGATAAGTTTGTTTTAATTGAGGGGGAGCGTGATAATCTGTTAAGTTTAATTGATAATTTGAAAAAGAAATCCCTTAATTTGGAAGAGTCTAATTCTTTGCTTGAGTAAAAAATTTTGAAGTTAAAAAATGATTTGACTGACTCAAGTAGGTTTGATAGTGATGGTAATGGCTCATCTTGTTCTCATGCTTCTACTGCTAAAGCCAAAACCATTATTTGTTTTAGAGGGTCAACTAATTCCAAGGACGCTAGAAAAGATCACACTTTAGGTGTCATCCCACCCGTTTACACATGTTCATATTGTGGTAGGAATGGTCACCTTAGGCGTTTTTGTTTTGATCTTGGAAAAAGTCCTAGGAAGTTTATGTCTAGTGTTCTCGTGGTTCCCGAAGTCCCCACACGATGTTTCACATCTATTTGGGTTAGGAAATCACTTTTAGAGGCACTAGATTTTAGACAAGTTGATTCCCATTTGCTTGCACATGATTCTTCTCTTGCCATATCATATAGATGATTGTGTTTGCATGTTTGTCATACGCTAGTTATGATTTTTGTTATATGTTTGCTAGCGTTGTGACATGTAATTTTTGTATAGAATTTTGTTTTTAATAAAATTTCGAAAAATACAAAAAGATTTTTTTTTCATAATTTTTTTTGAAAAATCCAAAAAGATTTTTGTATTTTGTTTGCACCGTTTATGGATGGACACTTAGGATGACCAAGTCATAACATCATTCCATTTTTTTTCATGTGACTGTTTGATAGTGTTTTGAGACAATAGGTCAATTCATCCTTGTGCTTTATAATGTTTGGAGTCATTAAGATGTAATTAAGTGTTACTTCCTACATGTTTGACTCATGTTTCCTTTAATGCACACTTGAACAGATTTGTTTGATTATTGTGCTTGTCTTATCACATGTTGGTTGGGTGTTTTCACTTCAATCCTGTCCTTAAAACGAACCAAGCGCGATGAATTTTGATAAAGAAATTGTGCATATAAAAACTGTTTTGTGAGTTTGTGTGATTTGTTTGATAACGGGGAGGGGCTGCGAAAGTTAATAATCTATCCTTTGCGCAAAAGCCACCGTTAAAAAGGACCTAAAAAATTGAGGAATTTTATTATCCGAGGTCCAAAGAGGTTAAAAGAGCCCGACAAAATTGAAAGGCAATAAAAAGATATTCATGCCAAAAAGGGTTCATTTAGGTTTTTGCACCAATTCTCCAATGTTTGAGAATTTAAATTACCTCTAAAAGAAAATATATAGGAGGGTGTTTGGTTGGAGAATTTAAAACGGGTTTGCACGTCCTTGAAATACTTGAAAATGCGCTACATAGTTTTGGACGTTATTGGTGTGGAAATCATTTTGACTTTGATTTGTTGATTTGCATACGACGATGTCATCTAAATTCAACAATCTTTACACCTAAGGATACTTTTGATGTTCATTCGTTAGGAGTACACATATGCATTGTGCACATATGATTGATTGAGTTGATTTACCTATCGAATGTGTTCACACCCATTCATTCCATTTCCATGACTTGGTTGTTTGAGTCTAAATCCATGGTGTGATTTTTGTATCATATCTGTTCAAATTGGTATCTTGTTTTTGTACAAAAATTTGAAAAAATTCAAAAATAGTTTGTGCATTTATTTATGAGCATCTCCTTGCAGGAGCATGTTTACCATATTATTTGATGCCCTGTTTTGTGTACCGTGACACCCCGATTTTGCCTATTTGATTCATTCTTCTCATTTGTCTATTTGGGGACATCATAAAAAGGGGGAGAAAGAATTATCATATTATGGGGGAGTTTGAATTTTGGGGGAGTTTTTGAGATATAGCTTATGTTTTTATCATATATTGGTATCCATGTTTATCTCATTTTAAACTCGATATGTCACGTGGTATTTGCTTTGTCTCATGTGTGTAGGTATGAAGATTGAAGATCAATATGTTGCACACCCTGATGAGAAAAGTTTTGAGATTTGATGATTGTTGAAGATTGAAGAACAAACGATGAACGATGAAGATTTAAACATTTGTATCTTTCCATCTTTAGGGTTCATGAAAGGGTAGATTTGTATAGGTCATTAGTTGATAATTCGGATATTTTTTATGTATGTACCGGCATAGACATAGGGGGAGATTTGTAAGGACATTTTTGTCCATTAGCAATTTATATGTCGTACGCCGTTACACCGTTGAAGAAACTCAAGATCGCATCTACATCAACGGATCCGAATATCAAAGTGTCTTCAACATCATAGCCTCTGCGAGAATGAACTTGGTAAAATTTTGTTTTTACGTTCCTTAAAGTTCATATTTAGTATTGGGAAATTTTTATAAAATGTTTGTTTATAAAAATAAGAAGTAAGTTTTTTCAAGCAAAATGAGGCTTTTAAAAGTTTTTTAGTTTTCTGGGAAGCCGGACCGGTCCGCCATCTACCCGGACCGATCCGCCTCCGGACCGGTCTGCACTCTACCCGGACCGATCCGCCTCCGAACCGGTCTGCACTCTACCCGGACCGATCCGCCTTGCTTTTTCCAGTAGACCAAGGACCGATTGCGAACCGAAGAAACCAAATTTTAAAAGAACCGATCCGAGGTCGGACCGATCCGTCCCCAAGCCGGACCGATCCGCCTGGGATAAGTTTGAACAGTTCCGTAACTGGTTTTACCACCAACTTATTTTTCCTATATATATACCTATTTCGGTGGTGTATTTTTTAAGTCTTTGAGAAAATGTTTTTTTAGAGTTAAAACACAACAAGACTTCAATTTTTGATGTGTCAAACATCTTTTTGATTCACACACAAAAATCCCAATTACTTTTGTGAATCTTTTTGAACCCTAGAACACAATTTTGTTATTGTTCAACCCTTGTGGAGAAGCCGTCTCTCTTCTTCATTGCTGCCCTCCTGGAAAGGGAAACTTCCAGCCGACAACAAAGGAACCGACACCTGCGGGTATTTTCGTGTCAATATTTCTAGCCGTTGCTTTGGAGGTTTGACAAAGACACCATGCGTTACACTTGTGGGCGATTACCAGGTTGTATGTAAGTCAATGGTCTTGTAAATTCTTCAAAGTTCTAGAAATAAAAGGTTTTGCCCCTAGGGGATTTTTCCTTAACTTTGTGTCGCTTTATTTATTTGTTTATGGGTTGACACTTGCACTTTAGATGCATGATCAGGGGCTGAAATTAAATAAGTGTGTCAAATTAGAAATTTGCGAAGTTAATCAATTATCACACGTAATTCTCACGTTCTCAATAATAATAATAAGTACCGAACTCGTACGCATATCCCACCGTGCATGGCTCACCCAATCCCGAAGTTCAACCCAATTTCCCGATTAATTAAACAAATAGTCACTCACTTAAATACATAGTTCTCCTCACTCGCACCCATCTAACGTTGTCCTATCACGCATATCGAACTCTATAAAGTCTTTCGTAGTAATCCCACAGTACCGCGAAAGCCCCTACGGTCAATCCCCAAGTCCTAACGGGTCAAAGTGACACACAAATAAAAATTGGGCAGGCCAACAAATCGAACCGGTTCGCAACCTCGGAAATAAAAATTTCAAAAAGAAAGCCCAATCCAAAACCACCAATTTAAAATTTCGGTATCGCGCACCTTTTAGTATAAAATTCATAACAAATACAAAACAAATCAGAAAAATACGAAACCAGTGCTCATGGATTTGTAATTCGATTCTTCACAACTTTATTAAACTTACAAAAGGGAACCAATTTGATTCTCTAGAGAACTGGTCCAATATTGTGAAAATTTTCTTCCTTGGATTCCAAACCCTGTAATGGAGGTTTTCACCCTCTCCAAACACCAAAATTATCTCTTACAACACTATCCTAACATCCCAGAGGTATTTAATCATAAAATTAACCTCAAATCCCGAATCAAAACCTCAGATTTTAAATCAAACTTCCATTTGATTCAACACAAAATTTTTGACAAATTAATTATGAGTTACAATCTTTATATACAAGTTCTATATGTTCATCCATTTAAATCTTAGAATATATTTGGAATTTCAGGTTGGATTGATCTCCATTAATGATTCATTTACAAACCCTAATATTTTAACATTTGAGTATCTATATCAGTTAAAAAAGTTTCAATCTTTAACATCTTAATTTTTTAGTTTCTACTTCTAATCATGAAAATAATTAACTACCATCGAATTGCGACATAAATCAAGTATCTACTTGCCATGTTGGAGTAAAATCCAAAGTCTTCTACTAATTTGGTAACGAGTTGAGCCATCTTTCTTCTTTTCTTTCTCTTCTCTATGGCTCTCTCTCACATTATCTTGTGTAAAATATGAAAGGTGAGTTGCCATCCACCTTCCCAACCTCTTAAAAATCCCCTTAATTAACCTAATCCCATTTTTCTTCTTAGTCCTAAGTGTAAAATGACCCTCCTACCCTTATACTAGTCCTGTTTTGTCTAAAAAGTCCCCGAAATAAAAATATATCAATTGGTTACTGTTTCTGGACTATTTCGACCCCTTTCGGATCAATAGTACATTCGAAAAGGTTATCCGAGTTTCCCAACTCCAACTCCAAATACACTTACATCTCATTAATCGGGCCTGACATATGCGTACCCTACATATCGCCTATAATATTCTAATGATCTTCGAATATAACGCTCTATTGACATCTTTTATCTATTCTAAAATGCCTTACAAAGTTTTGATTGTCCTATCCGTAGAGTTGTCGATGTGGACAGTAAACTTTAAAATCAGTCCATTTTGGCAAAGTAGAAATACCCAAATCTTTGTAGATCAAACCTATCAAAAAACCTTGAAGAAGCCTTTAATATTCAATGTGTAGATCAAACCTTTCGAAAACCCTTGTAAAATCGTTTCGTTTAAAGTCTTTATCCATCTCATGCTTTCTTTCTCTTCCTCCCATTTAATTCACGTCTCTCTATCTTTTTTTGTCTCTTTCTCTTTATATCTAATCATCTCGACCTTTTAATAGCTCCTAAATGACTCCTTCATGTTCTCATAGTAGTACACAAACTTTCCTCTTCCATTGTTAAATAGAGAGAGACAAGGCTGCCCATACTTGCATCTAGTGCCACGGCTAATTTGAGTATGGACTGGCAATAGTCCTATACTACTTGGTTGATCCGACTTGCTATTTCAGATATAGGGACTGCCTTTGTCCAGGTATGTACCAAAACACCTGCCATTTTCTCAATTTACTTTTAATGTTTACTATTAAAACTAGCTATTATTGTCGTATTACTAAGTTTTAATACATATATATGCTAACGTTTTCTCTTTTCACTATACTAGTTTAATCTTTAAGAAAAATAAGAATGGGAAATTAATTTATTATCATTCCACCTTTAGATTTCCATCTCCAAGCCAACAACCCCACTTCCCCTTGATTTTGTAACTTCAAAACAATGGGAAAAATGGTGGTTAAAAATTTATCAACCTAGATTTTATGGGTCATTTTCCTCAAAATTTTATCAAAAATTCTCCACTCAGGAAGCAACATAGATTTTACGGGATTTCATCACAACAGCATATCAAGTGCCTTTTTCCTATATTCTTTTCTTTTTTTCTCTCTTGTTACTATTTATAATTTTGTTAATTTGTTTCGATAACTGCATAAGAAATTTTTAGCTTATAATTAAAAGTTCTTTCAGAATGATATCATTATTTGAACCTCAGGGAAGGAGTTGAATGGTGGATTAGAGGAATGTTATATCTTGGTTCTTGGATGGTCCACTAACTAAATTACTTAGCCATGGACTCTCTACTTTGTCGGTGAAATAGATCTCCAGAATTGACGTCGGCCCTTCCTCGGTGCCAGTTGTAGAGGAATACAATCACCAGGATTTGAAGTATTCTCAGAGTAGCAAGTATACTCACACGGATATCAAGCTTGAAGAATTCAAGCAGTTGGTGGGACAAAGTATACTAATAAAGTAACAGTAGAGGCAATTGGGTTCTTATATCAAATTTGTTTTTAATCTACAATGATTTGTTTATACATTCTGTTGAATGCTTTGAGTACTATTAGCTTATAAAATAGTTAGAAATGTTTTATTGCTTATAAAGGAGCAACAGTTGAGGGTGTGGGTATGCCATAAATTTCTTCATTTTTACTACATATATTTTCTAAATGCTTCTAATTGATCATAAAGTTCTTTCACGTTCTTTTATTTTTATATCAAGTGAAAGAGTGACTATTGATTTAACTATATATGCTTACATGACTATACCATATCCTAATGGAGATATCGTATAGCTATCATTTATTTTTAAAGTTATTATTTCCGATTGCAATAAAAATAGCTATAAACAAGACTCAGGCTATTTATTGGTTAAGTTGTCTTCGACCATTAAATTTTACGATCATGGTCCACCCATTTTTTTCAGTATTTAGATTCGTTCATTTGAGTATAGATAACCTACTGGTGTTTACAGACTACTGGATGGTGTTAGAACTAAATTGTAAACGTAATAAACTTTACTCATGTCATGTCACACATATTGTGTTTTTTTAATAGTAAGTGTTGATAGATAAAAACAATTAGTACAAATTGAACATAAATTAATCATATTAAATAGGAATTGACAATATAATATGACACAACCACTCCTTTTTCAATCAATTACACAAATAAAACTTAACATATTTTCTTTAATATGAAAGAGGACTCTCCGTGTCTAATATTGTACATAAATATTAAGTTTCTCACTAATTTCAAAATACTTTTGGTGACTAAACTCATTTTATTATTTATAGTCATTTATTTCAAGTCCAATTAGTATACGCTTGCGCATCGCGCGAGATATATGCTAGTATAATAATGAACTGTCGCTATCACTCATACGCAATATATAACAAACCACGTAACTATTTACTTATCACACACAAGTAAATAACAATTATAATAAATATTATTCTTTATCTCGCTAATTAATATTTGATAAAATCCAATTTAATTTTCCCAATTAAATTAGTGACATGAATAACATAAGAATTATTTCATAATAAAAGTACGGGGTATTACATTCTTCCCCCTAACAATGAAATTTCCTCCTCGAAATTCAAATGCAGCTACCACAAAGAGCTCTAAGTCATTTTCCTGCATGACATCCTTGTGCTCCTTGTGGTGTCCTCACTGTACACGCACATTTAACAATTACACCTTTGACTAAAGCTTTCACTCACTAAGACCCACAATGACAACATGTCTTTCCTTATAAGATAAATCTGGCTATAAATCCATCTCATATAGCATTATATATCAGTAAGCCATGTCACCCCTGAGATATCTATTCAATGATGACACATGGAACACGTCATGAATCCACTATAAATTCTCTAGCAAGGCAAGCCTATACGCTATCGGCCTAATCCTCTTGATAATGGAAAAAGACCCCACATACCTTGGTGCCAACTTCCCCTTCTTTTCGAACTGCATCACTCCTTTCATGGGAGACACCTGTAGCAATACCTGATCACCCACGTCAAACTCTACAAATCTACGAATCGCACCGGCGTAACTCTTATGCCTGTCCTGAGCTACCCCAATGTGACCCCTGGTCAACTCGATCTTCACTGATGTCTTCTGAATCAAATTCAACCCGAGTAGCTTGTTGTCCCCCACCTTTAACCAATAAGAGGGCGAACGATAAAGTCTTTCATATAAAGCCTCAAACGGTTCCATGCTAATAGTAAATTGGTACGAGTTATCATATGCAAACTCTACCAAAGGAAAACACTTCTCCCAACTACCATTAACGTTCAGAATATACATCCTTAGCATATCCTTCACAACTTCTTCACCCTCTCTATTTTTCCTTCGGTTTACGGGTGATACACCATTCCCAAAAGTAACTCCATCCCCAGCACCTTCTAAAAAACTCTACCAGACGTGGGACACAAAGGTCTTATCTCGATCCAAAATAATATTGAGTGGTACCTTGTGCGGGCCCACTTAATTTTTGCAATGAAATGTTAGGCACGCTGCCCGATCATGTAGTTCACTCAAATTAGGCCGTACCGAGCCACCATTACACCGTCCTCACAACCTAGAACATCTTATCCCGTTCGAGATGCACCGATAACTTTGACTTATGCACTTTTTCCATAACCTTTGTCTATAGGTCCTTGTCATCAGGGACAATCAACCTCCCATTGATGCGGAAGCCACCCTCAAAACGAATTGAGTAAGACTTTTCTCCACCCGCCAATACTATTGAATCCTCTTCTGACAAGAGGGATCCCCTGCCTGTGCCTTCACGAGACTTAAAATGATATTGGGTGTGATAATCATCACTGCCATATAGGCTCGAACTACCATCTCTTCCTGAAGGGGTTCATCCCACTTCGTCTATCACGCTCATTCCAACTTACCTACATATATACGACTCAACACATTTACCTCCATGTTATCCTTTCTCGAATGATACTGAATATTTCATTGACTAGGGTGCCCATACAATATATACCACATGCTCACATGCAAAAATACCACACATGCAACCCATATACATAAAAAAATCAACTACACATGCCCTGCAAGATCATACAACAAAGGTATACTCGATTACCCCACTAATCACGACTTAATTCTTCTTAAGATTGCTCCACTTATTCAACTAGTAGTGTAAACATTCTTCAGTGCTCTCCACATAGAACTTCTTGGCTCCACTGGCTTTAAATTATATAATAGCTCTTTTCTCAAAGCGTTATATCATGTAATGACTGATGTACTAAACTAATGCCTTCGAGCCCAAACGTCTCCCAACTCCAGAAACTTACTAAGCTTCAAGCGTGGGATGTCTTGCAAGAAAAATCCTAATTAGGAACCCTCCCAATACACTACTCACTAGCCTTTTCGGTTATCAAGATCCGTAGGCCCAAGACACAATACCGGCGTACCTAAAAACCTAGCCCTAAAAGCTACTAAATCTAATCTTTTAACTCCCTCATCTGTAAAGTAGTCATATTATATGGCACTCGCACTATCGCCAAGTTCCTGACACCAAGTCGATCACAACTCAATCTCTTGACTCGAGTATAACCCCATGTCCCCTGAATCACATTAGTATAACATAAACGCGTGCTCGGCCCTCACTTAGGATGAGTCATCGCAACAAGAAACATATCCTACTTGGAATAAAGAACATAATAGCCTTACTATAACCGTCCACCATCGCTAACCAGTCCAGACCTAGGATAATATCATACTCATACATCACTCAAATGAGCATATCCGCTACTATGCAAAAACCTCCCAATGTCTATATCCACTCCCTTGTGGATAGAATGAATGAGAGCCCCACTACCTACAGTAAATATATGATCATAATAATAACTAATGCTATATATACTAAACCCGTCTCATATAAGAATCTAGTGCTAACAAAAGAATGTGATGCACACGTGTTACAAAAAACTCGCCCCACATGCCTATGGATAAGAAAACATACCCTCAATCGCTAATGGCGCTAGGTATAAAACTGGTTCATGGAAGTGATACACATCCTAAACTACCTATTCCCCTATGAGGCAATAATGGTGGAACTACTAGCGGGGATGGAAGCTGCTGACCCCTAGCCCCATTTGGGCATGTACGTCGCATGTGGCACTGCTCCCCATATATGAAATATCTCCCAATGAAATTTGCTAGCCTCTGGCCCTGCTGACTGTGATGAGGCTGACCCTGTTTTTGGCCCTATTGGCTCTAATATTCGTAGCCTCACTGGCCTTCAGTCTGTTCCATTATCCCTATTGTCCATGAAGGGCATGCTATTGGCCCTGCCTGTAACTACCATTACCCGACCTAAATACCTTAGTCGAGCCCCTTGCTAAGAACCCCGTCCTTGCTGCCTACTCTGCTATTGTAGTACCTCGTTGGCACCGTTTCCCCCAGTATTTCCCTGCTGAATAGACTCTCCATCCCTCTTCGCTCCCCTCAGATGGAAGGGATGATCCTTCAAGTGGGGAAATACGGAGTTTACGACCTTAATATATGGCCCAATTGCCGAGTTCCGCAACAAGTGTTGGCGAATCATTTAGGTGAGTCCATCAGTAAACTTGAGGAGCCTATTCTCCTCAGTTTTCACCTCACCTGGAACAAATTTTGCTAGGCGCATGAACTCCTCGTATTCAGCCACAGTCTGACCCTCATATGAAAGGTCTAGGAATATTCTCCTCATCTCCATCTGAACTGCTAATGGAAAGAGCTTACGGTAGAACCGCACCCAGAACTCTTGGATAGTCATAGTGCCTCTCTCCTATGCTGTGGTGACCGACTCCTACCACTGAAGTACTGACCCTACTAGCTTAAAGGTATCTCGTATCTTCTTTTGAGTGTCGTCCCACTCAACCATGCATAAATGACTCTAGATATCTTTCTTCCATTAGATACCTACAACCACATTTGCACTCCTCTAGAACTCTGGAGGATATCCCATTTGGAAGGCCTCTCTGACTCTTTCCTAAATAGACGACACCGGGTGAGCCTGAACTGGTACCACTGGCTTCTATGACTATTCTTGGGGAAAATGCTATGCTAAGGTAGTCATCGCAGTATTAACCGCCTGTGCAACAATAATAGCGACCTCTGTTGTGGTTACCCTCCTTTGAGTGGCCTGTGGTTCCGACTGAGCCTCCTCCTCTTCCACACATGTTGGTCTACCTCTCCTTACGTTTGGCATCTGGAAACAAATCGAAGTTGTATGAGATTCACTTCAAATATAAGTAATAACAAAAGAACATACATGCACAATGTGAAACAACAATCCTAATAATAGGGCTCTATATCAAAGAAACGCAATGCTGACAACGTAGCAAGTTCACAAAGATCCTAAGGAAACTAGATACTAAGGCTCTGATACCAATTGTGGCCACCCACCTATTCTAATATCGGGTGGTCAATATTCTACTAAAATAAAATAGGAATCCCAGTACAGTTCATTCTCAGCATCACTATGGCAATCCCAATATAATATAAATAATAGGAATAAAACCACACAATTAAAATGAATGAATAATATTCATGCATCAATAGATAATAAAAGTGAACCGAATAAACCATCGGTTACGAAATAAAACATCCATGGTAACCGAATAAATAAACTGAGTACTGAAATATAAACGTCTAACAATAATATAAAAACCTATCCATCTATGAGAAACATTCCCAAAACTAAAACTAAAATGATAGATCATATCTACATAAAATAGACCGAGGCATCTAAACCAAGATGTAGCATCCACAACTATCGCACGACAAGAATGAATCTATCCTTGCAGTCCCGATTTCTGCTGTTGCACACCTGGGATAATGAAAGAAAAATAAAGAAAAATAAAAGCATGCGGTTCAAAGACCGAAAAGTAGAAAATATTTTGCAAGTAGATAATTATTTTAAATTGATTAAAACAGTGGTCTATTACTTCCATAGTTAATCGATCCCACTTTAGATAAACCTCACCTCTCAACTATGGTACACACCTAACGTGTTCATTTATTTATCCTAATTAAACTACCCAGTCTAAATAGGATATACATAACCGTTATCGAAGGTCAATCCCGCTAATACTCTTTATTAGCTAAGTAAAACTATCATCACTAGATATATGTCTATAAATAATGTTATAGCGACACACTTGCTATAATTAAATAATCACATAATAAACATAACATAGCTACGCTCGTGCTATAAATAGATATATACAATATATCGTATAAAACATACATACATATCACTTGCTATATACATATAACCGTATTCCAAAAGCTTGGACCTCACATATACATCCATCGCGTGCTATTCGAATCCAGGCATTACGCTTCACACCGAGCCATCGGGTCGAAATCTCACCACAGATCCCAAATGAAAATACATACAACAAAGGCGGTCATATACATACATCCGAGGGTCGCAACCATACCACATCGCACCCAATCACACTTGAAACCAACACCTATACTCACACATGAAAAGTCCATGCAACAGTACTATGACCTAGGTAATTAACCCAACACCTGCTGGTCAATGCCGGGTGGACTGCCCACGATGCGCAACCTCCTATGATAGCACTCATGAGTAGGTACACACACACACACACACACACACACACACACACACACACATATATATAATAAGTACCGAACTTGTACGCATATCCCACCGTACACGGTTCCCTCAATCCCGAAGTTCAACCTCACTTCTCGATAAATTAAACAAATAGTCACTCACTTGAATCCTTAGTTATCCTTGGTCGTACCCATCTAACGTTAACCTATCACACATATCGAACTCTGTAAAGTCTTTCGTAGCAATCCCACAGCACCCTGAAAGCCCTTACGGTCAATCCCCAAGTTCTAACGGGTCAAAACGACACACGAACAAAAACTGGACAGGCCATCAAATTGAACCGGTTCGCTACCCCCAAAATCAGAATTTTCAAAAGAAAGCCTAATCCAATACACTAATTAAAAATTTCAGTATCACGCACCTTTTAGTGTAAAATTCATAAAAAATTAAAAATAATCAGAAAGATACGAGATAGGTGTCCACGACTTCGTAATTCGATTTTGCACAACTTTATCCAACTACCAAAAGCGAACCCATTTGTTCCTCTAACGAACCAGTTCGCTTTTCTAAACATCTTCTTCCTCAGATTTTTCTCTTCCAAACCCTCCAATGGAGGTCTTCACCCACTCCAAATACAAAAATTAACTTTTACAACATTGCCCTTAAATTCCATAGGTATTTAATAAAAAAATCAACCCCAAATCCTGAATCAAACCCTAAGATTTTAAATCAAACTTCCATTTAATTAAAAACATAATTTTTCTCAAATTAATTATCAAAGATCCAATATTTATATACAAGTTAAACGTGTTCATCAATTTAAATCCGATAATATATTTTTCTGAGTGCAGAAAAATTCACAATAAGATATTCACGAGAGCAATCAAGAAAAAAGAGCAGAAAGTAAATGAAATCACACACAACAATGATGTACGTGGTTTGACAACTTGCCTATATCCACAAGGAGGTTACTCATTCTTCTTATTAAGTATCTCTCAGCGATTACAGTTTTTTCCTCCCTTTGATCCGGGTCAGGAAGTGCAAATTATACATATGCTTATTACAGAGTTTGAGTTGTTTAATGAACTCCCTCATACATGGATTGGATATGATGTGCTTGGATATCTTAATCGAGATTCTTAGCAGCTGATTTGACCATCCGCGAGTATCCTCCTCTAACTAAACTTCTCGTGTAGAAGATAAGTCATGATTTGGGCCAGACCAATATGACTCAAGTTATATTGGTCGACTACTCTCATGGGTTTGTAAAAAATGGGCTCCCACAATTGCCCCTGAAATCTTTGGTTGATTAACTATGGGCCAACGGATTTCAACTGGTCCGGAGGTACAAATCCTTAATGGCATAATTGCAATAACAAATCTTGCAACACGGGTACATTTGTCCAAAAGGTGGAAATGGGGAGCCACAATATTCTTAGAAAATCGAAACTCATCATTTGAGTGTTCTAGTGATCAGTCAAAACTTACCCAAGCATCTGTTCACTGCACTTGGACATTTTTGCACATCTCCCATTCTTAATGTCCTCTCTTGCCTTAAAAGTAGAAGTTCTTCTTCTTCTTCTTCTTCTTCTTCTTCTTCTTCTTCTTCTTCTTCTTCTTCTTCTTTCTCAAAGCTTTCTACTTCCTGTAAGTTACAGTTTCTGTCTTCTTCTTTGGTTCTTTTCCCTGTATTAACTAGTTACTGTAGCTAGGGTTTCTTTTTATTTGTTCAGTTGTGGTGATGGTAGATGGTAAATCCGTAGAGGGATTTAGGCGTAAGTAGGTGATCATTGACTGTGCCCCCTTCCCCATAACGTTTGTAGGGTTGATGGGGGACACTAGATTCACACTCTCTTAATAACTCAAGGGGTTTGACATTTCCCCAAACGGGGCATTTCTTAGATTCTTTAGGTACTTTTCCATTATTCCGGATCTGTGCGCCCCTAACATATTGAGGATAGTTAATGGTGTTCATAGGGTAAATACTCTTTATGGGACAAAGTTAGGTCTTCTTGAGATATGCTACTGTTACATATTCTAAAAAACCAAAGAGGGTTTGTTGTATGTGAAAACCAAAAGAGCTGAGCGAGTTCTGGTTATAAATCTCTCGGATTCCCTTAAAGACTATTAGAAAAGTGGATTCATCGCAAGGGACTGGAAACACCCCCCACTGTTGGAAAGGGAGAGACCATGCGATCTTCCTATTTTAGACTGTGGGGTGGCCCAAATAGGCCGCTTACTCTTTTTGATTTTCTTCTAACTTCTTATAGATTCCTCTCATTCTTGTGTCTGATTATTATTTTTTTTTTTGTTGTAGATCGTTCCGGGAACTAAGAATCTGACATTACCGAGATTAATACTGAAGAGCTCACGAATACCTAGAGCATCAAGGAGAGATTGATTAAAGGAGAGCATCCTAGGTCGGAGGCCGTTCTATTGTAATACAAGAACACATGCACCAGTTCTATTGCTCGACCAGTCAGCTAGGTCCTAATTTTCAAAGCTCCAGAGGTAGGTCCTTCTGAGGAGGAGAGCTCTAAAGAAGAAGAGGAATAGAGCTAGGAAGAAAGAAGAGGAGGAGAAAAAGTTGGAGGTACTAAAGAGGTCAGTAATCGTCGAGGTTGGGGCCATCTCAACTAGCCATCAAGATCGCACAGGGGATAGCTCTAGTAAGTCTCTCTGTTTTCGTTCCTTCTTTATGTTATTTCTCATTTCTTTTCTGATTCCTTATTATTATGTTTTCTCTACAGATGCTGTATGACTTCACTACCCTCCTGGATAATCATTTCGATAGCTTCAGAAGGGAGTAAGAAATAAAAAATGCCCCAAAGGTCGAGAAGGTGGCCTTAGACGCCAAGAAGATCGCATTTGATAATGCTCGCCAATTATGGGAGTGTGGAAAGAAGAATATGTCTAAGGCCTTTGATGCTTGGAGGTTTCTCAGAAGGTGATAGTTGCTGAGAAGTTAGAATTGGTGGAGGCCAATAAATATTTGACTGACAGGGTGGCTAAGCTGGAACGCAACCTTCCCCAAGCCAAGGATGACAACTATCGAGAAGACTTATACAAAGCTTATGAGGATGATGAACGCCAAATGGCTTATGCTTGAGAGTTTTCCTTTAAGAGGGGATGGGACCAGGCTTTGAAGGCTGCTAGCACTTCTGCAAGTTCTGAGCTCTTCAGCCTTCATTCTCCTAGTCTAGACCCTTTTATTGAAGATGAAGAAGGAGAGGGCGACGACCAGGCTACTAGCAATACTGAGATCGTCCCTATTACACTTGGTGGGAGCACTAGTGTTGTCTAGGAGCAACAGGTGGTTGACAAGGGGAAGACCAAGGTTAGGGAAGACTAGGTGAAAAACTTGGGCTCTCTTAGACCAGGGAGTTCCTTTTTCCTTATACAATTTTTAGTTTTTGTTTATTTATACCCTTATTTTGTAAACTTCATGTACTGGCCATTGGCCCTCTTTCCCTTTGTGATAATGAAAATTTTCCCCTTGGTTCATGTGTTCATATACTTAAGTTTATGCTAATGCTTGCTTCTGGTTTGACATGTATTGTTTGTAGTCTGCTGATTTAGATCGCTATATTTATTTAGATTCTCAAATGGGGAGAATTTTTGGACTTGATATCAGTTTATAAGCTCGCAAAGCCTTTGTGAAGATTTATAAATCACTCAGAGATAGGAACAAAGAATACCTAAACCAGATCGAAGTGATTGCCAAGCTGAAGAACGACTTTCAGGAGATGGAAGAGATAGGGGCCACTGTTCAAGAGGAAGTTAATTTCGTGAAGGCCCAACTTTTAGTGAGGAATGAGATTAACCAAGTGGGCGAGGTCCTATAGTATGAGAATGATTCTTTGAAAAAGGAGGTGGATATCTTAAAATCTTTCATCGGGGTATTGAAAAATAACATCAAGAAGATGAAATACTAATTTAAGCAAGAACCCAGAGAGGTTTAGGGAAAGCGTTATAATGCTGGTTGGGCAGATGCACCAGCAAAACTGAAGGAGGCTAAGAGCATTTCTTTCTCTCGAGGATGGTTGAGCTCTCTTAAGGAGGCAAGAACCCCGAAGGAATCCAAGATTTGGTACAAATACTAGGTCGAATGTCCTGCCTATAACTATAACCCCTTCTCAATAGATGATGAATGGATTTTGACCGATGCCATTACTCCCCAATCTTGGACCAAGACCTTGATGAAGATGTCGAGGAATTTTCCCTGAAGCTAGACGATGGCCAGAAGGAAATTGTAGCAGAATATCTTGCTCGACGCCCTAGCCCCTCTTGGGCTTCTGTATATCTGTTTTTGGTTATGTGATTATAACCTTGTATCCATAAAAAATAATTTTCTTATGTTTTGAGCGTTGTACTGACTAAACATATTTTTTTTTGTAGGTTACTTAGAACTTTATCGACTAAAATGATATTGATTGACCAATCGTAGGCTTTAAGTAGTCCAGTACTTAGTTTGAATCATTTTGGGCCTTGGCAGCCGACTAAATGATATTTAAGTGTTGACACTTTGCCTTTAATTATGTTTGAACATTTTCCCAGTCCGATATGCTTAACAAATATCATTCTATTCACTTTAACTTTTAGGTCGTGTCATCACACTTCCTTAGGCCTAAGTGAGATAATGGCGATAATGTACCTTGTTATTGGTCCGTCTATCCGAGTAGGTTTTTTTGTAACCAACAAATGTTGGCGACCAACTAAAGTTGACTTTATTGCCTATGGATCCCCACTAGGGCTTTGGTTGTTGCCGAGGCAACTCATGAGGCCCCTTTTGTTAAAAACAAGGGCTTGAGGATAATCTGCAGTTATTTGCATTTAACTTGCTAACCTTGTCAATTAATCATTCAAAATATTCACAAAGGAGATATCATTGAAAATGTGATAATCAATGAGATATAATAGAGATGAGTTAGGCAGCTAATGTGATCTTTTAGAATGGATGGGCCAGTCCAGTATTTTATTCACTGCAAATTATCTTATTTAGTAACAAAAATTTGCAAAAAACTAAAAGGTTTGCTAAATAAAAAAGATAAGAAAGAAGGTTTAAAAGTAGAACTTCTTGAGTTTGCCTGCGTTCTATGCTCTTAGTATCTCCCTGCCCTCCACTATGTCCATGCGATATGCTCCTTGGAGATCATCTCTGATAACTCTAAATGGTCCTTCTCAGTTTGGTCCCAGTTTGCCATGTGATGGTTTTACGGCACTGCCGAGGACTTTTCGCAGGACATAGTCTCTAGTTAAAAACTTCCTCGGATTGACCCTTTTTTTGTACTTCTTGGTTATTTGGTCTTGATAGGAGGCCAACTTTATTAAGTCTATATCTTGTCTCTCATCTTCTAGGTCAAGCTCAGTGCGTATGGCTTCATCATTGAGGCGTTGGTCAACCAGTGTGGTTCTCATTATAGGGAGGCCTTCTTCCAGGGAAATAACAGTCTCCATGCCATAAGCTAGGGCAAATGGTGTTTCTGCATTGGTTTCCTAGGTGTCGTGCGATAAGCCTATAGAATGTGAGGGAGCTCCTCCACCCAAGCTCCCTTAGCTTTTTCCAATCATTTTTTCATCCCATTGATCATGATTTTATTTGAGGCCTCTGCTTGGCCATTGTTTTGGGAATACGCCATAGAACTGAAGTGGTGCTTGATGTCGTGCTCATCGTATAAGGCTTGGAAGAAACCACTTTCGAATTACGTGCCTTTATCAGTGATAATGGTTCTTGGTATCCCAAAGCGAGTGATGATGTTTATCCATATGAACCTGGTCATGTTAGAGTCTCGGATGTTCGCCAACCCACTTGTAGAAATAATCAGTGGCGACCAAAAAATACTTGTAATTTACAAATGCAGTAAGTAGTGGTCCCACGATATCTAAACCCCATTGAGCGAATGGTCGTGGTCTGGTAAGGGATTTCAGGTCACTGGTGGGCTGGTAAACCATCGACGAGTGCTTCTGGCACTTTTCACATTTGTGAACATATGTGCCTGCATCTTTATGCATTTGAGGCCACCGATATCCTTCTTTGATCTCTCTAAAGGCTAGCGATCTTCCACCTATGTGGCTCCTACATATGCTTTCATGAAGTTCACTTAGTATTTGCTTTATATATTTTAGGTGGATGCATTGGAGGTAGGGTCTTATAAATGACTTCTTATAAAGTTTCCCCTCAGGGCTAAGGTATAAACAAGCATCCTTTAATTTAGTGGGCCGATCTCTAGTCGTCTGGCGGTATGTTTCTCCATAGATAATTGATGATGGGATCCATCCAACTTGGAGCCCTATTTGTGAGGAGGACTTTCTCGTATATGACTATATGATCAATACTAGGTTGTGTGATGAACTCAATCTGTATTATCCTTTTTAGGTTAGAGTCAATTGCTAAGCTTAGTGGTGCCAAGGCATCAACGTCACTGTTTTGTCCTCACGAGAATTGTTGAATCTCTACTTACTCAAAGTCTCTCATAAGTCCTCTAACTACGTCGAGTTAGGCTGCCATTCGATCGTCCTTGGCATTGAAATCCCTATTTACCTATTTGGAGACCATAATGGAGTCACCAAATATGTTGAGGTGTCTTTCCCCTAGTAGCTTGGCTTTTCGCAGGCTAGCGATCAGTGCTTTATACTCAGCTTCATTTTTGGATGCTTCAAATCCCAATCTAATTCCTTATTTAATAATTATATTTTCTTGGGTAACAAGAACAATCCCCACTCTTGCCCCTAGAATTTGAGGCTCCATCAACATACAATGTCCAATCTTTGGAAGTAGTATCACAAGTGACCGATTGCTCTTCGTTTATCTGATCTGCTGGCCGTTCTCCTATAAACTCAGTAATAAAATCTAATAGGATTTGCCCCTTGATCTCCATTATGGGCTAGAAGTGGATGTTGAATCCGCCAAGCTGAACCAACCATTTCAAAAGATGCCCAGAAAGATCATCTTTTCGTTGAACAACCTTGAGTAGGTAAGAGGTGATAACTATTATGGAGTGAGCTTCAAACTGGTGCCTTAACTTTCTCGAAGTGATCACTAGGGCGTAGGCAAGATTTTCCAAATGCAAGTACCTTTATTCAGCATCTAGTAGCGTCTTACTAGCGTAGTAAATCGATTACTGTTCTCCCTTATTTTCATAAACTAAGGCAGAGCTTACAACATGGTATGATACTGCCAAGTAAAGGTACATTTGTTCTCTTTCATGACATAATTACCAATAATGTGGGCTTACTAAGGTATTACTTGACATCTTCCAAATCTTACGAGCATTCTTCATTCCATACTAGGCCTTTGCCTTTCTTTAATAGCTGGAAGAATGGTCAACAACTCTCTGAGGACTTTTAGATATAGCGACTGAGTGCAACGAGCATTTTAGTGAGCTTCTGAACATCCCTCTATATCTAAGGAGGCTGGACCTTGGTGACGGCATGGTTTTAATCTGGGTTGGCCTCAATTACCCTTTTACTTACTAGGTAACCTAAGAATTTTCCTGACTGGACCTCGAATGAACACTTACTTGCATTAAGCTTCATTCGATACTTCCTGAGGATTTGGAATGCTGATAGGTCAGAGAGGTGACCAGACTTGTTCTTTATTTTGACGCATGTCGTTGACGTTGATGTACACTTCCATCGTCTCTCCCATCTGTTTGCTAAACATCGTGGTTACCAATCTTTGGTAAGTTTCCCCTGCGTTCTTGAGGCCAAACGATATTACCTTATAATAGTACAACCCAATTAATGTTATATAAAGGAGGTTTTGTCATGGTCGTGCTCATATAGGGGAATCTGATGATATTTGAATTAGGTGTAAAGGAATATCATCCTTTCATGAGTTGTTGTGGCATCGACCTGTTGATCTATCTTTGGGAGAAGGAAGCTATCTTTGGGATATGCCCCGTTGAGGTTGGTGAAATCGATGCACACCCTCCAACTGCTATTGCTCTTAGGAACCACCACTGGGTTGGACAACCATACGGGGAACTAAACTTCCCTGATGGATCCTGCATCCAGTAATTTCCCTACCTCTTTCTCTACGGCCTTATCCTTCTCTGGAGACGTTTGACGAGCCTTTTAAGTGATGGTCTTGAAAGTAGGATCTACATATAGGCCATGACATGCCAAGCTGGGGTCGATCCCAGGAAACTCATAAGTCTCCCATACAAACATATCTATGTTCATTTTCATAAATGCAACCAGTTCCCTTTTCTCCTAATCGATGAGAGCAGATCCAATAAAAAACTTTCTTTCTATCAAGTTATCATCGGCTATAACTTCTTCCAGGTTTTCGATGACCCTGTTTGTGGGGTGGAACTTGGTCTCTTCCACCTCTGGTCGATCATAAAGTAATTGCTATTTGGAGGGAACGTCCCCCTCCCAGGGCTTCCTCTGGGCATTCTTGGGCTCTTTCTTTTTCTCCTTTTTTGGGAAAATGGATGCAATGAAGCACTTCTGGGCTGCAGCTTGGTCCCCATGAATCTCGACCACTCCATGATCTGTGACACATTTTAGCTTTTAATGATAGGTGGATGGAACAGTCTTCTTGGCGTGGAGACAAGCTCAGCCCAATATAGCATGGTATGGGGACTCAATGTCCACAACTAAGAACTCGATTAACTTTGAGATGTTCCCTGCCCTGACTGGCAAAGTGATCTTCCCTAATGGCATGGTAATCCTTCCTACAAAGCCAACCAATGGAACAATGGAATCTTTAAGGTCGGCGACATTCAATTTTAGTTTATGGAATAGGTCCAAATATATCACTTCAGATAAACTCCCCTGGTCCACCAGTAGCTTGTCAACATCCCAGTTAGCGATTCAGAGCGTGATTACTAATGCGTCATGATGTGGGGTCTTTACCCGACCAAACCATCTTCGGTGAACACGATATGCTTCATGTAATCAATATCTACCGATCGCTGACATTTTTCAGCTTGAGTCTTGACTGGATCGATCTAAAAAGCTTCCATCATGGCAGTCACCTTTTTGAGTTCCATTCTAACGGTATTGACCTGAATCCGTTTAAGGTTTGATGCCCCATGAATGACTACAAACTCGTGTCCTGTATCATCATCAAGGACATTGTCTGTCTTCTGGTCGCTATTGACTGCAACCTTCTTTATTTTCTTGTCAATGTACTTGCTAAAGTGCCCTACCTGAACTAGCTCTTTCAGGTGTGACTTCAGAGCTTTGCAATTTTTAGTTCGATGACCACCCTCCTTGTGGAATGTTCACCTTAGTGCATTATTTCTCTTAGTTGAATCTCCGCCCATCTTCATGGGCCATTTAATGAAGGTCCCGTCCTTAATTTTACTGAGGATCTTGTAAATGGGATCCTTAAAGGCCGTGTTAACAACCTGGAATGCCTTGGAGGGATCATTCTTACCTCCACCTTTGGAGCCATTCTTACCCCCATTTTTACTTCCTTTCATTTGGTTGTCATTATTCTCTATCCCCTTATTCGCCTTTGCTCGACCATTGTCTCCACCATTAGGATGGACCACGTCTTCAACCTGAGCGTACTTCTCGATGTGGACCATAAGATCGTCAATGTTTATGGCCTCCTTATTGGTGATAGATTGGTGTAGCTGAGAGGTGGTTAGCAAGCTGATCTTGAAAGATGCTACAAAAACTTGCTCTGAGAAGTCCTCAATCTCATTAAAGATCTCCCAGTATCTCTTAGCATAATCTGAAATAGCGTTGCCAAAGCCGTTTATGAAAATAAACTATTTAAGCAACTCCGAAAGTTTGTTGAAGAAACTCTTTACTTAAATCAAAACGATTTTGAACACAAGATGTGTTAACAAAAGTATGTACGAGATATGGACAAGATTTGATAACAAGTTTTAGTAAACAGTTTAAAATGTTTTAAACTCAGCACACAAACAGAAAGGGATGAGAAGATGTAGAAATATTGATACTCAGGATTTTTAACGTGGTAAAACCTCAACCTTGAGGAAACATCCACGACTCCCTCTACGGAGTAAAACAAAAACAATCACTAAAACAAATATATGAGTTACAACCTATTTAACTAACATGCACACAAAAACAAATCTATACAAGTTCAGGATTGTACCCTCTGGTGTCCTTAACTTTTCTGCAGATCTTGTTTGTTGATGTAGTTGTCTCAGTTTGTCAACTCTTCTTTGTTCCAGCACTTTACGTCGACTTATTATTCACCAAATCTTATAGCCAACACTTTGAGTGTTTGTAGTGTGAAGATGTTTGTGAATGGTGTTCTAAATCACATGCATGCACACACACACACTTATTAGTTACAGACGATCCTAACAAATCACATATAAAGTCTATATGCAGTGTATTTGTTATTTTTCTTTCTTACAAAACCAAGAACCTTTTCGACCTTTCAAAATAACCCAGATTCCACGGAGATCTTGCTTAAGAAATCGGTCAAGACCTTTCTCAATCACTTTTGAAAATATTATGTGGATTGAGAACCCTCCAAGTGCGAATCCCACTAGATCAGGTTAGGTTTTGTAAAAACAGAAATAGAAAAACATCTATTGTTGATCTTTGAAGAAGAAAAATGTTTTAACAGAAAACAATCAACAACGAAATTCTCAAGATGAGAAATAAATGCAACTAAGTGTTCTGTGACATGAAAAACCTCAGATCTATGATTTCTATTGAAAAAGAAACAAGATCTGAGTCTATGTCTAAGTTGGAAATAAGATTTATGAACACAAGGATTTCAGCAACCCAGAAATCACTCAACTCGAACTCTCATAACTCAAGAAACACTAAGGATGGTGTTTGTCTGGTTATGGTGTTTATAGAGAGGTAAGTGGTTTAGGTTTAGAGGTATTTGGACGAAGTTAGGGTTTCTAACTAGGGTTTGGTTTCTCTCTCTAACTTCTCTCTTCTCTCTTCTCTCTCTTCTCTCTCCTCTCTCTATTTTCTGAGACTTTTCAAAATGGCAAAAGCTTTCGAAGGCTGAAATGGGAGGCCTTTAAATAGGAAGAGAGGAAGATTCCAGAGCATCGTTCAAAAACAATGGCTGAGATTGAGTCAAGCTCCATTGACTGTAATCCAAGGGCTCACAACAGGCGGTGGATTAAACAGGCTATGATTGGCTTAAGGGATTACACGGGGATCCACTCAAAAGACATGCAGGCCATCGATAAGGGTTGATCCAAGGGCTGATAACAAGCGATGGTATGTCTCTGTAAAGAAACACACATAGGGCCAATCAGAGAACAACAAGTGTTGGCCTGAGGACAAATGCAAACGCGCGTCCCAAAATAATTACATAGCCAACCCTAAAGTCTTTAGCGCTTTCGGTTTCTACCCAGAGTAACTTTAGGCCAATAAACACAACAATCCATATATATATAATAACCCCAAGACTTTATAAATCAAATTTTAATTAAATAAAACCTTGTTTAAAATATGTTTTAAATTCCCAAAAAATTATTAAAAATCAAATTGAGGGATTTAAACACACTCACAACATTAAAACACATAGGGGTGCAATATGATATGCAAGAATCAAATTCTAAGTGTGTGAGTGATGGCTATAGTCTTAGGATCATTACATGATAGATAGAAGAAGAAGCAACCCAATCTCTGAAGCTCTTTGGTTTCTAGGATAGACACTATTTTGTCACAATTTCCAAACTAGATGAGCTCTTATACAGTCTAGACTCAAATGAGTCAAAAGTATAAGGGCTTCAATCTCCCCCTTTGGAAATATGAGACAAAATCTCCTTTGAGTCATCTCAACTCGTAGGGCGACAACAAAAAAGAAAAACTTATTCCTATAAAGGTTCTATCTACCCAAATCCTAGAAAGCAAAAATTACATAACTCAACTATATACAGTTTAACATCCTATTATTACAATGAAGAATGACTGTACAAGAAGAATACCTGCAAAAAATTACTAAGATCAAGCTTTTTAGTATATGCAGTAGACTCAAATTTCTCCCCCATTTTGTCTCAAATGGACAAAGGGAAGGAACTTGGCAAATATAACAGGTATTTACTCAACACAAATCATACCAATAGATTTACGTAAAGAAATGAATCTATTATAATCAAGAGGTTTGGTAAATAAATCTGCAAGTTGTAGATTAGTAGAAAGATAATTGATTTCTAATTCCTTGGTTTCAACTAATTCACGAATAAAATGATGTCTTATTTTAATGTGCTTAGTTCGCGAGTGTTGAACTGGGTTCTTAGAAATGTTAATCGCACTTTGATTATCACAATAGAGATGAAGTGTGGGTTCTAGAATACCATAATCACTTAGCATTTGTTTAAGCCATAACAATTGGGCACAACAACTACCGGCGGCTATGTATTCAGATTCAGCAGTCGAGAGAGATGTGCAGTTCTGTTTTTTACTACTCCATCCTACCAAGTTATTACCAATATAAAAACATGCGCCTGAAGTGCTTTTACTATCATCAGTACACCCAGCCCAATCAGCATCAGTGTACCCAATAATAGTGCTAGGTGTGTCATTCGTGTACCAAATTCCTAAATTTAGAGTGCCTTTAACATATTTAATTATGCGTTTAACAGCGTTTAAATGGCTCTCCTTGGGGTTATTTTGATAACGCGCACAAACACAAACAGCATACATGATATCAGGACGCGAGGCAGTCAGATAGAGTAATGTGCCAATCATACTACGATATAAGGTAGAGTCTACAGATGTTCCAGTTTCATCTTTAGATAATTTCTCTGTAGTACTCATAGGCGTTTTAGCACTTTTAGCACTCTCGAGGCCAAATTTTTTAACTATCTCTAATGCGTACTTAGTCTGCGAAAGAAACAAGCCATCTGGTTGTTGTTTGACTTGGAGACCTAGGAAGAACTGTAACTCCCCCATAAGGGACATCTGAAATTCCTGACTCATAATTTCAGCAAAAGATTTTACTTCTGAGGTAGAAGTGGATCCAAATATGATATCGTCTACATAGACTTGTGCGATAGTAATGTGTTTGCCAAAATGTTTGACAAATAAGGTTTGGTCATTTCCACCTCTTTTGAAACCTTTGTCCAGCAGAAAACTGGACAGCCGCTCATACCAGGCTCTAGGAGCTTGCTTAAGACCATATAAAGCCTTTTTCAACCGAAATACATGATTAGGATAATTAGGGTCAATGAACCCTTTAGGTTGTTCTACATAGGTTTCCTCGGCAAGTATTCCATTAAGGAACGCAGATTTAACATCCATTTGATATAATGTAAAATGCATGTGACAAGCTATAGCAAGAAGCAGACGAACTGATTCTAAACGAGTAACGGGAGCAAACGTCTCATTAAAATCAAGTCCTTCTATTTGGGAGTAACCTTGAGCAACTAGTCTAGCTTTATTTCTAATTATCATCCCATTTTCATCAGTTTTATTTTTGAAAATCCAACGAGTACCAATAACCTTTTTGTGATCAGGACGTGGAACAAGAAACCAAACATCATGAATGACAAATTGTAAAAGTTCATCCTGCATAGCAGAAATCCAGTGAGAGTCATTCAATGCCTCATTTACATTCTTTGGTTCCAAGAGAGAAACAAAGCAAGCATAGAGAGCATAATTTCTAAGTTGTGATCTTGTACGTACTGGTTCACCAGGGTTACCAACTATGTTGTTTATGGGATGATCTTTAGAAACCCAGTTAGGTACTTCAGGTGACTCAATAGGTAATGAATTATCTATTTCAGAAGAGTCATTTTCTAAAATATTTGACGATTCTTCTTCTATAGTTAATTCACTAGTCTTGCTTTCTACAGTAGTGTCACTAACAATTACATTTATGGATTCCATTAAGGTCTTAGTGCGAAGATTATACACTCGATAAGCTCTACTGTTAGGTGAATAACCTAAGAATATGGCTTTATCTCCTCTACTCTCAAATTTAGATAAGTGTTCCCTATCTTTGCAAACATAGCAGGTACTACCAAAGGTTCTAAGGTACTTAAGATTAGGCTTTTTATTGTACCAAAGTTCATAAGAGGTTTGTTTCGAATTCTTTCTAAGATAGACTCTATTAATAAGATGGCAGGCTGTACGAATAGATTCTACCCAAAAATACTTAGGTAATTTCTTAGCATGGAGCATGACACGTGCCATCTCTTGAAGAGTTTGATTCTTTCTCTCAGCTATTCCATTTTGTTGAGGGGTCTTAGGAGCACTGAACTCATGTTTGTAACCATTATAGTCACAATATTCTACAATACCAGTGTCTTTGAATTCACCACCTCTATCACTTCTGATTCTATTCACTTGAGTGTCTTTTTCATTCTCAATCCGTAAGAGAATCTTTAAAAAGGTTTGAAAAGTATCGGATTTTTGTTTTAAGAAAGCTACCCAAGTGAATCTGGTGAAGTCATCAACCATAACAAGAATATAACTGTGTCCACAAAGACTAACAGTTTGAGAAGGACCCATTAGGTCCATATGGATGAGTTCTAAGGGATTAGAGGTAAGGATATCTTTAACCCTTTTATGAGGTGCTTTAACAATTTTTCCTTCTTGACAGGGACCACAGACAATGTTATGAATAGGTTTAATTTTTGGTATTCCTCTAACTATCTGTTGAGAAGACAATTTACTCAAATTTTCGTAATTAATGTGACCCATTCTGTTATGCCATATCTCGTTGTCATCCATTCTGGCAACATTACAGATTTCAGAACTAGACATGACAGTATAACAATTGTCAGGGGTCCTGAATCCTGTAATTAAGCATTCTCCCTTTTCATTTAAAATCTTGCAATTGTTCTTTGAAAAGGTAACAGTGTAGTTTGAGTCACAGAATTGTGAAATGCTAAGTAAGTTAGCCTTAAGACCTTTAACTAAGAGAACATTTTCAAGAAGAGGAAGTCCTTTTTCTTTAAGGGTTCCTTTGCCTATGATCTGGGATGGTATACCATCACCAAAAACAACTTTTCCACCATCAAAATGGATTTTATTTAAAAGTTTTGTATCATCACCTGTCATATGCTTGGAACATCCAGAATCCAAGTACCATCCAGAAGATGTAAGTTCAGCTTTTAGAGCAGAAACAACAATGTTACACTTCATCTGGGGTACTAGATCATCTTTTCTAATCCAAATTGCCCTGGTTTTTAGTTTGCGCTTGTTTGCTCTTATTTGATAAAATTTGCGAGCATTAGATTTTTGTTGAAAAACATTTTGCGCATGATTTTGAGTAAATTTGAATTCCTGAGCATTTGATTTAGAAAAGGTTCTGGTAATCCTTCTAGTAATTGTCCTTTTAGGTTTAGTCCTTCTATTCCTATAGTTAGAGTTTTTGTCTGGTGGCCTGGGAAGGACATAATTGTTACGACTCCTCCTAGAATAGTTAAAGTTATGATACATAGGAGTGTTGTAGATAGGTTTAATCAGTCTCCTAGTATAGCAATTATCGAAAGAGTGACCATATATATCACAATAGGAGCAATAAAGATTGCTCAGAATAGGGTTTTCCTTAGGAAAGTCTCTAAACAAAGGTTTTGAGAAATTTTGAGGCTGAATTTTATTCCTAGGTAGCACAGATTTGAAAGCAGGTTCACTTTTCCTAATAGGGGGGCAGACATATTTTCCCTTTGGTAAACTTTCATGCTTAGAGCAACTTGCATCTTCAGTGTTAGTGTTTTGATGGTCAAACTTAGTTTTTAGAGAATGAAAGTCTGGACATGTTTCAATAGGTCTTTTGCCTCCTGACACAAACTTGATAGGTTCAACATGTTTAGTTTGTGTCTTCAAATTGGGGCAAAACCCTATTCCAGTTCTATCATCAGAATTGGTTTTAGATTCAGCAACGAATTCCTCAAAACATTTAGAATTGTTTTCAAATTTGGTAAATTTTTTGAAAACAGTTGCTGTCTTTTCTTTTGTTTGTTCCAATTCTAATAATGTCCCTTTGTATTTTTTCTCCAGAATTTCATTAGCTTCAGTCAAAGTTTTCAGTTTTTCATCAAACACTTTAACTTCACTTTCATGAGACATGCATTGAGTAGTATACTCTTCAGCATTCAGTTTTACCATTAGGCTTAGATCCTCTAGCTTTTTGGTAAGATCTTTAACAATCTTTTCTAGTCTAGTACTTTTCTTAAGAGTTTTAGTATATAGAGTGTGAATGTCTGGGAGATCATCATTGTCAGAGTCACTAAGTGAAGTGTGTGAAGTGACCCCTAAGGTTTCATTTCTTAAACTCACGCACCCATTGACATCAGCAGTATCGATTTCCCTTTGACTCACACACCCCGAGGAAGAGGTATTAATGTTCTCAGTAAGTAAAGCATCTAAACCAGTTAAAGTATGATTCAAAGCAACAGAACTAGAATTACTAAACTCATCCTCACTATCAAGCATAGGCATATCATCATTGTATATGATTTTGGCAAAGAAGGCTAAACAAGGATCAAAACCATCAGATGTCTCAAGTTCCTCATTTTCAGAATCACTTGAGTCATCCCAGGTTTTGCAGATATTGGCTCTAGAGTGTTTGTTTTGGGCATTTAAATTAACTCTACAGTCTTGAGCTATGTGTCCTAGTTTACCACATCTATAGCATTCAGTCTTCTTGAGGTCTCTGTGAGGTCTTGTGTTGTCCTTGTTCTGTTTGTCATGAGGTTTCTCATGAGGTTTGTGATTTGAAGGAGTGGTATAATTAGACTTGCCCTGTCTATTTGCAACACTGTTTCTAAATTTAACAATTTTCTTAAATTGTTTTGTCATTAGGGCAATCTGATTATCTAGACTTTCTAAGTCACAGTCCTCATCAGAATCATTACTAGAGGTGTTTAACTCAGGTTTAATCATCTTAGAGGTAAAGCTAAGATTGGAATTGGTATGTTTCCTATTAGTGTGGGTCAATTGTTTCTTAAACTCTAATTCCATTTCCACAGTTCTTAATTTGCTACTGAGTAATTCAGGAGTAAGATTTGTATCACAAATCTCCTCAATAGCATATCTTTTATTGTCAAATTTCTGTGGTAATGATCTCAGAATTTTAGAGACAATTTCTTGTCTATCATAAGTTATACCATTGGCATGAAGTCTAGTGACAATATCAGTAAGGTTCATATAGAAATCATCGAAAGACTCAGATTCAGACATGATTAAGGTATTATACTGTTGGATTAACATCTGAGTCTTAGCAGCTTTTACTCTAGAGTCTCCTTCGTGGGCAGTAATCAAGGTATCCCATGCTTCCTTGGAAGTGGTACAGGATGAGATTCTCTTGAACTCATGTTCGTTAATAGACATAAATATAGCGTTCTTGCCTTTGTTATTATTTCGAGAAACCTGTTTCTCTTCTTGAGTAAACTCACTCAATATTTTCTTAATCCTTTCATTGCTTCCATCAGTGGCTGGTTTAGTTGGATAAAAGTATCCATTTTCAATAATATCCCAGACATCATCTCCCAAAGTGCCTTGAATGAAAGCAATCATTCTTACTTTCCAGTAAGAAAAATTGGTTCCATCAAAGACTGGAGGTCTGGTCAAGTTACCATATCTTTCGTTTTTCTCGTCCATAATTGATTTTAAGAAAACAGTTTCAGAAACTCAGGATCTTTTTGAAAAAAGTTCACCAAAAGCTCTGATACCAATTGAAATAGCGTTGCCAAAGCCGTTTATGAAAATAAACTATTTAAGCAACTCCGAAAGTTTGTTGAAGAAACTCTTTACTTAAATCAAAACGATTTTGAACACAAGATGTGTTAACAAAAGTATGTACGAGATATGGACAAGATTTGATAACAAGTTTTAGTAAACAGTTTAAAATGTTTTAAACTCAGCACACAAACAGAAAGGGATGAGAAGATGTAGAAATATTGATACTCAGGATTTTTAACGTGGTAAAACCTCAACCTTGAGGAAACATCCACGACTCCCTCTACGGAGTAAAACAAAAACAATCACTAAAACAAATATATGAGTTACAACCTATTTAACTAACATGCACACAAAAACAAATCTATACAAGTTCAGGATTGTACCCTCTGGCGTCCTTAACTTTTCTGCAGATCTTGTTTGTTGATGTAGTTGTCTCAGTTTGTCAACTCTTCTTTGTTCCAGCACTTTACGTCGACTTATTATTCACCAAATCTTATAGCCAACACTTTGAGTGTTTGTAGTGTGAAGATGTTTGTGAATGGTGTTCTAAATCACATGCATGCACACACACACACTTATTAGTTACAGACGATCCTAACAAATCACATATAAAGTCTATATGCAGTGTATTTGTTATTTTTCTTTCTTACAAAACCAAGAACCTTTTCGACCTTTCAAAATAACCCAGATTCCACGGAGATCTTGCTTAAGAAATCGGTCAAGACCTTTCTCAATCACTTTTGAAAATATTATGTGGATTGAGAACCCTCCAAGTGCGAATCCCACTAGATCAGGTTAGGTTTTGTAAAAACAGAAATAGAAAAACATCTATTGTTGATCTTTGAAGAAGAAAAATGTTTTAACAGAAAACAATCAACAACGAAATTCTCAAGATGAGAAATAAATGCAACTAAGTGTTCTGTGACATGAAAAACCTCAGATCTATGATTTCTATTGAAAAAGAAACAAGATCTGAGTCTATGTCTAAGTTGGAAATAAGATTTATGAACACAAGGATTTCAGCAACCCAGAAATCACTCAACTCGAACTCTCATAACTCAAGAAACACTAAGGATGGTGTTTGTCTGGTTATGGTGTTTATAGAGAGGTAAGTGGTTTAGGTTTAGAGGTATTTGGACGAAGTTAGGGTTTCTAACTAGGGTTTGGTTTCTCTCTCTAACTTCTCTCTTCTCTCTTCTCTCTCTTCTCTCTCCTCTCTCTATTTTCTGAGACTTTTCAAAATGGCAAAAGCTTTCGAAGGCTGAAATGGGAGGCCTTTAAATAGGAAGAGAGGAAGATTCCAGAGCATCGTTCAAAAACAATGGCTGAGATTGAGTCAAGCTCCATTGACTGTAATCCAAGGGCTCACAACAGGCGGTGGATTAAACAGGCTATGATTGGCTTAAGGGATTACACGGGGATCCACTCAAAAGACATGCAGGCCATCGATAAGGGTTGATCCAAGGGCTGATAACAAGCGATGGTATGTCTCTGTAAAGAAACACACCTAGGGCCAATCAGAGAACAACAAGTGTTGGCCTGAGGACAAATGCAAACGCGCGTCCCAAAATAATTACATAGCCAACCCTAAAGTCTTTAGCGCTTTCGGTTTCTACCCAGAGTAACTTTAGGCCAATAAACACAACAATCCATATATATATAATAACCCCAAGACTTTATAAATCAAATTTTAATTAAATAAAACCTTGTTTAAAATATGTTTTAAATTCCCAAAAAATTATTAAAAATCAAATTGAGGGATTTAAACACACTCACAACATTAAAACACATAGGGGTGCAATATGATATGCAAGAATCAAATTCTAAGTGTGTGAGTGATGGCTATAGTCTTAGGATCATTACATGATAGATAGAAGAAGAAGCAACCCAATCTCTGAAGCTCTTTGGTTTCTAGGATAGACACTATTTTGTCACAATTTCCAAACTAGATGAGCTCTTATACAGTCTAGACTCAAATGAGTCAAAAGTATAAGGGCTTCAATCTCCCCCTTTGGAAATATGAGACAAAATCTCCTTTGAGTCATCTCAACTCGTAGGGCGACAACAAAAAAGAAAAACTTATTCCTATAAAGGTTCTATCTACCCAAATCCTAGAAAGCAAAAATTACATAACTCAACTATATACAGTTTAACATCCTATTATTACAATGAAGAATGACTGTACAAGAAGAATACCTGCAAAAAATTACTAAGATCAAGCTTTTTAGTATATGCAGTAGACTCAAATTTCTCCCCCATTTTGTCTCAAATGGACAAAGGGAAGGAACTTGGCAAATATAACAGGTATTTACTCAACACAAATCATACCAATAGATTTACGTAAAGAAATGAATCTATTATAATCAAGAGGTTTGGTAAATAAATCTGCAAGTTGTAGATTAGTAGAAAGATAATTGATTTCTAATTCCTTGGTTTCAACTAATTCACGAATAAAATGATGTCTTATTTTAATGTGCTTAGTTCGCGAGTGTTGAACTGGGTTCTTAGAAATGTTAATCGCACTTTGATTATCACAATAGAGATGAAGTGTGGGTTCTAGAATACCATAATCACTTAGCATTTGTTTAAGCCATAACAATTGGGCACAACAACTACCGGCGGCTATGTATTCAGATTCAGCAGTCGAGAGAGATGTGCAGTTCTGTTTTTTACTACTCCATCCTACCAAGTTATTACCAATATAAAAACATGCGCCTGAAGTGCTTTTACTATCATCAGTACACCCAGCCCAATCAGCATCAGTGTACCCAATAATAGTGCTAGGTGTGTCATTCGTGTACCAAATTCCTAAATTTAGAGTGCCTTTAACATATTTAATTATGCGTTTAACAGCGTTTAAATGGCTCTCCTTGGGGTTATTTTGATAACGCGCACAAACACAAACAGCATACATGATATCAGGACGCGAGGCAGTCAGATAGAGTAATGTGCCAATCATACTACGATATAAGGTAGAGTCTACAGATGTTCCAGTTTCATCTTTAGATAATTTCTCTGTAGTACTCATAGGCGTTTTAGCACTTTTAGCACTCTCGAGGCCAAATTTTTTAACTATCTCTAATGCGTACTTAGTCTGCGAAAGAAACAAGCCATCTGGTTGTTGTTTGACTTGGAGACCTAGGAAGAACTGTAACTCCCCCATAAGGGACATCTGAAATTCCTGACTCATAATTTCAGCAAAAGATTTTACTTCTGAGGTAGAAGTGGATCCAAATATGATATCGTCTACATAGACTTGTGCGATAGTAATGTGTTTGCCAAAATGTTTGACAAATAAGGTTTGGTCATTTCCACCTCTTTTGAAACCTTTGTCCAGCAGAAAACTGGACAGCCGCTCATACCAGGCTCTAGGAGCTTGCTTAAGACCATATAAAGCCTTTTTCAACCGAAATACATGATTAGGATAATTAGGGTCAATGAACCCTTTAGGTTGTTCTACATAGGTTTCCTCGGCAAGTATTCCATTAAGGAACGCAGATTTAACATCCATTTGATATAATGTAAAATGCATGTGACAAGCTATAGCAAGAAGCAGACGAACTGATTCTAAACGAGTAACGGGAGCAAACGTCTCATTAAAATCAAGTCCTTCTATTTGGGAGTAACCTTGAGCAACTAGTCTAGCTTTATTTCTAATTATCATCCCATTTTCATCAGTTTTATTTTTGAAAATCCAACGAGTACCAATAACCTTTTTGTGATCAGGACGTGGAACAAGAAACCAAACATCATGAATGACAAATTGTAAAAGTTCATCCTGCATAGCAGAAATCCAGTGAGAGTCATTCAATGCCTCATTTACATTCTTTGGTTCCAAGAGAGAAACAAAGCAAGCATAGAGAGCATAATTTCTAAGTTGTGATCTTGTACGTACTGGTTCACCAGGGTTACCAACTATGTTGTTTATGGGATGATCTTTAGAAACCCAGTTAGGTACTTCAGGTGACTCAATAGGTAATGAATTATCTATTTCAGAAGAGTCATTTTCTAAAATATTTGACGATTCTTCTTCTATAGTTAATTCACTAGTCTTGCTTTCTACAGTAGTGTCACTAACAATTACATTTATGGATTCCATTAAGGTCTTAGTGCGAAGATTATACACTCGATAAGCTCTACTGTTAGGTGAATAACCTAAGAATATGGCTTTATCTCCTCTACTCTCAAATTTAGATAAGTGTTCCCTATCTTTGCAAACATAGCAGGTACTACCAAAGGTTCTAAGGTACTTAAGATTAGGCTTTTTATTGTACCAAAGTTCATAAGAGGTTTGTTTCGAATTCTTTCTAAGATAGACTCTATTAATAAGATGGCAGGCTGTACGAATAGATTCTACCCAAAAATACTTAGGTAATTTCTTAGCATGGAGCATGACACGTGCCATCTCTTGAAGAGTTCGATTCTTTCTCTCAGCTATTCCATTTTGTTGAGGGGTCTTAGGAGCACTGAACTCATGTTTGTAACCATTATAGTCACAATATTCTACAATACCAGTGTCTTTGAATTCACCACCTCTATCACTTCTGATTCTATTCACTTGAGTGTCTTTTTCATTCTCAATCCGTAAGAGAATCTTTAAAAAGGTTTGAAAAGTATCGGATTTTTGTTTTAAGAAAGCTACCCAAGTGAATCTGGTGAAGTCATCAACCATAACAAGAATATAACTGTGTCCACAAAGACTAACAGTTTGAGAAGGACCCATTAGGTCCATATGGATGAGTTCTAAGGGATTAGAGGTAAGGATATCTTTAACCCTTTTATGAGGTGCTTTAACAATTTTTCCTTCTTGACAGGGACCACAGACAATGTTATGAATAGGTTTAATTTTTGGTATTCCTCTAACTATCTGTTGAGAAGACAATTTACTCAAATTTTCGTAATTAATGTGACCCATTCTGTTATGCCATATCTCGTTGTCATCCATTCTGGCAACATTACAGATTTCAGAACTAGACATGACAGTATAACAATTGTCAGGGGTCCTGAATCCTGTAATTAAGCATTCTCCCTTTTCATTTAAAATCTTGCAATTGTTCTTTGAAAAGGTAACAGTGTAGTTTGAGTCACAGAATTGTGAAATGCTAAGTAAGTTAGCCTTAAGACCTTTAACTAAGAGAACATTTTCAAGAAGAGGAAGTCCTTTTTCTTTAAGGGTTCCTTTGCCTATGATCTGGGATGGTATACCATCACCAAAAACAACTTTTCCACCATCAAAATGGATTTTATTTAAAAGTTTTGTATCATCACCTGTCATATGCTTGGAACATCCAGAATCCAAGTACCATCCAGAAGATGTAAGTTCAGCTTTTAGAGCAGAAACAACAATGTTACACTTCATCTGGGGTACTAGATCATCTTTTCTAATCCAAATTGCCCTGGTTTTTAGTTTGCGCTTGTTTGCTCTTATTTGATAAAATTTGCGAGCATTAGATTTTTGTTGAAAAACATTTTGCGCATGATTTTGAGTAAATTTGAATTCCTGAGCATTTGATTTAGAAAAGGTTCTGGTAATCCTTCTAGTAATTGTCCTTTTAGGTTTAGTCCTTCTATTCCTATAGTTAGAGTTTTTGTCTGGTGGCCTGGGAAGGACATAATTGTTACGACTCCTCCTAGAATAGTTAAAGTTATGATACATAGGAGTGTTGTAGATAGGTTTAATCAGTCTCCTAGTATAGCAATTATCGAAAGAGTGACCATATATATCACAATAGGAGCAATAAAGATTGCTCAGAATAGGGTTTTCCTTAGGAAAGTCTCTAAACAAAGGTTTTGAGAAATTTTGAGGCTGAATTTTATTCCTAGGTAGCACAGATTTGAAAGCAGGTTCACTTTTCCTAATAGGGGGGCAGACATATTTTCCCTTTGGTAAACTTTCATGCTTAGAGCAACTTGCATCTTCAGTGTTAGTGTTTTGATGGTCAAACTTAGTTTTTAGAGAATGAAAGTCTGGACATGTTTCAATAGGTCTTTTGCCTCCTGACACAAACTTGATAGGTTCAACATGTTTAGTTTGTGTCTTCAAATTGGGGCAAAACCCTATTCCAGTTCTATCATCAGAATTGGTTTTAGATTCAGCAACGAATTCCTCAAAACATTTAGAATTGTTTTCAAATTTGGTAAATTTTTTGAAAACAGTTGCTGTCTTTTCTTTTGTTTGTTCCAATTCTAATAATGTCCCTTTGTATTTTTTCTCCAGAATTTCATTAGCTTCAGTCAAAGTTTTCAGTTTTTCATCAAACACTTTAACTTCACTTTCATGAGACATGCATTGAGTAGTATACTCTTCAGCATTCAGTTTTACCATTAGGCTTAGATCCTCTAGCTTTTTGGTAAGATCTTTAACAATCTTTTCTAGTCTAGTACTTTTCTTAAGAGTTTTAGTATATAGAGTGTGAATGTCTGGGAGATCATCATTGTCAGAGTCACTAAGTGAAGTGTGTGAAGTGACCCCTAAGGTTTCATTTCTTAAACTCACGCACCCATTGACATCAGCAGTATCGATTTCCCTTTGACTCACACACCCCGAGGAAGAGGTATTAATGTTCTCAGTAAGTAAAGCATCTAAACCAGTTAAAGTATGATTCAAAGCAACAGAACTAGAATTACTAAACTCATCCTCACTATCAAGCATAGGCATATCATCATTGTATATGATTTTGGCAAAGAAGGCTAAACAAGGATCAAAACCATCAGATGTCTCAAGTTCCTCATTTTCAGAATCACTTGAGTCATCCCAGGTTTTGCAGATATTGGCTCTAGAGTGTTTGTTTTGGGCATTTAAATTAACTCTACAGTCTTGAGCTATGTGTCCTAGTTTACCACATCTATAGCATTCAGTCTTCTTGAGGTCTCTGTGAGGTCTTGTGTTGTCCTTGTTCTGTTTGTCATGAGGTTTCTCATGAGGTTTGTGATTTGAAGGAGTGGTATAATTAGACTTGCCCTGTCTATTTGCAACACTGTTTCTAAATTTAACAATTTTCTTAAATTGTTTTGTCATTAGGGCAATCTGATTATCTAGACTTTCTAAGTCACAGTCCTCATCAGAATCATTACTAGAGGTGTTTAACTCAGGTTTAATCATCTTAGAGGTAAAGCTAAGATTGGAATTGGTATGTTTCCTATTAGTGTGGGTCAATTGTTTCTTAAACTCTAATTCCATTTCCACAGTTCTTAATTTGCTACTGAGTAATTCAGGAGTAAGATTTGTATCACAAATCTCCTCAATAGCATATCTTTTATTGTCAAATTTCTGTGGTAATGATCTCAGAATTTTAGAGACAATTTCTTGTCTATCATAAGTTATACCATTGGCATGAAGTCTAGTGACAATATCAGTAAGGTTCATATAGAAATCATCGAAAGACTCAGATTCAGACATGATTAAGGTATTATACTGTTGGATTAACATCTGAGTCTTAGCAGCTTTTACTCTAGAGTCTCCTTCGTGGGCAGTAATCAAGGTATCCCATGCTTCCTTGGAAGTGGTACAGGATGAGATTCTCTTGAACTCATGTTCGTTAATAGACATAAATATAGCGTTCTTGCCTTTGTTATTATTTCGAGAAACCTGTTTCTCTTCTTGAGTAAACTCACTCAATATTTTCTTAATCCTTTCATTGCTTCCATCAGTGGCTGGTTTAGTTGGATAAAAGTATCCATTTTCAATAATATCCCAGACATCATCTCCCAGAGTGCCTTGAATGAAAGCAATCATTCTTACTTTCCAGTAAGAAAAATTGGTTCCATCAAAGACTGGAGGTCTGGTCAAGTTACCATATCTTTCGTTTTTCTCGTCCATAATTGATTTTGAGAAAACAGTTTCAGAAACTCAGGATCTTTTTGAAAAAAGTTCACCAAAAGCTCTGATACCAATTGAAATAGCGTTGCCAAAGCCGTTTATGAAAATAAACTATTTAAGCAACTCCGAAAGTTTGTTGAAGAAACTCTTTACTTAAATCAAAACGATTTTGAACACAAGATGTGTTAACAAAAGTATGTACGAGATATGGACAAGATTTGATAACAAGTTTTAGTAAACAGTTTAAAATGTTTTAAACTCAGCACACAAACAGAAAGGGATGAGAAGATGTAGAAATATTGATACTCAGGATTTTTAACGTGGTAAAACCTCAACCTTGAGGAAACATCCACGACTCCCTCTACGGAGTAAAACAAAAACAATCACTAAAACAAATATATGAGTTACAACCTATTTAACTAACATGCACACAAAAACAAATCTATACAAGTTCAGGATTGTACCCTCTGGCGTCCTTAACTTTTCTGCAGATCTTGTTTGTTGATGTAGTTGTCTCAGTTTGTCAACTCTTCTTTGTTCCAGCACTTTACGTCGACTTATTATTCACCAAATCTTATAGCCAACACTTTGAGTGTTTGTAGTGTGAAGATGTTTGTGAATGGTGTTCTAAATCACATGCATGCACACACACACACTTATTAGTTACAGACGATCCTAACAAATCACATATAAAGTCTATATGCAGTGTATTTGTTATTTTTCTTTCTTACAAAACCAAGAACCTTTTCGACCTTTCAAAATAACCCAGATTCCACGGAGATCTTGCTTAAGAAATCGGTCAAGACCTTTCTCAATCACTTTTGAAAATATTATGTGGATTGAGAACCCTCCAAGTGCGAATCCCACTAGGTCAGGTTAGGTTTTGTAAAAACAGAAATAGAAAAACATCTATTGTTGATCTTTGAAGAAGAAAAATGTTTTAACAGAAAACAATCAACAACGAAATTCTAAAGATGAGAAATAAATGCAACTAAGTGTTCTGTGACATGAAAAACCTCAGATCTATGATTTCTATTGAAAAAGAAACAAGATCTGAGTCTATGTCTAAGTTGGAAATAAGATTTATGAACACAAGGATTTCAGCAACCCAGAAATCACTCAACTCGAACTCTCATAACTCAAGAAACACTAAGGATGGTGTTTGTCTGGTTATGGTGTTTATAGAGAGGTAAGTGGTTTAGGTTTAGAGGTATTTGGACGAAGTTAGGGTTTCTAACTAGGGTTTGGTTTCTCTCTCTAACTTCTCTCTTCTCTCTTCTCTCTCTTCTCTCTCCTCTCTCTATTTTCTGAGACTTTTCAAAATGGCAAAAGATTTCGAAGGCTGAAATGGGAGGCCTTTAAATAGGAAGAGAGGAAGATTCCAGAGCATCGTTCAAAAACAATGGCTGAGATTGAGTCAAGCTCCATTGACTGTAATCCAAGGGCTCACAACAGGCGGTGGATTAAACAGGCTATGATTGGCTTAAGGGATTACACGGGATCCACTCAAAAGACATGCAGGCCATCGATAAGGGTTAATCCAAGGGCTGATAACAAGCGATGGTATGTCTCTGTAAAGAAACACACCTAGGGCCAATCAGAGAACAGCAAGTGTTGGCCTGAGGACAAATGCAAACGCGCGTCCCAAAATAATTACATAGCCAACCCTAAAGTCTTTAGCGCTTTCGGTTTCTACCCAGAGTAACTTTAGGCCAATAAACACAACAATCCATATATATATAATAACCCCAAGACTTTATAAATCAAATTTTAATTAAATAAAACCTTGTTTAAAATATGTTTTAAATTCCCAAAAAATTATTAAAAATCAAATTGAGGGATTTAAACACACTCACAACATTAAAACACATAGGGGTGCAATATGATATGCAAGAATCAAATTCTAAGTGTGTGAGTGATGGCTATAGTCTTAGGATCATTACATGATAGATAGAAGAAGAAGCAACCCAATCTCTGAAGCTCTTTGGTTTCTAGGATAGACACTATTTTGTCACAATTTCCAAACTAGATGAGCTCTTATACAGTCTAGACTCAAATGAGTCAAAAGTATAAGGGCTTCATAATCTATAAGGTTTTCCTGAGGATTTTTCTTCATAGTGAGCAGTGCATCCATCAGCTTAGGATGGGAGCTGCTCGTTATGAACCATGCCGTGAAAGCCTCTGCCAGTGCTGCAAAATTTATGATTGACCTGTATAAGAGCCTCTAAAACCAGTTATGTATTGTATCGTGTAGGCTAGAAGAGAATATTTTTCACATAAGTGCATCTTTGTGGCTATATAAGGTCATTGCCTGCTGATATTGCCTAACATGATCTATGGGGTCTGTTTTTCCATCATAGATCTGGAACATGTGAACAACGAATTTCTTGGGGGGCTCATCGCATTCGATTTTCCTTGAGAAATGGGTCTTCATCTGAGAATTGATAGCTCTTTTAGCAATCTCTCTAGTCGATCTGGCTCCTCGGTGTATCGGATGTTGGTCCATCTCCCTAAGGACCAAAACCCTTAAATACTCTCTTGGTCGATCATACTATCTGTGGAGCCTCTCCAAGTGGCCAAAATCTGATCATTCTCTCTTTGATCTGTCACGTTTGGTTCTTTCTTGGTCACTCTTTGGGCTACTTCCTCGGATGGAGGAGTATACCCCCTGAGGGTAAGAGTCCTGTCGTGACGTCACCTTGTGTTTCTGAAGAGATCTCTCTTCATTCTTTCTAGTTGCCTCCTAAGGCAAGAATTCTCTTCTTCTTGGCGGCGCGTCGCCTCTTATTTTTCTCGAAGTCGAGCTTACTATGCATCGACAAGCCTGGAAATCAGAGTGGACCTTGGAGGTCCATGACTTTCTTCTGAAGATTTCCTTTCCTGTCGAAACCTTGGGTTTTAATGTTGATGGATTTTAGACCTAACCCTTACAGGGACAAGTTCTTCCTGAACATCGCTGGATTATGGAACGTTACTGTTGTGGTGAGACATTGATGGGTTTCTGGTAATGAATGCTTTCGTAGGAAGACAAGTCGATTCTCACAGACGACGCTAATTGTGAGTGTAGAAAAATTTACAATAAGAGATTCACAAAAGCAATCAAGAAAAAGAGTAGAAAGTAAATGAAATCACACACAACAACGATGTACGTGGTGCGATAACTTGCCTATGTCCACGGAGAGGTTATTTGTTCTTCTTATTAAGTGTCTCTCAGCGATTATAGTTTTTTTTCCTCCCTTTTCCCCGAGCCAGGGAGTACAATTTATACATATGCTTGTTACAAAGTTTGAGTTGTTTAAGGAACTCCCTCATACGTGGATTGGCCATAAGGTGCTTAAATATCTTGATCGAGATTCTTGCACCTGATTTGACCATATCCACGAGTATCCTCCTATAACTAAACTTCCCGTGTAGAAGTTAAGTCATGATTTGGGCTAGACCATTAGAATCGAGTTATATTGGTCGACTACTCTCCTGGGCTTATAAAAAATGTGCTCCCATAATTTCGAATTTCAAGCATGATTGATCTACGTTAATGATTCATTTAGAAACCCTATTCTTTTATCATGTAAGTCTCTATATTAAGTAAGAAAGTTTTAATCTTTAGTATCTTAATTTTCAGATTTCTACCTCTAATCATGAAAATAATAAACTACTATCAAATTTCGACATAAAATAAGTATCTACTTTCCTCTTTGGATTAAAATTCGAATTCTTTAATGAATTTGGTGACAGGTTGAGTCCTCTTTCTTCTTCTTTTTCTCTTCTTTAGATCTCTCTCTTTCAATCTTTTGTGTAAAATATGCAAGGTGGGATGCCATCGACCTTTCCAACCTCTTAAATATTCCCTTAATTAACCCAATCCCATTTTTCTTCTTAGCCCAAGTGTAAAATGGCCCTCCTACCCTTATATGGGTCTTGTTATGTCTAAAAAACCCCGAAACTCAAATATAACACCAGAGTATCTATTATGGACTATTTTGACTCACTCGGATCACTTGTGCACTAAAAAACATCATCCAACTCACCCAAATCCAAATACGTTAACATCTTATTAATCGAGCTCGATATGCGCGTACCCTATGCCTCGCCCATATATTATACCGATCTGCCGAGGTAAAACTCTATCGACATATAATAATAAACTGTCGCTATCACTCATACATGATATATGATAAATCACATAGCTATTTTTTTTATCACACACAAGTAAATAATAATTATAATAAATACTAATACTTTATCTCACTGATAGATATTTATGAAAATCCAATTTAATTTCTCTAATTAAATTAGTGATATAAATCACACAACAATTGTTTAATAATAAAAGCACAAGGTATTACACTTACCACCATAAACTAAAATGTATCACAAATCGGGGCATAATGGAGATGGGAGGCGATCAAGTTGTTCCTTAGAAATGCTACATCGCCGCCATTAAGCCCAAATAAGAGAAGAAGAAAGAAAAAAGGCCATCCCCGAGACATCCTTTGATGGAGCCACTCCCTCCAAATAGCAACTAAAGTATGGCCGACTAGGGGGTGAAAGAAAAGAGAATCCATCCCGCAGATAGGGTTGTGGAGAAGCTGGATCAAGTTTTTAATAAAAAACGACCAGAGAGGAAGTTTTTAATCGGCACCATCCAACTATGAAAGGAAGAAACTTATCACCTTTCTGAAACAAAGCCTAGGCATTTTTGCATGGGAGCCGTACGATATGCTAGGGATTGATCCTACAATCACTTTCCATCGCCTTCACATGGATCCAGTGTTTCACTGATCATATAGAAAGCTTGCTACACTTCCCCAGAGAAGGAAAAAGCAGTGGAAAAGGAGGTGGGAAAAATTCTAGAGGCAAGATCCATCAGAGAAGTTTAATTCCCCAAATGTATCTCAAATCTAGTAGTAGTTTGTAAGAGCAATGACAACTGGAGAGTCTGTGTAGATTTTACCGATCTCAACAGGTCTTTCCCCAAGGATAGCTTCCTTCTGCCAAAGATAGACCAGCTAGTCGTTGACAGCAGCCCACGAACGAATGATTTTTTTAGATGCTTACTCGGGGTATCACTATTCCCCTGTTCGGCCTCGACCAAGACCAGATTCCCCTATTCAGCCCCGACCACGAGTTCATTACTCCGTTGGGCATGTACTGTTATAAGGTCATGCATTTTGGCCTTAAGAATGCCAGAGTCATGTACTAGAGATTGGTAACTAAGATGTTTAAACAACAAATGGGTGAGATAATGGAAGTTTATATTGGCGATATGCTCGTCAAAATCAAATGAAAAGATGAACACCACAAGGACTTGATAGATACCATTGAAATCCTCAGGCGTTACCGGATGAACTTCAATACGAGCAACTGCTCATTCGGGGTCCATCTAGGAAAGTTCCTCAGCTACCTGGTTAGTAAGGAGGGGATCGAAGTAAACCCCAACCAGATAGTAATAATAATTAATGTTTATCTCTTAAAGACACTGCAAGAGATCCAAAAGTTGACCGGGATGCTCATAGCCCTAAATCATTTCATTTCTAAGTCATTCGAGCGTTGTAGAGAATTTTTCATGTTGCTCAAGAAAGAAAGGGGCCTTAACCCGAATGATGAATGCTTAAAGGAACTTGAGAAAATTAAGTCTTAACTGAGCAAGCCACCACTATTAGTAATTCCAGATTCAGGGAACCATCTTTACCTCTACCTTACAGTTTCAAGCCATGCAGTTAGTTCGGCCTTAATCTGAGAGAAAGAGGGAAAATAGTTCCCCGTTTACAATGTTAGCAATATGCTCCTGGACACTGTACCTTGCTTCTTACCGTTGGATAAATTGACTTACGCATTAGTGATCGCGTCTAAAAAATTAAATTATTATTTTGAGGTCCATTCCATCACAACCATCACATCTTTCCTTCTTAAAGCTGTTATTTGTAAAGCTAACCTATCTGGACACATGTCCAAGTGGTCAACAGAGATCGGAGGATTTAATATACACTACCAACCAAGAATAAAATTCAAGAGGCAGGTGTTGGCTGACTTCATAGCAGAATTTGTAAGAGAAGACAACCCTATCTATCAACAAGTGGTCGACCAGTTAAAAGATCATGATCTGGATTAATTCAAGAAGTGGATATTGTACGTGGATGGTTCCCTAATTCTAAAGGAGTAGGGATAGGATTTTTTCTTGTAACACAAGAGAATGCTATGATTGAGCAAGGGATCAGGCCGGGCTTTGAAGCCTCCAACAATAAAGCCAAGTACAAAGAACTTATAGCCGGACTGCGTAAGGCTCACTTGCTGGGGGAAAACAACCTTGAAGTGTATTACGATTCAATAGCATACCTACAGGTTATTTGCGAGCTAATATCAAAGTTTTAGGAATTCCATATTTAACAGCTCCCCGGGGGAAAAACAGTCATGCAGATGCTTTAGCAGCCCTAAGTTCAACAGTGGATTTCGATCTCAAGAGAATAATTGAAGTGGAGTTCCTCGCTAAACCTAGCATTATGAAAGTGGTGGCCTCGAGCACATTCTCTCCATTGTAAAAGGTCTATGCTGGACGAATCCAATCATCGATTACCTACAGAACGATAAGCTGCTGAATGAAAAAGTCAAGCTCATCAAATCACGATAAAAACTACTCGTTTTTACCTTGGACATGGGGAAAAAATCTATAGAAGATCCTTCACAGGACCTTACCTCCAATGGGTTCATCCGAAAGACATTGACAAGTTCTCTACGAGCTACTTGATGGGATTTTTTGGAGACACATGGGAGGAAGATCCATGGCCTTCCGAGCAATCAAAGAAGGCTACTAGTGGCCATATATGTAGAAAGGCACAAGTACTTATTCTCAAAAGTGTGAAAAATGCAAAAAGTTCTTCCTTATGCTTCATCAATCGGCCAATGACCTGAAGTCCCTTACTAGTCCATGGCTGTTCATGCATTGGTGGCTGGACATTATAGGGACACTCCCAACTGCACTATGAAATCATAAGTACTTTTTGGTCGATAAGGGTCACTTCATAAAGTGGATTGAGGCTGAAACACCAGCGAATATCAGAGATGTTGATATGATCAGGTTTATCTGGAAAAACATCGCAACTCTCTTTGGGGTACCTAGGATAATCATAATGGATAATGACACATAGTTTGAAATGGGCCATTCCAAGGTGTTTGTGATGACCATGGAATCAAACACCATTTTAGTTCTGTGGCCTACCCCCAAAAGCAATGGCCAAGAATAGGCCTCTAACAAAATGATTCTTGACGACTTAAAAAAGAGACTGGAAATAACAAAAGGAGCTTGGATGGATGAGCTTCCTTATATTCTTTGGGCGTATCGCACTATGCCAATGAGAGCCACCGGGAAAATGACTTTCGCTCCAACGTATGGAATGGAAGCTATAGTTACACTAGAAGTTGGTCTGAAAACCATAAGGATAAACGTTACCGAACAAGGACTGAATGATGAGGCCATTATCACTGAACTTGACCTAGCATAAGAACATAGGGAATAGGCCATTATCAATATTGCCTCCTACTAGCAACATTTGGCAAAACAGTACAACAAATGGGTTAATCCAAGAAAATTTCAAGTCGGGGATTATGTCCTCAGAAAAGTCCTCGGCAGCGCCAAAAGGCCCTCAGACGACAAGTTAGGGCCCAGCTGGGAAGGACCATTCAAAGTAATCAGAGATGATATACAAGGAGCCTATCACTTGGAAGCAATGGGGGGCAGAGAGATGCCCAGAGCCTGGAATGCCGCTAACCTTAAGAAATTTTATTTTTAACTTTATTTCCAGCATGTTTAGTTTTTGCAAATTTTATTTTCAAGAATTATGATGCTCGCAGTTTGTTTTAAGTGATTAATAAAGATCAAAGTTATTCGACCAATTACTTAGCTTTTAATTGTTCCAAAGTGACAGGCTCATATTTTGCATTAGCAGTCAAATGCCGACCAGAATTACCTTAGCTTAATTACAATAATAAATTTATTAAATACAATTAAACCTAAGGTCTTCACGTCTTTTTCATTAAACAGACCGAGACTTAACGAATTTCTAAGGGAAGTAAAAGACCTACAAGGGATCCCTAGGCACTAGATGAACCCAACTTGGTCAGATAAAATTCTGATCGGGTGGATTATCCTTCAACCATGTGCATTTTTATTATAATCTGCTTTAGGCCTAAGGTAGTATGACGACACAACCTAAAAGGTAAGATAAGACAATATAACACACGCTCGGAATAAAGAAATGGAAAAATGCGTAAGATTGGTATGGATTACACTTGACTATAATATAGAGTTACAAGTTACAAAAATATCAATTACAGTAAAGTTCAAACACATAAAAAAATTAATAAGCTATGGAGGCAGGCAAAGACTTCAATAATCTTTCTTCTTTGGCTATCATTTGGGTCTGGTCAGATTTCGTTGTCACTATCATAGGAGTCCAGATAGCTCTTGGCGAGCTGAAGAGGAACATCGTCCACAGGGACCCACTTCTCTTCACTTCCAAAAGGAGGACATCTGTATGCTGGGAAGTCAACTTGGTACATATACCAAAGTTGAAAATCCTCGGAAACTTTTAAAATCACGAGGCATTCAACCAACCATATTTAAAGGCCACACTCTTGGCCTCCTCCAGTTTGATGGGAGCATTCGCCCAACCTTTATAATAACTTGCCGACCACATTTCTAGGAGACCCCTCCTGAATAAGTAGAAAATTTTGGTCAAATCGCGACTAAGTCCAATGACCATAACATGAGCTCTTCGAATGCTCCCCTCAGCATCATCAAGCTTCTTCTTGAGTGCTTGTTCTTAGACTGAAAGGGCACCTACATCCCCTATGTCTTTAACCATAGAAAAATGAGCCTTCAGGTTATTTAGTTCCTCTTGCATTAGGGTGCCTATATCTCCTAATTCTTTTACATCGTCCTTTAGCTTGGCCACCAAGGCTGATTGGCTCTTGTAGGCACCACTCATCTTTTTCAGAGCCTTAGGGATAGACAAAAATGTTCGGCGAGCCTGAGCATTAGTGTCCTGACTAAGTAGGACATCCAAATTGGTAGTAAAGAAATGAATATCCCCGGCAACTGACTACAAAAAGTAAACACAAATAAAGAAGAACATTTAGCAAAATATCTAGATAAAATTGCAATACAAAGGGAAAGCTTTTTTCATAAATAATTTTAGAATGGGCAAAGCCCCTATAAATAGAAAAATGGGAAAAGGTACAAGAAAAACAGTCCTATACTAAGTAATTTTGTTCTTCACCTTCTCCTCATCTATTGGGGCCTTGCCTTTGGACGCCACATCACCACTTTGGTCGATTGGGGCACTGGTGGTAGCTTCCTCCTCAACTCTTGGTGGTGGGCCTAGCTTGTGATCGCCAAAATGTTCAGATTCCACTGGGACGTTTGTTCTCACTAAGGTTGCATCCCAGCCTTTTTTGAAGCATGATTTCCTAATGTACGCCAACTGGCGCTTGGCATCCTCTAAGGCTTCAATATAGACTGTGTCGTAGGACGCCTCTTTAGCTGAGGCAAAGACCTTAGAATACTTTATTAACCGAGCCTTCTTGGACTTTAGTTGATCATTCTCAACCTTCAATTGGTCATTCTCAGTCTTCATCACACCCATAGTGTCGCTGGTGGACATCTTCTCATCCTTATAGGCCTTTTTGGAATTAGCTAAGGCCTTCTGCGATTTTTGGAAAGCCTCGCTGAGCCTATCATTGATTTTTGGACTGATCTAGGAGACCATCCAAAATTTGAACAAAATTTAACACACACTGCAAGAAAATGAATAAAAAAGAGGTTAGTGATATCCGTCTGAGAGCAGACTAAAAGAAAAAGAAAGGGATAAGAGAAAAAGTTCTTGACTTACCAGTGATAGGGCTTGAGCAGCATGAGATATGATCTGCTGGTAGGGAAGTTGCTCGACTTACTCGTGATTAGTCTACTACACCAAATTTTTTATTTTATAACTAATTGAAAAAATAATTTATAAGTGTTCAGGAGACTTACATGATTTAAAATGGTTTTAGTCCCTTATAATTTTTGTAAGTGTTTATAACTAATACACAATTATTGATATAACATACTACGAAGTATAGTACACGTGATTATCTCATGCATACCTTCTTTGCCTACAAAGTGTTAAAAAAAATATTTCACCTACTTTTATCATTCCCGCTTTGGTTGAGTCAAAATTCTCTCGTGTATACCATCTTCTCTCTTTGAATTCCACCTTACCATCTTTGTCTGATCTTCGTCACACACAGACTCCACCTTCGTCACCATCTTCGACACAGAGTCCATCGTCGTCGCTGTCTTCGTCTGATCTTCGTCGCCGCTCAGGTATGATTTGAAACCAAATAGTGATATAACCAAAGTTTCTCTCTCTCTCTCTCTCTCTCTCTCAGGCATGATTTGAGACCAAAGTTTTTTTTAAGACTGTGAAATAAAGGGTTTGCGATATTTGGGTTGTGAATAATCAACCCAATAGTGATATAACCCTGATATTAGATGATGGAACCCATAAATCAAAACCTTGATTCTGGATTCGAACCCCCTAGATTTATGGTTTTAGGGTATGAAGAAAAATAAGAACCAATAAAATGAGAATTTGAAACCACCATATTCAAGAAATTATAAAGAAATAAAACTAATATAGTACCTCTTTAGGAGTTGGTTTATAAAAAATAACCTACTCTCACATTATCCAAATAGTAGATATTTATACCTTCTAATAATATTGGAAAATTTGGTGATTGTTGTATACCATTTTTCACTATGTGTAAACAACAAAAACTGTAATTGATACCTCGTTTATCTGATTGTTTTTTTCTTTCTAAGATTGGTTAAAATCAGAACATCTGATTGTTGGCATGTTTGTGTATTACGTTATAAGATTTGGGTTATATTGAAATCAGAACTCTGTTTTTTTTTCGTTCCAAGATTGGATTACATTTTGGCTTTGTCTTTAAAATTCTTTGGCCAAATTCTGGCAAAGAAATTTAGAGGTAATTGTGGGGACCAAACCGTAAAAACCCATGTTCCGGTGATCCGAGAAGGCCTAGCATGTGGCCCAGTAAAGTTTGGTCTCATGTCGATAAATACAAATACTTATCACGTGGATATTCAGAAGCTTAGTTAGTTACCTACATTCTCGAACGAGATAAACATGAATCACCATGCGAGCCAATAGAGAGCGAGGAGAGTTTCTTATACAACTCAACTACTTTTCATCATTATAAATATAACCCTCACCCCATAGTAAATGGGGATGTAATTTTGGAGCTTATGAGAAATTAATAAGAACTGAGAAACCCTCTCGGTGAACGTAGGAAGTTGCCAAATCACATCAATTTTTGTGTTGTGAGCATTTATTATATTCTTTTATTTCCTATTTTCTGGAAATATTTAAGTGTAATTTCTTGGACTCATATATATAGAGGTGTGGCTTCCCACACCTTTAATTTCCTCCTCCATGCCCTTTTCATAAATCTAACTTACAAGGACAAAAATATTATCTCTCCTTCCTTCAAAATATAATATGATTTTAAAACATAACATCATTTTAGGGCTCTAAAATATAATATGATTTTAAAACATAACATCATTTAAGGTAAGATAAACTCACTTTAAAATAAAATATGATTTTACTATTATTATTAATATTGTTATTTTGATTTTTAACTTTAACACATTACTAATTATTTAATTAGACTATTGCACATTTTTATAAATTTATTAGACTTTGCTATATTTTTCGTCGCTAAATATGAAACTTTCTCTACGAAAATTAATATTTGGTGACATCTAAAAAAATTTTAACCCCCCAAAGAGCTTACAATGAAAAAAAATAGCTTTTTAACAAATTTTTTTTGAAAATAAAACAACTTTTAACAAAATAAAACAACTTTTAACAAAATAAAAACAACTTTAACAATTTTTTTAAGAAAATAAAAACTTTTTATGATTAAAAGTAGTTTAAAAAAAGCAATTTATAACAAAAAAATAGTTTTCAACAAAATAAAAACAATTTATAACAAATAAACAATATCTGTACAAAAAACTAGTTATTGAAAAATAAAAATATTATAATTTTTTTTAGAAAAATAAACACACTTTAGTGAAGGAAAAAACAACTTGTAACAAAATTGTGTTTTATTATAATTTTTGTAATTATTGTTGTTAACCCATTACTATTTTTTATTTTAGATTGTATTACAAATTAGTCAGTTTATTATACTTTGTTACATTTTTCATTGTTAAATACGAAAATTTCTCCACAAAAAGTTCTTAGTATCAATACTGTTTTTTCTTTTGTTAAATTTTTTTGAAAAAATATTTTTATTCTTTTAAAATTGATTTTTTTAGGTAAAAACTGTTTTTTTATATGAAAGTGTTTTTATTTTTCTAAAAAATATTTTTATTCTTTAAAAGCTGATTTTGTTAAAGATATTCTTTCTTTGTTATACACTATTTTTATCTCTTAAAAACTATTTTTTTTTGTCAGCAATTGTTTTTTTTCTATAACTCTTTTTAATAATTGGCAATTTTTATTTTGTTAAAAAAATATTTTTTGTTATTTTTTTTTTGTTTATTAAAAAGCTATTTTTTTCATTATAAGCTTTTTTAAGGTTAAGACTGTTTAAATGTCACCAAAACTCAGTTTCGCGGAGAAAGTTTCATATCGATGAAAAATATAGTAAAGTCTAATAAATTCATAAAAATATACTATAGTCTCGTTAAAAAAAAATAATTTGTTAATGTCAAAAATCGAAATAACAACAACAACAACAACAACAACAACAACAACAACAATAATAACCATAACAATAATAACAAAATCATATTTTATCTTAAAGTGTAAATTTTATTTGACCTAAAATGATGTTATAGTTTAAAATCATATTACATTTTAAAGATCTAAAATGATGTTATGTTTTAAAATAATATTATATATTGAAGGAAAGGAGATGATATGTTAGTCGTTATATATTAGATATATGAAAAGGGTGTGGGGAAGGAATTTAAGGGTTCCCCCTCGGCATTTAAAAAAAATATTTTAAGAAAATAAAAAATAATTAAAATTTAAAAAATATATTAAAAAAAATATTTTAAAAATAATTAAATTTAATAGCATGTATTTATAAAATAATAGTATAATAATATAAAGTAGTATAATAGTATATATAAAACCCCTTTAAACAAAAAACACTTTTGCTTTTAGCATGATATTTCATGCATGCCCATTCATGCATGAAATATATGCATAAAACACATAAAAGACATATAAAATATCATACATAAAACACATAAAATATCATCTAAAAATATCATTCATAAGCTACTTTATTGTATATATATAAGGTGCGTATTCATGCCCTCAACTTCTTTTTCATCGAGTGTAGCCATAATAAGCGGTAGAAAGTCTCGTGCAATGGAGTTCGAGAGAGAATGATATTATGAAAGAAGGAAAATGGAGAATGGATTAACACAAAATTACTTTTGAAAACTAATAACTTCTTTTCTTGGAAGAATAATTCTAGAGCGACATAAGATTCAGACACAATTTGGTAAATACATTGACGTGTTGCATTTGTATTGACTCGTGTCTGGGCTTCACTCCTATGAATCCTGTGTGAAGCCCAGACATGAGCTAATACCAATACGACATATCAGCATGTCTCCTAAGTTATATTCGAATCCTGTATCATTGTAAAGTAACTCGTCTTGAAATGAAGTAAGTGATCGCTGGATGAGTAAATAAAAGAGAAATTCTTTTCTCATTAGGTTAAGAAAAGAAGTTGTGGCCACTCATTAAATGATATTGTTTAATTGATGTTGAGCATCAAATAAGGAGTGGTACCTACGATACTTTTTCCTCCCAAATGGGAGAACTATGGTAATACTACAAGGTTTCATATTTTATTCAATTAGTGATTACATGTTCTTGATACAAAGGGTAATCTATTCAATTTAGAGATAACACATCACAATTTCACCCAGAAAATCCAACAGCCCAAGTTGCATTAAATATTTTAACCTCTTAATATTAAATATATATAAACATATGACTAGGCAGTGGCGGAGCCAGGAATGAAGAGTTGGTGGGGCACAGTCCATAGTCGAGGGTTCGGGGGCGGTAGCCCCCGAAAAAAAGAGAGGCTTATTTTTACTTTTTTACAAATATTTAATTGATAATTTATATTTTTTAGGCTTAAATAAATTTAGCTCACCAAACATTAAATTAAAAAAAAATACAAATTGCAAGTTTAAATACATTTGCAAATCCCTAAAAACAAACAAATGATAACAAATAAAATGATAACAAACAAACAAAACATATGTTTTGTTCAACAAAGATGTTTAATGGCCGGAGTCTTACATAATACCACTGCTAGTTATAAGAAAAAAAGAATAGATCTGAGATTGGTTAAGTTAATGAACATAGATATTATTTGAGTTTTGAACTGTTGACTCCTCTTTTCTGTTATATTTCACATTTATCTCAAAATATATTTTTTCCAAAATTTCTGGCCGCCTACAAAGTAGCTCCGTCTCTGTGACAAGAAACATTAAACAACCTAAAAGCAGCAGCAACACTCCTCCATAACAAAACAACAACAAAGAGCAGCAAAACTGCACAAGTAAAAGAATATAAAAAATATATTATCAAAATAATTACAAACACAACCACCAATTGAGAACATGTAGTAGTTTTTGCACTATAAAAATTTGTTGAAATCTGGAGATAAGTGAATATCTCACTAAGGGTGAAAATCAAGCTTTGATATTCTAACTTTAGTTTTGTCCAAGTCGGTAGAATCAGATGTAACGGTAAATTCAGGTACCACATGTGCGAAACTTAGTAATCACGTCTTGGGGCTACGTACCGTAGAAATTAAATGCTTATTTCACAAGTCTTGTTCAGGGAGAAGTGATTAGTCCGAAGTGAGCATAAGCTGACACGAAATTACACATAATACCGAAAAAACAACTTTCTATGATTATAAACTTTGGTACACCATTTTTAATTTCTTTTTAATTGAAATTAAACTTTGATATTGTCATATCTATTTTGGACGAAATGACATCGTATTCCCCGTAGCTCCCATAATTCTATCAAAAGAGATCCATCTCAATAAGATTTTCTAAAATAATCCAGAATGTTTTCTAGATAATTGCTAGAGGCACTTTTTAAAAATGTGCAAGATTTTCTAAATAGACCCTTAATTGTGGATCGTTTTTCAACAATCTTATAGTGGTGTATTTTCTGGTATAAATATGGTGTCCAAGGATGTTTTGATATTGAGTATCACTACTTTGATACATTTTCATACTCGTTTTTCATACCCGCCTAATAAGACAAGGTAATAAAGGGTTGTACTTTGTGATTTGACGGAACCCACAACAATTACGCATAAGATTTTAAAGCATTGAATATGAAATATGTGTACCAAAGTGGGTACACATATCTTTATAATGATAGAAAAGAGACAAAAATGCTCAAAATGCTCTTAGTTCACAAATTAAAATGGAGAGAGAAGGAGAAAAAATTGGCTTTCAGTTCTAGTGGGTAAATGATGAAAGTGGAAAGTCTATTACATGTTCCTAACAAAAAGCAGTGTGTTTTATGCTTATAGATTGGGTATCAATTTTTACAGTGAGAAAGAAAAGGGGAGAGGAAAGTCAACATTTACAGAGTTAAATTACTTGATATATGTTATTGTACAACCCTTGTGAGTTTTCGGGGCATTTTGTGAAAAGTAAAATATTTTTCACCCGGTGACAAATAAAATGATGAAATATATTTTGAGTTAAATATTATTCACTATTTTTGTTTAAAGTTTCATGATTATAGGCCTCATTTTTTATTGTCTCAAAATTATAAATTGACTAATTTATAAATTGGTCAATTTACAAATTGGATCATTAATTATGTTTGGTTTCATTAATGAAATGATTTATTAATTGTCCCATTTTAACTTCTTCATAAATTAATTGTCCCATTTTAACTTCTTAATTCGTTTTTATCCCCTTTTATTGTTTTTTACTGATTGACCCTTAATATCAATTTCATATGATCAAACATTTTGTATAATTGAGTTTAAAGTCATTTAAAATTCAAAATATATCAATTTACATAATTAAACAATTAACGCAACCAAACAGGGCATAGAGTATGCATTTATTCACAATTTCAAACCAAAAAAATAATTTTAAATATGTAAAAAACAAATTTACTTTGCAAAACGGTTAAAAGTATTTCACCCGAACCAAATAGACGTTTATAGGTAACAAAAAATTCAATTGATCCACAAATCAAGAGATTCGTAATATTCTACTTGTATTATTTTTCATTTAAAGACTCTGATTTGAAATCAAACATACAATATTAGAGCTATGTGACACAATTTTACTTGTTTACGAGGGAAAAGAACTGCAAGAAATCCCCTTAACTTTCAGTTCTTTGCAAATGACCCCTCCTCCCCCCTCCCAAAAAATAAAATAAAATAAAAAGTAAAAAAATTATCCCTACAAACACTTCACCCTCTGGCTCTCCTTTCTGTTCCAAGCGTACTCGTCTTTACAAAAGGTCTCAGTCTACTTACCGCCCCCACCCCCCAGCCCACCCCACCACCACCACCACACACACACGCACACACACAAATACCTTAATGGTGTTTATGTAGCATGTGAGAGTATTTTTGTCTAACTTACTAAGGAATAATTAATTCGCTGAAATAATAAAGTGATACTAAACACAGAGCTAATCAGTTGCTATTTGCTATTGTACAACTCATTTTTTGAGTTTGAGAGGTAACAGAAAATTCACTGGCTTCACAAATCAAGTGATTATCAAAACATATAATTCCTGGATATAGTTAGAGAATATAATGATTTTCCATTGTAAGATACCAATTCGATATGAAACACACAATTCTAGAGCTAAGTGAGACCATTTCTTTTGTTTATAACAAAAAGACTAGTGCAAGAAATTCCCCTGAACTTCCATTTATCCAAATTTATGTTGCAACACCCCTTCTAAGGACTATCTAGGGACGTGTCTTTTTTTTTTTTGTCTTTTGACAAAAGGTTCCTCAATATTTTTTTAATTCACGATTGGTCAATGCCATTTTATTTTGTTCTAAAAAGTATGTCACCATATAAAATGGTCACATACACATTTTCTTCTCCTATTCTAAACCCTAAAGATAAATTCTCACAAAAATAGACAACAAACTGTTTGTAAAAAATAAGATGAACTAAGTCCAGAATGTACTTAACTCTTACCCCCCCCCCCCCCCCTCTTTTCTTGTGCATCACCTAGAAAATTTTGTGTAACAAAATATATAGCTCAGGGTCTCTTGCATCAAATACAGTTCATAAGGGTTTCTTCCAAAGAATTGAAAGCTCAGAATTTTGTCATACTTCATCCCAATTTTTTTGTTTGTTTCACTTCATCAGGATTTTTTCAAACGTCATCCTATTTTTTTGAGTGTTTCACTTCGTCCTATTAATGTGTCCGACAAATATTAAGTATATCATTTTCTGTGACCCTTTTTTTGTTACCTTATTGATATGTCAAACACACATTGGCTGGTATTTGTAGTGGGACCATGTGAATTATAAATACCAGCCAACGTGTATTTGACACATTAACCGGGTAATAAAAAAGAGTCATTAGAAAAGGGTATACATAGTGTTACTCTCTGTCTCCTAATGGGTAAGAGAAGGGCAGGATTTTCTTCCAAATTTCTAAATTTCCAATTTTATATCAGATTTTTGGTTTTTCCAAATTTTGCATCACATACAAAAGGTTTGGATTCCGAAATTTCTGAATTTTGTAATTTCTAAATAAAATTGAAATGAAATTAGAATAAATTTAACTATATGAATTTTTGATAGGTTTTTTTCCTAAATCATGCCCAACCATAATATCCAAAATGTCATCTAAAACTTCAATGATTTTATAATTTATAATAATCCGTTTATTCCTTACACAGTTAAAATTTTACTACCAGTTTCTATTAACACTATAAATAACTCACCTAATACAACATTGATGGCTATATTATTGATTTACAGAGATATACTAAAATATCATCATATATGGTGGTGACCACGCAACAATATAGGTGTCATTATTCAAAACATTCCCAAAATAAATTCTCTTCAATGCAAATGTGAATGACTATAAATATGACGTGGCACAAGTTTTTTAGACATTACGAGGATGATCCTCAAGATGAAGAGGATCTCTTAGACATTGTTAAGAGCAAAATTAGTCAATCAAAACTTTTTGTAGCACTTTTATGTCAAGCCAGTATCAATACTTATTATTGACCAAGGAATAAAGAGTAATTATATGACGACTCAAGATTCTGACTCATTTTTCTCGACACACTTTGGCTCATTTTTCTCGACAAATACATGTGTCGCGTCAGCCGTGGTTCGTGTTCGGGGGGGGGGCCATGAACTGATGTAATGGAGACATGACACGTTAGTGTATCGCACAAAATGAGTCAGAATCATGGGTCGATTGAGAATTACTCATGAATAAAATAAAATATGTTAGATTAAATACTAAATAGAATATTTATTTAGGAACTAAATTAACTCAATTAATAAAAAATGTTTAGATTACGAAATTTTAAATAAAAATAACATTTTAATCTGATCCAGACAAAAGTATGGTTGTGTGTGTATGTGTGTGTGTGAGATAGAGTTAACATACCATCCTCTTAAGAAAGAAGTACACCCAGAGTCCTCATAGTAGTGCTGGTGATGAATATGCTGAGGGGGAGGTGGAGGGTACCCCTCATAAAAATACCCTTGATATGATGGAGGACCAGGTGGGGGTGGGGGTGGCGGTGGCGGTGGGGGGCACCCGTCATATGGGGGTGGCCTAAATTCTGGAGGGTACCATTGTGGCTGTGGTGGAGCTGATGGTGGTCTATGCCCTGAAAATCAAATTCATATACAACATACAATCACTTAGAAATAATTCAGTGTTTATTTCCACATCCACCTCAAAAACTAATTAGCTTATTTGTATGATCTTATCATTATTCTTATAGGAAAATATAAGGAAAAAAAAAGGTTTAGATTCAATCCCTTCCCTGGTTAAGGATTATACTCGTTTATTTATTTATTGGACTTAGCCCCACATCCTAAAAAAAATTACACAATCCCATATATAAATTATTATTTATTTGCATATACATATCAAAAGCTATTAACTTTTAATTTTTTTTCTTTAAAGAAAAGGTATTACCAATCACTTTCCTGATAAAGGATATTGTTCATGACTAAAATTCTGCTAACTCGTGGTTGTTTATATGTAAAGAACAAGAAAAGAATAACCAGATATAAAATTCATGCACAATCACATAAATAAATCACTGTTTATTTGCATATACATCTTAAAAAAAAAGTTTAAAAAATTATACAATTGAGATAATCAAACACTTGCCTGGTGGGGGGTAGTGCTCATGACAAACATGCTGATAACTCATGGATCTTTAGATGCAAAGAACTCAAAACTAGAAACTTATAAAATTGGAATAATTAAATGGGATTTTAGAGGAGGAGATGAATAGAGTTTTTATATTGAAAATTGGGGAGTCGATTTTTGGTAAATGGTAGGTAGGAGGGTTAAGGGTGATATATGGCTTTATTCGGCTCGCCAACAGTCTATGTATAAAGTTAAATTAAACGCATCATGACATCAAACAAATATAAAGAGGTTATTTAATATAAATATATAATAATTTCCAAAAATAATTTTTAGTTTATAAGGATATGTTTAAAATATGGGGTGGTAAAATTTTGACATTCCAAATCATCATTGTTGCATTGGTTTGATACTTTAGTGTAAGAACTAGCATGAAGGCCACGCGATACGCGACCGAATATATATATATATATATATATATATATATATATATATATATTAATTGTTAGCAAATCAATTCAGAATCACCGATTGAAATAATATAATCATACGCTAGTTTCAAGTATATAATGCAACAAAAACAATATGAGTTTAATGATTGGTAAAATGATTAAGTGTAGAAACTAAACGAATTCTATTTAATACATACTTTGCAAAGGGCATCACTTTGCAAAAGACTCTTCTGGCCAACTTCTTGGTGTCTCCCATTTTGGTTTTTCCCGTTAGTGGCCATCTACCTCCATAACTGTTAAGATTTAAAATTCAACAAAACAAAAAATCACCACCATATCCGTTAAAACTCAATTCCCCCAAACTCATATATATATATATATATATATATATATATATATATATATATATAAAGTTAGATTTTCAAATAACATAAATTTTTTAATAGTAATTTCCAGGATCTACTTTGACATAACCTCCAAATGGCAGCCATGCGAAAAGCTTAGTAATTTGCAGGATACTTTGACACAGGGACGGAGGGAGGTGGGGGCATGAGCCCCCACGTTTTTAAAAAAAAAATTTTTTTTTTTGTAGGTATAAACTGATTTTTATAAATAGTAGGGTGAAAAACATAAATATCCTAAACTTTAATATCCTTAAAAGTTAAAACCCTATTTGAGCAACTCCTTTCATTTCTTCTTCACAGCCGTTTCTCTCCTTCTCTTCTCTCAATAGTCAATAGTGTTTTCTTCTCTCAAAATTTGTAACTTCTTAACTTAAGAATATTAAGTAAGCATCTTCATTTTCCTTTCTAAGAACTAAGAACCACAAGCAGCCAAGTAGCAGCCAACGTCATTTTTGGAAGGGGCAAAGTTTGTTCTTTCAAAAGCAACATTTCTTCTATCTTTTTTTGTAGGTAAGTAAGAGTTTAACTTATTTATTTAATATATTAATTGCTGAAATTTATTGCTTATTAATTGGTGTATTAATTGCTGAAATTTATTGCTTATTATTGGGTGTATTAATTGCTGAAATTTTGAGGTTAAATTTTAGGGCTGAAATTTTATTGTTGAATTTTAGGGTCCGTTTGGTTTGGGGTAAAATATGTTTCAACGCGGTGAAAAGTAATATGGTGAAATACGTTTTCACCTATTTAAAGTTAAATTTTTTTTTCCAATTCTTATTTAAAGTTTCATAATTTTTGTTGGGTTGACATTGTAAATAAGTGCACACCCTAAAATTATGAAACTTTAAATAAGAATTGAAAAAAAAATTTAACTTTAAATAGGTGAAAACGTATTTCACCATATTACTTTTCACCGCGTTGAAACATATTTTACCCCGAACCAAACGGACCCATAGGGATAAATTTTATGGTTGAATTTTGGTAGTTGAATTTTGGGGATATAATTTTTATGCTTGAATTTTGTGTTTTAACAGTTAATTCATGGAGAATTATTTCAAAAGAAAATTTGTCTCAACATCCACATCACCTACTGAGGTTGAGAGCAATGTGGCAGATGAATTTATGTTGGAGGATATCCAGGTTGATCCGGCATTACGAACTCCAATTTCTCGTGGAAATCCTAAATTGGAGGACAAAATTCATAGAGCCTATTTACAGAAAGGTCCTTGTCAGTCTCGTGGTCATAACTTTCCATATAAACTTATGGGGAAACAATCAAGGCGTTTCAACCCCGCTTGGTTCAATGAATTCTCTCCTTGGCTAGAATATAGTGTTACTACTGATGTCGCATATTGTCTATGTTGCTATCTTTTCAAGACAAATACGAGTGACAAAGCAGACGCCTTTGTGTGTGAAGGGTTTTCAAATTGGAAAAAAAAGAAAGATTTAATGTTCACGTGGGAGGTCCCAGTAGTACTCATAATCAAGCTTTGAGAGCATGTCAAGATTTAATGGACCAAAATCAACACATTGAGACAATTTTCTTCAAGCAATCACAAAAAACTAAAAGTGATTACCGAACACGTCTATGTGCTTCAATCAATTCTATTCAATTTCTTTTACGCCAAGGACTTGCATTTCGTGGTAGTGACGAATCAGAAGAGTCCAAAAATAGAGGGAACTTTCTTGAACTGATGAAATTTTCATGCAATCTAAATGCGGATATTAGAGCTGTTGCAATGAAGAATGCTCCTTCAAATCTAAGATTGACATCGCCGAATATTCAAAAGGATATTGTTCATTCTATTGCTAGTGAGATTGTTGACTTTATCATCAAAGATATAGGAGATTTTTTTTTTGCAATTTTAATTGATGAGTCTCGTGATGTATCGGTAAAGGAGCAAATGGCCATTGTTTTACGATATGTAGATAAGAGTGGGCAAGTCATGGAGCGTTTGATCGGTGTAGAACATGTTGGGGGATACAACGTCTATGTCGCTTAAGTTGTCGATAGATAGTTTATTTGCAAGACTTGGTTTGAGTATTTCGAAACTACGTGGGCAAGGTTATGATGGGGCGAGTAATATGCGAGGAGAATTTAATGGTCTCAAAACACTTATTTTGCGGGAGAATAACTGTGCGTTTTATGTTCATTGTTTTGCTCACCAATTACAGTTGGCTCTTGTTGCAGTGGCAAAGAAAGATGATGATATTATGACTCTTTTTACGTTGGTTTCAAGTGTTGTCAATCTAGTTGGAGCCTCGTGTAAACGTCGTGATATTCTTCGTGAGCAACAACTTGAAAAGATTAGTAGTGCGATTGACAATGGTGAGATTCAAAGTGGTAAAGGAAAAAATCAAAGTACTTCTCTACAACGTCCCGGTGACACTCGTTGGGGCTCATATTTTGGCACTTTAGTTAGCTTGATTACCATGTTCTCCTCTGTAATTGGTGTTCTTGAGATTGTAGAAGTGGATGCAATTAAGCAAGAGCATAGATATGAGGCAAGGGTAGCTATGGATTCGATGCATACTTTTGACTTTATTTTTAGTATGCTTTTGATGAAAAATGTGTTGGGATTTGCAAATGAATTGTCAAAAGCATTGCAAAGGAAAGATCAAGATATTGTGAATGCCATGTCTTTAGTTCGGGTATGTAAGCAACGACTACAAATGATGAGGGATAATGGATGGGACTTATTGCTTGATGAAGTATCTTCCTTTTCTGAGAAACATGAAATTGAAGTACCCAATATGAATGATGTTTTCTTTGCCAAAAAACGATCACAACGTAAAGCGACAAAGAAGACTAATTTGCATCGTTGTCGTGTTGAATTATTTTGTGCGGTCATCGATTTGCAACTTCAAGTGCTAAATGGTCGTTTCAATGAGGTGAATTCTGAATTACTTCTTTGTGTGGCATGTCTTTGTCCCGATGATGCATTCGTTGATTTTGATAAGGAAAAGTTGATTCGTCTTGCCCGATTATATCCAAATGAATTTTCAACCTACAAACTCATTGAACTTGATATGCAACTTGGAACTTATATTCTTGATATGCAATCTAGTCTGGCCTTTAAAGGATTGAATGGAATTTCTTCTCTCTCAAAAAAATGATTGAGACAAAGAAAAATGAGGTGTTTCCTTTGGTGTATTTGCTTGTGACATTGGCGTTGATCTTACCTGTAGCTACGGCATCCATGGAGAGAGCATTTTCGGCTATGAATATCGTAAAGACTTCGTTACGCAATAGAATGGAAGATCAATGGATGAATGATACCATGATTGTATATGTTGAAAAAGATGTTTTTGCTGAAATAGATGATGATCTTATCATTCAACGTTTTCAAAAAATGAAAAGTCGTCGGAGTCAATTGTAATTGTAACCGTGCGAAAATATTTCAATCGAATATTAAGTCTTTTTTGTGTTATGCTCATTATTTATTTGTGTTAGAATTTTTTTAGACCCCATATCGAATAATTCCTGGCTACGTCCCTGCTTTGACATAACCTCAAATGGCATCCATGTGAGAAGTGTCTCACCAACTTTGCTTAAAGCAACCCTCATCAACTTTGCTTATTGTAATGTTAAGAGAAACTCTATAACCATCTCCAAGACAATCATCATTTATGCAATATGCTATTCTTGCTCTCATTTAGAAGTTGAAGATGATAAGATGGAAAATGTAAAAGAAAACCAACTGCCACATGTTTCTTCTTTGACCAAAGCCGATATACCAGATATATATAGTGTGAGTTTAGGTAGGAATTCAACCGTGGGTTGGAAATTGAAAGGTTTTTTGGGGAATGAAAGTCGCTTGAATTCAGTACAGATATAGATACGTAGAATCTTGATAGCATGTAGAGGGAGAGAGAGTCATTAATCATTAATTACAGATGCCACGTGTCGTTCTCAAATGTAGTGAGATTTCAGACTATAGTTTTAGTTATATACTATAGATATCTCACTAAAGTATAATGTCATTTTGCTCCACTAAAAATGAGTTTATGCTTCAAAATATTCATGGTAGGCAACTTTGATGTAGCTATTGAATCATTGCGCGTCTTTGCTTTTTCACGATAGTTGAAATGTCACGGGCCCAACAATTATTTGTTAATAGTTTTTTTTGTATGTTTAATGGTTAGTTTTTTTTTCCTACGGGCTAATTTTTGTGTCCATTAGCTTATTTTTTAAATTTGATATAAATAATAACGTTACTTGTAACCAATTTCACTGCCAATTGAAATATTATCTTATTTTTTTAGATAACGTTTTCTTCATCTAAGTGTAACCAAAATCGCATCGTCGATGCTTTATACCCAGTCAAAAGATCATTGACAGAGATAAGGAGGGACGGCATTGACAATTAAGGAAACATTATTTTGGTGAGGACCCAAAGTACAACGCATGTTTCTTTTGATGGTGTTTACGCATGAGGACCTCATTGTTCCTACATATTCTTGATATGATATCTTCTTACGACGAGTATTTTGTTAGGAAGCGAAATGAGCATGGAAATGGAGTTTTTTTGTGTGGAAAAAATAATCCCAGTTCTTCGATGCTTGTGTCCGGATACTCGACTGATTCAATTGATAATTATGTACAAATTGCAAAGAGCACTTCTTTCAAGACGTTAGAGTGGTTTTGAGATGCAGTATGCATCATGTATTTGACTTAGTACCTAAGGACACCAACGACCCATGATGTCCATGTAAGATAATATATATACTCACGTCTCCCGATTTATTTAGCTTGTCTTATTTCAGTTCCAAAATATACTTTATGTCTTTACGAATTGAGGTCATTTAAGCCAAGCTTCATCTCAAGAAATCTTCACTTGACTTCATTAAAACTTTTTTTCCCATTGTTCTTAGTCATTTCCTTAAAATGCTACTTTAGGAAAGGTAAAACTACTTAGAAGACTTCAAACACTTTTTTCCACATATAATTAACTTTTTCATAAATTAAAAATTTATTTTTGTGTTATATGTGTTGATATGGTTCTTTTGGTATTTAAATGGACTGTAAGTCGGGTAAGCCATGTGGCAGGATACATGACACAAGGAGAACTATAATGATCAGGTCGTCCGGAGATCACGGACTGGCTAGAGGAGAATGAAAAGAGATAATGATTGGAGATGGATGGATACAAATTTACCATTATTCTACAACTTCAAAGATAAGATCAAGGATAACGACCTATCACTATAGAGAAGACCTAAACCCTTAAGACAATTTATTTATAAATAATAATGTCCCTAATATCCCAGGGCATCAATTTTCAAACTCTTATATCCACAACTTACACTCTCAATTAGCGACCTAAACACTCTAAGTCTTCTTCTTCTTCCATTAATAATGAGAAATGCTATAGGATGTAGGATTCTAATATGGATAGGGTAAAAAATATCAAAATCTAATTTTTATTTTTTTAAATTAAATATTAAGCTAAAACAGAATAACCCAAAGTAAAACGTTGCACCAATTTTAAACAAATTGTGATTAAACCGATTAACTAATTTTATCTTAACCTAAACATGCATCTAGGTGATTACAGGATAAAATAAAGTAAATCAATCCACAACGTTCGATATAAGAGGAAAACCTAAATGGGAAAAATGTCGGATGACCGAGCCACACAAATTCACTATGATACGAAATTACACAAGACTGATAGAAGAATTGCATAATGACTCACGCCCTCGAAAGCCTTGACACGTCTTCAATCTCCAATCACTCCTTTACAAGATAATGTCGAAATGCATCCACATAATTGCCACAAAGTGTGAGCCCACACAGCAAATACGAAATCTACCACAATGAAATAGTTATAAAAAGATGTGGAGAATGAACCAAAGGTGCCCAAAAATCCGATCTCAAAGCATAATAAGATTAATCTTGTATCGAAAATAGTTTTGATGTAAACTAGGTTACGGGTAAAATCGTAGAGGTTTTTAGGAGAGTTTGGAACTCAAAAGCAATGAAAAAGTCTCTTCTAAAAATGTCACTCCACACTCCTATTTATAGGTGGTAACTATAAGGAGGTGGAATCAAATAATATTATGCCATCCATGTATGGTGTTGGATGAGATGACACTATAACTGGGATTTACTACCATGAGTAAGTGTCTTATCTCATTAGTTTTGGGATGAAGCCGCCTCAAATATAAGGTGGAATTATAATATCATTTTGTGATGGAATAAGGTCCTAAAGGACTAAGTGAGTAAGATCATGTAAAGATTTGTTTAGCCTCGTTACACCATTATGATATTATTTCTTAAACTCTTATGGATTCAAAATTGCATTCTCAAACAATGTAATATATTTTTCTGCTATTTTGGTGGCATTAATGATGTCTATTATGATCTCATAACAACATCTTAGAGCATCCATAATAGTTTAATTATAATAAAGAAATTAATTATTGTCACATTAGGTTTTGGTTATTCATTAGTGGGTTGTTAAAGTTAACAACAATAATTTTCACTATGATCTTTGTTGTTAAGATTGTATTCATGAATATAAAATCGACAAAGTAATCATCATCAATGAAAGGGTTAAACATTTTAAAATTTTGAATCAATTCATAAGATACTTGTAATGACTGGATAATGGGGAAGAAATAAATTCAACCCTGAGAGAGATGGAATTTCGAAGGAAAAAGAATCACTTTCAATGAAATTTTCTTCTAAAATTGTTTGAGGTGAAACATAAGTCTCCACTTACTCTTTGTTTTTCAAAGAAGAAATCATCTCATTGCAAAGTGATTGGAGTTACACATCGTTACCATTATTGTTCTCCATTACGCTTTGGGCGAAAAGAAACACTGTTTCTTTCAAAGTAGCATCCTTCGCTCATGAACCTTGGTTTCTTTCAAAGTAGCATCCTTGGCTCATGAGCCTCGAATTCCTCATTTGGGTGAAAATACTCTTCCACTTTAAAAGTCTCAAAATAAAAATCATCGTTAGATTTGAATAATGCATTCAACTATTGTTTCAACAATGATTTTCGTCTCGATGACAATTTTCAAGCCTTTCATTCTCAAGAATGCGCAAACCCTCACGCAATGTCATAGGTGGAGGCGCGGATTCTTGAAAATAAGAAGTTTGAAAATTATCCTCAGAACTACTATCAAAATCATTATTACAAGAATTTTGAAATTTGTTGCAATTAGTTTAGACATTCTTATTGTAAGGATCTTGTGGCTCACTATCGGAAAGATTATTCTCAAAATTCCCATAAACCATAACTTAACTTTTATAATAGTCACCCAAAGACATTTTAGATATATCAAGCTTATGACTATGAAAGAATTAACTAAAAGTCATAGGTTTAAGGGGGTTTTGAGAAACAATATGATTCCCAAAAACATTAGAATAATAAATTCTTACCCTAGAAGATGGAAAAATTCCACGAAGTGGTGTGCGAACAATATATTCAAGCATTTCTTACTGCTCAAGAAGTCCTACAAAACTAGTTGACAAATAATACAAATAAAAAAATATTAAAAAATACTAAATCAATTAAAATATAACACAAAACGATCGCCAATAATGACTCCATTTGATTGGAATAAGGAACGGGTATGTGATTTATTTTTACTCAATTCCTCGACAATAGAGCCGTTTTGATACACATGCGGGAGTCTAGCATTGCGTGGCTATGCTAATCGTTGTTATCGGCTCCCACGACTAATCTTAAAACCTAAGCTTTAACTACACTCTTACGGGAGTATAACAGCTGGTCCGGGTATCGAATCCACATGGAATGAGTGCTAGACGTTAATTGATTGATTACTTCTAAATAAAAGTGTAAAAGATCATTGTTTTATCTATATATTAATCTAGGCACGTATTTGAACTAAGTTAAACATAATAAGAATACAAACTGTAGATTGAGAATAATATCCATCACCTCAGGTTAATTAGCATAAATGATTACTTGAAAAGTAAAGTATTACAAGATTAAATCTCATTTCATTAATTAATTAAATCTAGAGTTGTCATCTCCTAAATTCTCATAAAAGCTTACTATGATTTTGGTGTCAACAATATACTGAAAATTAAACCCGCAAGGTCGTAAATATGGCGTATACATGATATATACCATTAAATCTCTTAGGCATAAAATCCAGAACAACCTAACCAATGAAAACTAATCTAGTCCATCACCAAAGAAAAACAACCAACTAATCCAAGATGATTTTAATAATCTCAACCTAATCTAATTTAGCTACAAAACCTATTTAATGACGTGGAATGAAAGGAAAGTAATGAATAAAACTTGATATGACACAAGAAATGTTGAAATAAAGGAGGAAGTAGATGAATAGTACTTTACAGACCATAAATGGCAAAGCCGGGGGGGGGGGGGGGGGTGGGGGGGGGAGGGGGGAGGAGAGAAGCTCCTAACATCACCCCCAAACCTTAACTAAACTAAAAAATAGCTAATGAACTAATAAATCCAACTTATATATATATATATATATATATATATATATATATATATATATATATATATATATATATATATATATATATATATATATCTTAAGAGGACTAAAAAAATGGAATAAAGATGGATTGAGTTTTTAAAAATAGAAAAATATTTTTTATTGAGTTGATTTTTTTTCCTTAGATATATAGACATCCATGGGTACTCTTAAAATAAATTAGCTCAAAATGATTTTTTTTGCTATTTTAAAAAAAATTGTCAATATATGTTTGGGTTTGCACCACCAAAAAACTAACATATATTGACAGATTTGTTTAAAATAATAAAAAAATTCATTTTGAACTGATTTTTTTAGAGGTACCCACGGATGTCTAAATATCTCAGAAAAAAATAAACTCAAAAAAATGTATTTTACTATTTAAAAAAAATAAATTCGTCTTTAGTCCATTTTTGGGAGGTTCATTTAAGAGAAAGCCTCTCTAAGAGAGAAAGAGAGAGAGGGAGTAACGGATTAAACAAAGCAAAATATAGAGAAAAATATGAATTCTGGGGGTAAGAATCGATTCTCAAAAAGTGAGTATTGATTCCCTTAACAAAATACAGTAAAACAATAGAGAGTTGGGAAAAGAATTAGCATCGATTCTCAAAAGTGAGAATCGATACCTTTCACAAACTCTTTCCAAGAGGTGTAGCTGGAACATAGTGATAATCGATTCTCAAAAAGTGAGTATCGATTCCCTTTGTAATTCATCTTCGGGAGCATTCAATGGGAATTGACATAACTTCTTCATTCGAACTTAGAATGATGCACGATCGCTGGACACATATAGATAATTCGACGAGATAAAAAATCATGTATTCCAAATGCCCAAATCATAAAGTTTGAAAATAATAAATTGTCGTTGAAGTATCATCTTACGACAGAAATTTCTCAAAACACAACCAATTGTTCCGCTAAACATTTCAATACCAACAAAAGTTCAAGTAAATCTTAAAAAATATACACTACACAAAAAAGGCTATATTGTCACCTTTAAGCAGGCTATAACACCTTGTATTTTTGTGTGTATAATATTTAATTGATTCGGGAAATTTTAAATTACGTGTGTGTCGTAATTTAATTGAATTAATTATGGTAAATGTTTATTTAAATGTTAATCGGAGAGTGAATGGTTAATATTTAGAAAATTTTAATTACTAAGTGAATAGTAATAATTTATCTACGTCATAACGTATATTAGTCACGTGGCATTTATTTATCTCAACCGGGAGTTGGTATAGACTAATTTAGGTGTGAGATAAGGATTTTTATAAATTAATTCGAATGTCGATTTTGAGTGCACGGTTGAGTCCGGATGGGCTGAGATGGTCGAAAAAGTGTACCCGGGGTAGTAAACGGGTCACGAGACGTTTTTAGGCATAACCGGACCCACACGGGGATATTTGGATCACTTGGGCTTAGCCCATTAGACTAAAAATGGGATTAGTGTTTTAAGACCTAAATCTAAGAGTGGGGAACGACAGAGAAACATAAACCTAAATCTAAGAATTTGGGGAGAAAGTGAGAGGGAGCAGTTAGAGCCAAATTTGAGCCTTTTGGAGACAAGGCGAGGAATCTTTTGGAAGTTCATCATCAACCTTACGAATCACACACTCGGATCAAACCCTACGAACCCATAAGGAAAGTGGTTATCTTGTTGTGATATTAATTGATGTTATTTAATTTATATTTTTGTGATGTGGAAATTAGAAATTCGTTTTGGGTACAAATGGGTACAAAACGGATTTTTTGTAAAAGGAACAGTTAAATAAAATTCAATGTGGGAATTAGTTATGTGACAGAGTTCTGTGTTGGTATTTGATTTACACGAGAAAAACCCAGTAGCAATTATGGACGAATTTGGGGTAATTAGATGAAATTTTAACCTAACGAGTAAAAACCCGAGAATTTCCCCAAATCAGAAAAGTATGGATTTATGAGATTAAATTTATGTTTGAGGTTCTATGAGAGGCCCTGATCATGTTTCTATATAGTTATGATGTTGATTGTGCTTGGGTTATACCAAGGGAAAAGTTAAGAATTGGAGAATTTCGTTAATGGAGGAATCAGCAAGGCGGAGAAGACGACCACCTGTTCGATCGATCGATCGACGGTTGGGGTCGATCGATCGACCCTTCAGGTTTTTCGACAGTATGGCTTAGGGATTTATATGGGTAAAAATTTTAGTTGCAAATTTCCTCTAGCATAATTAAGAGAGAAAAATTAATTATGAGATTAAATTCTTAACAATTATAAAGGGATATAATTGGGAGTGGTGGGGGAATTAAGGGCGACACATTCGAACGAATTTTGAGAAATAAATTCTGAAAGAATAAAATAACGGACAGGGCGAATAAGTTCGGATATGGTAGTACGGCGACACTACTTACTTAAATTAATTATGGGTGAAAACTAATTAGTTCGGAGTCGGGGATTAGACTCGGGTATTATACTAATTTTGGGCCACGAGAATGAGCCCGAGTATATTGGTTGGGTGACACCAAAAATAATTTAATTAATTAATGTGCAAATTAATTAATAATTAGAGTTGGACCATAAACTCGAGATACTAAGTATAGACTAGTGTTACGGACTCAGTACACGATAAATCCGGGATACTTTATATTTATATATATACGGTGTGCGATAGTATATATATGGTGTGTGCATATAAATATCAGTGCTTAGACATTTTTAATATATATATACTCTACTGCTATCGGAGGAGGTTGCGCGATGTGGGTGAATCCCCTATATTGAGGAGTAGGGAGCGTATATTCTCAGGTCATAGAGTCCATTATATGGGTGAGGGGCTTATCTCACTTTTAGGGAAGGAATATGACCGCCTCCATTATGTTTATGGTTTTGGCCAAGTTAGTGAGGGATTCTGACTTGGGGTAACTAGGTTATGCTAGTACACCTAGTGTGATAGCACTTTAGAGAATACATCCGGTGAGTTATTACTCGGGAGGACGGGTTATATTTATATTCAACATATGTGTGAATCTTGTAATTTGGTTATAGGTATATAATGGGATAAATAGTTATATACGGGTCATTAAATACATGAAGTGAATTGTATTAATTATATATGGGTTACATTCACATTCAATATGTGTGATTGTTGTAAGATAACTGTACGTACATAATTGGGTGAATAATTATATATGGGAAATTTAAATATATGGAGAAAAGTGTATTATTTATATAACTAGTGAATGTTATATGTCTTTCAAGGAAGATGATTAACTAAGTTAAGGTGATAAATAACTTATAAAATAATGCTTTTAAAATGCTCGGGTTTGAGTAGGGTGGTTGACAAGGGTTATATCAAGTATCTAGTTTCGGGGTAGAGGACTAGGTGGGATATGAAGAAGACTTTAGGTGTGCACATTAGTTGAGGGGTGAGTCTGTCCTCAAGGGAGTGCGACACTAATTAAAATATGAAGCGCATTCATGCATATTTTACTACTGCAAGTTAATCATTTGCTAAATGTTTTCAAAATATTTTGGGTTCTAACCCTTGCTATAAAATATTTTCAAAACCTTTTAGGTGTCCAGCCACAGGGATGCCAGGCTTGATTCATTCCAAGGATTCGGTGCTGCAGCATATGTGGATGTTGCAGGATTTGGATAGGCGCCTCTATTCCTTCTATTCATAGTGTGGGAATTTTCTATCAAATATTCGAGCATGTTGCTTACAGTTTTATTTAGTATTTATTTCACTTACTTGAGATCCATTATTGTCTGTATTTACATTTGTGTTGGATTTTATTCGATGGTTTATGCGGCCAGTTTCTTATTTATATGTGATGGTTGGATTCAATTGGCTCGTGATTGTTAATGATTTTTTCCTCATGAGTAATTCATTAAATTAATGAAAGATAAAACTTAGCACCAGTCTAATTTCACGTACGTGGTTAGTAATTAGAAAGTTTCGACAGCGATGCTAAGAATGAACAAACTGAGAAACCTGTTCTAATTTAATTTAGGATTGATCACCTAGGGTTTAATTAGGCGAGGTGTCACAGGTGGTATCAGAGCATCAGGTTCTAGTGTCCTTAGGATCCGTGCATCTTTTCACGTTTCAGTTTAGCATTCCTTGATGTAGAGCCTTATGATAGGATTGTTGTATTCCTCTATATATGCGAGTTACGTTCTTCTGCTATCAACTATAGTGAGGTGATTCATACCCGAGTTTGGTTGGGCTTTGTATACCGAATATGCTTTGGGGCGACCAACGAGGGCCATAAGAGAATTGCAGGAAGAGAGGCTCAACAGAAGACATAGGGTATTCTGGAAATGGTGATCGTGATAGGAATCACCTTGATTGTTGTTCAGTGGGGATAGAATAATCGCCGAGGAGCCATAGTCTCCCAAAGCACTGTTGTAGATAACGGCGGTACAATTTCAGTCTCACTCGACGTAGTCAGCAAAGGGTGGGAAAAGTGTGGAGGGACCCTTTTGGAAGGGCTATATATAAGGATTGAGTAGCAGAGTAGCGCGATAAGTCAATGAGAGGAAATACCCAAGGACAATTGTGTAGGATGGTGTACGGTGGCACCCAGGACTATAGTTTGAGTGAAATTTTTGGCCCAGTGGGGCGGTGTTGTAGTTGTAGAAGAGTCGATCACCACGTATGATGGAGAATATATGTAGTCAAATGAGAAATTTTGGGTACGGTGTGACCATAAGATCGTCCATCCGCTATTCAAATAGGGGTGCGAGTGAAATTTCAGAGTTTATGAAATGGGTAAGATTGTAACTGATCGTGAGAGAGATACTAAATTATATAAGAGAACTTCCTAACCGAGGAATGGGATATGGAGAACGATAAAGGAACCCGCAAATGGATAATGAACCGTGTGAGAATACATAATAATGGATGGGAAATCCAACTAGAATGACTAGTGTTGAGGTCGTCAATATCTTTTGTTTGCCAGCTTACATTAACGCTTCTAAGATGCAGGAGCCAATAAGGTTAGAGAGTTTAACCCAAGAAGGAAATGAGATTTAATGGTGCTAGTGAAGCACGACAAAAGGGTATATCTAATAAGGGACCCGTCTTGACGTTTTAAATTAAGTAAATTTCTACCTATTGACGGTGGATTTGATACGGGTCATCAAGGTCAATAACGAGTCCCATAGGGCTAGGGAAGCCAAAAAGACAATGGGGGTAGAACTTAGGGTCAAGACTACCAAGTACACGAGAAGGACAACCCCAACATGGCAATTTGGGCCAAAGGCAGGGGATTGACACAGAGGGTGTCTTATGTGTGGAAGTGGAACTACAAAAATTGATTATGTCCATAATGAGTCAGGGGATAGAAGTAGGATGCCTAGTAGGGACAAAAATTGTGAAGTTTTCGTTAGATCGGATGATAATATTATGTCCAAAAGTCATTTGGGTCGCCGGTGTATAGGTGAGTGGAAGTATGAATTTTATCCTCGGATAGATGGACTGAATTTTATGACACGAGTGATCACAATATGCTTATTAACACTATATTCGCGTGGGGGACGAGTTGAGTGGGTTCATAGTAGTGTTACTATTAAGTATATGGTTACCACGGGGTAACATCGCTCTCTTTTGTTTTATCTTCAAGGAAGCTGGCATGAAAACTGAGAGGGTATATTTTATGAGATTTACTCATTTTGAGGAGTGTTATGGAAGCGTGATTTTTCCTGGGTATGGATTGGTTCGCAATGGGTGTGGACTATTACGGATAGTGATAGTAAGTTTTGGTGTTCGTAACACCTGGTTATGAATGACTCCTGTTAGGTGTCACCTGAGAGGGAGACTAGCTTATATATATATATATATATATGTGTGTGTGTGTGTGTGTGTGTGTGTATATAGCTTGTATTGTGCGGTACGATAGACATATAAGAATGTCTTGTATTATTATATTTTTCCCGGTAGGAAAGGATGTATACTGAAGCTATTCAGGGCGGTTAGAATTATTTTTCGAGCAGGGAGAGATAGCTCGGGATTTATTTTGCGCAAGAACTAGTGATAGTAAGGGCGCAAAATTTTATGTTGTCTTTTGTAGCATAAGAGTAGGCGTGTACGTTTTTGTGATAAGAAATAAGTATTTAGGGGTACATGATATGGACTGAGGGTCTAACATATCTCAACGATTGCCAATGTTAGGTAGTAGTGTATCAGGGGGGTCTTTGTTTGGATTTCGCTTTACGAGACATCCCACGCATGAAACTTAGCGCAACGTCAGAAGTGGGCATATGTTTGGTCGTTAGTACATAGGTTGGGTACCCCAGTTATTACTCATGTATGCGATATGACTACGAGTTGGAAGTATACTACGGGTTACGGCTAGCATAGTCGGGTAAATTTCGTGCGGTTGAGCATGGGGACAGGGTGTATGGGTACCCTGGTTAATTAAGGTAATTTTTGTGCGGTTAAGCACGGGATATAGGGTTTATGGGTGCCCTGGTTAGTGTGATTTCAGAGTTGTCTTAAATAAAAGGGATGTGTAAATAAACATATTGAACGTACGCCTGCGGGACAGTCAGAAAATAAGGGAAAAGTGTAGTGAACTGAAATTTATTTGTGAAAGGAAACGGTCTGACTATGTGTATATCAAGGAGAACTACCTCCACCGTAGGGAGTAGGAAGGTGGGGGAGACCTATGTAATAGGATATCCCTAGGAAAGGAAGAAACCCACATTTTTTGGAAGATAGAAAAGAGTATCACTTAGTCATATACCTATAGTGGTTTTACGCATATACAAGGTATAAATTCTTGCCTGATGAAAATCTCACAAGGAATAGAGTTCTTGAGCGTGGGAATCGATGTTGAATGGGACATACTGAATTTGCCCCTGGGTAGACTATTTAAGGGTGGAAAAAGGTTTATTGGAGGGTATCAACCTAGAAATTTTTATTCCTATGGTTCCAGTGAAGGGATTAATGCTCAGGTTGGTAAACTGTCAGGAGGTGATTGTGACAGAGTTACATATTGGATTGAACGTGTCGCCCATAAGTCGATAGGTAGATGGGAAGCAAAGATTGTGCATTTTAGATTTTTGGGTAATTTGGGAGTAGTATTTACCACAAGTAGAATTACGTGTGATGCCTCATAATGGTTTGATCTGTGTGACACCTTAGGAGACTTTATATGAAAAGTTTCATTACCCACCTTTGGCAGATAAGAGGTGGGGAAATAACAAGCTGCTAGGACTCGAGATGTGTTATGGTCCATCAACGGGAATTAAGTAAGTTGTATCCTTTTATATAGTTCAGGGACGTAAGGAGGGGTACATCACCGTGAGTTAAAGGTTCAAGTCTGACATAATTAATCGGGGATGATGCGGGTAATTACCCAGAAGATAGTCAAACATTTTGGCCATAAGGAAATTAACACACATATAAGGGGGAAATTTCCTAACTGAGAGATAGTAAACCGGGCAGAGTATAGGCTCATCTTTTGGGGCACTATGTTGCCAGGGGCCATCGAGTTAAAGATTTATGACCAAGTATTGGTTCGGGTGTCTCGCATGAAAGAAATGATGTAGTTCGGCAAGAAAGGGGAGATAACATCGAGAGATGTGGGTCCTTTCCCTATCTTTGAGAGGGTGGGACCGATAGCTTATCGATTGGGTTTACCAGAACATCTTCAGCGGATACGGGATGTGTTCCACGTGGCATAGCTGGATGGATACAGGAGGAATGATTGATCTTTTTGGGCACGTTCCATTCGAGGATAATGACTTGCAATAAGACACCTCATATGAGGGTAGAATGGTATCTATGTGAGCCCAAGCTGCAGTCTAAGGTAGTACCACCAATTAGAGTATAGTGGAGTGGGGTCATCACAGTATTGATGAGTATACATGGGACCGGGAGGAGGATATGTGAGAACAGTATCCAGAGTTATTCGCCGCAGTAATGACAAAATTTTGGGGGTAAAATTCATTTGTAAGAGGGAGAGTATGTAACACCTCGTATTTCTATATGTGCAATATTTAATTGATTCGAGAAATTTTAAATTACTTGTGTGTCATAATTTAATTGAATTAATTATGGTAAATATTTATTTAAATGTCAATCAGAGAGTGAATGGTTAATATTTAGGAAAATTTAATTACTAAGTGAATAGTAATAATTTATTTACGTCATAACGTGTATTAGTGACGTGGAATTTATTTATCTCAGTCGGGAGTCGGTATAGACTAATTTGGGTGTGAGATGAGGATTTTTATAAATTAATTTGGTTGCCAATTTTGAGTGCACGGTTGAGTCCGGATGGGTTGAGATAGTCGAAAAAGTGTACCCGGGGTAGTAAACGGGTCACATGATGTTTTTAGGCATAACCGGGCCCACACGGGGATATTTGGGTCACTTGGGCTTGGCCCATTAGACTAAAAATGGGATTAGTGTTTTAAGACCTAAATCTAAGAGTGGGGAACGAGAGAAAAATATAAACCTAAATCTAAGAATTTGGGGAGAAAGTGAGAGGGAGCAGTTAGAGCCAAATTAGAATCTTTTGTAGACAAGGCAAGGAACCTATTGGAAGTTCATAATCAACCTTGCGAATCACACACTCGGATCAGACCCTATGAACCCATAAGGCAAGTGTTTATCTTGCTGTGATATTAATTGATGTTATTCAATTTATATTTTTGTGATGTGGAAATCAGAAATTCGTTTTAGGTACAAATGGGTACAAACCGGGTTTTTTGTAAAAAGAACAATTAAATAAAATTCAATGTGGGAATTAGTTATGTGACAGGATTCTGTGATGGTATTTGATTTACATGACAAAAACCCAGTAGCAATTATGGACGAATTTGGGATAATTAGATGAAATTTGAACCTAACGAGTAAGAACCCGAGAATTTCCCCAAATCAGAAAAGTAGAGATTTGTGAGATTAAATTTATGTTTGAGGTTCTATGAGAGGACCTGATCATGTTTCTATATAGTTATGATGTTGATTGTGCTTGGGTTAGACTAAGGGAAAAGTTAGGAATTAGATAATTTCGTTAATGGAGGAAACAACAAGGTGGAGAAGACGACCACCTGTTCGATCGATTGATCGACGGTTGGGTTTTTTTGGTCATTTGGCTTAGGGATTTACATGGGTAAAAATTTTAGTTGCAAATTTCCCCTAGCATAATTAAGAGAGAAAAGTTAAGTATGAGATTAAATTCTTAGCAATTATAAAGGGATATAATTGGGAGTGGTGGGGGAATTAAGGGCGACACATTTCGAACAAATTTTGAGAAATAAATTCTAAAAGAATAAAATAACGGACTGGACAAATAAGTTAGGATATGGTAGTAGGGTAACACTACTTACTTAAATCAATTATGGGTGAAAACTAATTAATTCGGAGTCGGTGATTAGATTAGGGTAGTATATTAATTTCGGGCCACGAGAACGAGCCCGAGTATATTGGTTGGGTGACACCAAAAATAATTTAATTAATTAATGGAAAAATTAATTAATAATCAGAGTTGGACTATAAACTCGAGATACTAAGTATAGGCTAGTGTTACGGACTCAGTACAAGGTAAAGCCGGGATATTTTATATTTATATATATACGGTGTGCGATAGTATATATATGGCGTGTGCATATAAATATCAGTGATTATATATTTTTAATATATATATATACTCTAGTGCTATCGGAGGAGGTTGTGTGATGTGGGTGAATCCCTTAGCTTAAGGAGTTGGGCGAGTATATCCCCAGGTCATAGCGTCCGTTATATAGGTGAGGGGCTACTCTCACTTTCAGGGAATGAATATGTACGCCTCCATTATTTTTATATTTTTGGCCAAGTTATTGAGCGATTCTGACTTGGGGTAACTAGGTTATGCGAGTACACCTAGTGTGATAGCACTTTAAAGAATACATCCACTAATTTATTACCCGGGAGGATGGGTTATATTTATATTCAACATATGTGTGAATGTTGTAATATGGTTATACCTATATAATGTTATGAATAGTTATATACGGGTCCTTAAATAGATGAAGTGAATTTTATTAATTATATATGGGTTATATTCACATTTTACATGTGTGATTGTTGTAAGATAACTGTACGTACATAATGGGGTGAATAATTATATAGGGGAAATGTAAATATATGGAGAAAAGTGTATTATTTATATAGCTAGTGAATGTTATATGTCTTTCAAGGAAGATGATTAACTAAGTTAAGGTGATAAATGACTTATAAATCATGCTTTTAAAATGCCCGGGTTTGAGTAGGGCGGTTGACAAGGGTTATATCTAGTATCTAGTTTCGGGGTAGAGGACTACGTGGGATATGAAGAAGATGTTAGGTGTGCACATTAGTTGAGGGGTGAGTCTGTCCTCAAGGGAGTGCGACACTAGTTAAAATATGAAGTGCATTCATGCATATTTTATTACTACAAGTTAATCATTTGCTAAATGTTTTCAAATTGTTTTGGGTTTTAACCCTTGCTATAAAATATTTTCAAAACCTTTTAGGTGTTCAGCCACAGGGACGCCAGGCTTGATTCATTCCAGGGATTCGCTGCTGCAGCATATGTGGATGTTGCAGGATTTGGATAGGCGCCTCTATTCCTTCTATTCCCAGTGTAGGAATTTTCTATCGGATATTTGATCATGTTGCTCACGGTTTTATTTAGTATTTATTTTAGATACTTAAGATCCATTATTATCGGTATTTACATTTGTATTGGATTTTAGATGATGGTTTATTCGGCCAGTTTCTTATTTATATGTGATGGTTGGATTCAGTTAGCTCGTGATTGTTAATGATTTATTTTCGCATGAGTAATTCATTGAATTAATGAAAGATAAAACTTGGCACCAGTTTTATTTCACGTAGGTGGTTAGTAATTATAAAGTTTCGACGGTGATACTAAGAATGAACCAACTAAGAAATCTGCTCTAATTTAATTTAGGACTAGGGTTTAATTTATGACAAAAAAATATGTATTTTTTTATCACGGTCAATTACCGTGACAAGTCTGTGACAATCCTTTGTCACGGTCATTGACCGTGACAACTTTAGAATGTTATCACGGTCAAAGACCTTGATAATTTCATGACAACTCTGTTAACTAAAAACCTTACCGCCTCTTTTTATCACCGTATTCAACTTCCACCATCTCTCTCTCTCTCTCTCTCTCTTTTGTATATGTGTATATATATATATATATATATATATATATATATATATATATATATATATATATATATATATATGTGTGTGTGTGTGTGTGTTTAGGTGAGTCTGCGTGTGTGTGTGTGAGTGTGTAGGTGTGTGGTGGTGGTGGTGTGTGTGTGTGTGGGGGGGGGGGGGGGCAGTGGGTGGTGGCAGGGGAGCGGCAATGGGGGTGGGGGTAGGTGTGGGTGTGTGTGTAGGTGTGTGGGGGGTGGGGTGAGGGGTAGGGTGTGTGACGGTGGCGGTAGGGGTAGGGGTGGGTGGGGAGGGGGGGGGGGGGAGTGGGGGTAGGTGTGTGTGTGTGTGTACGGGGTTTCAATACTGAGTTTTTTAAAAATATCTTTTCATCATTAAGTAGACGAGTTTATATGCTTGTAATTTGTATACATTGTAATTCTATTGGACCCGTTTCTCTATTGAAAAAGGTTTAATTTGTTACTGGATGTGTGTAAAAATACTAAAATTTAATTTATTATACATAGTCGATAAATATATCAATGACTGAATATACAAATTTTGTTTTGGAGGCCCCGAGTACCAATAATTTGTGTGATACCCTAACTTTTGACACCCTAACTTTTGGAGGTCCTGAGTACCAATAATAGGTATTGATATTGGTATAAATGAAATTTGAATTTAAAGTGGTATTGATATTGGTATAAATTGGTGTAAATTGAATTGGTATGGATATTGTTATAAATAGGTATAAGTTTTAGTTCTTATGAGTACTTTAAATTAAATGAAACATACTTTAAATTACATAATTAAATAAAATTTCTCAAATTGTGATAAGACATAATTAAAGGAAATATACTTTAAATTACATATAGTGCGTATAGATACCATCCTTCTAGTTTTTATACATACACATTCATTATCCCTTTGACAGGTTTGAGAGTCATTATCCCTATAATGAGATCTCTTAAATTGTCCTGTTTGGACAGTTTAGGACTGCCTAGTTTCTGCATATTAATATTCTTAATGGCTTAAACTTGTTCTTTTGGGAGAAGTTCTGCAGTCGTATCTTAATGTTCTGTGGGTACATACTAGATGATGCGATGTTAAGTGTTATTTTAATTGATAAATTGAAATAACACTCACACTTGTGAATTTAGATCGTGTACTTGGAGAACTATGAGG